>CANJKZ010000890.1:1647500-2247500 GCA_947471745.1 Closterium sp. Naga37s-1
TGAGTGTGGCGCGAGGAAGGAAGGAGGGGAGAGTTGAGGAGAATGTAGACTGCCATCATGTCTGCTGTGCCCATGTCTAGCCTGGTGAGGGGGGGGAAAGAGTGTGTGGTTGTGTGTGTGTGTGTGTGTGTGTGTGGAAGAGAGGGCAGGGAGGAGAGGGAGAGTTGAGGAGAATGTAGACTGCCATCATGTCTGCTGTGCCCATGTCTAGCCTGGTGAGAGAGGGTGTGTGTGCGTGTGGTTGTGCATGCGTGGGGGGTGAGGGAGGGAGAGAGGGAGGGGAGGAGAGTGTGTGGGGAGGAAAAGGGGAGCGGTGGGGAGAGGAGAATGTAGAGTGCCAGCATGTCTGATGTGCCCATGTCTAGCCTGGGGAGAGAAAGGGAGTATTTAAAAGAGTGGGGTGAGGAAGGAAGGAAGGAGAGGGGAGAGTATGCTGATTGCAATCATGTCTGATGTGCCAATGTCTAGCCTGGGGAGGGGACTTTTGAGTCGACTCAAAAGTCTATGCTGATTGCAATCATGTCTGATGTGCCAATGACTAGCCTGGGGAGGGGACTTTTGAGTCGACTCAAAAGTCTATTCTGATTGCAATCATGTCTGATGTGCCAATGTCTAGCCTGGGGAGGGGGAGCGTGTGAGAGAAAGGGAGTATTTGAGAGTAAGGGAGTATTTGAGAGTAAGGGAGTATGTGTGAGTGTGGTGTGGATACTAAGGAGAGCATTGACTGTCATCATGTCTGATGTGCCCATGTCTAGCCTGGGGAGAGAGGGAGTGAGCGAGCGAAAGGGAGTATGTCAGAAAAAGGGAGTGAGCGAGAGAAGTAGAGCACGTGAGAGAAAGGGGTTATTTGAGAGAAACGGAGTATCGCTGCGGTTGTGCATCAACACATGTTTGCTGCTGTGCCCACATTCAATCTCTACACCATCTCTGCTGGTAACCACAGTACAGTGTGAGTCTTAGTTGGCCAATCCAATCTCACCATATCCGTCCCAGGTCGCTTGAAACTCAAGGTCCCCAACGTTGTGCATCAAGGCAGGTAAAGCAGATGCTGCTGTGCTCAAAAGAATATCGACTCACCCCCTAGGTGGTAACCATATGGTAACACACTGTGAGTCTTACCATATCCTCCCCAAGTTGTCTTGGAACTCGAGGTCCCCAACGTTGTGCATCAAGGCAGGTAAAGCAGATGCTGCTGTGCTCAAAAGAATATCTAGTCACCCCCTAGGTGGTAACCATATGGTAACACACTGTGAGTCTTACCATATCCTCCCCAAGTTGTCTTGGAACTCGAGGTCCCCAACGTTGTGCATCAAGGCAGGTAAAGCAGATGCTGCTGTGCTCAAAAGAATATCTAGTCACCCCCTAGGTGGTAACCATATGGTAACCACACTGTGAGTCTTACCATATCCTCCCCAGGTTGTCTTGAAACTCAAGGTCCCCAACGTTGTGCATCAATGCAGGTAAAGCAGACGCTGCTGTGCTCAAAAGAATATCTAGTCACCCCCTAGGTGGTAACCATATGGTAACCACACTGTGAGCCTCACCATATCCTCCCCAGGTTGTCTTGGAACTCAAGATCCCCAACGTTGTGCATCAATGCAGGCAGGGCAAAATGCACCACCCGTGGTTACCACCCCCGAGTCATCTCATAGCAGTCTCACCATCTCATGGTCTCACAGTCTTACCATATCCTCCCCAGGTTGTCTTGAAACTCAAGGTCCCCAACGTTGTGCATCAACGCAGGGAGAGCAGATGCTGCTGTGCTCAAAAGAATATCTAGTCACCCCCTAGGTGGTAACCATATGGTAACCACACTGTGAGCCTCACCATATCCTCCCCAGGTTGTCTTGAAACTCGAGGTCCCCAACGTTGTGCATCAAGGCAGGTAAAGCAGACGCTGCTGTGCTCAAAAGAATATCTAGTCACCCCCTAGGTGGTAACCATATGGTAACCACACTGTGTGTCTTACCATATCCTCCCCAGGTTGTCTTGAAACTCAAGGTCCCCAACGTTGTGCATCAACGCAGGGAGAGCAGATGCTGCTGTGCTCAAAAGAATATCTAGTCACCCCCTAGGTGGTAACCATATGGTAACCACACTGTGAGCCTCACCATATCCTCCCCAGGTTGTCTTGAAACTCAAGGTCCCCAACGTTGTGCATCAAGGCAGGTAAAGCAGACGCTGCTGTTCCCACATCGTACTTGTACTTGGACGACTCGTCTCCCTCCATTAGCTGGGGTGGGATGAGAAGGGTGATGGCAGGGTGAAAAGAGGGAGGAGGAAGGTACTTGGGTACACAAGAGCAGCAGCAGGGAGGGCAGATGCTGCTGTGCCAACATCGTTTTTGTACTTGGATGACTCGTCTCCCTCCATTAGCTGGGGGGTGAGATGAAGTGGGAGGTGGCAGGGTGAAAGGAGTATGAAAGGAGGGTGAAGAGAGAAATTTGGCACACACAAGAGCAACAAAGAGGGAAACCGCTGCCGCGCCCACATCGTACTTGTACCTGCAGGTTGCTCTGCCCACCACGTACCATGCTCGGATAACCCGCCATGCTTGGCGCCTACTCACAAACACCCCTCCCTCGCACGGCATGCCGTGGTGGGATACAATGCAATGCAAGCCCCTCTGCCCATCACGTACCTTCAAGCACTGCAAGCCCTTCTAGCTAGCCTCCTACCTGCAGGTTGGCGGAGTTGTACCCTCCCAGCTTGCCCACCACGTACCAGAGCAGAGGGTGACCTTCCATGCTTGGAGACTAAAGCTGGTGCCTACCAGAGCAGAGGGTGACCTGCGGCCTGCCATGCTTGGTGCCTACACACACACCCCCCGCTACTGCTAGACCCCTTGCTTCCTACCTGCAGGTTGGCGGAGTTGTACCCTCCCAGCTTGCCCACCACGTACCAGAGCAGAGGGTGACCTGCGGCCTGCCATGCTTGGTGCCTACACTACACACACCCACGCCTCGCGTGCACGGCCTGTTGTGGCAGCACATGGCTACGAGGCTGATATGGTGGGGATAGGATATGAGCGGCTGCTGAGAACACAGGTGACTTTTGAGTCGACTCAAAAGTCACATGGCTACGAGGCTGATGTGGTGGGGATATGAGCGGCTGCTCAGAACAGAGGGCTGTACCTGCAGGTTGGCGGAGTTGTACCCTCCCAGCTTGCCCACCACGTACCACGCTCGAATGACCTGCCATGGTGGGGGGGATATGGATGGGGAAGGAAGAGTGAAGGGACAGGGGAGACGGGAAGGGGTTGTTGTGAGAGAAACAGAGTCAGACAGATGAACAAAGGAACAAGAAGGCGAGGAATGGAACGAGCGAGCGCATAGGAAGTAAAAATCCTTCCTGAAAACCTGTCCACTCACACTGTTGAGTGCATTCATTTCGTCTTCTGATGGTGTTTATTAGGCGCCTCAAAAGGCGAGCAGTGGAACAAAGGCAAGGGCGTAGAGATTGAAAAACCCTTCCTGAAATCAGCCCACTCACACTGCCGAGTGTGTTCATATCGTCTTCTGACGGTGTCTTGTGAAGCTCGAACCAGATGTACATGTCAAATGGGTCAATCCTATAACGAGGACAGGGATAACAGGGAGGATAAGAAGGAGAAGGTTTATATGTGAAGCTCGAACCAGATGTACATGTCAAATGGGTCAATCCTATAACGAGGACAGGGATAACAGGGAGGATAAGAAGGATAGGTTTATATGTGAAGCTCGAACCAGATGTACATGTCAAATGGGTCAATCCTATAACGAGGACAGGGATAACAGGGAGGATAAGAAGGATAGGTTTATATGTGAAGCTCGAACCAGATGTGCATGTCAAACAGGTCGATCCTATAACGGGATAGGGGATAGGAGCGGGGTCAAGGTACGAAAAGCAAAAAGGAAGTACACTATGTGCAGCTAGAACCAACCAGCTGCAGCTAGAACCAACCAGCTGCAGCTAGAACCAACCAGCTATGTAAGTTGGATAAATCTAAAAAATAGGATAGGGGCAAGGGGGCAATATCAAGAGGTAAAAAGGAGTAAGCAACAGTATTCTGGGCAGCAAAAACACTACCCCTTGAAAGAAAATCTAGGCAGCTCTCAAACCAGATATACAGGTCAAATGGAAGGGTCAATTCTACAATGGCTATTTCAATACTGTACAGTACATACTCTTTAATGGCCACCTGCATCGTGGCTCCGCTGCCGAGCTTCTCCGCCAGCAGCTCCGCCTGCTTCGATCGAATGCGCTCCTCCATCTGGGGGGTAGAGGGGGAGACGAGAGAGAGGAATGAGGGGAGAGGGTAGAGGGGTGGTGGCACCATCAGCGCCATCCCACCTTCCTCGTGGCTCCGCTGCCGTGCTTCTCCGCCAGCAGCTCCGCCTGCTTCGATCGAATGCGCTCCTCCATCTGACAGGCAGTAGGGGGAGAGGCGAGAGGAGTGATGGGGAGAGGGTAGAGGGGTGGCGGCACCATCAGCGTCATCCCACCTGCATCGTGGTCCCACTGCCGTGCTTCTCCGCCAGCAGCTCTGCCTGCTTCGATCGAATGCGCTCCTCCATCTGACAGGCAGTAGGGGGAGAGGCGAGAGGAGTGATGGGGAGAGGGTAGAGGGGTGGCGGCACCATCAGCGTCATCCCACCTGCATCGTGGTCCCACTGCCGTGCTTCTCCGCCAGCAGCTCTGCCTGCTTCGATCGAATGCGCTCCTCCATCTGACAGGCAGTAGGGGGAGAGGCGAGAGGAGTGATGGGGAGAGGGTAGAGGGGTGGTGGCACCATCAGCGTCATCCCACCTGCATCGTGGTCCCACTGCCGTGCTTCTCCGCCAGCAGCTCTGCCTGCTTCGATCGAATGCGCTCCTCCATCTGACAGGCAGTAGGGGGAGAGGCGAGAGGAGTGATGGGGAGAGGGTAGAGGGGTGGTGGCACCATCAGCGCCATCCCACCTGCATCGTGGTCCCACTGCCGTGCTTCTCCGCCAGCAGCTCTGCCTGCTTCGATCGATTGCGTTCCTCCATCTGGCAGTAGGGGGAGAGAGGAGGGGAGGGAGGGAAGGAGAGGAGGGAAGGAAGACTGGTACTTGTTGAGATGGCGGCACCATCAGCACCACCCCACCTTCCTCGTGGCTCCACTGCCCCGCTTCTCTGCCAGAAGCTCCGCCTGCTTCGAGCGAATTCGTTCCTCCATCTGGCGGTAGGGGGAGAGGGGGGAAGAGAGAGGGGTGAGGAGTTTGGGGTTTGGAGCCATACTGCTGGCTCAGCACTCAGCTCCGCCTGCTTCGAGCGAATTCGTTCCTCCATCTGGCAGTGGGGGGAAAGGAGGTGAGGGGAGAGGGTTTGGGGTTTTTGTGTTCACAGTTGTGGATCAAGGATTAAGCGATGTAAGCTCAGAATTGAGGGTTTAAGGATCAAAGGGTCGGATTTCAGGGTCGAAAGGAAGTGTTCCAAGGTCACGGTTTAGGGTTTTAGCTGTAAAGGGTTTAAGCTTCGGGGTTGAATAGCAGTGTTCACCCTTCACTGCACCACCCCATTCCACTCCATAGCACCACACGCCACCCCACTGTTCCTCACCTTGTCCTGCATCTGCTTCGGATCCAGCATGGCACCTCTCAACATTCTTGTAAGATTCGGCTGCACACCCAAACACCCCACCCCACCCCACCCCACCACACCATGTCCCAGTCCCACCCACCCCACCACACTCCACCCCATCCCACTGCACCTCACCTTCTCCCACATCTGCTTCGGGTCCAGCATGGCAATGCACACCCCATTCAATCCCATCCCACCTCACCGAACCCCACCCACCCCATCCCCATCCCCATCTCCACCGCACTCCACCACACTTCACCGCACCTCACCTTCTCCTGCATCTGCTGCGGGTCCAGCATGGCATCTCCAAACATCTCCATCAGCTCGGGGTCCTGTGCGGCCACTTGGCTGTGGGGGGGGGGGAGGGGAGAGGAGGTGGGGGATGGGGAGAGGAGGTGGGGGATGGGGACAGGGGGAAGGTGGAAGGGGAAGGGGGAAGGGTGGGGAAAAGAGGAGGGTCCAGCATGGCATCGCCAAACATCTCCATCAGCTCGGGGTCCTGTGTGCGGCCACTTGGCTGGCAACGCACAAAAGGGGAGTGCAGTGCGGTGTGAGTGGGTGTGGTGGTTCCGCATGGCATCTCCATCAGCTCGGGGTCCTGTGTGGCCACTTGGCTGGGGGGGGGGGGGAAAGGGGAGAGGAGGTGGGGGAAGGGGACAGGGGGAAGGTGGAAGGGGGAAGGGTGGGGAAAAGAAGAGGGTCCAGCATGGCATCTCCGACCATCTCCATCAGCTCGGGGCCCTGCGCTGCCACTTGGCTGCCAAAGCACAAAAGGGGGGACTGGGGAGTGGAGTGGCGCGGAGTGGAGAGGAGTGGAGTGCAGTGCGGTGTGAGTGGGTGGAGGGTAAGTGCAGAGGATCCAGCATGGCATCTCCAAACACCTCCATCAGCTCAGGGTCCTGCGCTGCCACATGGCTACGAGAGGCAGGGAAGGGACGGGGGCGGGGGGAACGACGACAGTAGTCAGGGAGAAAATGGGTGGTGCAACCAGCATATGGCATCTCCGACCATCTCCATCAACTGGGGGTCCTGCGCTGCCACTTGGCTGGCAACGAACAAAAGAGGAGTGCAGTGCGGTGTGAGTGAGTGTGCATGGGTGAGGGTTAAGAGCAGGTGGTTCCGCATGGCATCTCCATGACCTTGGGTTCCTGCGCTGCCACTTGGCTGGGGAGGGGATGAGAAGGTGGGGAAAGGTGGGGAGTGCAGTGCGGTGTGAGTGGGTGGGGGTTAAGAGCAGGTGGTTCCGCATGGCATCTCCATCAGCTCGGGTTCCTGCGCTGCCACTTGGCTGTGAAGGGGATGAGAAGGTGGGGAAAGGTGGGGAGTGCAGTGCGGTGTGCGTGGGTGGGGGTTAAGAGCAGGTGGTTCTGCATGGCATCTCCATCAGCTCGGGTTCCTGCGCTGCCACTTGGCTGGGGAGGGGATGAGGAAAGTGGAACGAGGGACAGGGGTGGGTGGGGGGGAAGGAGGGACGGGGGTGTGGGGAAAGGAAGAAGATAGGGACTGGTTGTGCGGGTATGGGAGCATTCACACACATTCTTTTCTGCTGCACCGATATAAGCACTTGTTGCTGTCTGTCCCGCTCTTAAACCCCAACCCCGAAACCCTCACTCCCTCCACCTTCACTCTCCGCCTCCGCACTTTCCCGCCACTGCTGCAACTGTATCTCCCGCATCTTCCCCGCACACTGACTTTCCTCCGTCCCTCCTTTCGCCCCCTCCCTCCCCTCCCCCTCTCCCCCACTCCAACCGCCTTCCCCCCATTCCCCCCTCACCTCGCCCACTGCTGAAACTCCTCCTCCGCGGATTCCTTCCGCTGAACGCGCGCCTCCCGCGTCTTCTCCAGCCGCCGCTGTCGCGCTGCGCTAATCCCCTCCGCGCCCCCTCCCCCGATCCGCCTCCGCCCGCCGCCGCTGTCCCCCGTTCCCGCGCTTCCCTCTCCGCGCATCCCCGCGCTTCTTTCTCCGCCCATCCCCCCGCTTTCCCCTCCGCCTAAAATCCCACCGCCATTCGCCTCCATCCCTCCCTGCCATTCCCCTCTGCTAGTAGGGTTACCACCGCTGCTACCATCCGAACTTTGGGGCGATCCTGAATCCGAACTTCGAGGCGAACCTGAGTCCGAACTTTCTGGCGAACCTAAATCCGAAATTTGAGGCGATCCTACATCCGGACCGCCACCGAGCCTCGTTCGCCTTCTTTGCCGCCCACGGCGGGGCGAATCGGCTGCGTCTCGCGCCGCGTCCTGCGGCGACGTGCTCCCTTCTCGCCCGTCCGCCGCCGCCGCGGCAGCGGTGATAATTAATCGCGCGCGTCGCGCGTGTGCCTCGGAACGCGACGCAAGAGAACTTGGCGGAAGCGCAGACGGCGGAAGACAAGGCTGCGGGGGGAACCTTGCGGAATATGCGGTCGCAGCACCGCGACGCGCGCTAAAGGCGGCGTGGGACGCGGCCGCCAGCGAGGCGCCTCGTGCGAGTACGGACATTGCCATTACGTACACCTAACACGCCTACTTACGCGCCGCGTCTAATTTTGAAGGGCGGAAAAAAAAAAAAAAAAAAATCGTGTAGCCGCTACAGTCGGCGAGCCATCCCCGTTCCAACTAGCGTCTACTCTGACCGTAGCGCACCGAAGTTAATGAATTTGTAGGGTACGGGAATCGTGGTTTTAGGCATCAGCACACAGCAAACGTTAGCGCATCCTTTAGTTTAACTCGCAACTCCATTTGCTTGAGCACCTTATCAATGTAAACTTTGTATATTTAGTGCGTTTGATATAAGGCGAACAGCTCAACTGAATTGTGAGAAGTGATTTGCAAAAAATATTCTGTGAGCTTGTTTCCGGTTAAACATCGAGAAATTATATAAGCGATATATTATAATTTACGCGTAACGAACCGTTATTGTAGGCAATAGCATTGATTGAAGTACGGGCAAAAACATTTGCATTGATTGTTGAGGCTTGTCCTGTAGCACTCCAATATTGGTATCATGGGCGGTGGTGGTGGGGCCGGTGGTGGATGCGGGGGGGGAGAAGGAGGGGGGAGGACGGGGAGGCGAGGGGGGAGGCCGAGGAGGCGGGGAGGGGGGAGGGAATGGAGGAGGGGAGGGAGGAGGACGAGGCGGGGGGCGTGGGGGAGGCGAAGGGGGAGGGGAGGGAGGAGGGCGGGGAGGAGGGCGTGGGGGAGGGGAAGGGGGAGGGGAGGGAGGAGGGCGGGGAGGGGGGCGTGGGGGAGGCGAAGGGGGAAATGGGGGAGGCGGGGAAGGGGGAGGTTTGGGTGGGGGAGAAGGGGGAGGGAAAGGGGGAGGGGAGGGAGGGGGACGAGGCGGGGGGCGTGGGGGAGGCGAAGGGGGAGGGGAGGGAGGAGGGCGGGGAGGGGGGCGTGGGGGAGGGGAAGGGGGAGGGGAGGGAGGCGGGGAAGGGGGAGGTTTCGGTGGGGGAGAAGGGGGAGGGTTGGGGGGAGGGTTTGGGGGAGGGGATGGAGGAGAAGGGGGAGGTTTGGGTGGGGGGGATGGGGGAGGGTTGGGGGGTGGGTTGGGGGGAGGGGATGGGGGCGAAGGGGGAGGTTTGGGTGGGGGAGAAGGAGGAGATTGGGGAGGATTGGGGGGAGGGGATGGAGGAGAAGGGGGAGGTTTGGGTGGGGGAGAAGGGGGAGATGGGGGAGGGTTGGGGGGAGGGGATGGGGGAGATGGGGGAGGTTTGGGTGGGGGAGAAGGGGGAGATGGGGGAGATGGGGGAGGCTTGGGCGGGGGAGAAGGGGGAGATGGAGGAGGGTTAGGAGGAGGGGATGGGGGGGGAAGGGGGAGGTTTGGGTGGGGGAGAGGGGGGAGATGGGGGAGGGTTGGGGGGAGGGGATGGGGGAGAAGGGGGAGGTTTGGGTGGGGGAGAAGGGGGGGACGGGGGAGGCTTGGGAGGGAGAGAAGGGGGAGATGGGGGAGGGTTAGGGGGAGGGGATGGGGGAGAAGGGGGAGGTTTGGGTGGGGGAGAAGGGGGAGATGGCGGAGGGTTGGGGGGAGGGGATGGGGGAGAAGGGGGAGGTTTAGGTGGGGGAGAAGGGGGAGATGGGGGAGGCTTGGGCGGGGGAGAAGGGGGAGATGGGGGAGGGTTAGGGGGAGGGGATTGGGGAGAAGGGGGAGGTTTGGGTGGGGGGGAGGGGGGAGATGGGGGAGGCTTGGGGGGAGGGGATGGGGGAGAAGGGGGAGGTTTGGGTGGGGGAGAAGGGGGGGATGGGGGAGGCTTGGGCGGGGGAGAAGGGGGAGATGGGGGAGGGTTAGGAGGAGGGTATGGGGGAGAAGGGGGAGGTTTAGGAGGAGGGGAGGGGGGAGATGGGGGAGGGTTGGGGGGAGGGGATGGGGGAGAAGGGGGAGGTTTAGGTGGGGGAGCAGGGGGAGATGGGGGAGGCTTGGGCGGGGGAGAAGGGGGAGATGGGGGAGGGTTAGGGGGAGGGGATGGGGGAGAAGGGGGAGGTTTGGGTGGGGGGGAGGGGGGAGATGGGGGAGGCTTGGGGGGAGGGGATGGGGGAGAAGGGGGAGGTTTGGGTGGGGGAGAAGGGGGGGATGGGGGAGGCTTGGGTGGGGGAGAAGGGGGAGATGGGGGAGGGTTAGGAGGAGGGTATGGGGGAGAAGGGGGAGGTTTAGGAGGAGGGGAGGGGGGAGATGGGGGAGGGTTGGGGGGAGGGGATGGGGGAGAAGGGGGAGGTTTGGGTGGGGGAGAAGGGGGAGATGGGGGAGGCTTGGGCGGAGGAGAAGGGGGAGATGGGGGAGGGTTTGGAGGAGGGTATGGGGGAGAAGGGGGAGGTTTAGGTGGGGGAGAAGGGGGAGATGGGGGAGGGTTGGGGGGAGGGGATGGGGGAGAAGGGGGAGGTTTGGGTGGGGGAGAAGGGGGAGATGGGGGAGGCTTGGGCGGGGGGGAAGGGGGAGATGGGGGAGGATTAGGAGGAGGGAATGGGGGAGAAGGAGGAGGTTTGGGTGGGGGAGAAGGGGGAGATGGGGGAGGGTTCGGGGGAGGGGACGGGGGAGAAGGGGGAGGTTTGGGTGGGGGAGAAGGGGGAGATGGGGGAGGCTTGGGTGGGGGAGAAGGGGGAGATGGGGGAGGGTTAGGAGGAGGGGATGGGGGGGAAGGGGGAGGTTTAGGTGGGGGAGAAGGGGGAGATGGTGGAGGGTTGGGGGGAGGGGATGGGGGAGAAGGCGGAGATTTGGGTGGGGGAGAAGGGGGAGATGGGGGAGGGTTGGGTGGGGGAGAAGGGGGAGATGGGGGAGGATTTGGGGGGGAAGGTGGGGGAGTTGGCGGGGGGGAGGGGGATGGGGGTGACGGTGGGGGGAAGGGAGGCGGGGGTGGGGGTGATGGTTGGGGGGGGAGTGGAGGAGGATGTGGTGGAGAGGGGGGGGGTGCTGCAGGAGAGAAGGAGAAAGGGGCAAGGGGAAAAAGGGGCAAGGGGAAAAAGGGCAAGGGGAAAACGGGAGAGGCACAGACGGGAAGGATAGAAACAGGAATGTGAGTGCGATTGAGTGTGATTATGATAGTTATGAGGGGAGAAGAGACGAGAAAGGAGGGAGGAAGATTGGAAGAATGGAGGGAGGAGGAGAAGAAGGATGGGGGAAGGAAGAGAGGAATAATGAAGGGAGGAAGAGAGGAAGAATGGAGGGATGAAGAAGGGAGAATGGAGGGAGGAAGATAGGGAGAATGGAGGGGGGAAGAAAGGGAGAATGGAGGGAGGAAGAGAGGGAGAGTGGAGCGCGGAAGAGAGGAAGAATGGAGGGAGGAAAAGAGGAAGATTGGAGGAAGTAAGGGAGAATGGAGGGAGGACGGAAGAATGAATGGAGAGAGGACGTGAGGATGAATGGAGGGACGGGAGGAGGGAGGCAAAGAAGGGAGAGGGAGGTAGAGAGGTGGAGAGAGGTGGAGCGAGTGAGGCTTGCGAGGAGGCATGCAGGCAGTCTCTTTAGCTGCAAGGTTCGACCCTTTTTGAGACGTCTCAAGAAGATAAGTGTTTGGTAGAGAGTGGTGGAGAGAGGTGGAGGGTGGTGAAGAGAAGTGGAGAGTCGTGGAGAGAGGTGGAGGGTGGTGAAAGAGGTGGAGAGAGGGAGTGAGGCTTACAAGGAGGCAGGCAGGCAGTCTTGTTAGCCGCAAGAGTCGACCCCTGCCACGTGCAGTTACACTGTATGGTAACCGCACCCGTGGTAATCGCAACCGCGCTAACCACACACACCCCGATCCCATACGTGCACTGCGCGTTACTCCCGGGAGTGGTAACCAGCCCGAAACTCGTCGAGCAGAACCCTGTGCAGTCTGTTACGGTCCGTTGTGCCTCGGTTACAGTAACAGGGTTACCGCCTGTGCTGGTGGTGCTAGTACAGGTGTCAGACGCGTATTGGAGGCAGTTGTTGGAGGTTTGGACGGAGGAGGTGGCGTTCGGGCAGATGGAATTTCCGGCGAGGTCGACTATGTTGCCCGAGCCGAAGAAATAGTTGGTGTGGATGCTGTAGTGTAGGATGAGAGGTGCTGAGCTCATTGGGGGGACTGGGCCAGTGAAGTAGTTAACGGAGAGATCTCTGCGGTGGGAGTGGGTGGGATGGAGTGCGGTGGGGTGGTGTGAGGTGGAACGAAGTGAGGTGGGGTTGGGAGTAAGAGGGAGGCATTGAAGCAATAGTTGGTGTGGATGCTGTAGAGTTGGATGAGAGGAGCTGAGCTCATGGGGGGGACCGGTCTGGTGAAATAGTTGGAGGAGAGATCACTGCGGTGGGAAGGGGTGGGGTGGGATGTTGTGGGGTTATAAAGGTGCATTGCACAAGAGGGGCTGAGGTCATGGGGGGGACTGGCCCGGTGAAATAGTTGGCGGAGAGATCTCTGCGGTGGGAAGGGGTGGGGTGGGGTGGGTGGGGTGGAATGAAGGACGGGTAAGAGGGCGGAATTGAAGGCATAGCTGCTGTAGAGTTGGATGAGAGGGGCTGAGCTCATGGAAGGAACTGGGCCGGTGAAATAGTTGGCAGAGAGATCACTGCGGTGGGAAGGGGTGAAGGGAGGTATGGGGTGAGTAGTAAAGGGAAAGAAGGAAGGTATAGTTGCTGTGGATGCTGTAGAGCTGGACGAGAGCGGCTGAGCTCATGTGGGGGACTGGCCCGGTGAGGAGAGATCACTAAACCCGGTGGGATGCGGTGGGGTGGGGTGGGGTGAGGTGGAGTGAGTGGGGTGGGGGGGTGGGGGGAGCAAGAAAGGAGAAAAGGGGCTTGTCAATGCTTGCATCAGCAGCACAGGATGCAGCACAGGATGCAGCACAGTGTGCAGCACAGTGTGCAGCACAGGATGCAGCACAGTGTGCAGCACAGTGTGCTTACAGTGTCTGTTGATGGGAGAGGATGATAGGAGGCACAATGCCACTCAGATAGCAGTACAGACAGCAGTACAGACAGCAGTACAGGATGAGGTACGCACACACATGCACCATTTGCACACACATGCAGCACACATGCAGCACACATGCAGCACACGGCACTCACAGTGTCTGCAGTGACGTCAGCGAGCTGATGACAGGAGCCACGATGCCACTCAGATAGTTGTTGCTGACGTCACTGGTCATGTGCGTGGGCGGAAAATGGGGGAGAGGCGGGAGGAGGGAAAAGAAAGGGGAAAGGTAGAAGTGGGTGGGGAATTGGGAAGGGAGAAGTGGGGTGGTGTGGCGGGGGGAACTCAGAAGGCTCCTTGGTTGATAGATGAAACAAAAGCATTCAGATGAGTCACTTACCTCAGGAGCTCTTTCCTGTTCACATTAGGGAACAGGTTGGAGACTGGAGTCAGTTAAGTCTTAAGAGTTTACAACTCGTATAGAGACTGGCGGGTTTTGTGAGTGGATTGGATTAGGAGCTTACAGTTCGTAAAATCGACTCGCTGGTTCACAACCTTGTGAGTCAATTAAGAGTTCTCGAGTTCATGAAGCGACTGGCTGGCAGGCAGGAAGCTTCTTGAGTCAACTCGTTTTGAGACGTCTCAAAACTAATCGTCTCACTGGGTACGACCGACCTCGTGAGAAAGAGCTTCTGAGTTCATGAAGCGACAGGCAGGCAGGAGGCTCTTAATTCAACTCAAAAGTCACCAGGGTTACAAACTTTTGAGTCGGTTAATAACTTACAGCTCGTAGAGCGACTGGCAGATGGCCAGATTGGAAGGCAGCGGGCCTGTGAAGAAATTGTGGGATAGATGCCTGGGAAAGGGGAGATGGCTTTTCAGACGCCTCTAGATTCGTCTCAGTTCACACACTTACAGCTCGTATAGCGACTGGCAGGTGGCCAGATTGGAAGGCAGCGGGCCTGTGAAGAAATTGTGAGACAGATGCCTGGGAAATGGGGAGGGGGGAGATATGTGGGGAAGGGGGAGCTAAATGTGGCATGTGTCGTGTGCTGTTCTAATAAGGGAATTTTTGAACCGCAGGTCTAACCTGCCCATGCCCGTACCAATGCGGCCATGCCCGTGCCCGTGCCCGTGCCCATGCCCGTGCACATGCCCATGCACATGCCCATGCACATGCCCATGCCCATGCCCATGCCCATGCCCGTGCACATGCCCATGCACATGCCCATGCACGTGCCCATGCCCATGCCCATGCACGTGCCCATGCCCATGCCCGTGCACATGCCCATGCACGTGCCCGTGCACATGCCCATGCGCACGCCCATGACAGTGAGGTTCATAACAACGGCAAGGCAAATCAAGGCAGGCAGGCTCGCAGAAAAGCAAAACAAAACATAACAAAAAACGAGAAAGCGCGTGCTGATGCTGCTTGTGGCTTCCCCTTTCTTTCTATTTCTCTTAACTGCCTGTTTAGTGAAAGGCTCGTGTTGAGTGACTCAAAAGGAGGAAGGCGTGAACGTACAAGAAGCCTAGAAATTGCATGCTGCTTGTGAAGATGGGAGGCAGAGTGCCGTTGAGCTTGTTGTATGAAAGGTCCCTGCGATGGGGAGAGGGAGGAGAGGGGAGAGGGTGGGGAGAGGCATGATACAGAGAGCAAAGAGTTTCAGAAGTGCAGGCTGCTGGTGACGATGGGAGGCAGAGTGCCGTTGAGCTTGTTGTATGAAAGGTCTCTGATAGGGGAGAGAGAAGGTGGGGAGAGAGAGTGGTGAGGAGAGAGAGGAGAGAGGAGAGAGCGTGATGAGAGAAGGGAGGCTCAATTATGGAAGTAAAACAAGACAGTGACGGACGGGACTAGGCAGGGAGCAAGCAATAGAACTTAAAAGTGGTAATTATCTTCAACTCAAGCGTAGGGGAGGGAGAAGAGAAGTGCGCTCAGAGAGACTATTTGTGTTAGAAAGTAGTAAGAACAAAATCAAGAAAAAGGATAGAAGGGAGGGGTGTAAGCTTAAAGAACTGCAGTGGCAGCGAGCCGATTAGCTTAAGAAAAATATAAGATGAGTGGTTAAGAGAGAACGGTTAAGGGCGGTTACAGGGAGAAGAGGGAGGTGAGCTCAGAGAGCTGGAGAGGCAGCGAGCCCGTGAGTGAGTTGTGATGGAGGAACCTGCACGCACGCAGAGAGGGGAAGGAGAGCCTCACTTAGTAGGGGTCAAGGGGAGTCAACAGGAGGGGTCAGGAATGAGTCAAGGAGTCTTCAAAGTGAATGGATTCACTGGTTGAGGGAGGGGAGGGAGAGCCGAGGGATGAGAGGGCAGAGGGTAGCGAGCCAGCGAGCTCGGTGTTTGCCAGTGGCTGTCCAGTCCAGTGACTGCGTCTTGCGTCTTTCGCAACTAAGGTCCAGTCCAGTGACTGCGTCTTGCGTCTTTCGCAACTAAGGTCCAGTCCAAGGGTCAATAATCAATTTCCAGTGGTTGCCGCGGTAACTTCAGGACGTCAAAGTGGACAGGTGGGCTGCGGAGGCTGCGGAGTCAACGCGAGTCAACGCGAGTCAACGCGAGTCAACAAAGATGCTTACATAATGGCTAGAGAGCCCAAGGAGGAGAGGGCAGAGGGTATCGATCCAGTGAGTGTGTTGTTTGCCAGGCCTCTGCAGGAGAGCAAGGGAGAGAGCAAGGGAGAGAAGGACGGGGAGAAGGCGCAAGTCAAGGTGTTGTTTGCCAGGCCTTTGCAGGAGAGCAGAGGAGAGCAGAGGAGAGCAGAGGAGAGAAGGACGATCTGTGGGAGCAAGTGATTCCCCCTAAACTCTGTCAGGCTGTTAGGCTGTCAGGCTGTCAGGCTGTTAGTGGAGTAACTGACAGGGGGAGGGGGTAACTGACAGGGGGAGGTGGTAACTGACAGGGGGAGGTGGTAACTGACAGGGGAGGTGGTAACTGACAGGGGGAGGTGGTAACTGACAGGGGGAGGTGGTAACTGACAGGGGGAGGTGGTAACTGACAGGGGGAGGTGGTAACTGATAGGGGGAGGTGGTAACTGACAGGGGGAGGTGGTAACTGACAGGGGGAGGTGGTAACTGACAGGGGAGGTGGTAACTGACAGGGGGAGGTGGTAACTGACAGGGGGAGGTGGTAACTGACAGGGGGAGGTGGTAACTGACAGGGGGAGGTGGTAACTGACAGGGGGAGGTGGTAACTGACAGGGGGAGGTGGTAACTGATAGGGGGAGGTGGTAACTGACAGGGGGAGGTGGTAACTGACAGGGGGAGGTGGTAACTGACAGGGGGAGGTGGTAACTGGCAGGGGGAGGTGGTAACTGACAGGGGGAGGTGGTAACTGACAGGGGGAGGGGATAACTGACAGGGGGAGGTGGTAACTGACAGGGGGAGGTGGTAACTGACAGGGGGAGGTGGTAACTGACAGGGGGAGGTGGTAACTGACAGGGGGAGGTGGTAACTGACAGGGGGAGGTGGTAACTGACAGGGGGAGGTGGTAACTGGCAGGGGGAGGTGGTAACTGACAGGGGGAGGTGGTAACTGACAGGGGGAGGGGGTAACTGACAGGGGGAGGTGGTAACTGACAGGGGGAGGTGGTAACTGACAGGGTGAGGGGGTAACTGACAGGGGGAGGGGGTAACTGACAGGGGGAGGGGGTAACTGACAGGGTGAGGGGGTAACTGACAGGGGGAGGGGGTAACTGACAGGAGGAGGTGGTAACCGACTGACGGGGGGGTGGTAACCGGCTGACGGGGAGGTGGTAACTGACAGGTACTGGAGTGCAGCAAGCGAGCTGAGGCCGGCAGGAAGGGAACCTGAGAGCTTGTTGTAAGAAGCACTCCTGGGAGGGGAAACAGGGGGCATGGGGGGTGGGGATGAGGGGGTGGTGTTGTTGCAAACATGAGTAAGTGGGCGAATAGAGGATTGTTAGGGGGAAGGGGGGAGGGAGCGAGTGGGGACGGGAAAGGGGAAGGGGGTGTGAATGAAGTGGGGAAGTTGGGTTGGGGAGGGTGGTTGAGAGGCGAGCCCTGGGATGCGTTCTTGGGAGAAAAAGAGGGAGGGCGGGGGTCGTGTTGGATGGAAGCAGAAATGGAGGGCTGGAGAGCGTGGGAAAGTATATTTCTGTGCGAGAAAGGCGAGGCCTGCAGGCAAGGAGCTTGTTGTGGTCGCACTCTTGGGGAAGGAGGAGGAGGAGGGGGGGAGGGGGGGGGGGGGGGGGGGGGGGGGGGAAGGGGGAGGGAGGCGGAAGGGGACATGGGAAGGTTGGGGTGAAAGGCGAGGCGAGGCCTGTAGGCAAGAAGCCTTGAAACAAGGAGTCACGAGACTCACATGTATGTGAGAGAAGCAAAGGAGGAGACTGAAGCCGGCACAGATCCTGTAAGGGTTTAAGCTTTTAGGGCTTAGGGCCTTGAAACAAGAACCCACCAGACTCACAGGTAAATGAGCGAGGCGAAGGAGGAGACTGAAGCCGGCACAGATCCTGTGAGGGCATTTCTGTCGATGAAGCTGCAGGGAAGCAAGGGAAGGTGCAGAGGAGAAGAGAAGAGAAGGTACGAAACAGAACAGCACGTAAGAGAGAGCAGGAACTGAGTAGCAAGTATCCACTCTGCTGACTAGGTTGACAGACAGAGGACAGAGAGAGAGAGAATACAATCTTCGGGAGCGAATCCAGTTTTACTGATAAATAGCTTAGGGAGGTTGTTCCATGCACTGACAGGAAGCGGAGGTTGGTGAGGGTGCTGAGCTGTGAACGAACGAAGAAATCACTTTTGAGAATTCTCAAAAGTGATTCCTAAGGAAAGTTGCTTCGTGCACTGACAGGAAGCGGAGGTTGGTGAGGGTGCTGAGCTGCGAACAAACGAAGCACTCGCGAAGGTGGGGAGAGCTTAGAACGGTGGGAGAACCTTTAACAACTCCCAAAAGTGAATCCTATAGTGACAGCACTGACAGGAAGCGGAGGTTGGTGAGGGTCTTGAGTTGCGATGGGATGGCCCCTGTGAGCGTGTTGTTGCTTAGATAGCTGGCGGGAGGGTGGCGTGGGGTGGGATGGGGTGGAGTGGGGTGGGATGGGGTGGAGTGCGGTATCAGTGGGTGCAAATGGAGCTGCGTACCGATGGCTCCTGTGAGTGTGTTGTTGCTTAGGGTGGGGTGGGTTGGGATGGGGTGGGATGGGTGGGATGGGTGGGTAGGGTGAGGTGGGTTGGGGGGGTGGGTGGTTGTATGGTATGGGACTCTAATCTAAACCTGACTTCCAATAGAAGTGACTCAGATATACAAGTAAGTTGAAAATTTGGAGTGACTTAGGTTGGTGAGAACGCTTAGCTCAGTTGGGATCGTGCCTATTCAATTCGCTTTTGAGACTTCAGAAATCAGAGTGGCTCGGATATTCAAGGGATTTAAAAAGTCGCAGATTGACTCACAGTCCGTCCAGGTTGGTGAGAGCGCTCAGCTGAGAGGGGGGATGGTGCCTCTACAAATACAAGTGAGTGAACTGAATGTAGGAGTGGATGTAAGATAGGAATGACTCACAGCCCGTCCAGGTTGGTGAGAGCGCTCAGCTGAGAGGGAGGATGGTGCCTCTACAAATACAAGTGAGTGAACTGAATGTAGGAGTGGATGTAAGATAGGAATGACTCACAGTCCGTCCAGGTTGGTGAGAGCGCTCAGCTGAGAGGGGGGATGGTGCCTCTACAAATACAAGTGAGTGAACTGAATGTAGGAGTGGATGTAAGATAGGAATGACTCACAGTCCGTCCAGGTTGGTGAGAGCGCTCAGCTGAGAGGGGGGATGGTGCCTCTACAAATACAAGTGAGTGAACTGAATGTAGGAGTGGATGTAAGATAGGAATGACTCACAGCCCGTCCAGGTTGGTGAGAGCGCTCAGCTGAGAGGGGGGATGATGCCTCTACAAATACAAGTGAGTGAACTGAATGTAGGAGTGGATGTAAGATAGGAATGACTCACAGCCCGTCCAGGTTGGTGAGAGCGCTCAGCTGAGAGGGGATCGTGCCGGTGAGCTTGTTGTTCCGGAAGTCCCTGGTTTAAGGAGGTGAGGAGAACGGTTGGGTGGATGCAGGGTGGACGGGTGGGTGGGTGGGAGGGCGGATGAGTGGATGGGAGGGCATATGTGAGCTTGTTGTTCCGGAAGTCCCTGGTTTGAGGAGGTGAGACGGTGGGTGGACGGGTGGGAGAGCGGGTGGGTGGGAGGGTGGATGAGTGGATGGCTTTTGAGTTGACTAGACAGTCACCACGCTCAGCTGAGAATAGTGCCGCTGAGCTTGTTGTTCCAGAAGTCCCTGGTTTGAGGAGGTGAGACGGTGGGTGGACGGGTGGGAGAGCGGGTGGGTGGGAGGGCGGATGAGTGGATGGCTTTTGAGTTGACTAGACAGTCACCACGCTCAGCTGAGAATAGTGCCGCTGAGCTTGTTGTTCCGGAAGTCCCTGGATTGAGGAGGTGAGGCGAGGGGGTGGGTGGGTGGATGGGTGGGTGGATGGGTGGGTGGATGGCTTTTGAGTTGACTAGAAAGTCACCACGCTCAGCTGAGAAGGGATCGTGCCGCTGAGCTTGTTGTTCCGGAAGTCCCTGATTTGAGGAGGTGAGGCGGTGGGTGGATGGAGGGTGGACGGGTGGGGGAAAGAGTGGAAGGTGGGTGGATGGAGGGTGGACGGGTGGGGGAAAGAGTGGAAGGTGGGTGGATGGAGGGTGGACGGGTGGGGGAAAGAGTGGAAGGTGGGTGGATAGAGGGTGGACGGGTGGGGGAAAGAGTGGAAGGTGGGTGGATAGAGGGTGGACGGGTGGGGGAAAGAGTGGAAGGAGGGTGGATGGAGGGTGGACGGGTGGGGGAAAGAGTGGAAGGTGGGTGGATAGAGGGTGGACGGGTGGGGGAAAGAGTGGAAGGTGGGTGGATAGAGGGTGGACGGGTGGGGGAAAGAGTGGAAGGTGGGTGGATAGAGGGTGGACGGGTGGGGGAAAGAGTCGAAGGACGAGATGAGCTGGCATGTGTGCGCTTGTTGTTCCGAAGGTCCCTGGCTTGAGTAGGTGAGGTGGAAGAGTGGTGGATGAGTGAATGAATAAATAGGTGGATGGGTGGATGGGTGGATGGGTGGATGGGTGGAAAAATGGTGACCCATGGAAACATGGTGACCCATGGAAAAATGGTGACCCGTGGAGAAACGGTGTCCCTGAAGCTTACAGCGTTTGCATGGCCTTGAGCGCAGAGAGAGACGGGGGAATCACTCCTGTGAGCAGATTGTCTTTCAGGTTACTGCAGTGGTGCAGGGGGGTGCAAAGTGGCGTGGTGCAAGGTTGTGCAAAGTGGTGCAAGAAACTGACAGGCGGGTGATCAAAAGGTTCAATGAAGGGAGGGCATAAGGGGGAATCAACGATGGAGGCCTAAAGGAAAGGAGGGGGAGAGGGAAGGGAAGCTTGTTGAGGGTGTTACAGAGAGGCAGTAGAGCAGGAAGGAGGATGAGTAAAGCTGAGGGGAAGGAGGGGGGTATCGGGTGATTGGGAGCTTTTCTTTCTCTAATAACAGAGTGGCACATGCATGCATATATAATATAGATGAAAGATTCAAATTACTGTTCTCAGCACAGCTGCACGTAAGCGAAAAATCCCAAACGTGCCAACGGCAAAATTAAGCCAAGGGCAAAATTTAACGAAGGGAACAATGAAGCCAAAGGCAAAATGAAGCCAATGGTAAGGGCAAAAGCAAGAGCCATGGGCAGAAGTGAAAGCGAAGGGCAAGCATTGAAACCAGGCAGCCTGGTGTGTGGGGCTTACAGCTGGGTTAGTGCTACGAGTCTTGAGAGGCCAGCGGGAATTGAACCCGTGAGCTTATTGACGTCGAGTCGGCTGAACGGGGAGAGGGGAGAGGGTGGTGAACGGAAGGAAAGAAGGAGCTTGAAAATTTGTCAACTGGTGTTCATTTATCGTCTTTGAGAGTTTTCCGAGCTTGTACTTTCGCGAATTAGTCAATCGTTAGTGAAGCGTTCAATCTTGTTCACGATGACCAGTGACCCATGAAATTTGTCAAGAGGTATTCCGGAGATGCCAACGGGACTTTTGAGGCGCCTCAAAAGATACCCAGTTTGAGGCGCCTCAGAAGATGCGCAGTGACCCGTGGGATTTGTGAAGAGGTATTCCAGAGATGCCAACGGGACTTTTGAGGCGCCTCAAAAGATACCCAGTTTGAGGCGGAGGAGGAGGGGTGAATGGGTGGGAGGATGAAAAGGTGGGAATTGAAGAATCTAGTTTTGAGGAGCCTCAAAATTTGGGCTTTGAGATCTATTGGCATGCAGCAGAGTGGACGCAGAGAGGAGGAGGGGCGAATGGGAGGATGAAAAGGTGGGAATTGAAGAGCGAAGTGTGGAAGGGAAGGTGTGAGTGTTTAGGTTAGGGCAAGGAGACGAACACGCATGTGTTTGCCACGAACACGTTCGTGTTCGCCTGAGTCAGCAAGGTGTTCGCCTTCACAGGCGAACGACGAACACCGTTTTTTGCTAAAGCTGTTCGGCAAACCGAACACTGTTCGGTTCGCCGAACGGCGGTGTTCGTGCAGGGGCAAATGCGAACACGTTCTTGTTCGCCTTTTGCTCAAGCCTACTTGTAGGGTACACAGGTGGGCTGCAGAGGCCTTAGTTCCAATCCAGCAACTTAGTAGGTTAGGTGTGTCTACGACAACGAAACGAACTCCATGGTTCATTATGAAATTGTATGCATACGCACAGGACAATTAGGTTGGTTAGTGCAGAAAACGCCACTGGAATCGGCCCCGACATTGAGTTGTTGATCATCTTTCTGCAAGCGATTCGAAAAAACAAATACGAAAACGAATACAAGGAAAGGAGAAAAGGAGCAGGAAGGCTTTAGAAGGGAATCAACATGATGCGAGATCGTGGTGTATTTTGAGGCGCCTCGAAATACACCTCAAAAGGAGCAGGAAGGCTTTAGAAGGGTATCAGCATGATGCGAGATCGTGGTGCAGGGAAGTAGAGAGAAATTTGTTTCAACAGGCATGCATGTATTTCACATCTACTGCCATGTCACACATCCAATGCCACCCACGTCACACATCAAATGCCACGTCACCCGTGCGCACACGTCTTTGAGCTTTGGAAGGGCAGTGATCATGGTGGGGAAGGGCCCTGTGATACCGCTTCTGCTCATGGACCTGAGAAGCACGAGGGGGGTTGGGGGATGGACAGAAGTACAGGGAAATTGGAGATTGAACAGAAATATAGGGATACAGGGGAATGTTGAAGAGCAGTGATCATAGTGGGGAAGGGCCCGGAAATACCGCTTCTGCTCATGGACCTGAGAAGCACGAGGGGGGTTGGTTGGGGGGGACGGAGGGAACAGGGGTACAGGGGAATGTTGAAGGGCAGTGATCATTGTGGGGAAGGGCCCGGAAATACCGCTTCTGCTCATGGACCTGAAATGCGAAGCAAGAGGGAGAGACAGAGAGAACAGCCGCAGGGTTGGGGTGGGAGGTTTGATAACCAGAAGAACAGGGGTACAGGGGAATGGTGAAGAGCAGTGATCATTGTAGGGAAGGGCCCTGCAATGCCGCTCCTGCTCATGGATCTGAGAAGCACGAGGGTGGAATGGACAGAAGATCAGGGAAATAGGAGACTGAGCAGAAATACAGGGATACAATACAGGGGAATGTCCAAGAGCGGTGATCATCGTAGGGAAGGGCCCTGTTATACCGCTTCTGCTCATGGGCCAGGGAACAATAGAGTGGGACAGACAGAGGAAGCAACGGGGAGGGACAGAGGAGGAGGTTCTCAAATCAAACAAGAAGCAGAACCTCAACAAGCTTCTCAACTCTCTAATGAGTCGACCTGGTTGCATTGCAATGCAACCAAGAAGCTGTCAGGTAGAATGCTCACCACAGTCATGCCTCATTTAGTAGTATGACCTCTGGAGCTGATATGATACATACACAGACAGCCTGCCTTAGGCTTGTGCGAACGTGTTTCCTCTACGTGAAAGGCTTACAGGAAAGTCATTTTCGTGAGCTTTGAAAACTCCGTTGGTAGAGTGGTGAGATTGCCAGTGGTGGTGCTGCAGAGGTGGGAGCAGGAAGGGGGAGAGCGGGAGGGGATGGGGAGAGGGGAGGGGAAGTGGGAGGATAGCTCGTGAGCTTTGAGAAATCCTTTGGTAGCGTGGTGAGATTGCTAGTGGTGGTGCTGCGTTGTTAAGTGGTCGGGGGAGAGGAGAGGGGGAGAGGGGGGGTGGGGTTGGGGAAGGGTGGATAGCGGGGTGTGGGATGATGGGGGGGGAGAGGAAGGAGGGAAGGGGTAGCGGGAAATGATGGCGGGGACTTTTGAGGCACTTCAAAAGTTGATGAATTTCCAGTGATAATACTGCAGTGCAGAGTGGTCGGGGGGGTGAGGAGGAAGGGGGGGGGGGGGAAGGGGGTGGAGGGAGGAGCGGGGTGTGAGTGATGGGTGCGGGAGGGATAGGGACGACAGGTGAAAATGTGACAATGCTAGTGCTGGCGTTGGAAAGTGGGAATTTCTGCATGGGGAAGGAAAGGGAGGCGACTAGCGACTAGTCTAGCGGCCCAGCAAAGTGGTTGTGTGTGTGCACGAGGAGGGGCACTAGTTGAGAGTCGACTCAACAGGTCACCTTGGTTCCTTGCTCGTGCTGCGAAGTGGGGTGTGTATGTGTGTAGAGTGTGCAGGAGGGAGGCGACTAGCTGATACTTGAGAAGTGTAAGGCACCAATTTGTAGGCGGGAATGGGGATTAGGGGATCGGGGTGCGGAGAATGGAGATCTGAAAGCAAATGAGTCGAAAATAAGAGAAGAACCATGTGCTCTGGTCTGGTCTCCCATCCCAGTGCATGGTTTTTTGCAGAAGATAGGATAGGATGAATGAAGCTCTCTAGTCTCACATGGCCGATGGGAAGGTGAGGTTGCCGATGGCAGCAGGTGTATTCTGAGGTGACTCGAAATGAACCTTTTTCCAGACGAGATAAGAGTGCATTGCACTGCACTGCACCGCACTGCACTCTAGTCTCACATGGCCGATAGGAAGGTGAGGTTGCCGATGGCAGCAGGGAGAGGCCCCAGTGCATTGAAGAGGTACCTGGTGATAAGGGGATGGGTGGGGAGAAGGAAGGGGTTGAAAGGGGTGGAGAGCGATGCTACAAGGTAGGTGCATGCAGTTGCAGCAGGAAGAGGCCCCAGTGCATTGAACAGGTACCTGGTGACAAGGAGGGGAGGATGGGGGGTGAGGGAGAGGAAGGGGGGGGACACACACACAGATCATGAGTGAGATGTGAGCCATAGCAGCAGGGAGAGGCCCCAGTGCATTGTAGAGGTACCTGGTGATGAGGGGATGGGGGGAGAGAAGGAAGAAGGGGTCACACACAGAGGCACACAGAGAGGGACCAAGATACAAGTGAGGTTGCCAATGGCAGCAGGGAGAGGCCCCAGTGCATTGTAGAGGTACCTGGTGATGAGGGGATGGGGGGAGAGAAGGAAGAAGGGGTCACACACAGAGGCACACAGAGAGGGACCAAGATACAAGTGAGGTTGCCAATGGCAGCAGGGAGAGGCCCCAGTGCATTGTAGAGGTACCTGGTGATGAGGGGATGGGGGGAGAGAAGGAAGAAGGGGTCACACACAGAGGCACACAGAGAGGGACCAAGATACAAGTGAGGTTGCCAATGGCAGCAGGGAGAGGCCCCAGCGCATTGAAGAGGTACCTGGTGATGAGGGGATGGGGGGAGAGAAGGAAGAAGGGGTCATACACAGAGGCACACAGAGAGGGACCAAGATACAAGTGAGGTTGCCAATGGCAGCAGGGAGAGGCCCCAGTGCATTGTAGAGGTACCTGGTGATGAGGGGATGGGGGGAGAGAAGGAAGAAGGGGTCACACACAGAGGCACACAGAGAGGGACCAAGATACAAGTGAGGTTGCCAATGGCAGCAGGGAGAGGCCCCAGTGCATTGTAGAGGTACCTGGTGATGAGGGGATGGGGGGAGAGAAGGAAGAAGGGGTCACACACAGAGGCACACAGAGAGGGACCAAGATACAAGTGAGGTTGCCAATGGCAGCAGGGAGAGGCCCCAGCGCATTGAAGAGGTACCTGGTGAGCCGGTGGGGGAGAAGGAAGGGGTTGAAAGGGATGGAGAGAGATGTTATAAGTGAGGTTGCCAATGGCAGCAGGGAGAGGCCCCAGCGCATTGTGCAGGTACCTGGTGGCAAAGAGAGGAGGATGGGGCGTGTAGGTGCAGGAAAGGATTGAAAGGAAGGGAGAGGAGAGGTGTGTTGAACGAGTGAAGGTGCCGATGGTAGCAAGGAGAGGTCCTAGGGCAGTCGTCTGCCTTGCCACACTCACATGACAGTCACGTTGCCTTTTGAGACGTCTCGAGAGGTCCTGTCCTAGTGCAGACGTTTGCCTTGCCAAACTAACATGACAATCACGTGATTTGAGGCGCCTCAAATGCCGATGGTAGCAAGGAGAGATCCTAGTGCATTGTCAAGTAGGGCCTCTCACTGCCCTGCCGATGCTGTCGTTTGGCTTGCTTGCCACACTCACATGACAATCAGCTTTTGAGTCGACTCAATAACGGTTGCCGATGGCAGCAAGGAGAGGTCCTGTCCTAGTGCAGTCGTTTGGCTTGCCACACTCACATGACAATCACGTTGCCCTGGTCGTTGCAGTTCACCCCAAACAGGTACGAGCAGTCATCATTGGCCGTCCAGTATGCCTTGGGGCTGCGACTGGGATGGGTAAAGTAAGAGAACCACTCACTCACTCACTCACTCACTCGCACTCACCCACTCACTCACTCACATGACAATCACGTTGCCCTGGTCGTTGCAGTTCACCCCAAAAAGGCTCTCACTCACTCACGCTGGTAACCATGTATGCATCCCGGCCCAAGCACCACTCACTCACGCACATGACAATCACGTTGCCCTGGTCGTTGCAGTTCACCCCAAACAGGTACGAGCAGTCATCATTGGCCGTCCAGTATGCCTTGGGGCTGCGACTGGGATGGGTAAAGTAAGAGCACCACTCACTCACTCACTCACTCACTCGCACTCACCCACTCACTCACTCACATGACAATCACGTTGCCCTGGTCGTTGCAGTTCACCCCAAAAAGGCTCTCACTCACTCACGCTGGTAACCATGTATGCATCCCGGCCCAAGCACCACTCACTCACGCACATGACAATCACGTTGCCCTGGTCGTTGCAGTTCACCCCAAACAGGTACGAGCAGTCATCATTGGCCGTCCAGTATGCCTTGGGGCTGCGACTGGGATGGGTAAAGTAAGAGCACCACTCACTCACTCACTCACTCACTCGCACTCACCCACTCACTCACTCACATGACAATCACGTTGCCCTGGTCGTTGCAGTTCACCCCAAACAGGCTCTCACTCACTCACGCTGGTAACCATGTATGCATCCCGCCCCAAGCACCACTCACTCACGCACATGACAATCACGTTGCCCTGGTCGTTGCAGTTCACCCCAAACAGGTACGAGCAGTCATCATTGGCCGTCCAGTATGCCTTGGGACTGCGACTGGGGTAGACAAAGTAAGAGCACCACTCACTCACTCACTCACTCACTTACTCACTCACTCACATGACAATCACGTTGCCTTGGTCGTTGCAGTTCACCCCAAACAGGTATGAGCAGTCGTCATTGGCCGTCCAGTATGCCTTGGGGCTGCGACTGGGAACCACGAAGTTCATTCCGTCCCTGATGGCAAGGAGCGCGTTCCCTGGGAGGGATGGAGGGAGGGAGGGAGGGAGGGAGGGAGGGATGGAGGGAGGGAGGGAGGGAGGGAGGGAGAGACACCGGCAAGGGGAGAGGTGGAAGGGAGACCAGCAGTGGGTGAGCGAGGCGGACAGGAACGAGCAGTCGTCATTGGCCGTCCAGTACGCTTTGGGGCTGCGACTGGGAACCACAAAATTTATTCCGTCCCTGATGGCGAGAAGTGCATTCCCTGGGACAGGAAAGGGTACAGACGAGGGGAGGTGCGGGAAAGAGAGGCCAGTGGTGAGCAGGGAGAGGGGGGCAGAGCAGAACAGTCGTCATTGGCTGTCCATTATGCGTTGGGGCTGCGACTGGGAATCACGAAGTTCATCTCGTCTCTGATGGCAAGGAGTGCGTTCCCTGGGAGGGAGAGACACAACACAGGCGAGGGGAGGAGTGGGAGAGAGACCACTAGTGAGCGAGAGAGGGGGGGACAGAGCAGTCGTCATTGGCCGTCCAGTATGCCTGGGGCTGCGACTGGGAGTCACGAAGTTCATTCCGTCCCTGATAGCAAGGAGGGCGTTCCCTGGTAGGGAGACAGTCAGAGGCGAGGGGGGGACAGAAAGGAGACCAGTAGTCAGCAAGGAGGAGGGCGCAGAGCAGTCGTCATTGGCCGTCCTGTAAACCTTGGGGATGTGATTAGGAATCACGAAGTTCATTCTGTCCCTGATAGCAAGGAGGGTGATCCCTGGGAGGGGAAAGGCACAGACGAGGGGAGGGACGAGAGAGGGGAGGGACGGGTGGTTGGGGACAGACGGGGCAGAGCCGTCGTCATTGGCCGTCCAGTATGCCTTGGGGCTGCGACTGGGAACCACGAAGTTCATCTCGTCCCTCATGGCAAGGAGTGCGTTCCCTGAGAGAGGAAGGGAGGAAGGGTACAGTACAGACGCGGGGGGGAGATTGGGGTTGCGGGACGGGTGAGGGACTGGTGGTGAGGGGGGAGAGCAGAGCCGCCGACCAATGCACCTCGGGGCTGCGATTAGGATTCAAGTCATCTCGTCCCTCATAGCAAGGAGCGCATTACCTGGGAGGAAGTGACATAGGCGAGGGGAGGCGCGGAAGGGAGACCAAGGGGGGCGAGGCGAGGAGCGCAATGGGAGGGGCAGAAGGAGAGCAGTATTATGCGAGGCGGTGGACGCAGACTCGCAGGGCAGTCGCCGCTGGCTGTTGAATAACTTTGGGGCTGCGATTAGGAATCACGAGATTCATCTCGTCCCTGATGGCGAGGAGCGCAATCCCTGGGAGAGGAAAGGTACAGTACAGACACCCTGTGGGGGGAGAGGGGTGGGGGGCGAGTGAGGGAGTGGTGGTGGGCGCGGCGGACAGATCACTCCTCGTTGGCCGTCCAGTACGCCTTGGGGCTGCGATTGGGGTTCAGAAAGACCATCGCGCTTCCTTATGGCGAGAGATGCACACCCTGTGAGGACAAGGGGGGGAAGTGAGGGGGGAGGGGCTGAAAAGAGATCCGCGGTGAGCGAGGGGCGCAGATCACTCCTCGTTGGCCGTCCAGTACGCCTTGGGGCTGCGATTGGGGTTCAGAAAGACCATCGCGCTTCCTTATGGCGAGAGATGCACACCCTGTGAGGACAAGGGGGGGAAGTGAGGGGGGAGGGGCTGAAAAGAGATCCGCGGTGAGCGAGGGGCGCAGATCACTCCTCGTTGGCCGTCCAGTACGCCTTGGGGCTGCGATTGGGGTCAAGAAGGCCATTTTGTCCTTTCCTGCGAGAAATGCACACTCTGGGAGAAGAAGGGGAGGGACCACGTCAGACCACCTCAAACCACCTTACACCACACCCCACACCACCCCACACAGTTTCATACCGCTCACACCGCCCCTCACCACCTAATATCGCCACGTCACTCACATTCGTTGGCGACGACAGGCACAGCTGCCACGTGGAATCCACCGCTCGCCAGCGCTACCAGCACCGTCACAATGAGCGACAATAAGAGCGATGACGTGGAGCCTTCGCACGTCCTCGATATAGTCCCTTCCTTCCTGTAGGGCCTCGTTATAGTCACTGCCTTCCTGCACGGCCTCGTTATAGTCGCTTCCTTCCTGCACGGCATTGTAGTCACTGCCTCCTTGCGCGATCTCGAAATTATCGCGGCCTTCCCGCACGGCCTCATAATAGTCGCTTCCTTCCTGCACGGCCTCGGTACAATCACTGCCTTCTTGCGCGGTCTCGGGATTCTCGCGGCCTTCCCGCACGGCCTCGGTATTGTCATAGCTTTCCCACATAGTCTCGATATTGCCAGTGTCTTCCTGCTCGGCCTCGAAATTGTCACTACCTTCGTGCGCGATCGCGGTATCTCCGAACGCTCCGGTCTCGATATTGTCGCGGATTTCCCACGCGGCCTCCCTATTCTCTCGTGGACAAGCGAAAACGATGGTAACCGGGACGAGGATTTCGTGCACAATCTGCACGTCGTCGCGGTTGGCATTCTCGGTCCTCGCGCTTCCCAACCCGCGATGGAGCAAGCGATGCTCTAACGGCGGAAAACATACAGACAACAACAGGAACTTGCACCCTTTGTCGTCTAGAAAGGCAAATAAACGGCTATGTTTTCGCAATCGACTGGCGTATCCATAGTCATGGCTCCTAAGTAGGCTCCGTCTATCTCCTATTCATATTCATCTTCTGGCGGAAGACAAGAGAGGCGGCTATCCACGACTTTTGCTAGCAGTAATAGCAGTGACAAATCGCCATTTCATTGTCACGCTGATCGAAGTAACGTTGTCACTCCTGAACTGCGGTTATATCACGCTACTATGAGTATAGTAGATGAAAATGGAAATGGGAAGGTGACCATGGCGTGTTGCTAATTTGTTGTTTACTAACAGCTTACGTACATACTCAATTGCATTATCCGCCCTTGACTACGGGTCCCAAGAGTATATCAAAATGCGGCTCAATGAGCTTCGGTACGATCTAAAGCAGTCTATTTTAGGTTTAAAAAGGTTGGGAAGGGTATTGTGCAAGAAACGTACTATCAATAACCCGCCCTGATCAGAATACACTGCAAAAGCTACAACAACTCCAAGAAACAGGTCACTCGCACTTGTTCTTGTTTCTCTGTTTCTGCTTCTGTTTCTGTTGGTCCTAGAAATTGTCCGCACGTTACCTTTCACACACGTTGCGGTTAAAAGCGGTGAAGAAGGGGAGTCCAGTTATGCGGTGTGGTTTGTGGGAAGGAAGGCGAGACAACTAAGGGCGTGTCTGAAGTGCAAACGTCGAGTTTCGTCAAATTTCGTCGACGAAACTCATCCGTGGGACCCACGCGTGTTGGTGTCTGAAGTGCAGCCTGACATCCCTCGACGAAACTCGACGTTCGTGCACATGTCGAGGGATGTCGAACAGTGATACCGGGCAGCTGTTTGAGTCACTGTAGTCAGTGAGTGTTTCAAAAACAATTCTTCGACACGCCATGTCTGCATAGCTGTGGCAAACACACGTGAATAAGAACTAAGACGAGAGCGACACGTGCTAGAGAAATTTCGCTGGCAATGTGACAGTAGAATATCCGGTGTTACCAGCAACAATCTATGCTAAGCGAAATTCGCGAGATTGCAAACAATTGAGTTACATGAATGATTCTGTTAATTCCACGTCGAATTTTCATGGGCAACTTATAACAGTGTTCCTATGGCACGTGTCGGTTATTTTGTCGTGTGGGTGTCTGAAGTGAACACAGCTGAAAACGGATGTCGAGTTTCGTCAAGGAACGTCGACGAAAGTTTCGTCGGCAAACGTCGAAATTCACTTCAGACACGCCCTAACCGACAGACACACCGAAATTTGCGGCCCGCTTGCGAATGCGATTGAACCAGCCACCCCAGTTGCCTAACCCAGACGAAATCCCAGCCTGTCACTTTGGGACTGTTCTGTATCAGAGCGCGATCGGACGATGTAAAACGCATTTTAGGATCTCGCTGTGTAATGTGTGCCGTTCAATGAGAGTGGCCCCGCCCACCTCATCGCATGTATCACAAAGCTGCTCGCGCGCATCGCAGTGCATGTGAGTGGACCAGTCCAGTTCTTGCCCAGCACCCTGCAGCAATTCCCATTATACCTTGCAAAACGAATATAAATACACCGTTTCCCATACATGCTTGTCCGTATGGGTTATGCATTTTGAAAGTCTTAGTTAGTGATATAGTTCGAGGACTCACCCGTTCATAAAGTAGCAATGAGATGTGTTACGAATAGTAATTATTGAAGCATCACTGTGCACACCTTACCGCAGAAATCGAAGCACGCACTACCAAGGATGAAGGCGAAAGGACAGGAGTGACACGAAGGGTCATACAGTTACGAAAGGATCTGGACCGTCGGGCAGACAACATCAGGCAGCAGCAGTGGCGAGGATTCTGCCCGGACAGTTTCGTAACTGTCTGGAGTCGCACGGTTGGATTTCGCTCTAATAAGGTAATGTACCCCTTCGAGTACATGGCTAGCTAGGTCGATTCGTATTTCTTCCTGTACTCCTATTTATACCTTTGTACTTGTATGTTTTAATTTATCTCAAGCATTTTACATCCACTCTGCTATTGAGGTCAAGGGCCCACCACCACTACTCAGACGAGTGCGAACCTTCCTGAGGTGATCCTAGGGGCGATCAACCTCTGATCGCAGCATGGTATGAGAGCGACTCAGGAATCCTTCGCACTGCCACCTCCGAAATCTTCGACAAGCGGAAAGTGGCGTCTGGCACACACTCGCGTGTGAGAATGGCCGGAGGATCTGGTGGTCAGACAAATCTGACGGCTGAAGCGCAGACCAATCCGGCTGCGACAAGCGAGGAAACGACGACGATTGGAACCGCCGCCGTCGCACAGATGCTTCAGCGACTCACCAGCCTGGAGCAACAACTCCAAACATTGCGGAATGGCGACGCGGGAACTTCTTCCCAACCCTCTCAACCGTCCTCAAACGGCCACAATACCGCCCCGCACACCTTCTCCCTGTCAGATTTATATGACTTAGCTGCTGTAGGCTATAGTGGGGTAGCACATATGGGGTACAGCTTTCTAGGGTTTGTACTTGTACCCAACTTTCCCTTAGTCTTTTCATTCCTCGTTCATTTTCACATGGTATAGAGCAGGTTCCCCTGTGGGAACTGTTCCTAGGGCCCACCAACTTTTTTTTCCTGCCCGGAGCGCGCTCAGCCTCTGCCCGAGTCGCGCTCCCCTCTCACGGCCCCGTCGCGCCGCCCTTACGACCCCGTCGCGCCGCCTCAGCGGCCCCGTCGCGTCGCGCCTCCCTAGCGGCCCCGTCGCGTCGCCCTTGCGACCCCGTCGCGCCGCCCTCGCGGTCCCGTCGCGTCGCGCCGCCCTCGCGGCCCTTTCGCGCCGCCCTCGCGGCCCTTTCGCGCCGCCCTCGCGGCCTCCTCGAGCCGCCCTCGCGACCCCTCCACGCCGCCCTCGCGGCCCCGTCGCCTACCCTTGCGGCCCCGGCGCCACCCTTCCCGGCCCCGGCGCCGCCCTTCCCGGCCCCGGCGCCGCCCTTCCCGGCCCCGGCGCCGCCTCTGCTGGCCCCGTCGGGAAGAGACGGTAGTAGGGGACCGACTCGTCAAACGTGACGTCCTGGGAGGACAAGACACGGCGAGAGGTGGGGTGGTACTGGTGCTGCTGGGGGTACTGGAGCTGGAGGTGCTGCTGGCGCTGGTGCTACCACTGGGGGTACTGGTGCTGTCCCTGCTGTGTCTGGAGTCGTTGCGCGGCCTCGGCCGTACTTCGTTCCGCTTCTTGAGCAGGTTCTTGGTCTCCCGCCTTCTACTGGTCCTCCTCCTCCCTTAGAGTGTCCACAGCCTGTCCCGTCACAGTTACAGTTACAGCCGGCCTCCCCACTGCCTGCTCCTTCTCCCTACACTGGTCCTACTGGAGGTCTTGCTGAGCGTCGTGAGCCTGCGTCTCGTCCTGCGTCGCCTGTCCGTGCTGCTCGCGCTAGTGGTCGTGGTTCGCGTCAGCGTCCTCCCCCTGTGCTCGGCACGCACCGGATGTCTCTCTGTCCGTCCACTGCTCCTCTGCGTGCCCCTTTGCCTTCTCCTCCTGAGTCCTCTCTTCCTGCTCTTGCTGACCCGGAGTCGGACTCCCTTCGTGCTGCCAGTCCGACTGTCACGCGTCTCCTTACTACTGTTGTCACTGACCCTTCCTTTGAGTCCACAGTTGCGTCTGCCCTAGTTGCTGAGCTCGTCGACTTTGCTGCTCGCTGTCGTCTAGACTACGCTGCTAGTCTTGTTGCTGCGTCTGAGTCTGTCTGTCCTCCGTCCGTCGGGGGTGAGTGTGCCCTTGGCACGGACGTCCTTGAGGACAGACAGGAGGAGTTCCAGTGTTTGGCTGCTGCTTCACCTCATCTCGTGTCCGTACTGCTTACCCCTGAGGGAGACCCGGATGCACTTGACATCCCGACTCCGCGCTCTTACGCGGAGGCGATAGAGGGTCCCTACTCCTCTCAGTGGCAGGCAGCTATGGACGCAGAGATGGCTTCCTGGAAGTCCACAGGCACCTACGTTGACGAGGTTCCCCCGCCTGGGGCGAACATCATCAGTGGCATGTGGATTTTCAGGGTGAAGCGGCCGCCGGGTTCTCCGCCTGTCTTCAAGGCGCGTTACGTGGCTCGTGGCTTCAGTCAGCGGCAGGGAGTTGACTACTTTCAGACCTTCTCTCCCACCCCGAAGATGACCACTCTTCGGGTACTGCTGCACATAGCTGCTCACCGTGACTACGAGCTACACTCTCTTGACTTCAGCACTGCTTTCTTGCAGGGCAGCCTGCACGAGGAGATCTGGCTGCGCCGCCCACTTGGCTTCACTGGGACTTTTCCTCCTGGCACCCAGCGGAGCCTCCGGCGGCCAGTCTACGGTCTCCGCCAGGCACCGCGTGAGTGGCACGACACACTGAGGACTACGCTTGCGGCTCTTGGGTTTGCTCCCTCTACTGCCGACCCGTCGCTGTTTCTGCGCACCGACACTTCTTTGCCGCCGTTCTACATCCTCGTGTACGTCGACGACTTGGTCTTTGCCACAGCTGACACTGCTGGACTCGCCCACGTGAAGTCCGAGCTGCAGAAGAGACACACGTGCACAGACCTGGGTGAACTGCGCAGCTACCTTGGCTTGCAGATCACCCGGGACAGAGCACGCCGCACCATTACCCTGACTCAGTCACACATGGTGCAGCAGGTCCTTCAGCGCTTCGGCTTCACGTAATCCTCGCCTCAGGCCACTCCTCTGCCTACTCGCCACTCGCTCTCAGCTCTGCCTTCGGATGAGTCCGTAGAGTCGAGTGGCCCGTACCCAGAGCTTGTTGGCTGCCTCATGTACCTGATGACCTGCACTCGACCTGACCTTGCATACCCTCTTAGCATTCTCGCACGCTATGTTGCTCCTGGGAGACACAGACCGGAGCACATGGCTGCAGCGAAGAGGGTGTTGCGCTACTTGTGCAGTACGTCGGGCATGGGGCTTGTGCTTGGAGGGCAGAGTCCAGTGGTCCTCACTGGGCACGCAGACGCTTCTTGGGCTGACGACCAGGCTACGCAGCGGTCGTCACAGGGTTACACCTTCAGCCTTGGTTCCGGCTCTGTCTCGTGGCGGGCTACCCGCTCGTCTTCTGTTCTCGGCTCCAGCTGTGAGGCTGAGATCTACGCAGGGGCCATGGCTGCACAGGAGCTTCGCTGGCTCACCTACCTGCTGACTGACCTCGGAGAGCCGCCTCGTTCTCCTCCAGTGCTGTACGTAGACAACAAGGCCATGCTGGCCTTGTGTCGGGAGCAGAGACTGGAGCACAGAACGAAGCACATTGCTCTTCGCTACTTCCTTGCTCGTGAGCTACAGCAGCGTGGTCAGCTACGCCTTGCGTACGTGGCCTCTCAGGCCAACACTGCTGATATCTTCACCAAGGCACTTGCGCCTTGTGATCATCAGCGCTTCTGTACTCAGCTGGGTCTTGTGCCTACCTTGCCTCACTTGCTCACCCCTTTACCTTATTTGTACTGTTACATATATATATACACCTGCTCTTGCTTGTTTAGCCTTATATATATATGTAATCCTGCATGTGAACTGGCCTTGTGGCCTTGAACTTGTGCTCGGAATGTGTGGTGACTTTGTGATCCACCCTGAGCTTGCTTTGCTTTGCTTGACTGGTCTTGTGACCCCTTGTCCTCCCCCACTTTGCCTATGGGGGTGTGTCAGATTTATATGACTTAGCTGCTGTAGGCTATAGTGGGGTAGCACATATGGGGTACAGCTTTCTAGGGTTTGTACTTGTACCCAACTTTCCCTTAGTCTTATCATTCCTCGTTCATTTTCACACTCCCTCGACACCAATGGCTCAACCCCCAAAACTCCCCGTCCCAGCGAAGAGGCAATTCTCTCTGCGCAATCAAGGTTTTTGAGCATATCAAAAATAAAGACAAGTGTGTATTTTGACAGCAGAGACTTCTATACGTGGAGCTTCGAGCTGGAGCTGCTGCTGCAAAAACGCACAGATTTTCCACTATTTCGACGGAAGCTACTCGGGACCCGCTGAAGACACCGACGACGCCAAGACAAGGTACTACAACGAGTCCCTGATGGCGTACGGAGTCCTTCTGCGAAATATGTCGCCGGCAGAGCAGTTGAGCATTCGCTCGTACAAGACGACTCCTGCTCCAGCCCTCGACGCTTGGCGCCATCTAAACGGCGTGTACCAACCGAAGGATTCGGTTTCGTCGAGCCGCTTGCTCCAGCAGCTACTGGAGACAAGAATGGCCCCAGGGGAGAAGGCCAACAGCTACATCAATCGCTGTCGGAGCTTACGCGATCAAATCGCGAAGTTGGGAAGCAACCTTTCCGAAGAAATCTTCGTGAACATCGTGCTTCAAGGGCTCGGCCCAGAGTGGCGGCCCTGCAAGGCGCTATCTCGGAGGCCGCCCTATGCGCCGCCCTTCTCGTCGAACAACGGGATATGGACCAGCAGCGACCAGCGCCGCGACGAGACAGGGAACGCCTCGCTTTCTACGCCGACAACACAGAGGAGCGACGGCCGCGGCGCCTTTACTTCAAAATCTGCAGAAATTTCGGGCACCTGGCAGATCGATGCAAATTCCGATCTCGCCCTCGCCAGACCAATCCGAGCAACTGGTCCGGCCGACAAGACGCACGGAGCGACACGCGTCTAGCCCAGGGGCATCAACCCCCACCGCGCAACCTGAACCCAACGGTTCAGCATCAGCAGCAGCAGCCACCGACTGCGCCCGTCCGCAACGTCATGGGCAACATGAGAATGACGAGCGGATCTCGTCGTCCCCGTGCGCGCTCACCGTCACCGGAGCCAGCACGGCACCCAATCGGAGCGTTCTCGAACAACAATCCGTTCAGCACGCGCCACGACTTCACCGACGACGATGAACAGGACAGGAATCTCCCAGTCCCGCTGCTTGAGAGCCCCCCGCATGTACCTGATCAGCGGGCGGCTCCGATCGATTGGATCTCGCGCGAGCAATTCCTCAAGTTTGACACACCGCACATCGTTACCCCGCGACTAGCGCTGCTCGCACGTAACGACAACAGGCGCTACAACACGTGGTACCTGGATAGCTGCTGTGGGCAGGATATGGTGGGTTCTGAGCGTTACATATCCAACGCCGTCCCCACCCCCGCCGTCACCTACGTCACCGTGGCGAACAACACGCGCTTGCGCGCAAGCGCGCAAGGCATCATTGTGCTCAAGGCCCGAGGGAGCGGGACGCACATCACGTTGAACGACGTACTGATCGTGCAGAATCTACGCTTCAATCTCCTCTCGGCGGCGCAACTCATGGACTGCGGGGTCGACCTCAGCACCGACCCCGGGACACGTGACATTCTGCTCCACTTCACGATGCCGAATAAGACGCGCAAGCAGATCGAGCGAGCGCATTCCGAAAACGGAGTTTACATCCTCGATTTCAGCATTGCCGACTGCAGTGGTGACTCGCAGGAGTTCATCGACCTCGTTCCCCTGCGCTTCGAACATATTCACCACCGTGACTGGAAGCACCCTGACGGAAGACCGTGGGTGCCGCATCACCCTCACCCGCGCGAGCTGGCGCTGCACGACCCCGACCCCGATGGCATCTGCAGAGATTGCCACACGCCCACGACATCAACGAGCGCGATTGCCGGCCGTGGCCTCGCCGCCATCGCCGAAGCAGAGCGGGAAGCACCGCCTGAAGAAGGACTGTCTCGCCTGGAGCTCGAGACTGCCACGCGCGTCGTCTTCGGAACGGAGGAACATCCCCTCCTCGGACCTGCATCACAACACCTTCGGGGCATGCTGCGCGGCGTTGGCGTCGGAACCCTCGATGCGCACGGAGTCCCGCGGCCCTACACAAAGGACAGGTTCATGGAGATATACCCGCACTGGCGCGACCCCACGGCGAAACTCACCGTAGCGGGAGAAGAAGCCCTGGCGCATCGCGAGGCAGAAGAGCTCCGCCAGCGGAGTATTGCGGAGTCACGCGGCACATTCGCTTGGAGCGGATGGGGCGAAGAGGAGAGTGCCTCCAATGAAGGAGGGTGGGGAAGCGCTGGTGGCTGGGGCACGAGCGACACTGGCGGCGATACCGGCGGATGGGGAGCCGCAACTGGTGGCAACACTGGCGGATGGGGAACAGTCACCGGCGGCGAAACAAGCGGATGGGGCACTCCCGGCGAAGGCTGGGGAGCTTCCCGCGAGGACCAAAGGGGGGAAGAAGAGGAAATCGAGGCTGAACCTCCTGTTGTTCCTCTTGGTCGCCCTCCGCGCCGCACTGCACCTGCACTACCCCCACCTGATATCCAGCCAGGAAGTGACCCTTGGGACACCATCGACTGGGGCAATGAGCCTTCTACCCCGCGTCGCACTGTCTACGGGCCTGCCCCCGAACCGCCCGAACCAACCTTCTTCCCAGGAACTATCCCTGGAACTAATATTCCCCTTTCCACAATTCTCGACAGGGAATTCCTCGCGCTGATGCTGACGACGGCGAACGGAGACGAAGAAACTGAAGAAGCAGCGGCGGGACATGCCCAAGCACTTGACGAGGACCCTGCGGAAGCACACGCGCACCTCTGGATTCCGCGCCGACGATGCCATCTGGCACCAACGCCTCGGTCACCCCTCGCGCGTAACACTGAAGAACTGCATCGAGGCCGGCGTGTTTGCACCCGGCGCACTCCTGCGCCCTGATGGCACCGAAGTAAGGGGCGTGACACATCCGCGCAACTGCACCGTCTGCCTCAAAGCAGCGCTGAGCCACCAACCGTTCCCCCTGCTCAAGCCCGGAACCAACCGCTACGCAAAACTGGAGAAGGTATACAGTGACTTCCTCAATGTAGGACACTGCGGAATTAACGATGAGCTGTATACGCTCACCTTCGTCGACGCTGGAACGCGCTACGTGTGGGTCGTAAACGTGGAGGCGCGCAGCAGAGCATACGAAGTATTTCGTCTATGGCTGGCGCACGTGCAGCGCCAATCCGGGGAGAAGCTGAAGATCTGGCAATCTGACGGCGCAGCGGAGTTCAGGAGCAAGGAGATGCAGGATTATCTGGCGCAGAAGGGAATCGAGCATCATGTTTCCCTCCCCTACGCGCACGAGCAGCAAGGCGTAGCCAAGCGCACGAATCGCACACTCATGACCAAGGTACGGTACATGGCTAATGAGAAGAAACAAGGAATGAATGAACTATGAAATGAATTGGGTACAAGTACTAACCCTAATTGGGTTGTACCCCTTATGGGCTACCCCACTATAGCCTACACAATATGCATGAGCTATAATGTTCTGACACACCCCCATAGGCAAAGTGGGGGAGAACAAGGGGTCACAAGACCAGTCAAGCAAAGCAAAGCAAAGCAAGCTCAGGGTGGATCACAAAGTCACCACACATTCCGAGCACAAGTTCAAGGCCACAAGGCCAGTTCACATGCAGGAGTACATATATATAAAAAAGGCTAGACAAGCAAGAGCAGGTATATATATATGTAACAGTACAAGCAAGGTCAAGAGGTGAGCAAGTGAGGTAAGGTAGGCACAAGGCCCAGCTGAGTACAAAAGCGCTGATGGTCACAAGGCGCAAGCGCCTTGGTGAAGATATCAGCTGTGTTGGCCTCAGAGGCCACGTACGCAAGACGCAGCTGACCACGCTGCTGCAGCTCACGAGCAAGAAAGTAGCGGAGAGCAATGTGCTTCGTTCTGTGCTCCAGTCGCTGCTCCCGACACAAGGCCAGCATGGCCTTGTTGTCTACGTACAGCACTGGAGGAGAACGAGGCGGCTCTCCGAGGTCAGTCAGCAGGTAGGTGAGCCAGCGAAGCTCCTGTGCAGCCATGGCTCCTGCGTAGATCTCAGCCTCACAACTGGAGCCGAGAACAGAAGACGAGCGAGTAGCCCGCCACGAAACAGAGCCGGAACCAAGGCTGAAGGTGTAACCCTGTGACGACCGCTGCGTAGCCTGGTCGTCAGCCCAAGAAGCGTCTGCGTGCCCAGTAAGGACCACTGGACTCTGCCCTCCAAGCACAAGCCCCATGCCCGACGTACTGCACAAGTAGCGCAACACCCTCTTCGCTGCAGCCATGTGCTCCGGTCTGTGTCTCCCAGGAGCAACATAGCGTGCGAGAATGCTAAGAGGGTATGCAAGGTCAGGTCGTGTGCAGGTCATCAGGTACATGAGGCAGCCAACAAGCTCTGGGTACGGGCCACTCGACTCTACGGACTCATCCGAAGGCAGAGCTGAGAGCGAGTGGCGAGTAGACAGAGGAGTGGCCTGAGGCGAGGAGTACGTGAAGCCGAAGCGCTGAAGGACCTGCTGCACCATGTGTGACTGAGTCAGGGTAATGGTGCGGCGTGCTCTGTCCCGAGTGATCTGCAAGCCAAGGTAGCTGCGCAGTTCACCAAGGTCAGTGCACGTGTGTCTCTTCTGCAGCTCGGACTTCACGTGGGCGAGTCCAGCAGTGTCAGCTGTGGCAAAGACCAAGTCGTCGACGTACACGAGGATGTAGAACGGCGGCAAAGAAGTGTCGGTGCGCAGAAACAGCGACGGGTCGGCAGTAGAGGGAGCAAACCCAAGAGCCGCAAGTGTAGTCCTCAGTGTGTCGTGCCACTCACGCGGTGCCTGGCGGAGACCGTAGACTGGCCGCCGTAGGCTCCACTGGGTGCCAGGAGGAAAAGACCCAGTGAAACCAGGTGGGCGACGTAGCCAGATCTCCTCGTGCAGGCTGTCCTGCAAGAAAGCAGTGCTGAAGTCAAGAGAGTGTAGCTCGTAGTCACGGTGAGCAGCTACGTGCAGAAGTACCCGAAGAGTGGTCATCTTCGGGGTGGGAGAGAAGGTCTGAAAGTAGTCAACTCCCTGCCGCTGACTGAAGCCACGAGCCACGTAACGCGCCTTGAAGACAGGCGGAGAACCCGGCGGTCGCTTCACCCTGAAAATCCACATGCCACTGACGATGTTCGCCCCAGGAGGGGGAACAGCGTCAACGTAGGTGCCTGTGGACTTCCAGGAAGCCATCTCTGCGTCCATAGCTGCCTGCCACTGAGAGGAGTAGGGACCCTCTATCGCCTCCGCGTAAGAGCGCGGAGTCGGGATGTCAAGTGCATCCGGATCTCCCTCAGGGGTAAGCAGTACGAACACGAGATGAGGTGAAGCAGCGGCCAAGCACTGGAACTCCTCCTGCCTGTCCTCAAGGACGTCCGTGCCAAGGGCACACTCACCCCCGACGGACGGAGGACAGACCGACTCAGACTCAGCAACAAGACTGGCGACGTAGTCTAGGCGACAGCGAGCAGCAAAGTCGACGAGCTCAGCAACTAGGGCAGACGCAGCAGTGGACTCAAAGGAAGGGTCAGTGACAACAGTAGCAAGGAGACGCGTGACAGTAGGACTGGCAGCACGAAGAGAGTCCGACTCCGGGTCGGCAAGAGCAGGAAGAGAAGACTCAGGAGGAGAAGGCAAAGGGGCACGCAGAGGAGCAGTGGACGGATGGAGAGGCATCCGGTGCGTGCCAGGGACAGGAGGAGGACGCTGACGCGAACCACGACCACTAGTGCGAGCAGCACGGACAGGCGACGCAGGGCGAGACGCAGGCTCACGACGCTCAGCAAGACCTCCAGTAGGACCAGTGTAGGGAGACGGAGCAGGCAGTGGGGAGGCCGGCTGTAACTGTAACTGCGACGGGACAGGCTGTGGACACTCTAAGGGAGGAGGAGGACCAGTAGAAGACGGGAGACCAAGAACCTGCTGAAGGAGCGGAACGAAGTACGGCCGAGGCCGAGCGGCGACTCCAGACACAGTAGGGACAGCACCAGCACCCCCTGTGGCAGCACCAGCACCAGTAGCAGCTCCAGCTCCAGTACCCCCAGCAGCACCAGCAGTACCCCCAGCAGGACCGCCTCCAGGACCGACAGCAGTAGCCTCCGCGCCAACACCCGGAGCAGCTCCAGCTCCAGAAGGACCCGCAGGTCCAGCAGCTCCAGTACGCCCAGTACGAGCACCTCCGGGACCCGTGGCACCAGCTCCCTCAGCAGCAACAGAAACTCCAGTACCCGCAGCTCCTCCAGCTCCAGCAGCTCGCCTCCAGCGCCGGGCAAACCACTCACGCAGCTCCTGTGGAGAGAGTGGCTCCCGGCGAGAAGAAGCACCCGGAGAACCGCCAGGCACAGCACCAGCAGGCCCAGCTCCCTCAGGCTCCGCACCCCCAGGCTCAGCACCTCCAGGCGTAGCACCCCCAGGCTCAGCACCCCCAGGCTCAGCACCCCCAGGCTCAGCACCCCCAGGCGCAGCACCCCCAGACTCAGCACCCCCAGGCTCAGCACCCCCAGTCGTAGCACCCACACGCTCAGCACCCCCAGAGTCAGCACTCCCAGGCTCAGCACCCTCAGCAGCACCAGAGTCACCAGCGACCTCGACAGGCTCAACAGCGTCTACCTGGGACACACCTGAAGGGGCAGGACCCTGAGGGGGGAGGGGGTCTACCGGGGGGGGACCTGGCACAAGGAAGAGCGGTGGCGGGGGGAGGGACGGAGTGCGGTAGGGGAAGAGGCGGTAGTAGGGGACCGACTCGTCGAACGTGACGTCCTGGGAGGACAGAACACGGCGAGAGGTGGGGTGGTAGAACTGCCACCCTGGGGCGTCAGGGGGGAAACCCAGGAAGACGCAAGGAGCAGCACGAGGGGACAGCTTGTCCGCAGACAAGTCGCGGACAAACGCCCGAGATCCCCAGACACGGAACGCAGACGCATCGCCAACCTTCCCCGTCCACAGTAAAGCTGGGGAGGTCTCCGGCATGGAGACCCTGGGCTGAAGGTTGATCTGATGCGCTGCGTACCGAACCGCAAACGGCCACAGAAAATGGGGGGCAGCCGCATGCATCATGGACGTACGGGCGACGTCCATGACCATGCCAATGCGGCGCTCAGCAATCCCATTTTGCTGTGGAGAGTCTGGAAGCGTGAAGGTCTGGCAGATGCCTCGTGCACGACAGTAGGCTCGCAGAAGGCCAGAGGAGAACTCTCCGCCTCTGTCAGAGTGCAGACGCAGAACAGGAAAGTCCGAGCCGAAGCTCCGCCTGAGCTGGAGACGAGCTGCGCGGATCCAGTCGATCAACACCTCAGTGACATCACCCTTGCTGCGCAAGGGGAAGACTGTGGTGTATCGCGAGTAGTCGTCAACCACCAGCAGGAAGTAGCGCTCGTGACCCTGTCCACGGACGCGGGCCGGGCCCCACACGTCCATGTGAAGCGTCTGCAGCGGGGCCTCCGTCGGAGGAAACTGGGAGGAGTGAGGGGCAGCCCGCTGCCGCCCCTCGACACAGGGGACGCAGGTAGGGCCAGGCCCCGGAGGAAGGGGAGGGAGGGACCGGGGAAGACCAGAGACAAGGACACGGGAGGCCATGCCTCGGAGACGAAGCAGGGAGGGGTGACCAAGGCGGTGGTGCCAGAGGAGAGTCTCGTGAGACAGGAGGCGACACGAACAGGGGGCAGACTCAGGACCAGACCTGGACGCTGCAGCAAACACCTGACCCGACGCAGCTACCTGACCAGACGCAGTGACTGGAGGAGACTCAGTGGTCAGGGTGTACAGGCTCGACCCCGGCCGACGGGTAAACGTGGCCAGGTGTCGGCCTGTCCGAGCGTCCGTGCAGTGGGTCACCCGCTGACTCGCAGGAGTGAACTGGTGAACCCCCGCATCCTGTAGGTCAGCACCACTCACCAGGTTCGTAGAGAACGAGGGAAGGTAAAGACCAGACAGGGTGCCAGAGGGGGCCGCCGGACACGGGAGGACAGTGGAGAAGTGAGCAAGGACAGGACCCCCAGAGGGGTCTGCCAGAGAGACTGCAACTGGCCGGCCAAGCGGCGTGAGTGTGGTGCGGTCTCGAAAGAAGGAGCGAGAAGCCCCCGAGTCAAGGGTGAAGGTGTGGGAGGCCGAAGCCGACGCAGAACCTGAGAGAGCAGACTCACCAGCACCTGAGGGAGCAGACGCACCTAGAGCAGCAGCCTCGCTAGCACCTAGAGCAGCAGCCTCACCAGTACCTAGAGCAGCAGTCTCAATGCCCGGGTCGGGCGGAAAACACCGGTAACAGTCACCCTCATCACTAATAGTCACAGTATACATGGCAGCAAGAATAGCATCAAAGTCAAGGTCAAAGACAGCTACACCCGCCCTAGACAGCTCACCCCAGCGGGGGATCTCAGTGGCCTCAGGGAACTGGTGACGCCAAGCGTCCGTCAGGCGGCCAAAGAAGCGCTGGGTAGAGTGCGCACCCCCGCACTGCTCACCCGCGCGGTCGCCGGTGCGTAGGACGTAGGTGCACGGGCCAGTACCCCCACCCCTCTGGCGTGCAGTGTACCACTCACGGAGCTGCTGAGGGGAGGGGATGTCACGAGTGCGCTGCTGCTGCTGCTGCTGCTGCTGGCGCTGACCACCACCGGAGCCGCCCCTCTGTGCAGCGCCACCCCGACCAGCTCCACCTCCTCCGCCGCCTCCTCCTCCACCGCCGCCACCTCCGCTCCCTCCGCCACCGCCACCGCCGCCTCCGCCTCCACTGCCGCCACCGACACCTCCTCCCCCGCCACCACTCCCACCGCCACCCCCACCCCCTCCACCGCCTCCACCGCCGCCTCCACCGCCCCCGCTAGCTCCTCCAGTGCCCCTGCCCCCCTTGCCCTTGCCAGGGCGACGTCTCCCGCTAGGGGTAGACGCCGCACCGACCGACTCAAGCCCAACGAGGTCGGCCGCAGCAGCAGAGGCAACAGAGGGCAGAAGGGGGGAGGGGGAACACCCCTCAAAGATGGGGGTGCGAGGGTCACCACGAGAGGCTCCTACAGCGACTATGCTCTTCTCTGCTGCTAGGAGGGACTTCTCGAGGAGGTCAACGGTGAGAGTGGTGGGGCAAACGGAGAGGAAGTGGTCCCTGACTACGCGAAGGGAGTCAGGGAGCCGGGTGACTATGTAGTAGAGGGTGATGTACATGGGGGGGGGGGTTCTTGGCGCAGAACTCAGCAGGAAGCGCAGCGCGGTAGCGAGTGTCACTAGTGCGGAGGTGCGTAATGAGGTCAGCGACTGTGGGAAAGGCAGCAAGGTCAGGGAAGAGGTACGGTAGCATGAGGCGGCTCAGTGCAGCAGTGGCAGGGGAGGAGTAGCGCGCAACTACAGCGTCGTACAAGGTCTGAGCACTCTTGTACTGGCTAAAGTGCGCACGCTCAGAGGTAGGCAGGTGGCGACGCACAGCAAGACGTGCAGCAGCATCGCGAGTGGCCCACTGGGAGCGAACAGTGGCGTCGGCATCAGCAGCAGGGGCAGGAGAGGCACCAGAGGTGAGGTCAAAGAGGGAGAGACCGTCTGCCCTATCGCACTGTAGGAAAAGCTGCAGGTCATCTACCCAGACGTCAAAGTCAATGGCCCGACCCTCAGCGTCAAAGGCGAGGACACTAGGGGTAGCCATGACAGCAGTAGACTAGCAGCGCTAACAGTAGGGTGAGGGCAGTGCAGGGACAGAGGCGCTGCACTTACCGGACAGGGCGACTCGGGTGGCTCAGCTGCTCGGCGGCTCGGCAACTCGGCGGCTCGGCGGTACGGCGGCTCGGCAGCAAGTGCGGCTCGGCGACACGGCGGCTCGGGCGGCTCGGGCGGTACGGCGGCTCGGCAGGCCCGGGCGGCTCAGGTGGCGCGGCGAGGCCGCGTGGGGAGCGGCGGCGGGGCCGAGTGGAGCGGCGTCGGCGGGTGCAGTCAGCTGCGGCAGCAGCCGCGGCCCCGAGGGAGGTGGTGGCGGCTGCTGCTGGCGACGGCTGCGGCTGCTGCTGCAGGGACGGCGGCGGCCGCTGCGGTAGGGGCGGCGACAGTGGGCCGGAGAGGGCGGTGCGAGGGGCCGCGTCACGAGGAGCCGCGGAGGGCGGCGACTGGCCGTGAAGGGGCGGCGCGAGGGGCCGCGGAGGGCGGCGACGGGCCGTGAAGGGGCGGCGCGAGGGGCCGCGGAGGGCGGCGACGGGCCGTAGGGGGGCCGTAAGGGGCCGCTGAGGGCGGTGCGAGGGGCCGACGGGCGGCGCGAGGGGCCGTAAGGGGCCGTAAGGGGCCGCGCGAGGGGCCGTAAGGGGCCGCGCGAGGGGCCGTAAGGGGCCGTAAGGGGCCGTAAGGAGCCGCGCGAGGGGCCGTAAGGGGCCGTAAGGGGGGCCGACGGGCCGCGCTAGGGGGCCGTAAGGGGCCGTAAGGGGCCGCGCTAGGGGCCGTAAGGGACGGCGCGAGGGGCCGTAAGGGGCCGCTAAGGGCGACGCGAGGGGCCGTGAGAGGGCGCGACTGTGGGAGCGAAGCGCGCTCCGGGCAGGAAAAAAAAGAAAATTTTCGTGGTGGGCCCTAGGAAGCGTTCCCACTAGGGAACCTGCTCGATACCATGAGAAGAAACAAGGAATGGATGAACTATGAAATGAATTGGGTACAAGTACTAACCCTAATTGGGTTGTACCCCTTATGGGCTACCCCACTATAGCCTACACAATATGCATGAGCTATAATGTTCTGACAGCTACATATAGGCATGATACATGGAAGGTTACCAGGATATTACGCGAATGTTCCGTGCATCAAGAACCGTCGGGAACGGAACCTTCCCGAACTAGGTAATAGATATTCGGCCGAAGTCACGAGCACACAAAGTCACGCGAATTCGGTGCACGCAACCTAAATTGGTGCTATAACTATGATAAATACAGAAAAGCAACGATTCTAGGAAAACAAGCATAAAACGATAAGATAAAATATAAATAAGCAAGATTAGGCAAGTATGTGTACTCTCACACGTTCCCCCCTCAAAGCTGGGTGGTGTGAGAAACACCCTGCTGGATAAGATAATCCTTGAGAGCACGGCGTCCGTGTCAGAATGTTATTATTGTCTAGCCTGCAGTGGGGTACTCTATAGCGAGTACAACCCAATTAGGGTTTCCTATATGTATGCCAACTGCTGCTAGTGCAAACCCTCTTTCTTGTTCTAAACTTTCTACTGCTTCTTTCTGACATGCTATCAGAGCAGGTCGATCCCCTTGGGTCGATCCTGTGGGTGGGCCCGCCACCTATATGCTTCCGCTGCTCTACTGCTGTCGCTCGCCCCGGGCGCGCTACCCTTTCTTCCTGCCGGTTTTCCTATTTGGCGCGCGGCCCGGTTTCTTCCGGGCGCGCGGCCCGTTTTCTTCCTGGCGCGCCCTGGCCAGGCGCGCGCGCCTTCCGTCCCGTCGTGGCGCCCTGGCGAGGCGCGCGCGCCCCCCGTCCGTCCGTCGTGGCGCCCTGGCGAGGCGCGAGCGGCCCTTGCCGTCCCGTCGCGCTGCCCTGGGGAACCGCGCGCGACCCCCCGCTGCCCCGTCGACGGTCGCGCCGCCCTGGGGAGCCGCGCGCGACCCCCCGCTGCCCCGTCGACGGTCGCGCCGCCCTGGGGAGCCGCGCGCGACCCCCCGCTGCCCCGTCGCGGCGCCCTGGGGGGCCGCGCGTCCCCCCCTCCCGTCACTCGTCGTGGCGCCCTGGGGAGGAGCGCGCGGCCCCTCCTGTCCCGTCCCCCCCCCCCCCCCCCCCCCCGTGCTGCCCATTCCTCCCGTGCCGCCGTCCGTTCTGCGGTGGTGGGGGGTGTGGGGTGGCAAGCACGGGGGTGTGGTGTTCCCCTCCTCCTTGTTCGTCTCCCACTGCTGCAGCTGCTGCTGAGGGGGGTGGAGGTGTGGGATCCGCGGGGAGTGGAGCTTGGGGGGTGACGTGGAAGTGAAGCTAGGGTTTCTGCAGGGGGTGTGTATCAGGGGGGTGGGACTGTTTGGGGAGGCTGAGAGGAGGCTGCCGTCTTGTCGTCCGCATCACCTGTAGTCCGGGGCGCTGTCCTGGTAGCCCAGAGAGTCTGCTGCGCCTGTCGCCCGTGGGTCCGTTGCTCCTGTAGCTCCTCGTAGCCCGTGAGCCAGTTACTCCAGTAGTCCGGGGCGCTGTCCCGGTAGCCACTGTGCCAGCCGCTCCTGTTGCCTGTGTGTCTGCAGCTTCAGCCGTCGTCTCCCATCTTCTCTCCTCTCACAGTCCCTCCTCCTCCTCCTCACTTGCCCGCTGTGACTACCACTAGCTTTGCTTATAATTGTGAACTACTGCTATGCTTGCTCATTGTGCTGATTACACCCCACTTTGGCTATGAGGGTGTGTCAGAATGTTATTATTGTCTAGCCTGCAGTGGGGTACTCTTTAGCGAGTACAACCCAATTAGGGTTTCCTATATGTATGCCAACTGCTGCTAGTGCAAACCCTCTTTCTTGTTCTAAACTTTCTACTGCTTCTTTCTGACAGTGCGTTGCCCATATCAGCTTCGGTAACCCAATTGTCCTACGATGGGTCGTATCCCTTCCAACAGATCAGGAACTCGAGCGTGTTTTGGCGTCTGCGTCGATGCGCGAGTACACATTCCACCTCGTACCCTGGTTCATCCTGTATGAGAACAGGTGGCGGTGGCGGTGGCTGGCGTCCCTGGTACTATCGGTTGGGGTCCTTGTAGGGCTTCAGTAGCTGAACATGGAAAGCATTGTGAAGCTTCCACGTATTCGGTAAGCACAAGCGGAAAGTTGCTGGTGTCATCATGGTGTCAACGCGAAAGGGACCACAGAAGCAAGGCCAGAGCTTGGACAGAAGATGGGATAAGTCCAAGTTGCGTGTGTCTTAAAGAACCTGATCTTCGACTGCTACTGAGTGATCTCGTCGCCGTCGATCGACATACTGCTTATGGGAGTTCTGCATTGTGGTGAGACGTCGCTGTGTCTTCTCCCATAGCTGCTGCATGGTGGTGACAAAGTCATGTGCAGCTTGGATGTGTGCCGGTGTTGTTGGCTGATGTGGTGTGATTGGTTCACGCCCGTAGCACAGGAAGAAGGGAGATTTTTCTGTAGCCGCATGAGATGCGTTGTTGTGAGCGAACTCCAGGGTCGGTAACTGTAGATCCTAATGGCTGATATCGTTATTGCATGCGGAATGTAGTAACTATTCAACCACCTGATTGAGTCGCTCTGTAAGTCCGTCTGACTGGGGGTGGTATTCTGAAGATATCGCAAGCTTTGTCCCCAACAAACCCATGAGTTCCCTCCAGAACTTACTTGTGAACTTTGGGTCTCTGTCTAAGATGAGTGTAGCGGGGATACCGTGGATGGTGACGATGCGGTCGAAGAAGAGGCGAGCCGTTGCTTCACCTGTAGCCGTGGTGTTGGTCGGGATGAAGTGTCCCATTTTAGAAAACTTGTCGATCACCATGAGTATAGCATCATGCACTCATATGGTCGGTAGTTCAGTGATGAAATCTAGACTAACGAACTTGCCATGGCTGCTCCGATACAGGTAGAGGCTGAGGTAACCCTGCTTTTTCATTTTCCAAAACGACAAAATTCGATGCCCTGTTGCGCCGCAAAATTTGCATGTTTCTGATTTTGTCGGCAGCTGCGTCGCGTCGACTTTGTCAATATCCATCTCGTCGGCAGTCGTGGGGAGTGCCGATCACTTTGCATCGAAATTCCTAATCAGAGTATGGCGTCATGTTTCGTGTTGACCCTTAGTTACCATGTCGAACCGTTCCGCGGCACACATTATGTTCCTGTAGCTGTTGGAATTCGCCGCAATCACCTGTTGGCGAACTTCGATTTTCAGTCTCGCTGTGTACGCCTGTATTTTTTCTCCTTCGGTCAGGTCCTCAATCCGATTAAAAAACGCCTCCATCTGATGCGTGTACTGTGCTACACTACCGAATTGTCGGTGTCGGTGTGCCTGCTGCCGCGCCATGTACAATGTATTTATCGGCTCAAAACGTTGAATTTGGGCTGCCCGAAACCGCGCCCACGACCCTTCGCATCAGATTTCGCTACTGTAGATCCAGACCAGTGCCAAATTCGCATCTCATCGTGGGTCGGGGTCGTACATCCAACAGCCTCAAAATAAATTTCGAGTGTAGGTACGAATCGACGGACGTCGCTCCCTGTCGCGTAGGGATCAAACGCCTCTGGTAGCCTTGACATAGCTGCTTCGAGGTTGACAATAGCTGCTGCCACTGTCGCATGTTGAAATGTCGGTGTCGCTGCCACCATTGCTGCAGTCGCTGTTGCGTTCGCTGTTGCTGTGGCGGCTGCTGAATGGTTCGCAAGCAATGCCTCAAGTCGTTGAAGCGTCGCGCGCGTTTGCTTCTTTTCGGTGGCGAGTTCCTGTACGGAATTGTCGCATGAACTGGTTTTCGAGGGGGATTAAAGTTCGACGCGGAACTGGTTTTACGTACCCGAATTGGCGTGAATGTCGTCGCCCCCGCGGTTTTTTTAAGGCTGGCTTTTAGAGGTTGAAGATAGGGCTGAGAAAGAGGCAAACACGAACGCGTTCGCGTTCGCCCATGCACGAACACCCCTGTTTGGCGAATCAAACATGTTTGCGATTGCCGAACACCTAAGGCAAAAAAAAGAGTTCGACGTTCGCCTACAGAGGCGAACACCTTGGTGTTCGTGGCAAACACGTTCGTGTTTGCCCTGTGACAACATTCTTTATAGTCACACATGCTGGATTGTGAATTAGGGCACACATGATGTTGGTTAGGGAGGTTAGGGATGTATTGGTGTGGTTGCAATAAAACATCAATAAATATAACATGGTTAGCGGACGCGTGTACACGTGAAGTATCTATGGTTCAAAATGGCAAGAAAGAACAGGCACATGCACAAGAACATGCATGATGATAAATCATGCATGCTAAACAATACGACGCCACGGTAGGGCTGATGTTACCAAGGAGGTATGCGAAAGTCGAGCTCTTTCCTGTTCAAGATGAAGAGCGAGGATCCGACCATATATTGGCCGCAACAACTGTTAACATACCAGCTATTGTAGTTGCTTTTGTCCTTCTTTGCGATGCTAGCGATGTGGGGCGTGATGTGTTATTCGATGTCGACGTTGTAGTTGTGTCTGCATCATCCATGTATGGGATGCGTGCAAGATGCAATTCAAATCCACAACAACATTTCACATTCGAATGGGATTCTTCCTACGGAAGGTGGGATCATTTTCCTCCTCATTTTGACTGACCGTATTCCTCCTCGGTGTGAGAGTACTACGGCTCTGCCTACTTGGATTCCTATTATGCTTTATCTTGCTTAGCCTTATTCTATTATGCGTGCTTTTCCTCGTTTTCCCTAAAAACGTTGCTTACTATACTTTATCATTGTTATAGCACCGTTGTAGGTTGCGTGCACCGAATTCTAGGCTTTTCGGTTGCCACCGAATTGATTCTACCGAATTCGGGGACCCGTTCGGGACACTTCGCGACCCACGGAACCTTCTAGTAACACCCGGGTTACTGGCCTTGTGTCGAGCCTATATATAGCCTCGTGTTGTACCTAGATGATCATAATCTATTTTCTGAACCAGTTCTTCGATCCTCACACTTGGTAACCAGAGCTCGTTTACACGCGAAGTTCTTCAACCGCTAAAAAACAGCCTTGAAAAGACCGCGGGGGCGACGGCGAGAAGCGCCGAAATCGGGTAGGTAAAGCCAGTTCCGCGTATTTTTTGTCAGAATGTGTTTGCTGTCTAGTCTGCAGTGGGGTACTCTGTAGTGAGAACAACCCAATTAGGGTTTCCTAATTGTATCCCAACTGTTGCTAGTGCAATCCCTCTTCTCTGTTTCAATCATTCTTTCCTATTTCTGACATGCTATCATGTCAAACATTATACATGTTTATATTGTGTAGGCTATAGTGGGTTTAGCCTTAGGGGGTACAACATTGCTAGGGTTTCCTACTTGTATCACCCTGCTGCCTAGTTCATTCATTCTCGTTCAGTTCTAAATTATAACATGGTATCCGACGCCTAGGTCAGGACCTAGGACCGACGTTGGTTAGGGCCCATTGTTCCGCCGCGCCCTTGCGCGCCCCTACTACTAGCGCCGTCGAGCGCCCCTCCTACTAGCGCCGTCGTGCGCCCCTCCTCCTAGCGCCGTCGAGCGCCCCTCCTACTAGCGCCGTCGTGCGCCCCTAGGACAGCCGCACGCGCCGCCCGTCAGCCGCACGCGCAGCCGCCCACTCCGCCGCACGCGCAGCCGCACGATAGGCCGCACGCGCAGCCGCACGCACGACCGCACGCGCAGCCGCCCGCGCAGCCGCACGCGCAGCCGCCCGCACAGCCGCACGCGCAGCTGCACACTCGGCCGCACGCACGACCGCACGTACGGCCGCCCGCTAGGCCGCACGCACGACCGCACGCGCAGCCGCACGCGCAGCCGCATGCGCAGCCGCACGCGCAGCCGCCCGCGCAACCGCACGCGCAGCTGCCCGCGCAGCCGCACGCGCAGCCACACGCTAGGCTGCACGCACGACCGCACGCGCAGCCACACGCACAGCCGCACGCGCAAGCCGCCGTGCCGCCCTGCCCGTGCCGCGCCGCGCCGCCCTGCCCGAGCCGCGCCGCGCCGCCCTGCCCGAGCCGCGCTGTGCTGTTTCACTGCTGCTACTGCTGCAGCTGTTACTGTTCCTACTGCTCCTACTGAAACAATGGCTAGTCCTGCAGTTCTAGCTTTCGATGCTGAGGGCCGCCCGCTGCGTTTTGACACCTGGCTCGATGACCTCCATCTGTTCCTCCAGCTCACTGCTAAGGAGGATATTTCGCTATATGACCATGCGTTAGGACTCGTTCCTGCCCCTGCTGCGACTGCTGACAGTACTGCCCGCTCACAGTGGCAGACTCGTGACGCCCACTCTCGCTTCGCCATTCGCAACTCCCTGCCGGTAGATGAACGCGAGCACTTTGGCCAGCACAAGACTGCTCAGGCACTGTACACTGCTGTAGTTGCGCGCTACTCCTCGCCTGCCTCTGCTGCGCTAGGCCGCCTCTCACTGCCCTATATGTTCCCAGACCTGTCCGCTTTCTCCACAGTAGCTGACCTCATTACTCACCTCCGCACTAGTGAGATCCGCTTCCGAGCTGCCATGGCCGCTGAGTTTCTTGCCAAGAACCCCCCCCCGCTGTGGCTCACTCTTTACCACCTGGTTACCCGTCTCCCTGACACCCTTCGTGCGGTCAGGGACCACTTCCTTGCTCTCTGCCCCACCGAGCTCACCATTGACCTGCTTGAGAAGCACCTGCTGGCAGCCGAGACTAGCATAGTCGCTGTCGGTGCGTCTCGCGGCGACCCCCGCACCCCTTTCTTCGAGGGGTGTTCCCCCTCCCCTCTCCTCCCCTCTGTCGCCTCTGCTGCTGCTGTCGACCTTCTAGGTGCTGAGAAGGCCGGAACTGCGTCCACTGCGAGTGGTGGGCGCCGCAGCGGCAAGGGCAAAGGGGGCAAGGGGGGCGGCGGTGATGACGGGGGAGGCGGTGGTGGGGGCGGTGGCGGCGGTGGGGGTGGTGGCGGGGCTGGAGGGGCCAGTGGCAGCGGCGGGGGTGGTGGCGGCAGCGGAGGAGGAGGTGGCCGGGGTTGGGGCGGTGGTGGTGGCGGCAGTGGACGCGGTGGCGGTGGTGGCGGTGGTGGTCGAGGTGGCGGCGGCGGCGGTGGAGGTCGTGGAGGCTCTGGCGGTGGCCAGCGCCAGCAGCAGACCCCGTCGCCCCAGGAGCTTCGTGAGTGGTACTCTCAGCGTGGGGGGGGTGGCCTTAGCTGCCCGTATGTCATCCGCACAGGTGACCGCGCTGGTCAGACGTGTGGGAGGGCGCACACGCAGCAGCGCTGCTTCTCCCGCCTCGACGACGCCTGGCGCACTCAGTTTCCTACTGCTACTGAGCTGCCCCGCTGGTTTGATATGATCAAGAAGAACATTGATGTCTATGCTCTTGACTTTGATGCTATTCTTGGTGCCATGTATGTGATGTCTGCTAGTGGAGAGGGTGACTGTTACCTGAGTGTCCCGCCCGACCCGGGCATTAGGGCCAGTGAGGCTGCCGCACTAGGTGCTCGTGTGTCTGTTGCCCCAGGTGCTGGTGAGGCTGCCACTCTAGGTGCTGGTGTGTCTGTTGCCCCAGGTGCTGGTGAGGCTGCTGCTCTAGGTACTCGTGAGTCTGCGCCCTCAGATACTGCGTCTACTGAGGCACTGCACACCTTCACACTGGACCCAGGTGCTTCCCGCAGTTTCTTTCGTAACCGCACTGCCCTTGAGCAGCTTGCTCGGCCAGTTGCAGTCTCCCTCGCTGACCCCTCTGGGGGTCCGGTCATTGCGACCTCCTCCACTGTCCTCCCTTGTCCTGCGGTTCCGTCGGGCACACTGTCAGGTCTCTACCTCCCCTCGTTCTCTACGAACTTGGTGGCGGGTCGTGCGCTCCAGGACGGGGGTGTCCACCAGTTCACCCCTGCCTACGAGCGCGTGACACACTGCACGTGTGCTCGGACGGGTCGCCACCTGGCTACCTTCACTCGGCAGCCGGGGTCGGACCTGTACACACTGACCACTGAGTCCCCTCAGGTAGCTGCGTCTGCGTCTGCGTCAGGTCAGCTGTCGGCCCCCTGCTCGTGTCGCTCCCTGGCGCACGAGACCGTCCTCTGGCACCACCGCCTTGGTCACCCGTCAGTGCAGCGCCTTCGTGGCATGCACTCCCGGTACCTTGTCTCTGGTCTTCCCAGGGTTCTCCCTCCCCTCCCACCCTCGCCTGCTCCTCCCTGTCTTCCCTGTGTCGAGGGGCGGCAGCGCGCCACTCCTCACTCCTCCTCGTTTCCCCCGACAACTGCTCCCCTGCAGACGCTCCACATGGACGTGTGGGGCCCAGCCCGCGTCCGTGGACAGGGTCACGAGAGGTACTTCTTGATAGTTGTTGACGACTACTCGCGCTACACCACGGTCTTCCCCTTGTGCACCAAGGGTGAAGTCCCTGATGTTTTGATCCCTTGGATCCGCGCTGCACATCTCCAGCTCAGCGAGAGGTTCCACTCGGACTTTCCTGTCCTGCGTCTGCACTCTGACAGAGGTCGGGAGTTTTCCTCCGACCTCTTGAGGGCCTTCTGTCAGGGGGAGGGCATTGAGCAGTCGTTCACGCTTCCGGCCTCTCCACAGCAGAATGGGGTTGCTGAGCGCCGCATTGGCTTGGTCATGGAGGTCGCTCGTACCTCCTTGATCCATGCGGCTGCCCCCCACTTTCTGTGGCCGTTTGCGGTCCGATACGCTGCGCATCAGCTCAACCTCTGGCCCCGTGTCTCCGTTCCGGAGACTTGGCCGACACTGCGCTGGACGGGAGAGGTTGGCGATGCGTCGGTGTTCCGGGTATGGGGATCTTGTGCTTTTGTCCGCGATACGTCTGCGGACAAGCTCTCCTCCCGCGCTGTTCCTTGTGTCTTCCTTGGCTTTGTCCCGGACGCGTCTGGTTGGCAGTTTTACCACGCCACCTCGCGCCGTGTCCTGCCCTCTCAGGACGTCACTTTCGAGGAGTCGGTCCCCTACTACCGCCTCTTCCCCTACCGCACTGCCCCGCTCCCCCCCCCCGCCTCTCTTCCTCGCACCAGGTGCTGCTGTGGTAGACCCCCTCCCCCCTCAGGGTGCCGCTCCCTCAGGTGTGTCCCAGGTAGACCCGGTTGAGCCTGTCGAGGTAGCTGTCGACTCTCGTCCTGCTAGGGGTGCTGAGCCTGAGCGTGCGGAGCCTGGGGGTGCGGAGCCTGGGGGTGCTGAGCCTGAGCGTGCGGAGCCTGGGGGTGCTGAGCCTGCGGGTGCTGAGCCTGAGCGTGAGGAGTCTGGGGGTGCTGAGCCTGAGGGTGCTGCGTCTGGGGGTGCTGAGCCTGAGAGTGCTACGTCTGAGGGTACTGAGCCTGGGGGTGCTGCGAGTGACCGTGCTGCGCCTGGAGGCGCTCCCTCTTCAGAGCAGCTGCGGGAGTGGTACTCGCGGTACTGCAGCCTCAGGAGGGGCGCTTCTGGGGCTAGGGGTGCTGCTGGAGCTGGTGCTCGTGGTTCCCCGCCTAGGCGGGAGCCGCCCTCTCCCCAGCGGCTCCGAGAGTGGTACGCTCGGCGCTGCAGTCTCCGGAGTGGTGCTACTGGTGCTTTGGACCCTGGAGCTGGAGCTGCTGCTGGTGCCGTGGACCCTGGAGCTGGAGCTGCTACTGGTGCTGGTGCTGCTGGTGCAGGAGCTGCTGGTGGTGCTGCTGGAGGTGCTGCTGGTGCTGGAGCTGCTGGAGGCGCTGCTGGTGCTGGAGGTGCTGCTGGTGCTACTGGAGGCGCTACTGGTGCTGGAGCTGCTGGAGGTGCTGCTGGAGCTGGTGCTGCTGGTGCAGGAGCTGCTGGTGGTGCTGCTGGAGGTGCTGCTGGTGCTGGAGCTGCTGGAGGCGCTGCTGGTGCTGGAGGTGCTGCTGGAGGTGCTGCTGGTGCTGGAGCTACTGGAGGTACTGCTGGTGCTGGAGCTGCTGGAGCCGCTGGTTCTGGAGGTGCTCGTACTAGAGGTACTGGAGCTGCTGGGACTGGAGCTGCTGCGGGGGTTGGAGCTGGAGACCCTGGGGCTGAGGGTGCTGGTGCTGTCTCTGCTGGTTCAGGAGGTGCTGAGCGGCCGCGACCGTACTACGTTCCGCTCCTTCAGCAGGTTCTTGGCCTCCCGCCCTCCTCTGGTCCTTCTCCTCCCCTACTGAGTCCACCACCTGTCCAGTCGCAGTCACAGTTACCGCTTGCCTCTCCGCTGCCTGGTCCTTCTCCCTACGCTGGGCCGACTAGAGGTCTTACGGAGCGTCGTGAGCCTGAGTCTCGTCATGCGTCGCCTGAGTCTCGTCCTGAGTCGCCTGAGTCTCGTCCAGAGTCGCCTGTCCGCGCTGTCCGCGCTGGTCGTCGTGCTCCGCGTCAGCGTCCTCCTACTGTACTTGGCACTCACTATATGACTCTGCGTCCTTCCACTGCTCCACAGCGTGTCCCTCTGCCGTCTCCTCATGCGTCCTCTCTTCCTGACGGTCCGGACCCGGAGTCTGACTCTCTTCGTGCTGCCAGTCCTACTGTCACGCGTTTCCTCGCCACTGTTGTCACTGACCCTTCGTTTGAGTCCTCTGCTGCGTCTGCTCTAGTCGCTGAGTTGGTTGAATTTGCTGCCGCCTGTCGTCTAGACTACGCCGCTAGCCTTGTTGCTGAGTCTGAGTCTGTCTGTCCTCCGTCCGTCGGGGGTGAGTTTGCTCTTGGCACGGACGTCCTTGAGGACAGACAAGAGGAGTTTGAGTGCTTTGCGGCCGCTTTACCTCATCTCGTGTCCATGCTGATTGCCCCTGAGGGAGACCCGGATGCACCAGACATCCCGACCCCGCGCTCTTACGCAGAGGCGATAGAGGGTCCCTACTCCTCTCAGTGGCAGACAGCCATGGACGCCGAGATGGCTTCCTGGAAGTCCACAGGCACCTACGTCGACGAGGTTCCCCCACATGGGGCAAACATCGTCAGTGGCATGTGGATTTTCAGGGTGAAGCGGCCGCCGGGTTCTCCGCCTGTCTTCAAGGCGCGTTACGTTGCACGAGGCTTCAGTCAGCGAGAGGGAGTTGACTTCTTCCAGACCTTCTCCCCGACCCCGAAGATGACCACTCTTCGGGTTCTGCTGCACGTCGCCGCTCAGCGTGACTATGAGCTCCACTCTCTTGACTTCAGCACAACTTTCCTACAGGGCAGCCTGCACGAGGAGATCTGGCTGCGCCGCCCACCTGGCTTCACTGGGTCGTTCCCTGCTGGTACCCAGTGGAGCCTCCGGCGGCCAGTCTACGGTCTCCGCCAGGCACCCCGTGAGTGGCACGACACACTGAGGACTACTCTTGCTGCTCTTGGGTTTGCTCCTTCTACTGCTGACCCGTCGCTGTTCCTACGCACCGACACCACTCTGCCGCCGTTCTACGTTCTCGTGTACGTAGACGACTTGGTCTTTGCTACTGCTGACACTGAGGCACTCGCCCACGTGAAGTCGGAGCTGCAGAAGAGACACACGTGCACAGACCTGGGTGAGCTGACAAGCTATCTTGGCTTGCGGATCACCCGGGACAGAGCACAGCGCACCATCACTTTGACTCAGTCACACATGGTGCAGCAGGTCCTTCAGCGCTTCCGCTTCACGTACTCCTCGCCTCAGTCCACTCCTCTGCCTACCGGTCACTCGCTCTCATGAGTCCGTAGAGCCGAGTGGCCCGTATCCAGAGCTTGTGGGCTGCCTCATGTACCTGATGACCTGCACTCGACCTGACCTTGCATACCCTCTTAGCATCCTTGCACGCTATGTCGCTCCTGGCCGTCACCGGAAGGAGCACATGGATGCCGCTAAGAGGGTGTTGCGCTACTTGTGCAGTACGTCGGGCATGGGGCTTGTGCTTGGAGGACGGAGCGACGTTGTCCTCACTGGGCACTCAGACGCTTCTTGGGTTGACGACCAGGCTACACAGCGGTCGTCTCAGGGTTACACCTTCAGCCTTGGCTCTGGTTCAGTTTCTTGGCATTCTACACGCTCGTCTTCAGTTCTCAGCTCCAGTTGTGAGGCTGAGATCTACGCCACAGCCATGGCTGCACAGGAGTTACGCTGGCTCACCTACCTGCTGACCGACCTGGGAGAGCGGCCTCGTTCTCCTCCAGTGCTGTACGTCGACAACAAGGCCGCCATTGCCTTGTGTCAGGAGCACAGACTGGAGCACAGAACGAAGCACATCGCTCTGCGCTACTTCCTTGCTCGAGAGTTGCAACAGCGTGGTCAGCTTCGTCTTGCTTACGTGGCCACTCGGGCCAACACTGCTGATGTGTTCACCAAGGCGCTTCAGCCTTGTGATCATCAGCGTTTCTGTACTGTTCTCGGCCTTGTGCCTACTGTGCCTCACTTGCTTACTTCTTGACTCTGCTTGTACTGTGATCTCTATATATATATATACCTGCATGCTTACACTTGCTAGGTTGTGATCACTGTCCCTCTTGTTATATTATCAACCTGCATGTGAACTGGTCTTGTGACCGCTTGCTTGTGCTCGGAATTTGTGTGGTTTCCTTGAGATCCACCCTGAGCTTGCTTTGCTTTGCTTTGACTGGTCTTGTGACCATCTGGTTGTCCCCCACTTCGCCTATGGGGGTGTGTCAAACATTATACATGTTTATATTGTGTAGGCTATAGTGGGTTTAGCCTTAGGGGGTACAACATTGCTAGGGTTTCCTACTTGTATCACCCTGCTGCCTAGTTCATTCATTCTCGTTCAGTTCTACATTATAACATATCAGAGCGACTACGCTCCTGGCCTGTGGGCCCACTTGCTTCCGCTGCTGTACTGTCTATCGCGCGCCCCGTGGCGCGCGACGTTTTTTCTTCCCGCCACGCGCTCCGAGCGCGTGGCGGTTTTCTGCCCGCCACGCGCTCGGGGCGCGTGGCGGTTTCCTGCCCGCCGCGCGCCCCGGGCGCGCGCGGCGGTTTCACGCCCCGTCATCCGTTGCGGCGCCCCCATGGACCCGCGCGCGCCCCCCCCCCCCGTCGCCCGTCGCGGCGCCCCAGGGGCCCGCGCGCCGCCCTGCCCGTCGCCCGTCGCGGCGCCCCGGGGGCCCGCGCGCCGCCCCCTCCCGTCGCCCGTCGCGGCGCCCCGGGGGCCTGCGCGCCGCCCTGCCCGTCGCCCGTCGCGGCGCCCAAGGGGCCCGCGCGTCGCCCCCTCCCGTCGCTCGTCGAGGCGCCCTGGGGGCCCGCGCGCCGCCCCGCTTCCGCTCACACGCCGCCCCAGCTGCTGCCCGCGTTTCTGCCCCGCGCCGCGCGTACGCCGCCTGCGTTGGGGGTATGGGGGTGGCGGGTGTGTGGGTCGTCCCTTGCTCCTCCTCCTCCTCCATCTCCCACTGCTGCAGCTGACGCTGAGGGGGGTGGATGTGTGGGAGTCGAGGGAGTGGCGCTAGGGGGGTGACACGGGATTGGAGCTAGGGGTGCAGCAAGGGGTGTGTGAAAGGGGGGTGGGACAGTTGGGGGAGGTTGAGCGGAGGTAGCCGTCGTGTCGCCAGCAGCGCCAGTAGTCCGGGGCTCTGTTCCGGTAGCCCAGTATGAGCCAGCTGCGCCAGTTGCCCGTGTGTCCGTTGCTCCTGCCGCTCGTCTTAGCCGCGGAGCCAGTTACTCTTGTAGTCCGGGGCCCTTGCTCCGGTAGCCACTCCGTTAGTGCGGCTCCTGTTGCCCGTGTGTCTGCGGCTTCACCCGTCGCCTCCTATCTCCTCTCCTCTCACAGTCCCGCCTCCTCCTCCTCACTTGCCCTTTGTGAATGCCTCTAGCTTTGCTTGTACTTGTGAACCTGCTCTATGACTGCTTGCTGTGCTGATTATACCCCACTTTTACTATGGGGTGTGTTAGAATGTGTTTGCTGTCTAGTATGCAGTGGGGTACTCTGTAGTGAGCACAACCCAATTAGGGTTTCCTGTTTGTATCCCAACTGTTGCTAGTGCAATCCCTCTTCTCTGTTTCAATCATTCTTTCCTATTTCTGACATTTTTTCGGTCCCCCTCAACCCGGTTTTCGAACGCGATGTCAACAGGCATGAAGAGGCATTGCGACAATTTCGTTCAAGAAGTCGCAGCCCTCCGCACCGACCTGGACCAGACGCGAGCAGCGAATTGAGGCCAGGTGCGAACCAATCTCCCGTGCACCATACCGCCTTAGTCCGACCAAACAAAGAGACATGAAGAAACAGATTGAGTACCTATTGGACAGAAAACTGATCCGCCCTTCCACCTCTCCCTACGGCGTATCGGTTCTTTTCACTCCTAAGCGGGACGGTAGTTTACGAATGTGCATCGACTATCGGGCACTGAACAAACAGACAGTCAAGAAAAAATACCCCATACCGCGCATAGACGATCTTTTAGACCAACTGCGTGGTGCAACAGACTTTTCGAAACTGAACATAGGGTCAGGTTAGTTGCAGATCAAGATGGCAGACAATTCGGTCTACAAGACGGCGTTCTGTACCAGATACGGCTCCTACGAATACTTAGTGATGCCGTTCGGACTCTGCAATGCACCAACGAAGTTCCAGGCGGAGATGAATCACATCCCACGGCCCCTGCTGCACAAGTGCATAATAGTGTATCTGGACGACATTCTGATCTACTCCAAGAACATGAAGGAGCACGTGGAGCATCTACGGAAAGTCTTCGAGATCCTGCGGAAAAACATATTCTACGTGAAGCTACCAAAGAGCGAATTTGCCCTGAAGAAGGTGCAGTTTATCAGACACATGGTGAGTGCCGAGGGCGTACACATGGACCCATGGAAGATTGAAGTCGTCAAGAAGTGGAAAGTGTCGGAGAACACCAAGGAGTTGCAGCATTCCTAGGCTTCGCCTGTTACTACAACAGGTTCGTGCCACAATACGCTAAAATAGCAGTGCCAATGACGAACTTACTGAAAATGGATACGCCCTATATGGGATACTCCTCAACAGCAAGCCATGGAGCAGCTACAGGCGGCACTGACTACTGCCCCAGTACTCATCCTACCAGATCCAGAGAAAAACTACGTGGTGGAAGCAGACTCTAGTGACCAGGCAGTCGGAGCAGTATTGATGCAAGATCACAGACGCGGTTTGCAGCCCATCGCTTACCTCAGTAAGAAGCTACACGGAGCAGAACTGAATTACCCAATCCATGACAAGGAAGCCTTAGCGATAGTAACAGCCTTCAAGGTGTGGAGGTGTTACCTAGAGGGAGACAAAACTACAGTCTACACTGACCACTGCAGTCTCAAATACCTCAAGTCGCAGCCTACGCTCTCACGACGACATGTGCGGTGGATGGACTTCCTGGAAACACACTTCCACTCCGACATCGTCTACGAGCCAGGGCTACATAACAAGGCTGACGCAGTGAGCCGCCCAGGGCATGTAGCAGGCATCCAGCTCGACGGGATGAACCCTCTGCTCAAGGGTCTATTCCAACATGGGTACTCCGTGGACGCAGAGATTGCTACAGCACAGAAACAGAAGCTGTTACAGTGGGAGAAATGCTTAGTGGTAAAGAAGGGTTCATGAAAGATTTGGGAACCGAATTATGCCCCGCTCCGACAGATCTTACTGGAGGAGTTTCACGACATGGCATACGCGAGACATTTCGGGAGTAACAAGACATTAGCGGGAATAGCAAAATATTACTACTGGCCCTAGGTGGCAGCAGACGTGCAGCAGTTCGTCACCTCATGCTACATGTGCCAGCGGATGAAGAGTAGCAAACAGAAAAAAACAGGGTTACTTCAGCCTCTACCCGTACCGAAGCCGCCTTGGCAAGTCGTTAATCTAGACTTTATTACTGGGCTTCCTTCGACCTCACGAGGGCATGGTGATCGATAAGTTCTCTAAAATGGGACACTTCATTCCGACCAACGCCACAGCTACTGCCGAAGCAACTGCTTGCCTCTTCTTCGACCGCATCGTCACCATCCACGACATCCCCGCTACACTCATCTCGGTCAGAGACCCAAAATTCACGAGTAAGTTCTGGAGGGAACTCATGGGCTTGTTGGGGACAAAGCTTGCAATGTCTTCAGCATACCACCCCCAGACTGACGGACAGACAAAGCGACTCAATCAAGTGGTTGAACAGTTGTTGCGCACATTTTGCAAAGACGACATCAGCCAATGGGATCTACATTTACCAATGCTCGAGTTTTCTTACAACAACGCGTCTCATGCGGCCACAGGGAAATCTCCTTTCTTCCTGTGTTACGGACGGGACCCAATTACACCGCAGCAGCCAGCCACCATGCAGCAGCTATGGGAGAAGACTCAGCGACATCTCACCACGATGCAGAATTCCGAGAAGCAGTATGCCGATTGACAGCGCCGAGATCACTCAGTAGCAGTCGGAGATCAGGTGCTTCTCGACACATGCAACTTGGACTTGTCTCATCTACCGACCAAACCCCGGCCTCGCTTCTGTGGTCCTTTTAGCGTTGAGACCATGGTGACTCCAGTTACATTCCGCTTGCGCTTACCATCTACATGGAGGCTTCACATCGCTTTCCATGTTCAGCTACTGAAGCCCTACAAGGACTCCAGTTCCAGGGACGGAAGCTACCGCCACCACCACCTGTTCTCGTACAGGATGAACCGGAGTACGAGGTGGAATGAGTCCTCACTCATCGACGCAGACGCGGCACCACGCTCGAGTTCCTGATACGTGATAGAAGGGATATGACCCGTCGGAGCACAATTCGGTTGCAGACGCTGATATGGGCAACGCACGCCGTGCTATCAAGGATTATATTATCAAGCATGGTGTTTGTCACGCCACCCAGCTTTGAGGGGGGGGCGTGTGAGAGTACGACGGCTCTGCCTACTTGGATTTACCTTATTATGCTTTATCTTGCTTAGCCTTATTTTATTATGCGTGCTTTTGCCTGTTTTCCTTAGAAGCGTTGCGTACTATATTTTATTGTAGTTCTAGCACCGTTCTAGGTTGCGTGCACTGAATTCCAGGCTTTTCGGTTGCCACCGAATTGCTTCTACTGAATTCGGGAACGACCCGTTCGGGACGCTTCGCAACCTACAGAACCTTCTAGTAACACCCGTGTTACTGGCCTTGTATCGAGCCTATATACACACGGTCCTCGCCAATTTCAATACCACCAATTTCACACCCCTGAGCAATCCTTTCTGGTTTACCCGAAATCGGGGGTCATTCAGAAACTTTGGGCTTTAAGTAGAAAAGTTTTCGAGACTACCCACACGAGTCAGGAGGAAAACAAAAACATGGTCGCAGCGGAAGATCCAGTATTTGCGCTGCAGCCACTGAGTGAGATTTTCACGCGATCGACACTAAAAAACGTCACGAATAGCCTTTAGTTCCTGAGTGTCTGGTCCCTAAAGTAAAAAACGGTCAAGGGTGATTTCTGGAAATCTCAGGGGACGTGAAACTGGCGAGGACTCGGTGTATAGCCTCGTGGTGTACCCAGGTGATCATAATCTATTTTCTGAACCAGTTCTTCGATCCTCACACTCGGGATACGTAACAGTCCTTCCCCGTGTGGTAGTAGCGAATGCCTCTCGGAAGTTCTCGGAGGGGGTTGTAGCGGAACATGCAATTCATGACTTTTTTTCTTTTTCTTTGTTGTTGGAAGAATCCTTAGAGGTACTTGCAAGGAGTTGGAGATTGAGAGTGGCAAATTCGTTGATCGAGTATGAGGCATTGGTCCGTGGTACGTTCTGCCTGTTTGCGAGTGAGGTTGCAGTCCGAAGGTGGGATAGGAATATTTTCCGTTTTTTTTTCTCTGCTTCTCTTGTAACCATTTTCAGTTGTATGTCCATCTTCTTGCAGTACTTGCATAATAGTCTCATCTTCTCTCGTTTGTTTCCTCTTTCGTTGTACGTGTCATTTTCTTGTTGTTTGGCGAGGAGAGTCTCACAGAGTGAAGCTTCGGAGATGGCACCTTCAGCGCGGAGAAGTAACTTGCAATGTTGCCATTCTATACTTAAGTTGGTGAGGAAGACTGTCACGAATACGTCGTCAGGGAAGTGCTTGCCGCTTTTCAGGAATTGATCTCTTAGATTCCTGCAGCAATTGATGTAGGCACCAACTTTCTCTCAAATATCCATTATGATGGCGGTCAGTTGACTTAGGAGCCGACTCATCGTCACTGGATATGTCGCTAAGTATGTCAGAATCAGGAAAGAAGGATGACTAGAATGACAGCAGTACAGGGTTTGTATAGCAAAACCTAATTTGGGCTGTACCCCATAAGGAGTGCCCCACTACAGCCTAGAGCATATATGCATAGTTCTGACACACCCCCATAGGCAAAGTGGGGGACAAGCAAGTGAACAAAGCAAGGTCAAGCTCAGGGTGGATCACAACGTCACCACGCATTCTGAGCACAAGCAAATGGCCACAAGGCCAGTTCACATGCAGAGTTATATATAAAGAAGAACAAGCAGTACAGTGATCACAACCTAGCAGGTGGAAGCATGCAGGTATAAGTATATAGATCACAGTACAAGCAAAGTCAAGAAGTGAGCAAGTGAGGCCAAGTAGGCACAAGGCCTAGAACAGTACAGAAACGCTGATGATCACAAGGCTGAAGTGCCTTGGTGAAGACATCAGCAGTGTTGGCTTGAGAGGCCACGTAGACAAGACGAAGCTGACCACGCTGCTGCAACTCTCGAGCAAGGAAGTAGCGCAGAGCGACGTGTTTCGTTCTGTGCTCCAGTCTGTGCTCCTGACACAAGGCAATCATGGCCTTGTTGTCGACGTACAGAACTGGAGGAGAACGAGGCGGCTCGCCCAAGTCGGTCAGCAGGTAGGTGAGCCAGCGTAACTCCTGTGCAGCCATGGCCCCTGCGTAGATCTCAGCCTCACAACTGGAGCTGAGAACTGAAGACGAGCGGGTAGACCGCCACGAAACAGAGCCGGATCCAAGACTGAAGGTGTAACCCTGTGACGACCGCTGCGTAGCCAAGTCGTCAACCCAAGAAGCGTCTGCGTGACCAGTGAGGACAACTCGAGCCCGTCCTCCAAGCACGAGCCCCATGCCCGACGTACTGCACAAGTAGCGCATCACCCTCTTAGCGGCCTTCCCGTGCTCTGGTCGGTGTCTCCCGGGCGCAACATAGTGAGCCAGGATGCTAAGAGGGTAAGCAAGGTCAGGTCGAGTGCAGGTCATCAGGTACATGAGGCAGCCCACAAGCTCTGGATACGGGCCACTCGGCTCTACGGACTCATCCGAAGGCAAAGCTGAGAGCGAGTGACCGGTAGGCAGAGGAGTGGCCTGTGGCGAGGAGTACTCGAAGCGGAAGCGCTGAAGGACCTGCTGCACCATGTGTGACTGAGTCAAGGTAATGGTGCGCTGTGCTCTGTCCCGGGTGATCTGCAAGCCAAGATAGCTGCGCAGCTCACCCAGGTCTGTGCACGTGTGTCTCTTCTGCAGCTCCGACTTCACCAAGGCGAGAGCCTCAGTGTCAGCAGTGGCAAAGACCAATTCGTCGACGTACACGAGGATGTAGAACGGTGGCAGAGAAGTGTCGGTGCGTAGAAGCAGCGATGGGTCAGCAGTAGAAGGTGCAAACCCAAGAGCCGCAAGAGTCGTCCTCAGTGTGTCGTGCCACTCACGAGGCGCCTGGCGGAGACCGTAGACTGGCCGCCAGAGGCTCCACTGGGTACCAGCAGGAAACGACCCAGTGAAGCCAGGTGGGCGGCGCAGCCAGATCTCCTCGTGCAGGCTGCCCTGTAGAAAAGCAGTGCTGAAGTCAAGAGAGTGAAGCTCGTAGTCACGCTGAGCGGCGACGTGCAGCAGAACCCGAAGAGTGGTCATCTTCGGGGTGGGGGAGAAGGTCTGGAAGAATTCAACTCCCTGTCGCTGACTGAAGCCTCGTGCAACGTAACGCGCCTTGAAGACAGGCGGAGAACCCGGCGGCCGCTTCACCCTGAAAATCCACATGCCACTGACGATGTTCGCCCCAGGTGGGGGAACCTCGTCGACGTAGGTGCCTGTGGACTTCCAGGATGCCATCTCTGCGTCCATGGCTGTCTGCCACTGAGAGGAGTAGGGACCCTCTATCGCCTCTGCGTAAGAGCGCGGGGTCGGGATGTCTGGTGCATCCGGGTCTCCCTCAGGTGCAATCAGCATGGACACGAGATGAGGTACAGCTGCTGCAAAACACTCAAATTCCTCCTGCCTGTCCTCAAAGACGTCCATGCCAAGAGCACACTCACCCCCGACGGACGGAGGACAGACAGACTCAGACTCAGCAACAAGACTAGCGGCGTAGTCGAGACGACAGGCGGCAGCAAAGTCAACAAGCTCAGCAACTAGGGCAGACGCAGCGGTGGACTCAAACGAAGGGTCAGTGAGAACAGTGGCTAGAAGACGCGTGACAGTAGGACAGGCAGCACGAGCAAGGTCTGACGGCAGGTCAGGGACGTCAGGAAGAGAGGACGCAGGAGGAGACGGCAGAGGGACACGATGTGGAGCAGTGGAAGGACGGAGTGCCATCTGGTGCGTGCCTGGGATAGCAGGAGGACGCGGACGCGGAACACGACCAGTGTGAACAGTGCGAACAGGCGACGCAGGACGAGACTCAGGCTCACGACGCTCAGTAAGACCTCTAGTCGGCCCAGAGTAAGGAGAAGGACCAGGCAGTGCGGAGGCTGGCTGTAACTGCGACTGCAACTGGTCAGGCGGTGGACACAGTAAGGGAGGAGTAGGACCAGAAGAAGGCGGGAGACCAAGAACCTGCTGAAGGAGTGGAACGAAGTACAGCCGCGGCCGCGCAGCACCTCCAGAGCCAGCAGAGACAGCACCAGGACTCCCAGCTCCAGGGTCTGCAGCTCCAGCAGCACCTCCAGCAGCAACAACTCCAGCGCCTCCAGCTCCAACTCCTGCAGCACCACCACCTCCAGTAGCTCCAGTACCTCCAGTACGAGCACCTCCGGGACCAGCGGCTCCAGCACCTCCAGCAGCTCCAGCACCAGCAGTACCTCCAGCAGCTCCAGCTCCAGCAGCTCCAGTACCTCCAGTACGAGCACCTCCGGGACCAGCGGCTCCAGCACCTCCAGCAGCTCCAGCACCAGCAGTACCTCCAGCAGCTCCAGCTCCAGCAGCTCCAGGACCTCCAGTACGAGTACCTCCGGGACCAGCGGCTCCAGCACCTCCAGCAGCTCCAGTACCAGCAGTACCTCCAGGAGCTCCAGCTCCAGCAGCACCTCCAGCGGTAGGCCCCACAGCTCCAGCAGCACGGCTACAGCGCCGAGCGTACCACTTGCGCAGCTGCTGTGGAGAGAGGGGCTCCCGCCGTGACAAGACACCCGGAGGACCTCCAGACTCAGCACGCTCAGGCTCAGCACCCCCAAGCTCAGCACCCCCAGACTCAGCACCCCCAGGCTCAGCACCCCCAGGCTCCGCACGCTCAGGCTCAGCACCCCCAGGCTCCGCACCCTCAGACTCAGCACCCCCAGGCTCAGCACCCCCAGGCCCCGCACCCGCAGGCTCAGCACCCCTAGCAGCATCAGAGTCGACAGCTACCTCAACAGGCTCGACCGGGTCTACCTGGGACACACCTGAGGGGGCAGGACCCTGAGGGGGGAGGGGGTCTACCGGAGGAGCACCTGGTGCTAGGAAGAGCGGCGGGGGAGGGAGAGGGGCAGTGCGGTAGGGAAAGAGACGGTAGTAAGGTACCGACTCGTCAAACGTGACGTCCTGAGAGGACAGAACACGACGCGAGGTGGGGTGGTAAAACTGCCAACCAGGCGCGTCAGGGGGGAAGCCAAGGAAGACGCAGGGAACAGCACGGGAGGACAGCTTGTCTGCGGAAGAATCGTGGACAAAAGCTCGAGATCCCCAGACACGGAACACAGACGCATCGCCAACCTTCCCCGTCCACCGCAGAGCAGGTGTGGTCTCCGGCACGGAGACACGAGGCTGGAGGTTGAGCTGATGCGCAGCGTACTGGACCGCGAACAGCCACAGAAAATGGGGAGCAGCCGCATGGATCATGGACGTGCGAGCGACGTCCATGACCATGCCAATGCGGCACTCAGCAATCCCATTTTGCTGTGGGGAGGCCGGAAGCGTGAACGTCTGGCGGATGCCCTCCGCACGACAGAAAGCCCGCAGAAGGTCGGAGGAAAACTCACCACCTCTGTCGGAGTGCAGACGCAGAACAGGAAGGTCCGAGCCGAAACACTCGCTGAGTTGGCGACGGGCAGCGCGGATCCAGGTGATCAACACCTCAGTGACCTCACCCTTGCGGCGCAAGGGGAAGACTGTGGTGTAACGCGAGTAGTCTTCAACGACCAGCAGGAAGTAACGCTCGTGACCCTGTCCACGGACGCGGGCTGGGCCCCACACGTCCATGTGGAGAGTCTGCAGGGGAGCCTCCGTCGGAGGTAACTCGGAGGAGTGAGGAGCGGCGCGCTGCCGTCCCTCGACGCAAGGAACGCAGGTAGGGGCAGGCCCCGGTGGGAGGGGAGGGAGAGACCGGGGGAGACCAGAGACAAGGGTACGGGAGGCCATACCTCGGAGACGAGGCAGGGAGGGGTGACCAAGGCGGTGGTGCCAAAGGAGAGTCTCGTGTGACAGAGTACGACACGAGCAGGGGGCAGACTCCGGACCAGACCTGGACGGCGGCAGCAAACACCTGACCAGACGCGGCTACCTGACCAGACGCAGCAACTGGAGGAGACGCAGTAGTCAGTGTGTACAGGCTCGACCCAGGCCGACGGGTGAACGTGGCCAGGTGGCGGCCCATCCGAGTACACGTACAGTGGGTCACACGCTGACCTCCTGGAGTGAACTGGTCAACCCACACGTCGTGGAGGTCAGCTCCACTCACCAAGTTCGTAGAGAACGAGGGGAGGTGAAGACCCGACAGTGAGCCCGACGGGGCCGCCGGACACGGCAGAACCGTGGAGGAGTGCGCAAGGACTGGGCCCCAGAGGGGTCCTCTAGGGAGACTGCAACCGGCCGACTGAGCGGCGTGAGTGTGGTGCTGTCGCGAAAGAAGGAGCGGGAAGCACCTGAGTCAAGCGTGAAGGTGTGCAAGGCCTCAGCATGCGCAGTACCAGAGAGAGCAGACTCACCAGCACCTAGAGCAGCAGACTCACTAGCACCTAGAGCAGCAGCCTCTATACCTGGGTCGGGTGGCACACACAGGTAACAGTCACCCTCTGAGCAAACCACTCACGAAGCTGCTGGGGCGTAAGGGTCTCACGTGGACGCCGCTGCAGCTGCACCGGGCCACCGCCAGAAACTCCCCACTGACCAGCTCCAGGGCGACTGCCACTACGGCCGCCGCCACAACCCCAACTAGCGTACCACTCACGAAGCTGCTGGGGTGTAAGGGTCTCACGCGGACGCCGCTGCAGCTGCATCTGGCCACCGCCAGAAACTCCCCACTGACCAGCTCCAGGGCGACTGCCACTACGGCCGCCGCCACAACCCCAACTAGCGTACCACTCACAAAGCTGCTGGGGCGTAAGGGTCTCACATGGACGCCGCTGCAGCTGCACCGGGCCACCGCCAGAAACTCCCCACTGACCAGCTCCAGGGCGACTGCCACGACGACCGCCACCACTCCCATTGCTGCCGCCACCGTCGCCACCACTCCCACCGCTGCCGTGAAGAGAAGTCATGCGACCAGCAGGGCAGCACGTAGGGAAGGAAGGGCGGCAAGGAGGCACTAGGGTAGGTCGGGGCAGTGCACGGTCAGGGAAGGGCGGCGCGCGGCCAGAGCAGGGCGCGTGCGGCCAGTAGCAGGCAGTAGCTCCTAGGGCAGAAGCACCAAAGGTGTTGTTTTTTTTTTAGTTTTTTTTTTTAGTTTTTTAATTAATGTATTTATTTTAGGGTTGAGCAGGGTGCACAGGGCGCTGCAGAGGCGGCTCGGGAAGGGCAGGGCAGGGCGTCAGTGCGCGCAGGGCAGGGCGCTGGTGCGTTGGCAGGGCAGGGCGCTGGCACGGGCAGCAGCGCGCACGGGCAGGGCGCCGCTGGGCAGCGAGTGCAGGCCCGCGGCGGGCGCAAAACGCAGGCACGGCGGGCGCAAGGGGCGGGCCCGCGGCGGGCGTAGCGGACAGGTGCGGGAGGGGCGAACGGGCGGGCCCGTGACGGGCCGAACGGGTAGGCGCGGCGGCGCGAACGCAGGGCCCGCGGCGGGCCTAACGGTCGGGCGCGGCAGCGGGCAGTAGGGCGCTACGCGCGGGCTGCAGCAGAGCGCGACGCGCGGGGCAGCAGAGCGCGACGCGCGGGGCAGCAGAGCGCGACGCGCGGGCTGCAGCAGGGCGCGGCGCGGCAGGCAGGCGGGCACGGCGGCGCGCTTAGTAGGGCGGGCGCTTACCAGGGGCGGGTGCAGAGCAGGGCCGCGACGGGCGGTTAGGTCATGGCCGCAACGGGGCGGCTGTAGGGTAGGGCCACGACGAGGCGGCGGCAGAGCAGGGCCGCGACGGGGCGGCAGCAGGGCAGGGCCGCGACAAGGCGGCTGCAGGGCAGGGCCGCGACGGGGGCGCGGTAGAGCAGGGCCGCGACGAGCGGCTTGTCAGAAGTCTAGGCAGGAATGAATGAACTAGAACAGAGTTGGATACAAATGTGAAACCCTAGAGGGGCTATACCCCATATTGGCTACCCCGCTACAGCCTAGACATATATAGCATACATATCATTTGACACACCCCCATAGGCAAAGTGGGGGAGAGCAAGGGGTCACAAGACCAGTGAAGAGAGGCAGAGCAAGCTCAGGGTGGATCACAACGTCACCACACACACTGAGCACAAGAAAAGGGCCACAAGGCCAGTTCACATGCAGAGGTATATATGCAATAGCAACAGCACAGTGATCTCTACCTAGCAAGAACAAGCATGCAGGTAGATATATATAGATCACAGTACAAACAAAGCCTACAGCAAGTTAGGAAACGTAGGCACAAGGCCCAACAAAGTACAAAAGCGCTGATGATCACCAGACGGAAGTGCCTTGGTGAATATATCAGCAGTGTTGGCCTGAGTGGCCACGTGAGCAAGACGAAGCTGACCACGCTGCTGCAACTCTCGAGCGAGGAAGTAACGCATAGCGATGTGCTTCGTTCTGTGCTCCAGTCTGTGCTCCTAACACAAGGCAATGGCGGCCTTGTTGTCTACGTACAGCACTGGAGGAGAACGAGGCCGCTCTCCCAAGTCGGTCAGCAGGTAGGTAAGCCAGCGTAACTCCTGTGCAGCCATGGCTGTGGCGTAGATCTCAGCCTCGCAACTGGAGCTGAGAACAGAGGAAGAGTGTGTAGACCGCCAAGAAACAGAGCCAGAGCCAAGGCTGAAGGTGTAACCCTGTGACGACCGCTGCGTAGCCAGGTCGTCAACCCAAGAAGCGTCTGAGTGACCAGTGAGGACAACATCGCCCCGTCCTCCAAGCACGAGCCCCATGCCCGATGTACTGCACAAGTAGCGTAGTACCCTCTTAGCAGCATCCATGTGCACCTTTCGGTGCCGACCAGGAGCCACGTAGCGAGCCAGAAGGCCAAGAGGGTACGCAAGGTCAGGACGAGTGCAGGTCATCAGGTACATGAGGCAGCCCACTAGCTCTGGGTAAGGACCACTCGGCTCTACGGACTCGTCCGAAGGTGGAGCTGAGAGCGAGTGACCTATAGCCAGATGAGTGGCCTGTGCTGAGGACCAGGTGAAGCCGAAGCGCTGAAGGACCTGCTGCACCATGTGTGACTGAGTCAGTGTGATGGTGCGGCGTGCTCTGTCCCGGGTGATCTGCAAGCCAAGGTAGCTGCGCAGCTCACCCAGGTCTGTGCACGTGTGTCTCTTCTGCAGCTCCGACTTCACCAAGGCGAGAGCCTCAGTGTCAGCAGTGGCAAAGACCAAGTCGTCGACGTACGCGAGGATGTAGAATGTGTCAACATATATTTTATATGTTTAGTTTATGTTAGTCTAGGTGTACCATTTCATATTCCTAGGGTTAGCTATATCCTCTTGTATCTCGTTTCCCTTAGTCAATCTTTTCACCCGTTCTAGTCTTGACATGGTATAGAGCTAGTCGACCCTATGGGCCCACCGCCCCGTGCCCCGACCTAGGAACGTAGCCACTTAATACCCGAAGCGCCCTGCTACCCCCCCTTAGCTCGCGCGTCACCCGTAGTGCCCTGAGCGCGTCATCCGTTTAGCCCAGAGCGTCACCCGTTTTTCACCCGCGCCTCACCCGTTTTCTGCCCCGTGCGTAGCTCGCCAGCCCGCTAGCGCGCAGCAGGCCCATGCGCACGTGCAGTCGTAGCCGCACATGCGACCGCGCGCACGCGCAGCATTAGCCGCACGCACGTGCAGCATTAGCCGTACGCACGCGCGGCATTAGGAGCACGCACGCGCGGCATTAGCAGCATGCACGCGCGGCCATAGCTGCACGCACGCGCAGCAATAGCCGCACGCACGCACAGCCCGCCAGCTGCGGTACCGTCTCACCCGTCCCCGCTGACCCACCTGGTGCCCGCTGTACCACCCGTCCCAGCCGCCCCACCAGTTACTCTCCCCCGCCCAGAACCGTACAGCACCGCGTAGAAACGCACAGAACCGTGCGACACCGCCCAGAACCTTACCTGCTGACCCATCCGCACCAGCCAGAGCTGCTACCCCACCCCGTACTCTCCACCGCACTGAACCGTGCAGAACCGCGCAGAACCGGGCAGAACTGCACTGAACCGTGCAGAACCGCGCAGAACCGGGCAGAACCGCACAGAACTGCGCAGAACAGCACAGAATCGTGCGGCGCCGCCCAGAACCTTACCTGCTGACCCACCCACACTAGCCAGAGCTGCTACCCCACCCGGTACTCTCCCTCGCACAGAACCGTGCAGCACCGCACTGAACAGGGCAGAACTGCACAGAACCACGCAGCACCGCACAGAACTGCACCCACTGCCCCACCTGTACCAGCCAGAGCTGCTGCCCCACCCGTTCCCGTCACCACACCAGTAACCAGCCGCTATCCACCTCACTGAACCACGTGGTACCGCTCTCAAACGTACTAGACCCCACCCGAGCGTGCCCGTTCATTGCCCTCGCGCCAGGGCCTCCTCCCATGGCCACTTCTCGTATTCTCACGTTTGATCCTGAGGGTAGGCCGGTAGACTTCCCAGGATGGCTCCGCAAACTCAAGCTTTTCCTAGGGAGTAGGATCGAGAACGACGTTCGCCTTCTGGACCATGCCACGGGCAAACTCGTAGCCCCGAAGGAACCCGACCCCTTAGGTTCCTCCCCGTCGGACGAAGAGGAAGCTCGCTTTGAGAAGCTGCAGCTGGCGGCCAGTCGGTGGGCGGCGCGGGACGACGCCACAGTGCTCGCCATCACCGATCTCCTGCCCCTGACAGAGCAGCAGCACTTCGAGCAGGAGGTGACGGCCAAGGGCCTGTTTGATGCTGTCGTCAAACGTTATTCCACCCCAACCACTGCTTCACTCGGTCGGCTTGTACTGCCCTTCCTATTTCCTGACCTGCCCTCGTTTCACCGCGTCCCTGACCTTGTGCTGCACTTGCGCTCGCTTGATGCCCAGCTCCGTTCTGCTGCCCCTGATGATGCCCTACTTGCCGCCAACCCCCCCCCCGATGTGGATGACACTGTACCTGCTGTCCACCCGCCTCCCTGACCGTTTTGCTACAGCCCGTGACCACTTTCTCACTGTTAACCCCATGTCCCTCACCATTGACCTCTTTGAGAAGAGGCTCACTGCTGTTGAGGACCTTGCCCGTTCCCTTGCTGCTGCCTCCGGTACTGCCCTCCCCCCCATCTTTGAGGGATGTGCTCCGTCCTTCCTAGCTTCCCCTGTCGATTCGGCGTCTGTTGCCACTGTACCAGAGGTGGCAGCCGTTGCCCTTGGCAACAAAGGGGGCAAGAAGGGGGGTAAGAAGGGAGGAGGTGGTGGCAGTGGTGGGGGTGGCGGAGGGGGCGGTGGTGGGGGTGGCGGAGGGGGCGGTGGTGGAGGTGGCGTAGGGGGTGGTGGTGGAGGAGGTGGAGGGGTTGGGAGTGGTGGAGGAGGCGGAGGAGGAGGCAGTGGAGGTGGAGGTAGTGGGGCCCCCCAGCAGCAGCAGCCTCACCAGCAGCAGCCGCAGCAGCCGCAGCCACAGCAGCAGCGGCAGCAGCAGTTCCAGGGCCAGCGCCAGCAGACGCCGCAGCAGCAGTGGAGGTCCCCTGGACCCGGGAGCTCTGTCAGCAGCAGCGGCCCGCCCAGCTGGACGTCGCGTGGTCCAGCCCAGCACCCCCCCTGCCAGTATAGGGTGCTGACTGGGCCGCGTGGAGGCTACCCTTGTGGCCGCTTCCACCCCCCGGGTCAGTGCTTTGCACAGCTCACTGACCGCTACCGTGCGCAGTTTGGCCCCACCCGCACTGTCCCCGATTGGGCCTCACTGGCTCGTTCTGTTGGCCCGCAGTTGTATAGCATGACTGCACCTCAGTTAGATGAGGCTGTGCGTTCTATGTCTGTGATGTATGCCGATGACTCTATTGTTGATGATTTTGCGTACTATTCCTGTTTCTCTAGCTTAGGTGCTGTAGAGGTTGCTAGTGCTTTCCCTGCTAGCGTAGCTTGTCCAGGTTCGACCACCGAGACTGCGTCCCTGTCGTTCACACTCGACTCTGGGGCGTCCAGCTGTTTCTTTCGTGACCGCGCCGACCTCACACCACTACGCACCCCCGTCACTGTTGCCTTGGCCGACCCCTCTGTGGGACCTGTGGTTGCTCGCAGCACCACCACTCTCCCGTGTCCGGCTGCTCCCTCTGGGGTCCTTACAGGTTACTACACCCCCTCGTTCTCTAGGAACCTGGTGGGTGTCAGCCACCTCCACGACCTCGGAGTAGTCACCACTTTTAACTTAGAGGAGTCAGTTGCCTCCTGCACAGTCGGTACCACTGGGGCCCCTCTGGCCACCTTTCGCAGGGAGCCGGGCTCTGGTCTGTACTCACTACACACCGGGTCCCACCACACTGGGTCAGGTCTGGTCAGGTCAGGTCAGGTAGCCGCTGTGTCGTGTGACTGTCGGTCCCTCACCCACCCGTCGGTCCTCTGGCACCACCGTCTAGGTCACCCGTCGTTCCCACGTCTCAGTAGGATGGCACGTCACCGTCTGGTCTCAGGTCTCCCAGCGTCGCTTGCCCCGCTTCCCCGCTCTCCAGCGCCGCCGTGCACTCCTTGCGTCGAGGGTCGGCAGCGCGCTGCCCCTCACTCCTCCTCGTTCCCCCCCACCACGTCTCCCTTCCAGACCCTGCACTTGGACGTCTGGGGCCCCTCCCCGGTCCTTGGCCCACGTCAGGAGCGCTACTTCCTGATTGTGGTGGACGACTACTCCCGCTACACCACGGTTTTCCCTTTGCGACGGAAGGTCGACGTGCCTACCGTCCTCGAGCCGTGGCTACTAGCGAGGGGTGGCGCCCAGGGCCTGTGTGGGCTCCGTCTACACTCGGATCGTGGTGGTGAGTTCTCTTCCACTCGACTGGAGACGTTCTGTCAGGGTCGGGGGATCATCCAGTCTTACACGTTACCAGCCTCGCCGCAGCAGAACGGGGTAGCCGAGCGTCGCATCGGCCTGGTCATGGAGGTTGCCCGGACCTCCATGTGCCATGCCGGTGCCCCCCAGTTCTTGTGGCCCCAGGCAGTCCGCTACGCCGCGCACCAGCTGAACCTGTGGCCTAGTGACGCACGGCCACGGGTGACGCCGGTCTCCCTTTGGACAGGTTCTCCGGGCGTAGCAGCTGACTTCCGTGTCTGGGGCTCTCTGGCTCACGTTCGCGCCCCTGGCGCGAACAAGTTGTCTCCGCGCACCCGTGCCTGCGTCTTTCTTGGTTTCCCTTTGGACGCCTCCGGCTGGTTGTTCTACGACCCGGCCACCTACCAGTTCTTCGCTTCTCAGGACGTCACGTTCGACGAGTCTGTCTGTTACTACAGGAGTCGCCCCCACCGAGGTACTGAGGCCTTTTCCCCCCCGCTGTTCCTCACCCTTGAGCCCCCCCCAGTCGCCCCGGTAGCCCCCCCCCCTTCGCGTCCTGCCCCGTCAGGTGTGTCGCACGTCACTCCGCAGTCGTCCCCCCCGCAGCGTCCAGTCCGTGTCGTGTTTGAGGGTGCGGGAGGTGCAGTTGCGGAGGGTGAGGGTACTGGGGCTGCAGGAGCTGGTGGTGTCGGCTCTGGGGGTGCAGGGGTTGTGGGTGTGGAGGTCACTCCCGTGGAGGACACGGCAGCCTCGAGCCGGCGGCCTCGCCCCGCGTCACCCCCTGGCTTCCCGTCCGTCCCGCAGTTCCCTCCTCGTTCTTCTCTGCGGCCGGTTTCTGCGGAGCCCGGGGGTGCTACTGCGGGAGGCACTGGAGGCTCCGGGGGTGTCGACGGTGGAGGTATTGGTTCTGGGGGTGCTGGAGCTGGAGGCACTGGCACTGTGGCGCCTACACCGCGCACTGTACGTTTCCTGACCCGTGAGCAGCGTCTCTTCCAGTTGGAGAGGGAGGAGCGTGCGCGGTTTGAGAGGGCACAGCAGCAGCAGCAGCAGCAGTAGCACGAGAGAGTAGAGGAGGAGTCACAGCCGCAGCAGGAGAGGGTAGAGGAGGAGTCACGGCCGCACCAGGAGAGGGTAGAGCAGGAGTCCCACCCGCAGCAGCAGGTGCAGTTACAGACCCGGCAGGAGCGAGTAGAGGAGCAGTCACCGCCGCACCAGGAGAGGGTAGAGCAGGAGTCCCACCCGCAGCAGCAGGTGCAGTTACAGACCCACCAGGAGAGAGTAGAGCAGGAGTCTCACCCGCAGCAGCAGGTGCAGTTACAGACCCAGCAGGAGAGAGTAGAGGAGGAGTCCCGGTCCCAGCAGCGGGTGCAGCTGCAGTCGCAGCAGGAGAGGGCAGAGGCGGAGCCACAGGAGCAGCAGCAGGGGCCGGTACCGTCGCAGCAGACGCCAGAGGAGGCGGAGCAGCACCGACTGCGACTACGCGACCTCCCCGACCCATCACCTGCACGCTTTGTTCGTGGTCCCCTACCGTCCCCTCCTGTTCCCCCTGTTGAGTCCCTTTCCTCGTCCCAGTGGACTCGTCGTTCTCCCCTCAGTCGTGCTGTGTCCCCTGAGCGTTGTTGGTCCCGTTACCGTGCAGACGGTCCGTTCCACCTCGTTCTTCGCTCTCGTGTTCCACCTCCTCCCGTCCTTCCACAGCCCCCTGAGTCGTCCCTCACTGTGCTTCACGACCCGTTGTCCGACTACCTTCGTGCCTCCCGTCCTGTTGTCTCCCGTGTTTTGTCCGCGTTGGTCACTCACCCGACTGCACCCTTGTCGTCTGTCTCAGCACTTGTTACCACTGTCGCTGACTTTGCCTCTTCCCACCGCCTTGACTACGCCGCTCACCTGGTGAGTGGCGCTGCTCGTTCTCCGTCCTCTGGGGGTGCTCCTGTCTTTCCCTTGGAGGTCCTGGAGGACAGGCAGTTTGAGCTTGGTTTCCTTGCGGCCGCTGTTCCTCACCTCTGCGCCATGCTGCTTGCCCCTGAGGGGGATCCAGACGCTCTTGACATTCCGATCCCTCGCACTCACGCTGAGGCGGTCTCGGGACCTTGGGCCTCGTACTGGATAGCAGCTGAGGAGGCAGAGATGGCATCTTATAGGTCCACAGGCACTTACGTCGACGCAGTCCCACCACCTGGGACGAACGTCGTCAGTGGCCGATGGCTCTACAAGGTGAAGCGGCCGCCTGGATCACCACCAGTGTTCAAGGCGCGCTATGTGGCGAGAGGCTTCAGTCAGCGAGCGGGGGTGGACTTCTTCCAGACCTTCGCTCCCACCCCGAAGATGAGTACTCTTCGGGTGTTGCTGCACATTGCAGCCCAGCGCGACTACGAGTTGCACTCTCTAGACTTTTCCACCGCGTTCCTTCAGGGGAGCCTGCACGAGCAGATCTGGCTGCGTCGCCCGCCTGGCTTCACTGGCTCTTTCCCACCTGGGACCCAGTGGCAGCTGCGTCGACCAGTCTACGGCCTGCGTCAGGCTCCACGTGAGTGGCACGACACACTTCGCTCGACCCTTGCAGCGCTTGACTTCTTTCCGTCGTCTGCCGACCCGTGACTGTTCGTCCGCCGTGGCTCGACCCCGTTCTTTGTTCTTGTTTACGTTGACGACCTGGTCTTCGCCACTCCCGACCGACACGCACTGGCCTCCGTGAAGGAGGAACTGCAGAGGAGACACACTTGCACTGACCTTGGTGAGCTGCAGCACTACCTTGGCCTGCAGATCACTAGGGACAGGGCAGCTCGCACCATTACGCTGACGCAGTCGCATATGGTCGAGCAGATCCTCACGCGGTTTCGCTTCCCGTTCTCCAAGGTACAGCTCACCCCTCTTGGTGTGGATCATGGGCTCACGGCTCCACCTTCGGACGAGTCATTTGAGCCCAGTGGTCCATATCCTGAGCTGGTGGGTTGTCTCATGTACCTGATGACATGTACTCGCCCAGACCTAGCTTACCCTCTTAGCGTCCTTGCGCGCTTTGTTGCGCTTGGGAGACACCGACCGTCCCACTGGTACGCTGCTAAGAGGGTGGCGAAGTATGTGGCGAGTACATCAGGCATGGGACTTGTCCTTGGAGGGAAGCAGCCAGTTACACTCACAGGTTACTCGGACTCGTCGTGGGCCGACGACGCGGAGACGCGTCGATCTACACAGGGGTACTCCTTTAGCCTCGGGACAGGTGCTGTTTCGTGGCGGTCGACTCGGGCGTCGTCCGTCTCCGGTTCCAGCTGTGAGGCAGAGGTGTACGCTGCAGCCATGGCCGCTCAGGAGCTTCGCTGGCTGTCTTTCCTTCTCACCGACCTTGGTGAGCGGCCTCGCTCTCCCCCAGTCTTGTTCGCCGACAACAGGTCTGCTGTCCTGTTGTGTGAGGAGCCCCGACTGGTTGGGAAGTCGAAGCACATCCAGCTTCGTTACTTCCTTCTGCGTGAGTTGCAGCAGCGTGGCCAGGCACTCGTACGACGCGTGGTCTCTGAGGCCAACACGGCAGATATCTTCACCAAGGCGTTGCCGCCTCGTGACCACCAGCGTTTCTGCACCCAGCTTGGCCTTGTGCCTGCCCGTCCTCACTTGCTTACGTAGAGATGCTTTGTCCTGCTTGTCTTGTACTCTTGCATCTCGTTATATTTGCTATATACCTGCATGTGGACTGGCCTTGTGGCCTCTTGCTTGCTCTCGGAGTGTGTGGTGACTTTGAGCTCCACCCTGAGATTTGTCTTGTTCTTGTGGATTGGTCTTGTGACCCTTGCTTGTTCTTGCTGACCGGTCACGTGACCCTTGCTTGCTCTCAGAATGTGTGTGTCCTTGAGACCCACCCTGAGATTTGTGTTGCTTTCCACAGGACTGCCGTCACCTAGACTATGGGGGTGTGTCAACATATATTATATATGTTTAGTTTATGTTAGTCTAGGTGTACCATTTCATATTCCTAGGGTTAGCTATATCCTCTTGTATCTCGTTTCCCTTAGTCAATCTTTTCACCCGTTCTAGTCTTGACAGAATGGCGGCAGCGAAGTGTCGGTGCGCAGAAACAGCGACGGGTCAGCAGTCGACGGGGCAAACCCAAGAGCTGCAAGTGTCGTCCTCAGTGTGTCGTGCCACTCACGTGGCGCCTGGCGGAGACCGTAGACTGGCCGCCGGAGGCTCCACTGGGTACCAGGAGGGAACGACCCAGTGAAGCCAGGTGGGCGGCACAGCCAGATCTCCTCGTGCAGGCTGCCCTGTAAGAAGGCTGTGCTGAAGTCAAGAGAGTGAAGCTCGTAGTCACGCTGAGCAGCAACGTGCAGCAGCACCCGAAGAGTGGTCATCTTCGGGGTAGGGGAGAAGGTCTGGAAGAAGTCAACTCCCTGTCGCTGACTGAAGCCTCGAGCAACGTAACGAGCCTTGAAGACAGGCGGAGAACCTGGCGGCCGCTTCACCCTGAAAATCCACATGCCATCGACGATGTTCGCCCCAGGAGGGGGAACCTCATCGAGGTAGGTGCTTGTGGACTTCCAGGATGCCATCTCTGCGTCCATGGCTGTCTGCCACTGAGAGGAGTAGGGACCCGCGATCGCCTCAGCGTAAGATCGCGGAGTCGGGATGTCTGGTGCATCCGGGTCTCCCTCAGGGGCAAGCAGCATGGCCACGAGATGAGGCGCAGCGGCTGCAAGACACTCAAGGTCCTCCTGCCTGTCCTCAAGGACGTCCGTGCCAAGAGCACACTCACCCCCGACGGACGGAGGACAGACAGACTCAGATTCAGCAACAAGACTAGCGGCGTAGTCTAGACGACAGGCAGCAGCAAAGTCAACAAGCTCAGCGACTAAGGCGGACGCAGCAGCAGACTCAAACGACGGGTCAGTGACAACAGTGGCTAGCAGACGCGTGACAGTAGGGTGCTCAGCACAAAACCGGTCAGACTCAGGGTCAGCAACGACAGGCAGAGAAGACGCAGGAGGAGACGGCAGAGGAACACGCTGTGGAGCCGAGGAAGGACGCAGAGCCATGAGGTGTGTGCCGGGGACAGCCGGCGGACGCGGACGAGGAACACGACTACCAGTACGAACAGTGAGGACAGTGCGAACAGGCGAGACAGGACGCGACGCAGGCTCACGACGCTCAGCAAGACCTCCTGGCTGCTCAGTGTAAGGAGAGGGAGCAGGTAGTGGTGAGCCAGGCTGTAACGGAAGACCAGTAGATGACGGGAGGCTAAGAACCTGGCGAAGCACGGAGTCAGGCGGTGGTAGAGACGACGGAGACGGCGGAGCAAAGAACAGTCGTGGCTGCGCAGCGCCACCAGCACCAGCAGCTCCAGCACCACCAGCAGCTCCAGAACCTCCAGCTCCAGCTCTTCGAGCGCCAGCACCACCAGCAGCTCCAGAACCTCCAGCGTCAGCACCTCCAGTACCAGCGTCACCAGCAACTCCAGAACCTCCAGCGCCAGCACCTCCAGTACCAGCGTCACCAGCAGCCCCAGAACCTCCAGCGCCAGCACCTCCAGTACCAGCGTCACCAGCAGCTCCAGAACCTCCAGCGCCAGCACCTCCAGTACCAGCGGCACCAGCAGCCCCAGAACCTCCAGCGCCAGCACCTCCAGTACCAGCGTCACCAGCAGCTCCAGTACCTCCAGTACGAGCACCTCCGGAACCAGCGACTCTAGCACCTCCTGGAGACAAAGTACCAGCACCACTCCCAGCTGCAGAGCCCCGAGCTCCAGCAGCGCGACCCTGACGGCCCGCGCACCGCTCGCGCAGCCCGCACCGAGCCCGCGCAGCGCGCGCGCGGCCCGCAGCTGCCCCGCGCACCGTCCGAGCAGCCCGCGCCGCGCTCTGACAGCCCGCTCGCGGCCCTCTGCAGCCACGCGCGCCGCCCTACCTGCTCGAGCCGCGCCTCTGCAGCCTGCGCGCGGCCTGCTGCTGCCCTGCGCGCTGCCTGAGCTGCCTGCGCCTGCTTTGAGCGCCGCCCTTGCTGCTCGCGCCCTTTGCCTGCTGCCTGCTGCCTACTGCCTTTGCCTACTGCCTTTGCCTGCACTGCGATTATGGCAACACTTAATGTTCTCGCGTTTGAGCCTGACAGTCGCCCGATAGAGTTCACCACGTGGCTCGACGATCTCCAACTGTTTCTTCTGACTGATGCCAAAGACGGCGTTTCACTGTTCGATTACGTGTCTGGCACTGCCGTTGCTCCTGCTGACGATGCTACCGCTCTCGAACGCTCACAGTGGCAGACTCGCGATGCTGCTGCACGCCTAGCTATTCGAAATCATCTTCCGATCACTGAGCGCGCGCATTTCAGCCAGCACAAAACTGCTAAGGCACTGTATGACGCTGTAGTTGCGCGCTACTCCTCCCCGGCCACTGCAGCCCTAGGTCGGCTCATGCTACCCTACCTGTTCCCAGACCTGTCCTCGTTTACCACTGCTGAGGACCTCATTTCTCACTTTCGCACTAGTGACACTCGCTTTCGTGCCAGGGTTTAGGGTTTAGGGTAGGGCCGCGACGGGTGGCGGCAGGGCAGGGCCGCGACGGGCGGCGAGGTCAGGGCCGCAACAGGGGGCGGCAGGGCAGGGCCGCGACGGGCTGATGAGGCAGGCTCGAGGCGCGCTTCGGGCAGGGCAGGAAAAATATCGTGGTGGGCCCTAAAAAAAACGTTCCCACTAGGGAACCTGCTCTGAAACCATGTCAGAATCAGGAAAGAAGGATGACTAGAATGACAGCAGTACAGGGTTTTTATAGCAAAACCTAATTTGGGCTGTACCCCATAAGGAGTGCCCCACTACAGCCTAGAGCATATATGCATAGTTCTGACAAAGTACACGCCGCGCAGGTACTCCCAAGACAACTGCGCGGGCGCACACTGGTTCTTCAATTTTCTGAGTGCTCTGCAGGTGAGAGGTTACGGATCAGCACGGCATAGGCGAGCAATGACTCGTTGTAGTACTGAGCATATTCTTGAGGCGTGTCGTTGTTCGAGAAAAGGAACGTACGATAGTAGTACCTCCCAATTTGCGTGTTTTGCGTCAGGAGCTTAAATTCGAAGCTCCTGATGTAGATTTTCTTTTTGGTGAAGAGTATGCTCATCTTCAGTTTGGAATTCGTGAGAAACTTGTTATGAACTGATGATAATGCCTCGAAGTGCAACCATTCTGTTTGAGAATATGCTTGCCCTTGACGATTGTCGAAGGTGAACGAACGCTCCGAGTTAAGTCCAAATGGGCGTGGAGGTCTTCAGGCGAAACTAGCGACGTCAATGCTTATGGGCTGATGATGGCTCCCCTCCCCAGGGCATTGATGCGTGAGATGAGTTGATCGATGAGACCAGAATTAGAAGATGTTACTCCTGAGGGGATGTTGGTTGAACGAGAGATTATTTTTCTCCACTTTCATCGCAATCAGCGCCTGATGCAAAGCCGTGTATCAAACATTTTATCAGAAGCTCAATGATAAAACCTGTTCTAGCAATCATAATCATCTAAACTAGCTCCCATACCATGTTGATATAATTGAAGGAGCGACTAGACATAATAAGGTATAGGATTTTAAGACAGCAGAAGTCTTAGAGAGACCTTGTCATAGTGAATGTAAATAACAAGATGATAAAAGCTTGACATTACGTTGGTTTAGCTATATAGTTATAGCTAGCCATGTAGTCTGAGGGGCAGGGCCCTCACTAGGATCTAGGGCATCCTGAGGCCTCAGGGTAACTTTGCAGAATCCAAAAAAATGCCCTGATTTCTCAAGGCCTTAGTGTTGAATTATATTTGCATATCCTGTTATAACTGCCTACAGCTTGCTAGTGTATTAGTTAGATATTAGGTTCAACTGCTGGTGGTGTACCCTTTTCCCCTTCCTCTCCTTCCTATTTGTACTCCCAACTTCATAATGAAAGCCTCTCTTTTGGCCAAACTTCTCCCTCCATGATTCTCCTTGCTAAACCTCTCCTAAACCTAAGTACTGCATAATCTCCTAATCTTAACATGGTATCAGAGGGTGGTCCCTCCTAGGACCTCGTTTTTCATGGGCCCACCAAACCCGCGATCTGGCATGGCTGCTACTGCTAGTAGCGCGAAATCCGCTGCTGGCTCGAAATCCGCTGCTTTTGCAGCACCCGTCGCGCTGCCCCCTTTCGCCTGCCCCGTCGCGCTCTGCCAGTGGCGAGCGTGCCAGCGAGGCGACGGCGGGCGCCAGCGCAAGCGCCAACGGCGGGCGCCAGCGCCAGCGCCAACGGCGGGCGCCAACGGCGGGCGCCAGCGCCAGCGCCAACGGCGGTCGCCAGCGCCAGCGCGGACGCCAGCGCCGACGGCGGGCGCCAGCGCCAGCGCCAACGGCGGGCGCCAGCGCCAGCGCGACGCCAGCGCCCAGCGCCAGCGCTTCCGCCAGCGCCAGCGCATGGGGGGGAGGGGGATGAGGGGGTGGCGGGAGAGCTTCTGCCGCGCCAGCCACCTCCTCTCCTCTCCTCTCCTCTCCTCTCCTCTCCTCTCCTCTCCTCTCCTCTCCTCTCCTCTCCTCTCCTCTCCTCTTCTCCTCCAGCCGCATCTCCTCCTCCTCTCTCCTCTCCTCTCCTCCAGCCGCATCTCCTCCTCCACTCTCCTCTCCTACAGCCGCATCTCCTCCTCCTCTCTCCTCTCCTCCAGCCGCCACTCCTCTGCTCTCCTCCTGTGCACCACCACTAGCTTCCTCCTCCTCACCAACAGTTGTGTTTGCTCGTAGATGGCAAGCGACCAGCATCCTTCGCCCTCCGGCTATCCCAGCCCTCCTCCGCGCTCTCCGCGCCCTCCTCCGTCCTGGCGTTCACAGGTGCTGCCGGTCAGCCACCGCTGTTTCTGTGCCTATCCCAGCTACAGCAACCGCTCTCCATGCGACCTGGTGCCAGACACCACTAGCTATAGCCGTAGGCAGTTACGGGGGTGTGTTGAATTATATTTGCATATCCTGTTATAACTGCCTACAGCTTGCTAGTGTATTAGTTAGATATTAGGTTCAACTGCTGGTGGTGTACCCTTTTCCCCTTCCTCTCCTTCCTATTTGTACTCCCAACTTCATAATGAAAGCCTCTCTTTTGGCCAAACTTCTCCCTCCATGATTCTCCTTGCTAAACCTCTCCTAAACCTAAGTACTGCATAATCTCCTAATCTTAACACTTAGGCAGAAATACATCCTGACCTCTCAGGGCAAAAAAGCATAAACGTGTCATGTCAGCCTATGCTATGTCATTCCTGCACAGTGATTCTGACATGCTACTGGCGCCGTGGCCCGTGACATCGTCCGCGTTGGGCATGGCCGATGCTAACGAGCGCGTGGTCGGTGGTTGGCTGGTTGGTGCGTACGCGTGTCAAGGGAAAACCAGCCCCCACCCCCCCTACCCCCCCCCCCCCCCCCCCTCTTCCTCCCACCCCAGCACCCCCCCCCAAAATTCGCATCAGGGGAATGTTCGATATTCATCCTGACTCTACAGGACAAAACAGTACGGCAATCCTGAAAATTCAGGGCATATCATATAGCAACATCATGAGACCACAGGGTACAAATGAGCAGCATTCTGAAATTACAGGGCATATTTAAAACCGCATCCTGAAATCAGGGTAATCAGGATGATTTGCCCTGATATCGTGGGCCTTGCTGAGGGGTACATGCTCTTATTCAACCGTATTATGGGTATCGGTACAGTGGCAGTGACTATTCCGATGCCTAGTGGTTACCATGTGTAGCTCGTATCCTCCGGTACAGGTCAGTTAACAGTCAGCACAGTTGACTTCCGACTATTAACTTTCTGTCTCCCTATTATTGCGTGCTCTATTCGACTATAACGCGATAGTTGTGAGATATTATCAACTTTATGAGCAGGTGCGCTGTTTCCATAACTTAGGAATGCCGAAATAACCTTTCGTTTATTGCAACATATAGCATGTGAAATTTGAAGTTATTCATACATTCATACTCATAACTCTGAAAAGGCTCCTATATCTACTAGCTAATTTGGCTAACGGCTGGATTGTTCTACAGGCCCTTGCACGGCACGGTATGGTACGGCACGGTATGATTCTGCACGTTACGGCTTGTTTCCAGGCGTACGGACTGACAGCACAGCATTCTTGTGTCAGGGAGGGCGCGTCAGTAGAGTTTCGTACACGTTAGAAGCAGGCCAATAATATGCTTGCTTCAGGACATGTCACAAAAGTTTCGTCCGCGTCGGCTCGATAGGTGCCCCTTTTGCTTGACGTGTCAGTTCTAGACCACGGACCGCTCTAAAAACCAAAGCACCTTACCGCACCGCTCAGAGCCCTCAGTGCTGTTCTCTTGGGAATGACCAAAATGAAAGCTTCGGACATTCTGATCCTGCTGCCTGCAACCTTCATGGATCCTCTCTGTCCACGCCTGTTTCAGGTTCTAATTTGCATTGATAGAAGATTGCAAACTTCTGCTCTTGGTCGTTCGGGTCTTTCTTCGGTAGAAGTTCCCATTCTAGTCTCCAGCTAAGCGCTTGTTTCGTGTTGCAGTGCTCTGTGGTCGCGGATCGAAGTTCCGTTATTGTCATCGCGCATATCGCAACGCATTTCGCCGAGTATTTCGCCACGTATGGCACCGACTGGCGTCGGGTCGTCAGATGCGGACGCAGCAGTCGCAGCGGGTGCTGCGACATGCGAAGCAACAGCAACGTCAGGGATAGCAGCAGGAGAGATATTAGACGCACCAGCCTCAAATGGACTGATCGCTGGAAGTAAGCAGTCGCCGTGTGTTGGCGCTAACGACGCTAGGAGTAAAATACAGCTGAATCCTCTCGACTGGGCGTATCGTGGCGAAGGTTCCGCGAACATCGTCATGTCCTACTGCGGCCACGATCCGTCCCTGGTGAGCCGTCATACATCAAATGAAAAATAAAAAAACACAACTAAGGTTGACGGGTTCAGTTCTGTGGCTCCTGGAAAGGAAAGAATGAAAAGAACGACAGCAGTTACCAACTCCTCTCTGGTGACTCTTCAAAGTCCACATAAATGCCTTCTTTGATAAGAACGCTTATCTTTACCCGTTCCTGGTAGCTAGTTTTGAGTATTTCACGCACGGTATTACCTCTTTTTGGTCGTACATTGCAACCATAAAACTGCATATTTCGCCTTCTTTTTGCTTTTGTTTGTTTGTTTATATATTTTTCGTTTTCATGTCATTGACTATGAGCATCGGTACACACATCCGTGACCTGTCCGTCATGAGCGCGTTTGAGACGTTTCAGAACCATCCTTCTTTCACAAAACGCAGATTGTGCCCGTTCAATGCATTGCTTATGAATATCGGTACACACATCTGTCTGTCATGAGCGTGAGCAAGGAATGTCGGTGAGGCGTGACCTTGAGACGTCTTTCTGAGTCGATTCAATAGTCAGTGAGGCGTGGTGAGGCATGGTGCTGAGCGTGAGCAAGCAACGGCTGGATTCTCCTCACCATTGTCACTCACACTCGCACCTGCCACTGCTCCTCTATTCCGTCCTCCCCCCCCCACCCTCCCCCAACCCCCTTTCCCCCCTCCCTCTTGCCGCTCTCCCCACTTTTTTTTCAAAATCCCTTCCACTCAGATAGGCATGGTGTTGCATGCAAGCAAGAAACGGCTGTATTTTCTGTGCACACTTGCCAGTCACACTCTCATCTTCTGCTCCCCTTTCTCTCTCTGCATTCCCGACGTTCCCAAATTCCCGTGTACCTCCAGAAAGGCATGGTGCTGCGCGTGTGCAAAGAACGTCCCGATTCTCACCACCCTTGTCACTCACACTCGCACACTCTGCCTACCCCCGCTCTCCCCCCCCTCCCCCCACCGTGCCCTTTTTTCTCCCCTGCTTTTCCAAACACCCGTGTACCCCCAGAAAGGCATGGTGCTGCGCGTGTGCAAGGAACGTCCCAATTCCCACCATTCTTGTTGCTCACATTCGCCCCTGCCACTGCTCCTCTGTCCTCCCCTGCGCACCGACAGCGCGACGGTAAGAAGATACGAACAGTCGTATCTTCTTACCACCCTTGTCACTCACACTCGCACTCTCTGTCCCTCCTACTGTCTATCTCTCCTGCTTTCCCAAAAACCCTTGTACCCTCAGAAAGGCATGGTGCTGCGGGTGTGCAAGGAACGTCCCGATTCTCACCATCCAGAAGCGGAGGTCGTGGCTGGGGAGTCCCTATCCGGAGCTACGTCAGGAGCCTCGGAAGCAGGCTCGGTGCAGCCCGAGCCTGTGCTGCGTCCGGAGGAGCGGGAGTTGTGGGGGGAAGTGGTCCCAGAGCTGGCAGTGGCCCCGGATCGCATCGACCTGCTGCATCAATTCGTGGCTCGGGTCATGGCTCCCCTGTTAGGAGACGAATTCGTGGAAGCAGGGGTGAGTGTTCTAACATTCGAAACATTTGAGGCATCTCTCAAGCATTGAGTTGGCTGGCAGTGGATTTGAATCGAATCGACCTGCTCCACCAGTTCGTGGCTCGCGTCATGGCGGATCACATTAGGCCAAGGCGGCCGCCCTGGAGGCAGGCAGGCTCAGGGCGACGTGGACCTCAAAATAGAAGAAGCGCTGCTGGTGACATATTTGACTCACTCGCCCTTCTCCACCTTTTTGCTCCCTCCCTCCCTGCCTGCCTGCCTGCCTCCCTGCCTGTCCCTTCCCTGTCTTCACCCCCCCTCCCCCCCCTTTCCTTCCTCCCCGATCCAGGCGACAGTGAAGGTTCCTCGTAGTTTCCTGCAAGAGGTAGCGGACCACATCCGCCCAAGACGCCCTCCCTGGAGGCAGGCTCAGGGGGACGTGGATTTGAAAATAGAAGAAGCGCTGCTGGTGACTGATTTGACCCACCTGCACCTGGAGAGCGAGGAGTGGGAGGAGGACTGGGAGGAGACGGCGAGGGAGGTTAGGAGAGGGGATGCGCACGGGAGCTGCCGCGGTTATAATGGAACGACGTTTTGCATCGAGCTGAAGGTGAGGCAATGTCAAGGGGAGGAGGGACTAGAGAATAACATGTTTGAGGATGATGGGACCTTCCAGTTTATTTGTTTCTCTTTTTCCTCCACCTTCGTTCCCTGCCCTCTTTCTATCCCGTCCCCCTTCCTCCTCTCCCCTGTTCCCCTCCCCATCTCCCCAGCCCAAGACTGGGTTCTGCCCCTCCTCCCCCTGCATCGCACCGGCCAATCACGTGAAGACAGCTGTCCCGCGCTTCCCCATGCACCAGCAGCTGAAGCTGTCAGAGGGGGAGGTGGCAGAGAGCAGTGCATACAACCCTCTCGACCTCTTCTCCTCCTCTCCCCCCCGCGTTCTCTCCGCTTTGAGGTCTCTGATTGATAACCCGCAAAATAATCTGAGGATTTTTGCGGATGGGAAGTTGCTGCTGGGGGGCCATATTCACAGGCAGGCGGACAGGGGGAAGGGGAAAAAGGGGAAAGGTAAGGGGGAGAAGGGGGAAAAGGTGGGGGAGGAGGCGCAGGTTGAAAGAGTGAATTCGTTGGATTTAGCGGCTATGAGAAGGGAGGAGAAAGCACAGGAGGCAGAAGGCTTGGCTGCTGCTGAAGCAGCCCTGGAAGGGTTTGTGCGTGCTTGGAAGGCGAAGCCAAGCAGTGATTCGTCAGCAGCAGCAGAATCACCGTCTGCCGCACCTCATCTGACACACCCTCGGGTGGACGCTCTCCTCTCGCTGGCCACAGAGTGCCTGGTGCAGTGTGGGGCGCTGGAGAAGCTGTTGGCAGCACAGAAGCTGGATAAGTGGGATATTGAAGGGGCAATTCATGCTTATAACGAGTACATGAACCAGAGGAAGTCAACGCCTTCTGCCCCTGCTGCTGCTGCTGCTGCTGCTGCTGCTGCTGCTGCTGGCGTTGCTGTTGGTCCTGAGGTTCCTAAAGAGATAACGGAAGATTGCAGGAAGGTTCTTCGCGATTTCCTCATCGCAGCAACGGCCAAGGACTGTGGGATCATGCTGGCCCTCCGAGCAGCCATTCCTGGGGAGACCCTGGAAGCTTCTCAGAAGCTTCGCAGTGTCGTGTGCCCGTCCAGCGGCTGCAAGTATTTCTACAGGGTGAGCTGCCCCTTTCTTTCCTCTTGTTTGTTTTCCTGCTGCTGATTTAGTTTCTGTGTGTGTGTGTGTGTGTGTGTGTGTGTGTGTGTGTGTGTGTGTGTGTGTGTGTGTGTGTGTGTGTGTGTGTGTGTGTTTTCGATGCTGATTCTGTTTCTGTCCTGCACAGTATTGGCCTGTTTGATTTCCAGTTGCCCTTGTTCCACTCATGCATTCTCCCTTTGCTTCTCCCCCTCTCTCTCCCCCCAGCTCTTCATTATACACCTGGTACTATCTTCAGCCCTGCCTTCTCCCTCCCCATTCCCCCCTCCTCTCCCCACCCCCCACCCCCCTCCCCACCCCCCCCCCCCCCCCTTCCCCCTCCCTCCTTTCCTCCCCGTTCCTGATTCCTCTGCATGATGCAGCTGTCCATAATGGATCTGGACATCAAGCCGCTGCGCAAGATGCCCAAGTATTGGAGCATGGACCAGCAGATCGTCAGGCACTACTGCTCGGTCACACGTGACGGGATGACAAATGGCGTGCCTTGAGGCGTCGCGAAGCCCAATTACCGCAGTTTGAGCATGTCCACGATGATACCAATTCACATGCATCAGAGTTGCTGGATGTTTTGGGTTGCTTTTCCCGAGGCAATGATGACAGGTGCATTGGCACTTTGAGATGATTTTGATGGTGATGTATGCATAGCAAAGATTGTGATATTGAAGCATGGCTGCCCCTCTAACTGACCCAAGGCCTGACATGGTGCTTGTATGGATCTTACGGTATGAACCAGCACACAGCAAACAACAAGCAGCAGGCAGCAACCACAGAACAACTAGAGGTGGTGGTGCAGCGAGTTCACTCGGAAGCAAGGCCCCTAGTGGGTGCTTTATCATCTCTCGAGTGTTTCAGAGAAACATGGTGAGGGGATGGGCGATAGGGAGAGGGGGTGAGAGGATGAGCGAGAGGGTGAGGGGATGGGCGGGACTCGGGGGAAGAGTCTCTAGGGCCTCGGGGAAGAGGGGGACCTGGTGGTGGGCAGAGGGGTGAGGGGACAGAAGAAACACAGAAGGTTACAGAGAATGGGCAGGCATGAAACACTCACGTGCGCTTTCTCAGGAGTTGGGGGAGAGGGGAACTGGCAATGGGGGGAGGGATGAGAGGGAAGGGCAAAGAAAGAGACGGTTAGCGAGAACTACTAGCAAGCATGACCCATCTCACCTCGAAATGCACACTCGGTAGGCCCTGCGATGAAGGATGCAAGCGTTTTTGCAAGGTATACTACTCGCGAGGAATATTGGGTTTAGGTGTCCCCTCGCATAACTGATCCTAGCATAAATGATACGTAGAAATCATTATGTCGTGCTTCGACTGTTGACATCACCATGTAAATGTTGATAATAGAAAGAATATAACAGATTGTTGTGTAAGGAAGAAATGCATTACAATCTTTTATTAGGCCAGAGATGCATTGTATTTTCTCAAAGTGCTCTTCTGCCGATGAAGCGCGCCAATGCCATTGTGTCCAAGTGCAAATTCTGCTGAGTGTGATTCAATTGGCGGAAGCGCGAAGAGAATCTACCGACGAGCGCTTCAAGCTGCAAAACAACCATGACCAAGGAATCAAGTGTTTGTTTCCATAGCGAATGGAAGTCTTTATGGTCACGCACGCGCTGCCAACAAACCAGCCACCTCGCACAACCTGCAGTTTCTTCAATGTTTTGTTTTTCTTCCTTAACATACCCCAGCTCGTTTCTTTTGAAACGTTTTGTTTTCAAAACGTGTAGAGTGTGTTGGCTCTGTTTGGTAACACTGTACTGCTGATCCGATTTTCGTTTTTCTTCTGTTTTCACCTTCGAATTTCTGAACATTTTCAGGGTCTCTAGTCTCGAGACACTCGTTTGGTTGGATTTCATTTCGGACCGTCACAGCGAGAGCGAAACGCTGGTCAAGCGTTTTCAGGATACAGAGTGGCACTGTAGGTGGGTGGGTAGCCCCACTTCCAACCAACCAATTTGTACCGCTCTGCTCCCTCCCTCCCCTCCCCATCACGACATGTGCAGGTAACTCACTCGATTACCACTCCTCATGAGTCACTTATTCTCGTCTCTAGCAAAATTAGGAACCCTAATCCAAGAAAACGCCATCAGCCATGGCGGTTGAGTCAATAGCAGAGCACATTACCATTCGCGCCGAAGTAGTAATCACGGCGCAGCCCATAGTGCATCCCATTTCGTGAGATCGTGGTGAAGAGAAGTCCTCCCACGTGGCTCTAGCGACGAGACGGCGAGAACCGACCAGGTGGGCGCCAAGAGGTGCGTCGCGGGCCGCAGCGAGGGCATGGCGGGGCTGGCGGGGTTTGGTGAATCGATTAGCGCGATTCAGTGCGTTCAATAAAACCACATGCAAATACTAGCATCCTAATTTTCAAGCCATTTTCTGGTGTTTTTTGGTTCTTAATCGTCAGTTTGCTTATTCCCCAGATTTTCCAGCCATTTTACGCCTTGTAACGTGGTCGTGTAGGCATCAATCATTAGCGCGCAGCCTGCTGGCGGATCAGGCAGCGCGGCGCTGCCTGCTGGTTCCGCGGACAGCAGCGAACGCCGCGCTGCATGCGCGCCAACAGCGGCTGCCTGCATCGAGCTGAAGGTGAGGCGATGTGAAGGGGAGGAGAGGGGAGTAATGCGTGGGAATCAGGTGGGCTGCTGCGGATGGATCTGACTCGCTTGCACCTGACCCTTCCTCCTCTGCCTCCCTCCCATCCTTCCCCCCCCTCTTTCTCACCTACAGCGGGTGCGCCAACGGTGGCTGGCGCTCTGCCGGTGCGCCAACACGCACATCGTCATTCCGCGCTTCACGTGACGCCATGCGGAAACTGCGTGATTACGCGCTTCACGTGACGGCATGCGGAAACTGCGCCATTACGCGCTTCACGTGACGGCATGCGGAAACGGCGCCATTCCGCGCTGCACATGGCACCATGCGGAAACGGCGCCATTCCGCGCTGCCGGTGCGCCACTCGCCACTCGGTGCGCAACTCGGTGAGCCATGGGCCATGGCATCACGATTTCGTAGTCCCAGTTTCTTAGTCGCGCTTTCATAGTCCCGTTTCTCGTACTCTCGTTTTCTTCGTAGTTTCCCGTTTGTTAGCTCGGATTATTTCGATTGCCGCGTTTCGTTGTTCCTGCTCACGTGTGCGCGGTCCTGGCTGGCATGCTGCAGCCAGCACATGCTGAGGTGTGTTGACGGTCACGGAGGTGCTTGTTCAAGCATTGCCAAGCATCAACTTACCTCTTTTCTCCCTCCCGTTTCCCCCCCCCCCCCTCCTCTCCTCGCCTGCAGGACGCGGCCCATGGAGCCCTCGTGCCGCCTGCTCTCGGCGCGCATGAGATGCCGAGAGGGGGGGAGAGGGGGGTCGGTTGATGCCAACGGTCGCCGGCTGAAGCGCGCTCCCGCCGCCTGCTCGCGACGCCGGCTGAGTGCGCTGCGCATGATGAGTCGTTGGTATGATGCCAAAGGGCGCGGCGCGCTCGTGCCGTGTGCTGCGGGCGACAATACGATGCACTGGGGTTGGTGAGCCGTGTGAATGCTGATCCCAAGCACTCCCACCTTCCCCACCCTCCCACCCCCCCACTCCTCTTCCCCCGCCCTCCCTCGTCGGACAGGCGTTCGTCCGTGCTTCTCCCCAACGTGGGCCCGGCTGACGGACGTGTGCCCGGCCCTGGCCACGCATGACGACGGCCTGCTGACGTGGCACGTGGCACCGGGTGACGTGTCATGACCGGACGCGGCGTCAACCCGACACCGCCAGCATCATCACGGACCTACCTTGCTGAGGTGGGCGGTCATTCAGAGATGACATGACACACGCAGAGATGACATGACATGCTCAGATATATCATGACATGACACGCACAGAGATGACATGACACGCACAGAGATGACATGACACGCACAGAGATGACATGACACGCACAAAGATGACATGACACGCACAGAGATGACATGACACGCACAGAGATGACATGACACGCACAGAGATGACATGACACGCACAGAGATGACATGACACGCACAGAGATGAGATGACACGCGCAGAGATGACATGACACGCACAGAGATGACATGACACGCACAGAGATGACATGACACGCACAGAGATGACATGACACGCACAGAGATGACATGACACGCACAGAGATGAGATGACACGCGCAGAGATGAGATGACACGCACAGAGATGAGATGACACGCACAGAGATGACATGACACGCACAGAGATGAGATGACACGCGCAGAGATGACATGACACGCACAGAGATGAGATGACACGCACAGAGATGACATGACACGCACAGAGATGAGATGACACGCGCAGAGATGACATGACACGCACAGAGATGAGATGACACGCGCAGAGATGACATGACACGCACAGAGATGAGATGACACGCGCAGAGATGACATGACACGCACAGAGATGAGATGACACGCACAGAGATGACATGACACGCACAGAGATGAGATGACACGCGCATAGATGACATGACACGCACAGAGATGAGATGACACGCGCAGAGATGACATGACACGCACAGAGATGAGATGACACGCACAGAGATGACATGACACGCACAGAGATGAGATGACACGCGCAGAGATGACATTCCATGCCTTGTTCCGCGCCCGTGTTCCATGCGTTGTTGTTCCATGCGTTGTTGTTCCATGCCTTGTTCTGCGCCCGTGTTCCATGCCTCTCATCCCTCTCCAGCCGGCTCGGGGCTGCTAGGCTGGGGGCAGCTTGAATGAGGGCAGGGAGCCACGTGGCGGCAGGCGCCATGCGGTAAGAGAATCAAGGGGCCTGAAAAACAGAATTAGAACAAAATCAAAACAGCAAGAAAATAAAACAAGGGGAAAATATCAATTTTCCTCTGGTTTCACCGCCCTTTCCCTCATCCCATCTCTCTCCAGCCCCCCTTCCCCCCTGCCCTAATCTCCCTTTTCACCCGGATTTTGCCCCCCCAAACCCATATCTCAGTCTTCCCAGATTCATCCCACCTTTCCCATATCTCACTCTTCTCAGATGCCTCCCACCTTTCCCTTATCTAACTCTTCCCAGATTCGTCTCACCTTTCCCCTATCTCATCCCCTTTCCCTTTTCCCTTTCTTTCCCCCTCGTACGGCCCCCCTCCTTCCATGCCTCACCCACTCCAGCCGGCTCGGGGCTGCTAGGCTGGGGGCTGCTAGGCTGGGGGCTGCTAGGATCGGGGCTGCGAGGCTCGAGGCTGCTAGGCTCGGGGCTGCTAGGCTCGGGGCTGCTAGGCTCGGGGCTGCTAGGCCGAGGGCACAGATCCACGTGGCGCCATGCGGTAAGAGAGAGAAATGAGGCTGGAATTTGAAGTGAGAAGAAAACCGAAATAGGAAGAGAAACTAGAAGAAGGAAGAACAAGAAAAGGGGAATTTCCAAAACGATCACGCTTGCTGAATCCACCCTCTTGTCTCATCCCCATCTCCTTTAGCTTCAGCCCCCTTCCCCTTATTTCATCCCCTTCCCCCTGCCCTTTGTGTCATCCCCTTACCCCCTGATCCCTTCCCCCCGCTCTTCCCCCATGCTCTAATGTCATCTTCGTTTCCCCCTGGTTCCACTCCCCCTTTCCCTCATCTCATCACATCCTCCCCTGCTTTCACTCCCCCTTTCCCTCATCTCTCATTCACATTCCCCCCTGGTTTCACTCCCCCTTTCCCTCATCTCTCATTCACATTCCCCCCTGGTCTCACTCCCCCCTTTTCCCTCGTGTCATCTCATTTCCCTGGTTTCACCCCCCTTTTCCATCTCATCACATGTCCCCTCTGACCTCCTTCCTTACTTACCCTCCTCACCAATTTTCCCCCCTGCCCTCATACCTTACCCTCCTCACCAATGTTCCCCCCTGCCCTCCTCCCATACCCCCCTCAACACAGATCCATTACCCCAAACCCCGAAACCCAAAACCTCTCCCTGAACCCGACTCACTTCTCTTCTCCCTCAACCCATTCCTGTTCCCCGTGAATGCCTTTTTCTAAACCCCAAACCCGAGCTTTCTGCCCTGAATCATGGTCCCCCATATCACCCCCCTGCCCCGAATTATGGTCCCCCATATCACCCCCCTGCCCCGAATTATGGTCCCCCATATCACCCCCCTGCCCCGAATTATGGTCCCCCATATCACCCCCCTGCCCCGAATTATGGTCCCCCATATCACCCCCCTGCCCCGAATTATGGTCCCCCATATCACCCCCCTGCCCCGAATTATGGTCCCCCATATCACCCCCCTGCCCCGAATTATGGTCCCCCATATCACCCCCCTGCCCCGAATTATGGTCCCCCATATCACCCCCCTGCCCCGAATTATGGTCCCCCATATCACCCCCCTGCCCCGAATTATGGTCCCCCATATCACCCCCCTGCCCCGAATTATGGTCCCCCATATCACCCCCCTGCCCCGAATTATGGTCCCCCATATCACCCCCCTGCCCCGAATTATGGTCCCCCATATCACCCCCCTGCCCCGAATTATGGTCCCCCATATCACCCCCCTGCCCCGAATTATGGTCCCCCATATCACCCCCCTGCCCCGAATTATGGTCCCCCATATCACCCCCCTGCCCCGAATTATGGTCCCCCATATCACCCCCCTGCCCCGAATTATGGTCCCCCATATCACCCCCCTGCCCCGAATTATGGTCCCCCATATCACCCCCCTGCCCCGAATTATTGCGTGCTCGGTTCTGTCCCCCCTGCCCGGCTGTCGCCCCGCTACGAGCCGTGTGCTCGTTCCAAGGGGTTTGGGGGGGTAGGGGGGGGACTTGGGAGGGGGATTGGGGAGGGGGATTGGGGAGGGGGATTGGGGAGGGATTGCGGGGGTAGGGACATGGGCCTCACCCTCCCACCTCCTCTCCCTCTTTCCCCTGCCCCCTTCCCTCCCCTCTCCCTGTCCCTCATACCACAGTCAAGGTTCCTCGCAGCTTCCTCAAAGAGGTAGCAGACCACATCCGATTCTCACCTCCCTCGACTCTCGCACTCGCACCCTCTGCTCCCCCGCTCTCTCCCCTCCCCGCTCTCTCCCCCCCTGCTTTCCCAAACCCTATTGTGCACCCAGAAAGGCATGGTGCTGCGGGTGTGCAAGGAACGGCCTGATTCTCACCACCCTTGTTACTCACATTAGCCTCTGCCACTGCTCCTCTGTCCGTCCCCCCCCCCCCCCCCCCCTGCTCTCTCCCCGCCCTTTCACCCGCCCTCTTTCCAATCTTCCTCCACCCAGAAAGGCATGGTGTTGCGGGTGTGCAAGGAACGGCCGGATTCGCACCATCCAGAAGCGGAGGTCGTGGCCGGGGAGTCCCTATCTGGAGCTACGGCAGGAGCCTCGGCGGCAGGCACGGAAGCAGGCTCGGTGCAGCCCGAGCCTGTGCTGCGTCCGGAGGAGCGGGAGCTGTGGGGAGAGGTGGTGCCGGAGCTGGCAGTGGCTCCGGATCGGATCGATTTGCTGCATCAATTCGTGGCTCGAGTCATGGCTCCCCTGTTAGGAGACGAATTCGTGGAAGCAGGGGTGAGTGTTTCAACATGTGAAACATTTGAGGCATCTCTCAAGCATTGAGTTGGCTGGCAGTGGCTTTGAATCCGATCGACCTGCTCCACCAATTTGTGGCTCGGGTCATGGCGGATCACATTAGGCCAAGACGTCCTCCCTGGAGGCAGGCGGGCGACGTGGACCTCAAAATAGAAGAAGCACTGCTGGTGACATATTTGACTCACTCGCCCTTCTCCACCTTTTTGCTCCCTCCCTCCCTGCCTGCCTGCCTGCCTCCCTGCCTGTCCCTTCCCTGTCTTCACCCCCCCTCCCCCCCCTTTCCTTCCTCCCCGATCCAGGCGACAGTGAAGGTTCCTCGTAGTTTCCTGCAAGAGGTAGCGGACCACATCCGCCCAAGACGCCCTCCCTGGAGGCAGGCTCAGGGGGACGTGGATTTGAAAATAGAAGAAGCGCTGCTGGTGACTGATTTGACCCACCTGCACCTGGAGAGCGAGGAGTGGGAGGAGGACTGGGAGGAGACGGCGAGGGAGGTTAGGAGAGGGGATGCGCACGGGAGCTGCCGCGGTTATAATGGCACGACGTTTTGCATCGAGCTGAAGGTGAGGCAATGTCAAGGGGAGGAGGGACTAGAGAATAACATGTTTGAGGATGATGGGACCTTCCAGTTTATTTGTTTCTCTTTTTCCTCCACCTTCGTTCCCTGCCCTCTTTCTATCCCGTCCCCCTTCCTCCTCTCCCCTGTTCCCCTCCCCATCTCCCCAGCCCAAGACTGGGTTCTGCCCCTCCTCCCCCTGCATCGCACCGGCCAATCACGTGAAGACAGCTGTCCCGCGCTTCCCCATGCACCAGCAGCTGAAGCTGTCAGAGGGGGAGGTGGCAGAGAGCAGTGCATACAACCCTCTCGACCTCTTCTCCTCCTCTCCCCCCCGCGTTCTCTCCGCTTTGAGGTCTCTGATTGATAACCCGCAAAATAATCTGAGGATTTTTGCGGATGGGAAGTTGCTGCTGGGGGGCCATATTCACAGGCAGGCGGACAGGGGGAAGGGGAAAAAGGGGAAAGGTAAGGGGGAGAAGGGGGAAAAGGTGGGAGAGGATGTGCAGGTTGAAAGAGTGAATTCGTTGGATTTAGCGGCTATGAGAAGGGAGGAGAAGGCACAGGAGGCAGAAGGCTTGGCTGCTGCTGAAGCAGCCCTGGAAGGGTTTGTGCGTGCTTGGAAGGAGAAGCCAAGCAGTGATTCGTCAGCAGCAGCAGAATCACCGTCTGCCGCACCTCATCTGACTCACCCTCGGGTGGACGCTCTCCTCTCCCTGGCCACAGAGTGCCTCGTGCAGTGTGGGGCGCTCGAGAAGTTGTTGGCAGCACAGAAGCTGGATGAGTGGGATATTGAAGGGGCGATTCATGCTTATAACGAGTACATGAACCAGAGGAAGTCAGTCCCTTCAGCCCCTGCTGCCGGTGCTGCTGCTGCTGAGGTTCCAAAAGAGATAACGGAAGATTGCAGGAAGGTTCTTCGCGATTTCCTCATCGCAGCAACGGCCAAGGACTGTGGGATCATGCTGGCCCTCCGAGCAGCCATTCCTGGGGAGACCCTGGAAGCTTCTCAGAAGCTTCGCAGTGTCGTGTGCCCATCCAGCGGCTGCAAGTATTTCTACAGGGTAATCTGACTCTTCCTTTCCTCCTGTTCTGTTTTCTTGCTAGTTTAGTGATTTTTTTGTGTGTTTTGTGTGTGTGTGTGTGTGTGTGTGTGTGTGTGTGTGTGTGTGTGTGTTTTTCCCTTGTTGATTATGTTTCTGTCCTGTATGGTATTGGCCTGTTCAGTTTCCATCTGGCCTTGTTCTGCTCATTCAGGCTCCCTTTGCTTCCCCCCCCCCTCTCTCCTCCCAGTTCTCCAGTATACATTCGGTAATATATTCAACCCTGCCCTCTCCTTCCCCATTCCCCCTTTCCTCCCCCTTCCCCCTTCCCCCCTCCTCCCTCCATTCCCATTTTTTCGCACCCTTCCTGATTCCTCTACATGCAGCTTTCCATAATGGATCTGGACATCAAGCCGTTGCGAAAGATGCCCAAGTATTGGAGCATGGACCAGCACATCGTCAAGCATTATTGCTCGGTCACACATGAAGTGATGACAAACGGTGTGCCTTGAGATGTTGCAAAGCCCAAAGTATGAACATTCCGACGATGATAAACATCAACTGCCTTTCGAAATGGTGGATGGTTTGGTCTGTTTTTTTGTTTGATTTTTTTGATTTGTTCCTGTGGTCTTGACCGTCAGGTTGTCATAAGTTAACATATTTTCTTGCAGTTCGCTATATACGTGATGTTTATAATGCCCGGCACTGCCTCGTGCCGGGGAGCGCACATGAAGCGAAGTGAACTGTGTCGGGTCGCATGGAAGTGCGGAAGCCAAGGTTTCACAAGAGCATGCGACGGGAGTTGCGGCCAAATTCTGGTTCGCCACCAAGCACGTCCAGCTTCAGTGACGTCGCACACAAGTCGCACATAATGACGGGAGTTCCCAAGGCTCCTGCGGGCAGTTGGGAGGAAACGAAAGTTGACAGAGTATCTGTTCGTCGTTGCCCAAGGCATCGCCAGAGAGGAACTTACGTTACCCGTCGTTAGGTTCGTCGTCCCGCAGCTATTGCTGTCGTCGCTACTTTTCCCGTTTGTTCGTGGGCTTTCGTCAGCGTCATGCGACATATTAACGACAACTGATTAATCGATGGTTTCTAGGCCGTGTCCCACACGTTGAGGCTCAAAACAGCAACCCCTCACTCAACCGTTCACGGTGCTTAATCGAGCGCTGTAGATAGCAAAGCACCGTACTGAACTGCAGTAAAAAAATGGCCGACTTTCACAAGTTATGTACCAGCACATAGTGATAATGGCTGGCGTCTCCAGCGAAGTGTACCAGACCACACCCTAGACCACCGCCATTTATATACCACACAGCGCAGTTTTTACTTTACACCAAGCGAGCTGCCATGGCTTGATGAGAGCCAAGCCATGCCGTCACCGTTTTCTCGAGCAACCTCGTCTGTACATATATCGAACGGTGATCCAATGGTGCTTCAACGGTGATCAGGTTCACACTGGGTGATCAGCTACAAGAGCGAGCTTGCGAAGGAAGAGGAAGTTAATGATAGTCTCCTTCCAGGAGACACTGAAGCATGTTACTAAGAGCAGTAAAGCGTATGCTCGCGTTTTTTCTCAGGCCGACAGATTGTCGTCTATAACCAACCAACCTCCAACACAGATATCGTGACCGCGATTCAATAATCATATTGCACGCCGCGTTATTATTTGGAGCCACGAACAGCTCGCGTCATTGTCGCGATGTCATCAGTCGTGGCTGCACCGTTCCGTAAAAATTGACTGACCCGGAAACACGCGAACACGCTCTGTCTCATCGCGATTAGTTTCGACGAAGCGCCTATTCCGCGTTTGATCGCGTGCGACTCAACGAATCGTGACTCAGCATCTCGTTGTGTCCGACTCTGTTTCGAAAGAGACCCGCGCCAACCGCAATGGCATATTACAAGGCGTTTCTTTGTAGTTTTCCTTTCGAAATTCGGCAATGACACGAGAGTGCCTCCGCCTATGGAGGCTCTACAGGTCTGCTCCGACAATGCCCATAGCAACCGTTAATAGCAATTGATGCCATTAGTAACGGCGATGTGTAACAGTTTATCGTAACTGACTCCTAACTCTAGGGACTGTAGTCTAACATTACCAATTCATCCCCGTTAAGAAGCACCAGACTGCTCGCCGATAACGCGACGCAATATTCTTCTCGCAAAGCAGATAGCTACGCCTTTAGGATCCTATTTAAGCTGCCATGGCGAAGAATAAACCGCCCGCGCCGCTTATCTCGTCCTTAAAGCCCGGACTGCCCCCGCCGCATCCAACGGCTTCGTCAGGCCGGTTGCAGCGAGCTCACAGCGATGCTGCGAAGAGGGTTCAGTTCGCGACAGGTGGCATGTCGCCATTGGAGGAACAGCTACACGGAGCCGGCGCTGCTAGTCATGCCACGTCGACAGTAGACAGCCAGAGTGAGTCCGGTTTCGTTTTGGTGCGATAAAAACTTCAATTCCTCCCCAGCTCTCCCCATCCTGGGCCATCCGTCCCTTGTTCTGGTTCATACTTTCATTTCTGAAATGCTTCATAATCGGTTCGTCTTCTTCTCTCAACGTCTTCATCCAATGTTACTACTCCTTCCGCTATCATCCCTCCTCATGTCATCATGACATGCTATGGCATGGTCTGGCCTGTTTTGGCATGGCGTGGCATGGCATGGTATGGCATGGCATGGCATGGCATGGCATGGCATGGCATGGCATGGCATGGCATGGCATGGCATGGCATGGCATGGCATGACATGCAACTGAACTGAACTGAATGGCATGACATGACATGCAACTGAACTGAACTGCATGGCATGACCTGTTGTGGCAGGGGACCATGGGTCATTAGGCGGCCTGAGGCGCACACAGACGCTCGACTCGCACTCCTTGTATCCCGACCTTGATAAGATCATGGGTGCGTGCTGGTCGTAGCACTCGTGCACGGGTTAGGTTGCCTGGAATGGCGTGGAGGAGGGGTTTGCTGGGGTGGTAGAGTGGGTGCTTGGCGGAAGAGGGACGTGTTGGGGCGAGCTGAGGCGCACACAGACGCTCGACTCGCACTCCTTGTATCCCGACCTTGATAAGATCATGGGTGCGTGCTGCTGCTTGCACTCTGCGCAGGTTGGTTGAACTGTGCACAAATTGTAAGGAACGGTTGGGGGTTGTTTCGGCGCAAGAGGGGGGTATTGTGGCATTCTGAGGCGCACGCAGACGCTCGACTCGCACTCCCTGTATCCCGACCTCGTTAAGAGTACGGGTGCGTGTTGCTGCTTGCACTCGTGCACGGGTTAGGTTGGTTAGACTCGTGCACTTGAGGCGCGCACAGACGCTCGATTCGCACTCCCGCCAAAAATAGACCCGACTCTCACACGCAGACAGTCCTCGTATTCCGACCGAGTCGAGTTCATGGGTGTGTGCTGCTGGTTGTTTGCACTCTGCACGGGTTAGGTTGCCTGAAACGGCGGGCAGGAGGGGTTTGCTGGGGCGTAAGAGGGGGATATTGGGGCACCTGCGGCCCACACAGACCCCCGCACGCAGACAGTCCTCGTATTCCGACCGAGACGAGTTCATGGGTGTGTGCTGCTGGTTGTTTGCTCTCGAGCACGGTCTGGTTCGGTTGGGTGGATCATGGAACCGCGGAGAAGAGGGGGTTGCACGGAGGAATGTGTAGAGGACGCATGGGCATGCCATGACACTCACTCACTCATGCGTCCATGACACCATGACACTCACTCACTCCCCACTTGTCTCTCATCTCCCCTCCCCCACGTAGGTTCAGAGGAGAATGAACAGGGGGTGGACTTCTGGAAGGTTCGGTCAACGAGCCTGGAGGTTCGGATCAAAGAGGCAGAGGACGCTCGAGCGAGCATCACTGCCCAGGCCGTGGCTCTGGCACAACGCAACCAGGAGCTGACGGGCAGACTGAGGCAGTTTCAAGAGGAGGTGAGGGGTGGGGAAAAGGAGGGTGAGGGGATTTGGGGAGAGGAGGAGGGTGAGAGAGCAGCGAGCATCTCTGCACAGGCCGTGGCTCTGGCTGCTCGCAATCAGGAGCTGACGAGCAGGCTGAGGCAGTTTCAAGAGGAGGTGAGGAAGGGGGGAATGGACCAAGTAAGGGGGGGAATTGGAGGTGGGAAGACGCTCGGGCGAGCATCACTGCCCAGGCCGTGGCTCTGGCTGCGCGCAACCAGGAGCCTACAAGCAGACTGAGGCTTTTTCAAGAGGAGGTGAGGAAAGTGGGGAAGAGTGGGTGGGCGCAGTGATGCTCGGGCAGGAAGGTGGGAATGGGGAAAGAGAAGAACTGCGAGCATCACTGCTCAGGCCATGGCGCTGGCTGCGCGTAACCAGGACTTAACGAGCCGACTGAGGCAGTTTCAAGAGGAGGTGAGGGTGGAGGAAAAGAGGGGAGAGGGGATTTGGGAAGAGGAGGAGTGTGAGAGAGCAGCGAGCATCTCTGCGCAGGCTGTGGCGCTGGCTGCGCGGAATCAGGAGCTGACGAGCGGACTGAGACAGATTCAAGAGGAGGTGAGGAAGGGGGGAATGGACTGGGAAGAGGGGGGAATTGGAGGTGGTGTGGTGGGAGCATGCACGGCACGGGCTATTTTTGAGGCGCCTAAAAAATCGTGAGGAGAGGAAGGGGGGAATGGACTGGGAAGAGGGGGGAATTGGAGGTGGTGTGGTGGGAGCATGCACGGCACGGGCGAGCATTACTGCACAGGCTGTGGCTCTGGCTACGCGGAATCAGGAGCTGACGACTAGGCTGAGGCAGATGGAGGAGGCGAGGGATGGGGGGAAGTGGTTGGTTGGAGAAAGTGATGGGGAAAAGTTATGGGGGGAAGTGATGGGGCGATGTGGGGGGGGGGGGGGGGGGGGGGGAAGCACGCACGGCACGGGCGAGCAGCACTGCTCAGGCAGTGGCGCTGGTTTTGCGCAGTTGGGAGCTGGAAACTAGGTTAGTCAGATGGAGGAAGAGGTGAGGATGGATGGGGGGAAGGGAGAGTGGGGTGTTGAGGATAGGATAAGGGCGCGAATGGTGTTGAGGATGGGCGAAAGGGAGAGTGTGGCGTTGAGGATTTGGGTGGATTTGAGATATTCCGCCTCCCTCATATGCACCTTCCCCCTTCCTCCCGCTCCATTTCGCGTCTCCTCCTCCACTCCCTCTCAGGGCGACACGGCAGCCTTTGCAGCATTGGAACAACAACTGACAGACGTCAAGCTGCGCCTCGACCGCGGCCTCCACGAATGCTCCTCCCTCGCCGGCACCAGCAGCAGCAGAGCAGCGCTCGGAGGGGCTCTGGGGATGGATCCCTCTGGAAACATCACCATGAACATGATCCCGAACAGCAGCAGCGGAGGAGATTTGGCTGCATTAGGGTTAGGGTCTGCGAGGAGAATGGGCGCTGGGAGTTATTTTCCCGATGCTGCTGGGGCTGCTGGGGGCGGAGGGGGATTCGTGGGGGGAAAGGGGGGTGGGAAAGGAGGGAGCATGGGAGGCGGGGCGAGCGAGGGGTTGAATCTTCAGGTGGCTTTGGAGAGAGCGCCGTTTATGATCGCGCACCTGGACACGAGTTTGAGATACACCTGGGTGTTCAACCACAACTTGCTGGTCAATCAGGTGAAAACAACAGAGCTCAGGTGAATTTTCAGGTGGCTTTGGAGAGGGCGCCGTTTATGATCGCGCAGCTGGACACGAGTTTGAGATACACCTGGGTGTTCAACCACAACTTGCTGGTGAATCAGGTGAAAACAACAGAGCTCAGGTGAATTTTCAGGTGGCTTTGGAGAGAGCGCCGTTTATGATCGCGCACCTGGACACGAGTTTGAGATACACCTGGGTGTTCAACCACAACCTGCTGGTCAATCAGGTGAGAACAACAGAGGTCAGGTGAATCTTCAGGTGGCTTTGGAAAGGGCGCCTTCTATGATTGCGCACCTTGATACGAGTTTGAGATACACCTGGGTGTTCAACAACAACCTGCTGGTCAATCAGGTGAGAACAACAGAGGCGAGGTGGGAACAACCGAGTCCAGATGAGAACAACAGAGCTCAGGTGAATCTTTAGGTGGCTTTGGAAAGGGCGCCTTTTATGATTGTACCTGGATACGAGCCTGAGATACACCTGGGTTCCACCGCAACCGCAACCTGTTGCTGGTGAATCAGGTGAGAACAACAGAGCTCAGGTGAATCCGGGCTTATGGAAGGTGGAGGGTTTCTGGGTCAACTCGAAACTCGGCTTTAGCACCTCCCTATATTGCCCCAGGCTCCTTCAGCTTTCCATGTCTCTTTTGCGACCCTATACAACCAGAGGGCGTTCGCCCATCCCACTTCCTCTTACTCTCCTCCCCTCTCTCCCCTCCCAACCCCGACTCCCCTTCCCCACCACTCCCCTTCCCCACCACTCCCTTTTCCCACCCGCTGGCTTCTTCCCCCTCTTCCCTCCATCCGAACCATCCAATCAGGACATGATAGGGAAGAGGGACTATGACATCCTGTCACGTGGCACTCTGGGAGTGGAGGAAGCGATGGAGATCAAGCAGAGGGCGTTGGCCACAGGCAAGGCGCATCGGGGCGAGGTGGTGTGGCAGCTTCCCACTGCCACCGCTTCCTACCCCTCCAAACCCCTCATTCACCCCTTCTCTGCTTAAGCTCCTCTTTCCTCTTTCCCACCACCTCCCCTTCCCTCACCCGCCCTCCCTCTCTTGTTTCTCCGGTCCCCGCTCCCCATTGAACCAGGATATGATTGGGAAAAGGGACTATGACATTCTGCCACGTGGCACTCTAGGAGTGGAGGAGGCGATGGAGATCAAGCAGCGGGCGCTGGCCACAGGCAAGGCGCAGCGGGGCGAGGTGGTGTGGCAGCTTCCTGGAAGGCCCCCCATGGTGTGGGTGACAACTGCCCGGCCAATCAGGGACGAGAAGGGGCGGACTGTGGGAGTGACTACATCGAGTGTGGACATAACAGAGGAGGTATTACGAAGGGCAGGGGCCAGGGAGAGGGGGAAGGGAGGGAAGGGGGGTTGAAAGGTGGGGGATACTTATAGGTCGTTTTTCAGAGTTCTCTTAAACTACCTGCAAAAAGAAGGGATGTATGTATGTGCTTGTAGGAGAGTGATGCATTCATGCTGTGGGTGATGACTGCTCGTCCAATCAGGGACGAAAAGGGGCGGACTGTGGCGGTGACTACATCGAGCGTGGATATAACAGAGGAGGTATTACCACCCTCCCCTTTCCTCCCTGTCCCCTTCCCCCCGCCCACCCTCCCCACTCTCGACTCCCCCTTTCCTCCCGTCCCCCTCCCCCCACCTCCCCCCCCCCCCCCACCAGGCGCAGTACAAGGAGCGGCTGATGGCACTGAGGGCGGAGTTGATGGTGCGCAGCACAACGGAGAAGGAGCTGCTCTCTCGCCTCTGCTCCTCACCCCCTCTTCCCCTTCATTCCCCACTCCCTCTTGTTGCTGCTGCTGCTGCTTTACCCCTTCCCTCCTTCCCCACCCCCTTCCCCCCCCTCCCCCCCCACCAGGCGCAGTACAAGGAGCGGCTGATGGCTCTACGAGCAGAGATGATGGTGCGCAGCACAACGGAGAAGGAGCTGCGGCGCGCATACGAGCTCACAGAGGACGCCATGCGCGCCAAGTCCATGTTCCTCGCCATCATGTCCCACGAGATCCGCACCCCCCTCAACGGGATCCTCGGATTGGCCGAAGTTCTGCTCGAATCTGGAGCGTTGGATGAGGAGCAGCGCGAGATCGTCGAGACGATGATGTCATCGGGCGTGATCATATCGGATATTCTCGCGGATATTTTAGATCTCGCGAGTATGGAAGCGGGAGAGATGAAACTCGAGGAGCATCCCTTCGAGCCGGTAGCGGTGGTGAATCATATCCTGAAAATGGCCATGGCTGCCACTAAAGAGAAGGGGATTAAAGTCCTAGCGGATATTTCTCCGGATATTCCGGCGCAGATTTTAGGAGACGAGCTGCGGGTCCGGCAGGTGATAAAATACCTGGTCTTAAACGCGATTAAGTTCACGCACACGGGGCATATTTTGCTGCGGGTGTCGGCCCATGACAGGGATCCCTCTGCTTCTATTGTGAAGGCCACTGGCGCGTATGCTGTGGGGGGGTGGAACGTTGCCGGAGGTGGAGGAGCAGGAGGAGGAGGAGGGGCAGGAGGGTCTGGAGCTGCTGCTACTCTAGGCCGGGGGAAAGGGCTGGCTGTGGAAATGCACAGTCATAATAAGGGCGCGAGGGCAGGGGGAAGCGGGCGGTTACCGCTGTTGTCCGATGTTACGGAGGAGCATTTGAAGAAATTGGCAAGTTTGGGGAGTTTGGAGCAGGCAGCGCCGCTACTGGCTGAGCTTCCGACTGAGGAGTATGGAGAGGAGGAAGAGGAGGAGGAGGATGGGGATAGCGAGAGGACGAGAGGGGAGGAGGAAGGAGGGATGCTGAGACCTGGAGGGGGAGGGGCAGGAGGAGGATTCTGGGGCTCGATCGTACCAGCAGGGGCCGAGAAGGGGAAGGGGAAAGCGGCGGCAGCGGCAGAAAGGCAGATCGGCGGGGATATGGACGTGTGGTTGTGGTGCGAGGTGCACGACACAGGCGTGGGGATCCCTAAAGACGCCTTCCCGCTCCTCTTTGAGAAATTCACTCAAGTGGAAGGCGGGCCGACGAGAGCCTACGGAGGCACAGGGCTAGGCTTGTCTATCTGTAAACAGTTAGTAGAGTTAATGCATGGGAAGATGGCGATTAAATCGAAGGTCGGGACGGGGTCGGTGTTTGCGTTCTCCGTGTGCTGCCAGCGTACTACTCCCCGCTCCCGCCCCGCGTCGCCCACGGGTGCGAGCGCGATTGCTGCGGCTGTGAACGCGCCGTTTGGGTTTCCCAAGAGTGTGTCTGTGTCGGGGCCTTCGCCTGGGTCGGTGGCTCGGGCGTTGTCGCCTGTGAGGGAGCATATGGGGCAGGTGAGGGGAGGAATGGGGGAGGGCGAGGAGGAGTATACCGAAGATGAGGAGGGGGAGGAAGAGGAGGAGGATTATGAGAGTGAATATACGGATGATTCGCCGATTGCCATCACACCCAAGCACTTGCGTCAACCACGGGGAGCAGCAGCAGGAGGAGGAGGAGCAGGAGCAGGAGCAGCGGGGGTGGGAGCAGGGGTGGTGGGAGGGGGGTTGGCGGGGCTGCTAGCCCGAGCCAAGGCGATGAAAGGGGAGGTGGGGGGGTCAGGGGAGGGGCTATCTGGGGGAGGTGCATCTGGGGCGGGCGCCATGGCAGGTGCTGGGTCGCTGCCTTCTCTGTCTCCTGCATCGGCCAAAGGCCCAGAGACGAAAATCTTGGTGGCTGAAGACAACCCCGTGAGTGTTGCGGTGGCGTGGGGTGCGGTGCTGTTGGGTGGGGTGGGGTGGGGTGTTGTTGGGTGGGGTGAGCTGAGCCCGTGGGGTGTTTATTGGGGGACTGGGAGGAAGAAGCTGAGTGCGGCCGTCTCTGTCCCCCGCCTCGGCCAAAGGCCCAGAGACGAAAATCTTGGTGGCTGAAGACAACCCCGTGAGTGTTGCGGTGGGGTGGGGTGGGGTGGGGTGGGGTGGGGTGGGGTGGAGTGGGGTGTGGTGGGGTGGGTTGTGTATATGGGCTGGGTCGCTGCCGTCTCTGTCCCCCGCCTCGGCCAAAGGCCCAGAGACGAAAATCTTGGTGGACAACCCCGTGAGTGTTGCGGTGGGGTGGGGTGGGGTGGGGTGAGATGGAGCGTTGTTGGGTGGGGTATGCCTGGGGCGACTGGGGAGGTAGAGCCGAGAGATGCTATCTGCCGTGTCTGTCCGCGCCATTGGCGAAAGGACCAGAGGCCAGGATCCTAATGCCTGAAGTAGCTTTACCTCCCTCTTACCTCCCTCTTACCTCCTTACTGTTCCCCCCCTGTGCCTGTTGGTGAACGTGATGGTGCTGCTCTCCCTGCTCAAGCGCCTGGGGCTGCGAGCCACACACAGTGACCAAGAGCGGCGTGTGGATGGATGAAGCCGTTTGGTCTGCTGCTGTGAGGCGAGGCTTGACTCACCTGTTTTCCCTGCCTGCCCCACCCTCCTTTCCCTTGGCCCCTAGGTCAACGTGATGGTGCTGCTCTCCCTGCTCAAGCGCCTGGGGCTGCGAGCCACACACAGTGACCAAGAGCGGCGTGTGGATGGATGAAGCCGTTTGGTCTGCTGCTGTGAGGCGAGGCTTGACTCACCTGTTTTCCCTGCCTGCCCCACCCTCCTTTCCCTTGGTCCCTAGGTCAACGTGATGGTGCTGCTCTCCCTGCTCAAGCGCCTGGGGCTGCGAGCCACAGTGGCCAAGAACGAGGCAGACCCATCCAGGGACCTGCTTCTGCTCTCCTCTCCACTCATGCTCAAACTCTTCGCCCTTTACATGTTGCTCTGCTCTCCCCTTTTTTTGAGCCCCAGGTCAACGTGATGGTGCTGCTCTCCATGCTCAAGCGCCTGGGGCTGCGAGCCATGGTGCATGCGGTAGTGCTGTTCTCTATGCCTCCCCATGACCCCCAACTCCCCTACCCCTTCCCGCCACACCATGTCCCCTTCGATCTCCCTGCAGGTGAACGTGATGGTGCTGCTCTCCATGCTCAAGCGCCTGGGGCTGCGAGCCACAGTGGCCAAGAACGGTGTGGAGGCGTTGGAAGCGGTGAGGAGGGAGCGGTTCGACCTGCTGCTGTCGGACCTCTGCATGCCGCTCATGGATGGGCTGCAGGTAGGCGTTGACTTTCATTGACTCTGGTTGACTCCGGTTGACTGTGGTTGACTCTTACTAAGCCTGTTATACAAGGTTGGCTCAGAGTGACAGCTATCAGAGGAGAGGCAGTGAGTGAGGAGGGAGCGCTTTGACCTGCTGCTGTCAGACCTCTGCATGCCGCTCATGGATGGGCTGCAGGTAGGCGTTGACTCTCGTTGACTCTTGTTGACTACCTTGCTGACTCTCTCTAACAAGGCTGGCTCAGTGTTACGGCTGTCAAAGGCACGGGTAGTAAGTGTGAGAGCGCTTTGACCTGCTGCTGTCGGACCTCTGCATGCCACTCATAGATGGGCTGCAGGTAGGCGTTGACTCTGGTTGACTCTGGTTGACTCTTGTTGACTCTGGTTGACTCTGGTTGACTCTGGTTGACTCTCGTTGACTCTGGTTGACTCTGGTTGACTCTGTTTGACTCTTTCTAAGCCTGTTACACAAAACTGGCTCACATTGATTGAGGTAGAGGCGGTGAGGGGGGAGCAGTTTGACCTGCTGCTGTCGGATCTCTGCATGCCGCTCATGGATGGCCTGCAGGTAGGCGTTGACTCTTGTTGACTCTTGTTGACTCTTGTTGACTCTGGTTGACTCCCTCGTTGACTCCCTGTTTCAATCTTCTTGACTCTTTCTAAGTTTGTTAAACCCATACCCCAACCCCAACCACAGGTGGCCTACCTGATTCGGCAGTATGAGCGCACGGGGCTGTTTCACCTTGACTCATTGTTCGAAGGGCTGCAGTACTTGAAAAACGCTTAAGCAAAGGAACAACAGTGAAAAAACAAGTGTGAGCGCACGGGGCTGTTTCCAAAGGAGGAGGTGGAGCGAGCCTACTTAGGCTGACTTGTTTGCCCCTGCTTACCCATCCCACACCACACCCCAACCCAACCACAGGCGGCCTACCTGATTCGGCAGTATGAGCGCACGGGGGTGTTTCCAGAGGAGGAGGTGGAGTGAGCGAAGCAGAGGGGAGCGAGCCTGGTTGGGCTGACTTGCTTGCCCCTGCCTCATTCCAACCCATACCCAATTCACACCGCACCACACCCCAACCACAGGTGGACTATCTGATTCGGCAGTATGGGCGCACAGGAGTGTTTCCAGAGGAGGAGGTGGAGCGAGCAAAGCACAGGGGAGCGCCGGCAGGGGATGAGAAATCCGGGCTGACCTGGCAACCGCCCTCCAACCTCCCCCTCTCCTCCCCCTCTCCTCCCCCTCCCACCTTCTGCTTGCCTGTTTCATTCACGCCGTGCCACCTGTGCCAAATGCTATCTGCCTTCCTGTCTGTCTTTCAATCCGTCCCGTTCATCTCTACCCCAACCACAGGCAGCCTACCTGATCCGGCAGTACGAGCGCACGGGGGTGTTTCCAGAGGAGGTGGTGGAGCGAGGCTAGTTAGGCTGACTTGTTTGCCCTTCCCTTCCCACACCACACCACACCCCAACCACAGGCGGCCTACCTGATTCGCCAGTACGAGCGCACGGGGGTGTTTCCAGAGGAGGAGGTGGAGCGAGCAAAGCATAGAGGAGCGCCAGCAGGGGATGAGAAATCCGGAATAGCCTGGCAACCCCCCTCCAACCTCCCCCTCTCCTCCCACTCCCACCGCTTGCCCTGTCTATCCTCAACCCAAACCCGACAGGCAGCCTACCTAATCCGGCAGTATGAGCGCACGGGCGTGTTCCCAGAGGAAGACGTGGAGCGAGCAAAGCACAGGGGCGCGCCGGCAGGGGATGAGAAATCTGGGCTGACGTGGCAACCGCCCTCCAACCTCCCCCTCTCCTCACGCCGAGGGGCCCTGCCCCGCCTCCCCATCATAGCCGTTACTGCAAACGCTCTTAAGGAGGATGAAGAGCGGTGCTATGCGGTGGGGATGGACGGGTTCCTGGGGAAGCCGGTGCAGTTTCCAAAGCTGAAGGAGGCGATCGGGGAGTTTATAGAACTCCCCGGGTCACGATTGCTGCAAGGAGCTGGGAGTGGTGGGGGTGGAGGAGTTGGGAGAGGGGGAATTGGGCAATCTAACCCCCCTTCGGGCGCACCAGGAGGGTTATTATCCATGGGGAGCGGGGTAGCAGCGCTCCTAGCAGGTATCCCCCCACAAGCCGCCGCCCCTGGCTTTCCAGCCCCGTCCAAGCTCTCAGGCAGCGTTCAGCGTCTCGTAGTGCCCGCCCGGCCGAGCAGCTACAGCGGATCGGGGTCGGCGAGTGGGAGCATGACTTACACAGGGGATGAGGAGGATTATCAAGGAGAAGAGGGGGAATTTGATGATGATTATGATGGGGAGTATGATGATTACGAGTCGACTGTTTACTCGCCTAGATCTGCAGCGGTACGGCGTGGTGCCAGGACTCCAGGAGGGGCGAGCACGGCCAGAACCCCCGGGGGTGCGAGTGTGGCTAGAACCCCTGGAACTACCAGAAGCTTCCGAACGTCGATGTTTTACGATGGGAGGGAGGATAGGAGCGTGTATGGGGGAGCAGGGAGTGTGTATGGGGGGACAGGGAGTGTGTATGGGGGCGCGGAGAGCGTGTATGGGGGCGCGGCTAGTAGCGTGGGGGGGTATAGTCGTGCCACAGGTGTTACCGGTGTTACGGGTGTTACAGGTGTTACAGGAACATCGGGAGTGACTGGTGTGACTGGGACGACGAGGGGTGGCAGGGGGAGGGGCATGTCTAGAGAGGAGGCAGCAGCAAGGGAATCGGCTATGAGGGAGGCGTATAACAGGTACTTTTTGAATGCGGGTCTGCCTCCCACCACGGCTGCTGCGGCCGCGGCAGCGGCAGTAGCGGCAGCAGCAACTGCTGCTGCTCGTGCTGGTGCTGGTAACGGTGGTGGTGGGGGTGGGGGTGCAGGAGGGGGGTTCTCCCGGAATCGGTCTATTGCTGAGTCTTCATACATCTCTGGAAGGTCTTCTGGGGATGAGCTTTCTATCTATTCGAAAACAACTGGAGGGACAGGGAGGGAAGGGCGAGGAGGCATGGGCACGGCAACGGGCACGAGCAGCACTGGGACAGGTTCGGAGACTGGGTCTGAGACCGGGACTGGGTCGGATCTAGATTCGGAAACAGGTACGGGAACGACTGATTTTCATGCGCAGAGAGTGGTTACTCTGAGAGGGGGGACTGCGCCGGGGGGAGGGGGGATGGGAGGAGGTGGAGGCGGGATGGGAGGAGGAATGGGAGGAGGGATGGGAGGAGGAATGGGAGGAGGGATGGGAGGGTTGAGAGGGATGGGAGGAGGGGTGGGAGGTGCAGGATTAGCAGCAGGAGGGTTAGCAGGAGGAGGAGGGCTAGGAGGAGTAGGAGCAGGGGGGCTGACAGGAGCAACAGCTGCGAATATAGCAGCCCTGCGCTATCTAACTGCCCGTGCTGCAGGTAATACTGGGGTAGGTGGAACTGGGTTAGGCGGTTTAACAGGGGGTAGTAACCCTGCAGGAGCAGCTGGCACAGGGTATAATTTGGGTAATAACCCTTACTCGTATAGGGGTACGGGTGCAGGAATGGGAGGGCCGGGGTCTATAGGGGGGAGCTCCCTGTCGTCGTTTTCTAACCTGCAGAGGAATTCGGCTCAAGGAGGGAGGCTTTTAGGAGGGAATTTGGCTTATAACGGAGGCGCTTATAATGCAGCCTTGGGTGGTGGGGCGGGTGTTGGGGGAGTGGGAGGGGCAGGAGGCCTGGGCGGAGGTTTGGCAGGAGGCTTCGGAGGAGGTATGGGAGGAGGTTTGGCAGGTGGTTTGGGAGGAGTGGGAGGAAGAATGGGGGGAGGATTGGGTGGGACAGGTGGGATGGGTGGACTTGGGGGTTCGTCCTTCCAGCAGTTGCAGCAGCTGCAGCAGCAGCTACAGCAGCAGCACCAGCAGCAACAGCAGCAGCAGCAGCAGCAGCAGTTGTTGAGTAACTATGGCGGATTGGGAGGAGCAGGAGCAGGGTTGGCAGGAGGAGGGATGGGAGGGATGGGAGGGATGGGAGGAGGAGGGGTGGGAGGTGGGATGGGAGCGGGGATGGGAGCAGGAATGGGAGGAGGGACAGGAGGAGAAATGGGAGGAGCAGCAGGGTTTGGAGTTGGCAGCACCAGCAGCAGCAGCATGCACCCAGGGGCAAGACCAGGCGCAAGAGCAGGGGCAACACTCCCTCCCACCGCTGCTGCAGCAGCTGCTGCTGCTGTGGCTGCAGGAAGGAGGAGGCCTATAGCGAGTGCCACTGTAGCGGGTAATGGTGGTGCTTTTCTGAGGCAAAACGTGGGAACAGGTGGCAATGCTGCTGGTTCTGCTGCTGGTGTTGCCGGTGCTGGTGCTGGTGCTGCTGGTCGTGGTGGTGGTGGTGCTGGTGCTGGTGGTTTGGATGTTAATGGTGATGGTGGTGGTGGCTTCGGTGGTATTGGTGGTGGAAGGGCGAACGGTATTGGGACAGGTGGATTAGGAGGAGGTGGATTAGGAGGAGGTGGGTTTGCCGGTCAGGCAGCAGGTGGGATGGCAGGAGGAGCACCAGGTGGTATTTCAGGTGGAATTTCAGGAGGGAATGCGGTCCCTCCTCCCCCTGCAGGGGCCTCTCAGGCGCAGCAGCTTCAGTACCTGATTCAGCAGCAGCAGATGCTACTAGCTCAGACACACGCTCAGATGCAAGCGCGGCAGCAGCAGCAACAGCAGCTGCAGCAACAACAGCAGCTGCAGCAGCAGCGGCAGCAGCTGCAGCAACAGCAACAGCAATTGTTGGCAGCAGGAGGGTTGGGGAGGAATTTAGGGGGAGGTATGGCTGGTGGCGCGGGGTTAAGTGCTGGTGGTGTGGGGGCTATGGGGTTAAGTGCTGGCGGCATGGGAGGTATGGGGTTAAGTGGTGGTGCACTTAGTGGTGCTGGTGTTGGGGGTTTGGGAGGAGGTTTGATGAATCGAGGAGGAATGGGAATGGCTGGTATGGGAGCAGCAGGTCTGGGAACAGCAGGGATGGGAGTGGCAGGTTTGGGAGCAGCAGGCTTGGGAGCAGGAGGGATGGGAGCAGCAGGAATGGGAATGAGAACAGGAGCATTGGGAGTAGGAGGGATGGGTAATGCAACCTCTCTAGCAGCACTAGGTTTAGGAGGAGGAGGAGCAGGAGGGCAATTGCGAAGTGAATTTCAAGGAATGGGGGGGGCAGGGGACAGAGGAAGAGGAGGAATGGAAGGAGCAGCAGGAGGAGCGGCAGCAGCAGGAGCAGGAGGAGGAGGAGGGGTGCGGGGCACTGTAGCAGCTCGAGTCGCCCCTCAGCGTCGCCCGGAGTTCCTGGCCGGTGCGGTTACCAGCGAGAGCAGGTTCGGCGAGGAGAGCTACAGTGAGAGCGAGAGCACAAACGCCCGGAGCCGCGGCAGGTTCGGCGGAGGTCCGGGAATGGGCCGCGAAGGCTCAGGGATCGGGCAGAGCATGATCGGGGGGAGCTCGAGAGAGGGTGGAGGGTCTGTCACTTCGTCTATGCTGAAAGGGAGTGTGGGGGCGGGACTGGGGGGGGTGAATCTGAGAGATGGGGGGTTTGTGAGTAGGTATGGGCAGAGCCCGTATCCCAGAGCTGGGGCGAGTGGGGGTGGGGGTAAGTGGAGTGAAAGCCATACATCCCGAACCACTTCATCAGCTAAGGGCAGGGACCTTGACAGGAGAGGTATGGGAGGAGGTATGGGAGGAGGGATGGGAGGAGGGATGGGAGGAGGGATGGGAGGTGGGATGGGAGGAGGGATGGGAGGAGGGATGGGAGGAGGGGGAGAAGGGGATGGGGGGAGAGGGGGGTATCAAGGAGGGTCCCCTCCTAGGATGGCTGCAGGGCAAGCGGTTTCAGCAGCAGCAGCAGCTGCAGCGGCAGCGGCTGCAGCAGCAGCAGCGTCGCAGAGAGCACTAGCAGCCACTTCTGCCGGAGCTGCAGCTATGGCAGGCCGAGCCGAGATGGTTCGGGAGGAGGAACGGGCCGAGCGGCGCCGAGCCAAAGCCGCAGCTTCGGCAGCAGGGTTAGGAGATAGAGAGAGAGGTGGGGGCGGTGGAGGGGGGTATAGAGATGGGATGGGCATGGGGAGAGAGGGTGGTGGTATCAACGGCCCAGATCAGGTGTTTGGGCAGCAGAGGGATTGAGAGTCGTTGATTGCGTCTAAGATGGAGCTTCAGGAGCGGGCTGTGCAGCGACGGTCCAGATTGCAGGCCCCGCAACGGACGGCTGAGATGGCCCAAGGTGGTGGTGGTGGCGCTCGAAACATGGGGTATTGGAACTAACATTTGTGTTGTGTTTTTTGACTTATTAGTGTGGAAAACGGTGCGCTCCTGATTGCCATCCCGAACAGTATAGAGCAAGAAATATGCCAGGTTAGTCACTATGTCGGTCAATCAGAACAAACAACCATACTGCAATAAGCACTAAGGCAACAAGAGAAAGCCAAGGCATTGGCTCTGTTGATCTTTTACAGGTCAACCTGACTAATCATCTTTGGGGCCTGCCCCAACCAGCCCCCAAACCTGAACCCGAAATCCAACCTCAGAACCCAATCTGAGGAATGTCGAGGGATGTCGATGAATTTCAGCCCTCGGATTGGCATCCAACGATTGACACATGTCGAGATCCCTCAAGTTTTGTCGAGGGATGTTGACCATCCTGCTGGATGCAGGCTTAGAACTTCCTGTATCGAAGCATCCGATGCTGCTTGGTGATGGTGCTGATGTTGACCGTATCCGAGGATAAAACGAGCGACTTGATGCACTTTTGAGACATCTCAAAAGTCAGAATTCTCCAAATATGTTGACCGTATCCGATGCTGCTTGGTGATGGTGATGATGTTGACCGTATCGGAGGATAAAACGCGCGACTTGATGCTGCTTGGTGCATGCCTCCTCCTGCTGCTCCTCCGATCAATCACACGTTACCCTGTTACCTGCTCTTCATCACCATCATCACCATCACCATCCATGTCACCATCCATGTCACCATCCATCCATGTCACCATCCATCCATGTCACCATCCATCCATCTCACCATCCATCCATGTCACCATCCATGTCACCATCCATCCATGTCACCATCCATCCATGTCACCATCCTCATTGATATTTGCTGCCCCTCCTTGCACATACCCTTCCTCCTCTCATTCCCCTTCTCCCTTTTGAGTCACCTCCTTGCGCATGCCCTTACTACTCTCACTCCCCCTCCTCATCTCCCTCCTCATCTCCCTCCTCATCTCCCTCCTCATCTCCCTCCTCATCTCCCTCCTCATCTCCCTCCTCATCTCCCTCCTCATCTCCCTCCTCTCCCTCCCCTTCTCCCTCCCCGTCTTCCTCCTCACCCCCTGCTCCCTCTTCCTCCCCCCCTTCTCCCTCTTCCTCCTCTCCCTCTCCCACCTCCTCTTCCTCCTCCTCCTCTCCGTCCCCTTCCTCCTCTTGGTCCCCACCCTCCTCCCCCTCATACTCATCATTTCCAACCTCTTGAGCCTGCCCAATCCCATCATCACCTATTTGCTCCTCTATCTCCTCCTCTTGCTCCTCTATCTCCTCCTCTTCCTCCTCCATCCCTCCTCCCTCTTCTTCCTCCTCCTCCTCATCTCCTTCATCCCCTCCCTCCTCGTCTTCCTCCCCGCCCTTCTGTGCATTCCCCTCCTCTTCCTCCTCTACCTCCTCTTCCTCCTCCTCTTCCTCTTCTCCATCCCCTCTTCCCTCTCCATCCCCTCTTCCCTCTCCATCCCCTCTTCCCTCTCCATCCCCTCTTCCCTCTCCTTCCAACCCCCCTTCCGCTCCCTCACCCTCATTCCCCTCCTCTCCCCCATCTTCCTCCTCTCCCTCCTCCCCATCGTCTCCCTCATCCCCATCATCTCCCTCCTCCCCCTCATCTCCCTCCTCCTCAACCTCCTCTGCCTCCTCTTCAGCTTCTGTATCCTCAATCATGGGAGTTGAACCCTCCACACCCACTACCTCTTCCTCCTCCTCCTCTTCCTCCTCCTCTCCCCCCTCCTCTTCTTCCCCTTCCTGTTCCTCACCCTCCCCTCCCTCTTCCTCCTCCTCCTCGCCCCCCACCTCCTCCTCCCCTTCCTGTCCTCCTTCCTCCTCCTCCTGCTCCTCCTCCTCTTCCTCCTCCTCCACCTCCTCTTCCTCCTCTCCTCCCTCTCCCCCCTTCCCCACTCCCTCTCCCTCCCCTTTCTCAACATCTATCGCCATACTCGCCCCCTCTCCACCCTCCTCCTCCTCATTCTCCTCCCCATCCCCATCCCCTCCCCCACGCATGCCTACGCCCCCACCAGTACCCCCAACCCCGTGCCCGAGTCCCTGTGTTGCGACCTTCACTGCACCTCCAAGCCCCAAACTCGTTGCTGCTCCACTTGCTTCCCCTCTTGGCCCTCCCCCAGGCGACTGCAAGGCAAGCAACCGAACCTCCTGTGGAAAGAGAGGTGGTGTTGGGAAAAAAAGTTGTGGTATGGGGTAAGAAGATGCACAAGAAAATTGAAACCGAAAAAAAAACAAAACAAAACAAAACAAAACAAAACAAACTTACGAAGGCAATTGTACGGGAGATGCATGAAGGACAGTTTATGCAAGAAGATTCATGAACACATTTTCTTACCGGAATGTATTTTGGTTTTCGGCGAATGGCGAGACAGTTTGAATCTGAGTGGAGGGTTGTGATCGACCGCAAAATGTGGGGACGGGCACAAACGGGGATTGTGCAAAGGCAAGAAGGGCAAACAAGAAGGTTGAGGAGAATTCACTTGTGTAAGCTCACTCCTGCTATTGAAGATTGAAAATAGAGCGTTTAGGATGGACTCGAACTACCCATTACACAGGGTTCACTGTTGACTTTGAGTCGACTCAAAAGAGCTCACACCTGCTATTGAAGGTTGAAAATAGAACGTTTAGGATGGACATGAACAACCCATTGCTCAGGGTTTAGGGTTAAGCGTGCAAAAAGTCTTGCAACAAGTGAGCCCAGAGCATGTACAGTATCATGCACACTGGAAGGTCGCAAACCAGTAGACCATTGTGCTGGAAGGTGATAACACGTACCTGATTCGAGTCGGGTCATGTCAAGTTCAGCATGCCAAAAGTCTTGCAACAAGCGAGCCCAGAGCATGCACAGTACCATGCACATTGGAAGGTCACATGGTGACTTTTACGGTAATGCACACTGGAAGGTCACATGGTGACATTTACGGTAATGCACACTGGAAGGTAATGCTCAAAAGTCACCTCGAGCCCAGAGCATGTACGGTACCACCATGCACACTGGAAGGTCACATGGAAATCGCTTTTGAGAATTGTGCTCTGAAACATAACACGTACCTGTTTTGAGACGTCTCAAAACTAAAAATATCATACACACTGAAAGGTCAGGTCAGTGGAAACATTGTGCTGTGATGTGAATCATAACATGTACCTGTTGGGCGGGGGGGTTGCGGCGGGCGTCCACCGCCGGACGAGCAGGCGGCGCGTGGGTTCTGTTCTGCCCCACAGCGGTGCTCTCTCCGTGTAGAAAAATTGTCGTGTGCCATTGTAACGAGGTGACTTTTGAGTCGACTCAAAAGTCACCTCGCAGGACGAGCAGGCGGCGGGTGGGTTCTGTTCTGCCCCACCGCGGTGCACTGCTGTTGGTGTTGCTTGGAGCGCTGGCATACCTGTTGGGCGAGGGGGGGGGGCTGAGGCGTCCATCTCAGGACGAGCAGGCGGCGCGTGGTTGCTTCCCCACGGCAGTCCACTGCTTCTAGAAGCCCATGTGAGGAGCACCAGCAAGCCAAGCGCGCATACCTGTTGGGCGCAGGGGCTGCGGCGTCCACCTCAGCACCAGCAAGCGGCGGGTGGGTGCGCATACCTGAGCACCCACCCATCGGAGCACCAGCAAGCCAAGCGCGCATACCTGTTGGGCGCAGGGGCTGCGGCGACCACCGGAGGACAAGCAGGCGGCAGGTGGGCCCCACGGCGCACCACTGCTTCCGCCATCGGCGCACCCTTCCGCTGCCTGTGGCATGGGGGAAGAACACACCTAATACCTTTGCAAGTACCTGTTGGGCGCGGGGGTTGACTTTTGAGTCGACTCAAAAGTCAACTCGCTTCCGCTGCCTGTGGCATGGGGGAAGAACACACCTAATACCTTTGCAAGTACCTGTTGGGCGCGGGGGTTGCGGCGTCCATCTCAGGACGAGCAGGCGGCGCGTGGGCCCCACGGCGGCCCACTGCTTGCGCCATCGCCGCACGCTTCCGCTGAACGCGACCGCCGCGCCGTGACGCGCGGAGGAGCGGTTGCGCGTGCCTGCAGCCTCCATTGCGAGGCGTATTTTCCGGTTTGTAACCTGGTAACTAGAGAAGTGCAACTTTTGATATTTGGCGAATTGTGCTGATTGTTGAATCCCGTGTTTACTCGCTGTTGTCGCCGCGAGACGAGGAAGAGCGATTCCGCATGCTTGCTGCTTCCATTGAATCTAATATCACTATGATCACTACGAAAGCGGATATTAAGGTTAATAAAACCTTCCACAACACGTAGCCGCGAAAAGTTCTGGAAGTGGCACTCTTGCTTCTACAATTATACACGCGGCCACCCACGTGGCCATAATTGTTGCGGAACGGACCACGTCAGCAGTACAACACTCTCGGTTGCTGTGGCGTTAATCAGTAGGCAAACCTAAATCTGCGCATTTGTTTTACAACGCGCTGCGAGACCCGCCTAGACGCAAGCTACCAGTCACACGGGAGAGGCCCAAGCCGAAAGGGGCTCCTAATCCGTGAAACCCGGAAACCCTAAAAGCTGCTTCGCCGTTCCTTCTCTGGTCCGATTCTTCTGTTTTCTGTTCGCAAAATTGTGCAACGAACGCAGGTTCGTGCCTCAATTGACACAGAACGCCCTTTGGCTGGTGTTATGAGGCCTGACGAAAGCTGGTCTTTCGTAAGCGATACGCGAATCATTTCGCGTATATTTCATTGCTTGTCGCTTGGGGATTGATTGAAGTCGCCAACCTGGTGTTGCGACGTTACCCTTATGTTTCGTGATTGCACACAGAAACGTGCGAGTCGAATGTGATTTGGAAAAAAAAAATCGATCTCTACGTTGGGAATAGCCTGTTTTCTGTTCCCTGAAAATGCATCCGAACTGGTTCGACCCTATCAGACGAGCCTGTAGTAGTCCGTAATATTCGAGCGAGATTCGCGTTTCGATTTCTGAAGATAGCTCTGCGGCTGGTCTCACGGCTAAGGAGTGTCGGATTAGCTACCGCATGAGTGCTGTTTCTAGCCAAAAGTACTTCTGGGCAGTTTCTAGCCAAAACAGTTACGAATTTCGGGTGCGTTTGAGGACCGAGTTTGAGAAAAAGCAACGTTCAACGCATGTCCGCTGGTAGCTTGCGCCATGGCTCCGCGGAACACGGCGGGCCAGGAGTCGCCCTCCGAATCGAATCCGCGAAATTTGGCGGCGATCTTGAACGACGGCGCGGGGAACGTGGAGCGGTGGGGAAAAGAGATTATAGATCGGAATATCACCGTGCGGTTCGGGAAAGACTTTCTAGATCGGAACGTTGCGGATCAATGGGGGAAAGCGCGGGGAAAAGGGACTATGAATGAGATCGTGGAAGGGTGGGGGAAGGGGTTTCAAGATCGGATCCGAAGCTTCGTTCCGCCTTCCAGAACTGCGGCGGAGAGCATCGGAAGGGTGGCGGAAGGCGGAAGGTATGCGGCGGCGCTAGAGGCCACATCTGGGGACGGTGGCATCGTAACGCGTATAGCGCCGACAGCAGCAGGGCGCGTGGGAGTGATACGTGCTTCTTTTTCATCGCGTCTGCCGTTAGCGCGTATAGAACCCCCTCCCGCTGCAGTAGCTACTTCGAGAACTGAAGAACTTACGAAGAGCGAATCTCCGGACCGCGAATGGCGGAATGGCGGTGCGGCTGACGTGGGCGGAGCTGGAAGCAGCGGCTCGGCTGGACGAGGAGCCGGCGACGCCGACTCTAGCGCCGCGCCACCCTGGCAGATGCCGCTGAGGGAAGCTTCGAGGAAGGTGGCGGAGCTCGGGCGAGCAGTGAAGGGTCTATGGAAGGGGAGGAAAGATGACGTCAGCGGCGCTGGAACAGGAACAGATGGTGCTGGTGCGGGCAAGCAGAGCAGCAGCCTAGCCTCTCTTTCGCAGGTGAGTGGGTATGCATGCCTACCTGTATTTTCTGACCGTTCCCTTCCTTGCCACCCCCTCCGAGCAGCAGCCTACCGTCTCTTTCGCAGGTGAGTGAGTGGCACTACTAGGTGACTTTTGAGTTTTTAGATTTCTCAAAACCTGCTGGTACGGGCAAGCCGAGCAGCAGCCTAGCCTCTCTTTCGCAGGTGATTGGGCGGCACTAGGTGACTTTTGAGTCGCCTCAAAAGCCTACCCTCTCTCTTGCGCAGGGTGAGTGAGACTAGCTGGCTAGCAGCCCTAGCTGGCTAGCAGCCCTAGCTGGCTAGCAGCCCTAGCTGGCTAGCAGCCCTAGCTGGCAGCAGCCCTAGCCAGCGGCAAGCGAGCCACTCTTATCCAGTTTCACGCCCGCCACTGCCACCACTGCTTTATGTTCCCCCCAACCCCCCTTTTTCCCACCAGCGGGCTGATGCGGAGGAGATGCAGCTAGCGGCAGCCCTAGCCAGCGGCAAGCGTGCCACTCTTATCCAGTTTCACGCCCGCTGCCGCCGCCTCTGCCGGTTTTTGAGTGTATAGTGTCTCGCTCTGTCTGGTTTATCTGTTCTCCTCCCCCACTTCTGCCAGTGGCGTGACGCGGAGGAGAGGCATCCGGCAGCAGCCGTAGCCAGCGGCAAACGAACCACGCTCATCCAGTTCTACGCGCGCTGCTGCCACCTCTGCTTGTCCCTCCCTCAGCCAGTTCTCTTCCCATGAGTCTTGACCTTTTTCTTCCTCGTCCGCTCCCTCCTCTGCCCCCCCGTGCCAGTGGCGTGACGCGGAGGAGAGGCATCCGGCAGCAGCGCTAGCTGGCAGCAAACGAGCCACGCTCATCCAGTTCTACGTGCGCTGCTGTCGCCTCTGCTGTATAGCTGCTAACTGTATTCTCTCTCCCTGCCCGCTCCCTCCCTGCCAGTTCCCTGACGCGGAGGAGAGGCAGCTAGCAGCAGCCCTGGCCAGCAAGGCAGCCACGCTTATTCAGTTCAGTTCTACGCCCGCCTTTGCTGTATGGCTAACTGCTTTCTCTCTCTCTGTCCATCCAACGGATTCCCCCACCAGTTCCCTGATGCGGAGGAGAGGCAGCTAGCAGCAGCTCTGGCCAGCGGCAAACGAGCTACCCTTATCCAGTTTTACGCCCGCCGCTGCCGCCTCTGCCGGTCGCTCAGCCAGCTCACCGCTGAGCTGGCGCGACGCAACGCTGACTGGCTCAACGTGGTGCCTGCTGACGTGGAGAACAGCCGATGGCTGCCTGAGGTATGGGGGTTTCGGGTTTGGGGTTCAATGTTGGAATTTGAGTAAGGTTGGGCGGAAGAACGGCAGATAGCTGCTTGATGTTAGGGGGTTTAGGGTTTGGCGGTGGGGGTTTCGGGTTTCGGAGGTTGGGGTTTGGGTTAGGGTATGGAGGTAGGTGGATGGGGCACTACAGCATGAAGTACGTGCCGTGCTACGTGCTGCTGGACCGGGGGGGGGGGGGGGGGGGGGAGAGCCTCTTGCTTCTGCTGTCTCCTTATACTTAGTATCCCCGTCACAACCCTCCCTGTTTGTGTGTGACGGTGGGGCACTACAGCCAGCATCAAGTACGTGCCGTGCTACGTGCTGCTTGACGGGCGGGGAAGAGCCTTCTGTACGATCATCATTTGTTTTTCATCCCCTTTATAAACCTACCCGTTTGCATTTCCAGGTGGGGCACTACAGCATCAAGTATGTGCCGGGCTACGCGCTGCTGGACGCGCGGGGGAGGAAGGGGGTCTCCTGATCCTTCTCATGCCTTATCCTCTTTAAACACCTCCCTGTTTTTGTATGATTTACAGGTGGGGCACTACAGCATCAAGTACGTGCCCTGCTATGTGCTGCTGGACGCGCAAAGGAGAGCCGCTTGCTTCTGTTGTCCCCTAATAGTTCATCCCCGATATTAACCTCTCTCCCTGTTTGTGTGTGAAGGTGGGGCACTACAGCATCAAGTACGTGCCATGGTACGTGCTGCTGGACGGACGCGCAAGTGTCTTCTGCTTCTGCTCTCCACCCCTGTTTAATCATTCATGTGTGTGCCTGCCCAAACAGGTGGGGTACTACAGCATCAAGTACGTGCCATGGTACGTGCTGCTGGACGCGCGAGGGAGAGCCTTCTGTACAATCGTCTTTTGCCTTTCATCCCCTTCATAAACTGTCTCGTTTGCATCTAACAGGTGGGGCACTACAGCATCAAGTACGTGCCATGGTACGTGCTGCTGGACGCGCGAGGGAGAGCCTTCTGTACAATCGTCTTTTGCCTTTCATCCCCTTCATAAACTGTCTCGTTTGCACCTAACAGGTGGGGCACTACAGCATCAAGTACGTGCCGTGCTACGTGCTGCTGGACGGGCGGGGGAGAGCGCTGGCGAAGACAGGCGAGCCGTACAGCCGCAAGCACGTGGTGAAGGGGCTGGCTTACCTGGTGGAGAGCATCCGCCCCTACCGGCGGCGCCCTTCAGAGGGACAGGTGGCAGTGTCAGAGGGGCAGCAGGAGGGTGGAAAGGAGCAGGAGCAGCAGAAGTAGGGGTAGTGGTAGCAGCAGCGGTGGGGAAGACAGGCGAGCCGTACAGCCGCAAGCACGTGGTGAAGGGGCTGGCTTACCTGGTGGAGAGTATTCGGCCCTACCGGCGGCCCCCTGCTGCTGCTGTCAGTACATCCGCACAGGAGGGGCAGCAGGGGGTAGACAAGGAGCTGGAGGTGCTGGGGTAGACAAGGGGCAGGAGCAGCAGCAGCGGCAGTAGTGGTAGCAAGCACGTGGTGTAGGGGCTGGCGTACCTGGTGGAGAGCATTCGGCCCTACCGGCGGCGCGCTTCAGAGACACAGCTGGGGGGTGGAAAGGAGCAGCAGCAGGAGGAGAAGCAGGAGGAGCAGCAGGGGCAGGAGCAGCAGCAGCAGCAGCAGAAGTAGGGGTAGTTATGGCAGTGGCAAGAACAGAGGCAGCAGTGCTGGCCAAGACAGGCGAGCCGTACAGCCGCAAGCACGTGGTGAAGGGGCTGGCTTACCTTGTGGAGAGCATTCGGCCCTACCGGCGGCGCCCTGCTGTCAGTTCATCTGAGCAGGTGGGGCAGCAGCAGCAGCAGGAGAAGCAGGAGTAACAGCAGGGGCAGCAGCAGGGGCAGGAGCAGCGGCAGCAGCAGCAGTAGTGGTAGTATTAGCAGTGGCAAGAATAGAAGCAGCAGCAGCAGCAGCGCTGGCCCAGACAGGCGAGCCGTACAGCCGCAAGCACGTGGTGAAGGGGCTGGCTTACCTTGTGGAGAGCATTCGGCCCTACCGGCGGCGCCCTGCTGTCAGTTCATCTGAGCAGGTGGGGCAGCAGCAGCAGCAGCAGGAGAAGCAGGAGTAACAGCAGGGGCAGCAGCAGGGGCAGGAGCAGCGGCAGCAGCAGCAGTAGTGGTAGTATTAGCAGTGGCAAGAATAGAAGCAGCAGCAGCAGCAGCGCTGGCCCAGACAGGCGAGCCGTACAGCCGCAAGCACGTGGTGAAGGGGCTGGCTTACCTGGTGGAGTGGAGAGCATCCGCCCCTACCGGCGCCGTGCTGCTGTTGGAGAGTCATCAGTGTCAGAGGGGTAGCAGGGAGTGTGGAAGGAGCTGCAGCAGCAGCAGGAGGAGAATGTCATTGACCTGATGATCTCTCACTAGGATCAGCAGCAGCAGCAGAAATGTAGTCTATACTTTCCTGTCGATCCCCTTAGAGCGTGTTCCTACACCTCGTATCAGAAACACCTCGTATCAGCTTCGCGTGGTGAAATACGTTTCACTGTGTTCGACTGCGGTTGGATGCGTTTTAGTGCGGTTCGACGCGAATCTGATACGAGGTTGCCTGATATGAGGCCGTAGGAACACGCTCTTAAAACATAATCAATATACCGTACCCGTTTTGATAATGCTGAAAAAATATATTATGTCATTGTTTTCCTCAGATGAGTCATGCGTCATAAAAATGTGGTATTTTTATTTCATTCTTGGTAGAGTTGAACAACTTTGGGCTAAGGGCCTTTAACACCTAGATTATGTTCAAACTCAACCCTTCTTAAGTTCAATATGTATCGACGTACACTAGTTTTTACGCCCTACGTGTTGCCTAAACGGTCTCGCGCTACCGAGTATGGATGTGACAAGAATGTCCCATTGGGCTATGGATACAGTATCTCTGTCCGTGCTTCCTCCTCGCCTTTCTTCCGCGTTACTCTCGTGCTTGCTCCTCGCCTTCCCTACGCCTTACCCTCGTGCTTTCTCTAAGGTCAGAGATGGTAGTTCCTCGGGCACCTGCTTCATGTCATGTTTGGTCCCTAACCGCAGCATGTCATGCATTGAAGCCATTTTGAGTCGACTCATACTAGTCCCCTCCGCCACCTGTTACTATGTTCATTTCATGTTTGGCACCTAACCGCAGCATCATGCATTGGAGCCATTTTTCCTTCCCTTGCTCGCGAAGAAGTGTCGCCACAGTATCTTAACTATTGCGCTTGCTGCTGCTACCAAGCGCCATCGGTTATCACTGCATTCGTGCAGCCACGTGGCAAGGAGCAGCGACGCGAATGCTCTGTTTCGCCATGCCGCTGCGTGCGCCCCTTCTCCTCGGAATCTTTCGATAAAACTTGAAGCTTCCCTTTCTGGTTCTTTGCATGCATCAATGCCGTGAATGCAACGCGCAAGGCGGAGAACGTCTCAAGATTCGGAAAATGGTGCGTCTCGATACACGTTCGTCACGCGAAGCACCTCTGGCTGCAAAAAGCGGATCTCTTTTGCACCTTCAGTCGTTTTAATATCCGGCACAGCTGCTGAGATCGTTATTATCTCCCCATCATTCCAAACTCTTTGCAGAGCTCTCAGGGCTGTCGGCAAGGTTTGTCGCGCGCGGCCTCACTGGTCTCCTAATCTTCTCGCTACTCTCACTTGGCGGTTGTGGTGAAGGCCAAGTCTGAGAGGTGAGTGCTGCCCACCCCACCTCCCACCACTAACTGCTCAATATATTTCACTCGGTAGCGTCGGTAGCGCTCGGTAGCGCTACCGTTTCGCTAGACGACGCTACCGAGTGAGTCAGCATTCTGACCGCGGGCAAAAAAAATAAAACCCATTCGGACCTGCATGCCATTCGGGAGCCTCAACCCTAAAATTTTAGGGTTGAGGCTCCCTCGGGTGGCATGCCTTCCGAGTGGGTTTTATTTTTTTTCTTGCCCGCTGACTCATTGCACTGCCTGCTGACGCAGGCAGTGCAATATATCATCCAAGCTGTTCCCGCATTCCTCTTTCTTCCCCATTGTCTTCTACCCCCCTTACATTTATTCGCTCACCTCGCTCGTGCCTTCGCTTCGTCCAGGTGTCACGCTGAGGTGAAATCTCCTTGCGCTGTCAGCTTCATACCCTCGGTATACATTCAGTCCGAGAAACCAACTTCTGGCACGACACTCTGTGAGTCACCCTGTTACATAATACGCTGGTAATCCCATTCAACGCGTTTTTTGTGCTCACGAGTGCTCCTTAACAGATTCTTTGCAGATATGTTTCCACTTCATCTGGCTGTTGTCGTACTTGGTTCTTTAATTTCTTGGTTTCTTCTGCTGACTGATCTGCATGCCCGGTTCTCAAGTGTAGCATATGTACCCCCATCCAGACATTTTGCCCTCAGCTATTCGCTTGTCCCTCCGCTTGTGTTTATTTCCATACTTCATACCATTTCCTTGTTGTTTTGGCCTGTGTCATCAGACTCTGATTTGACCCTCATTTTATCATCTCATCCTTGGTTGCCAGTTTGAGCAGCATCTCATTGCTAATGCGTGTTGCACTCCCCTTCCCGCTGCCCATGCCCCCCCATTACATCTCGCGCTGTTGCAGTGCCGCATCAAACTGCCTGCGCGCACGAAACCCATTAAAAAATCTGTTGGCTTTAAAACCCAATTTTTTCTTTCACTCTATCTGCAAGGGTCTTAAGATGTACGTTGCAACATACATAGTAGTGAATTCGAACTTTGTAGTTGCCACCGCTTTATTGGTGGTCGTGGCGGTGTACATATGGAAGGAGTTTAGAGACAAGGGAGACAAAGATCAGCAAGGGGTTGGCGTGTCTGGTGATGGAGACCATCCGCTCTGCCCCTGTTGCTGCCGCCCTGCGGTTGAACAGGGAGTGGGGAAGGAGCAGGAGCGACAGCAGAGTGAGAAGGAGCAGGAGGGGCAGCAGGGAGAAGGGAAGGAGCAGGAGGGGCAGCAGAGTGTAGGGAAGGAGCAGGAGGGGCAGCAGGGAGTAGGGAAGGAGCAGGAGGGGCAGGGGCAGGAGAGGCAATACGAGCTGTAGTTGTAGCAAGCACGTGGTGAAGGGGCTGGCCATATGGGAGCAACTGCAGCAGTGGTGTACCTGGTGGAGAGCAGCGGGAGGTGAGAAGGGAGTTGGAACGAGAGGAACATAGGCAATGACAGGAAATTCAGAAGTCTTCATTGAACACTAGTATACAAGCGTTCACCATGTTGCATTCTGGATGTAGCTTCTTGTGATCCATGAAATGAGAACCTGAATGTAGGTACTCTCCCCACTGAAATGTAAATGTGTTGTGGTTTCTATTTTGAATGTACAGTACTTGAACAATTCGTTTTATTCCACCTTGATTCTGACTCGTGGAAATGAGGCGGATCTGACGAGGCGCGGCCTGACTCGTTTCCAACCCTGTTGTGGTCACCGTCTCGCCTCGCCGTCAAGCACATCACTGTCAAATTATGGTATTGTAGAGCGTGGATTGTTTACATCAAAAGCACCACTCTGAACCGTGATATTCTACTCGTTCCTGCTTTTGGCAGTCACATCCATCACACTTGCTACCACATCAGGACCACTCTCAGGGCGTGGAACATGAGCTGGGGAGCCCCCTGAGGTCGAAAATCAATTATGGTAACCACCGTCGTCAACTGCTAATTGGCCTCTTGCGAAGTTGCAATACATGTTACAATTCCTCGCACACAAACACCCCGTCAGGATTCACGAATTCCATGAAGCTCTGCATACGGCTTAGTAGACGAGCACAACTGTCGGTCCTAAAAACAACCGTACTGAAAACGAAAGTAGCCTACTTAAACTCTCCTTAACGTTCTGAATCTTCAGAGAGTCCCATTTTACCTGGTCTCTACGAATTCCTCTGACCTGATTTTACTTGTCCTTGCTTCGGTGTCCAATTTCCTTTCCATTTATTCAGAGTAGTCTGCTTTCTCGTTCCAGTCCTCGTGATCCGTCACGTCACATCAAGCCAGCGGAACTAAACAAAAGCAGGAGATTGAAGGAGACGCGAGTCCGGCTCATTGTTCTGTGAGCCCTTGTAGAACCGGTCCTAGTGGCGCGCCGTTGCGAGCTTATCGTAGTTGCTGAAGCTATCTCTTACGAACTCCCAAGCGGCATTGCGGATCGTAGGGCTTCGTCGTCTCTGCCTCCCGTTTTCGCGGACCGTACGGGGCAGTTCAGCTTCGTGGACTTCCATCCCGTTGCAGGACGTTTGAGTTCGCGGACGGACGGTTCATCTGATCCGTCGCCATGTTTTCGTGGATCGCGTCGAAACCGGCGGCAAAGGAGGAACCGCCCATTCCCAAGAGCTTCGACCCGCTCAAGGGGCTGGGCGGAGCAGTCGCGTTTTACAAGGATGCCGATTCTCAGGTTAGTCGGTTCTAAGGAGTTGCGGATTCGTACCAACTCGCAGATTAGTATCTCGTCGGCTGTCACTGGCCGTCAGTTCCGCTCGCCGCTCCCAAGAGCTTCGACCCGCTCAAGGGCCTGGGAGGAGCAGTCGCATTTTACAAGGATGCCGACTCGCAGGTTAGTCGGTTGTTAGGAGTTGTGAAATTGGATCAACTCGCAAGTTAGTGCCTCATCCGCCGTCACTGACGTCACTTCCTCTCGCCGTTCTCAAGAGCTTCGACCGGCTCAATGACCTAAGCGGAACAGTCGCGTATTACAAGGGATGTCGACTTGCAGGTTCAGGCCATTTCATTCAAAATGCTGAATCGCAGGTGGTTTTTCAGGAATTCCCGTATGTGTCAGTTTAAAGTTACTTGCTCCTTCTTCCTCGTATGCCAGTATCTTCGATCTGATTTAGAAAGGTAGCGTGACTGATTCCCTTTTGTACCTCTGCTTGCCTATCCCCCTTTTGCTCCCTCCGCTTGCCTGTCTCTCCTATCCGGTCTCGCTTGCTCTTGCCATCAGGCCGCCGATGCTGCTGCTTCAGGCAAGCTGATCAGTTCCGCTGCTGCCTCGTATGCCAATGCCAACGTCCTCTCATCCCTTCCGGTAGCACGCATGGCTGACACTCTTTCTTATCTCCCTTTTCCTGCACCCCCACCCCCCCCCCCTTCCCCCCTCCCCCCCCCTTTCCCGTGCTCTGATCATCAGGCCACCGATTCTGCAGCTTCAGGCAAGCTGATTGGCTCCGCTGTTCCCTTCTATATGCCGATCGTCTTTGATCTTGTATCGGTGACATGCATGGCTGATTCTCTTTCAAACCTCCCCTTCCTGATCCCTTCTTTTCAATATCTCCTGATCTGACCATCAGGCCGCTGATGCTGCTGCATCAGGCAAGCTAATCGGCTCCGCTGCTGCTTTCTACGCCAATGTTGCTCGCGAGCGCCTCTTAGAAGCAGCTGACGCGGCTGTGCCCGCGGGTTCGAATCCCAGCGCTGGCATTAATTCAGGGGACAGAGCAGCTGCCGAAATCTGCCCTGGCGTTGGCGAAATCAACGAGTTTCTGCGACGGGGGCGACGGTGCATGGATTCTGTCGCGCCGTCGCTGATTGATGCGGGGGGAGGCAAGGCGGAGGGCGGATCTGTGCCTGCGCCGGAGCTGGATTTGAGGTTCGGGAGTGCGGCTGAGGAGCCGGTTCGGCGGCTGTTCAAAGTGGTGATTGGCAGCGAGCACGCAGGTGAGATAATGGGAATGGGAGGTTGAGATGCGGAGAAGGGAAGCACGAGGAGGATGAGGGAGGGGGAACATGGGGAGCAATTTTGAAGTCGTCTTAAGAATCGGTTTGGTGGCTGTTCAAAGTGGTGATTGCCAGCAAGCTCGCGGGTGAGGTGGGGGGAAGAGGGGGGATGAGGGGGATGAGGAGGGAGGGGGGTATAGGGAAGAGGTAAGGAGGCGGGGCAGGGAGTATAAGGAGAAATAGGGGGATATGGGAGGTAGAGATGGGATACGGGAGGGTGAATATTTATTTACACGACAAGTACTTGCTCGCTAAATTTGATTTGTTTTAATATACAAAAGAAGATTCGCACAAACCATAAGTCAGTCAAGGTCCACTTTTGAGTTTGTTTTTTTTTTACCGGCGCGAAATTAAAATCAACGCAATTTTTTTTAAACGGTGCGAAACCCAACGCGTAAGCATTTTAAACAATTTTAAAACAACACTCAAACACAAGCCCTTTCCCCTTTCCCCTTCCAATTCCACCGCCCTCTTCCTCTCCTTCCTTCCCTCCCATACCCTACTTCATCCCCCCTTGCTACCCTCTCCCTCTCCCTTCCTTTTCCCATTCCCCCTCATCCTCCCTCACGCTCCTCTCTCTCCCTCCCTCCCCCTTCCCCTTCTCTTTGGTATCCTCTCTCACTCAAGCAGAGCTGGCGAGTTCTTCTCCCCTTCCCCCCCATCCAGCGGACCTGGTCGCGATTGTATCAGCCATCGTGTACGCAATCTTCCTGGATCACTCAGAGCTGGCCAGTTCTGCTCACCCCTCCCCCACCCATCCCCCTTCCCCCCAATCCCTTCCCCCTTTCCACCAGATCTGGACGTGATCATCTCAGCCATCGTGTACGCATTCTTCCTGGATCACTCAGAGCTGGCCAGTTCTGCTCACCCCTCCCCCACCATCCTCCCCCTCCCCCTCCCTCCCCTCCACCTTCCCCCCATCCATCAGACCTGGACGCGATCGTCTCAGCCATCGTCTACTCCTTTTTCCTGGACCATTCAGAGCCGCCCAGGTCGTCTAACCCTCTGTCATACCCCCTCGCATTGTCTCCCACCCTTTGGACCACCAACCCCCCCTTCAACAGATCTGGACGTGACCGTCTCAGCCATCGTCTACTCCTTCTTCCTGACCGCCGAGCGCACTCCTTCCCCACACACTATTCTCCAGTCCATTCCTTCCCACCCACCCAACACCCCACCCAACCCCCCCTTTCCACAGATCTGGACGTGACCGTCTCAGCCATCGTGTACTCCTTTTTCCTGGACCGTTCAGAACCGCCCAGCGCACTCCATGCCCACCCACTATCCTCCAATTCATCCCTTCCTTACCCTTCCCCACCGTCTCCCCACACATTCACCAGATCTGGACGCGATCGTCTCAGCCATCGTCTACTCCTTTTTCCTGGACCATTCAGAGCCTGCCAGTTCTCCGCACCCTTCCCAACCCCACCTCTCCTCTCCCCCCTCTCCCCCCCTTTCACCAGATCTGGACGCGATTGTCTCAGCCATCGTCTACTCTTTTTTCCTCGACCATTCAGAGCCGCCCAGTGCCCGGGCGGCGGGGCTTTGTCTGCTTCCGCTGGTGCACACGAGCCGGGCGGATTTCCACCTCCGCACCGATGCAGCGTGGCTGCTGCAGGCCATGGGGGTGGACACACAGGCGCTTCTCTTTTTAGATGAGGTGAGTGGCTTGGTGGTTACCAGGTTACCATCGTGTATCAACAGAGGGCAGGTCGCTGGTGCGCACGAGCCGGGCGGACTTCCACCTTCGCACTGACGCGGCATGGCTGCTGCAGGCCATGGGGGTGGACACACAGGCGCTTCTCTTTTTAGATGAGGTGAGTGGCTTGGTGGTTACCAGGTTACCATCGTGTATCAACAGAGGGCAGGTCGCTGGTGCGCACGAGCCGGGCGGACTTCCACCTTCGCACTGACGCGGCATGGTTGCTGCAGTCCATGGGGGTTGACACACAGGCGCTTATGTTCTTAGACGAGGAGAGGTGAGAGGGAATGTTTGGTTACCAGGTTACCACTGAATATTCATATTCACACAGATGCGGCGTGGCTGCTGCAAGCAATGGGGGTGGCCACACAGACGCTTTTGTTTCTTGATGAGGTGATAGGTTACCTATTGTCTGGTTACCAGGTTACCATCAGGTATCAACAGAGAGTGAGTCGCTGGTGCAAACAAGACGGGTGGGCTTCCACTTTCTGTCTGGTTACCAGGTTACCAATTGATGTCAGCTGTCCTCACTCTCCCCAACCTCTCCCATCCCAACCCACCCGTCATCCTCTCCCGCCCATCCATCAGGTTGATCTGCGCAAGCTGCACGGGGAGGGGCGACTGCAGGTGATGTCAGTTGTCCTCACTCTCCCCAACCTCTCCCAAACCAACCCAACCCACCTCCCCTCCTTCACCATCATCCTCCCCTCACCATCAGGTTGATCTGCGCAAGCTGCACGGAGAGGGGCGGCTGCAGGTGGTGCTGTACGGCCACAACAAGATGCCTGCTACTATCGAGGTACCCCACTGGTGGATACTCGTTATATGCACTTGTGGGTACTCGTTATAAGCACTAGTTCGTACTTTGTTACCGTTGGGGAGGGGCGGCTGCAGGTGGTGCTGTAGGGCCACAACAAGATGCCCGCCATTATTGAGGTACCTCACTAGTAGCACATGCATACCCGCACTAAGCTTGCTCATAGGTACAGGTAGTGCAAACGGACTGATACTGTACTCGGCATACAGTGAGGGGCGGCTGCAAGTGGTGCTATACGGCCATAAGAAGATGCCTGCTACTATTGAGGTGCCCATTCCACTGGTAAATAGTACATTCCACTGGTAAATAGTACATTCCACTGGTAAATAGTACATTCCACTGGTAAATAGTACATTCCACTGGTAAATAGTACATACTCGTGATAAACACAAACAAGCCGTGCAGTCACACAGGGAGGGGTGGCTGCACTGCAAGTGGTGCAGTCACACTAGCACATACTCGTTATGAGCACTACTAGTTGTAGATACTCGTAATTAGCATTAGCACGTAGTCGTTAAAACTACTACTCCTCCTCACCATACGTCTGTGCACCTTTCCTTCCCACGTGTCTGTGTGTTTTGTCTCCTCTCCTTCACTCACCTTCTCCAGCTCCTCCTCCTCCTCCTCCTCCTCCTCCTCCTCCTCCTCCTCCTCCTCCTCCTCCTCCTCCTCCTCCTCCTCCTCCTCCTCCCCATGCTTTTGATGCGACTCCTCCTCACCTCCCCACTCCCCTCTACCCTCACCGTCGCTCCCTTCGACATCTCTCCCCTCGTCCTCCCTGCTCTCGTCCTCCCTTCCCCCCCTCTTCTCATCTCTCTGCATCTATCCTTATGCCTGCGTACATCCACATCAATCCTGTTCACCCCACTTCATCTCTCTTCACCCCCTGTACCAGCAGGGCATGGAGAAAGCTGTTGCGGAAATCATTCCCCGGGAAACAGTGAGTGTCAGAAAGAAAGCGGATGCACAGGAGTATGAATGGGTTTTGACCTCTGAGTTGGCTCAATAGATTCCTTATGGCGATGCTTGTGTCAGTCTTGAGAGTTCTCAAAAGCATACTTCTGATTCGAAAATCATTCCCCAAATTGCTTGGCACAAGCCTGTTGATGAGTGTTGAGAGGGCTAGGTGCAGGGAGGGATGGCTTATGTGTGAATGGGGAATGGGATGGACTGTCTCACACGTCATGTCACCCTTGCTGATGTACGAATCGCAGTGGCTACCAAGCTTTATTTTTTATTAACTCTCAAAAGTGAGTCCAGTATAGCTGGTCTACAATTCCCTCCCATTCTATTTTGAGAAATCTCAAAAGTCACGTGTCACCCTTGCTGATGCCTCGCTGATGCACCGATCGCAGTGGCTACCAAGCATTTGTCGTTGAAAAATGTTTACAGTGTTTGTGATTTTTGTTTTTCCTCGTGTTTTTCATAATTGTTTCTGTCAAGAATCAATAGTCATGTCGCTATGCCTGTTCCCGGGTTGAGGGTGGGGAGCAGGGATCGGTCATCTCACATCCCATCTTCTTTTGAGTCGACTCATTAGGCACCTCACCTTGTGTTGTGTTATCCCTTTCTCTGTCAAGAATCAATAGTCATGTCGCTATACCTGTTCCCGGGTTGAGGGTGGGGAGCAGGGATCGGTCATCTCACATCCCATCTTCCCACGAACCGCAGAAGAGGCAAGTCACCCTTCTTCTAATGTGTTTTCCCGTCTTTCGTCATGGCCCTTCACTTTATCTTTGTTTTCCTAAACATACGATAATTCCCCCCAGCCAGAGCAACATCTTTCTTTCCCATCTTTGGCTTCAACCAATGGAGCTTCTTTCTGTTAAAATTTATCCTTTCTCCCATCGTCTCTCGTATTCCCTCTCTCCCTCTCATCCCTACCAGGGCAGCAGCTGTGCTACAATGCTGGCTCGCCGTCTCTCAGAGGAGGCACCTCACCTCCTCCTCAACACGGCTCTTGCTCGCCTGCTGGTGAGTGCTGGTTCCCTGGCTTACCCTTGGTGCACTCTACAGCTCGCCTCACTAGCTTTCATCCCACCAGGGCAGCAGCTGTGCCACCATGCTGGCTCGCAGGCTCTCAGAGGAGGCGCCTCACCTCCTCCTCAACACCGCTCTTGCACGCTTGCTGGTGAGTGTCAAGTCAAGTGAGAGTGAGAGTAAGGCTGCTGGCCCCGTGACTGACTGTGTGTACACAGAGAAGGTGGCTCCGAGTCTAGTCTAGAGTTTGGAGTGACTCAGAGGAGGCGCCTCACCTTCTCCTCAACACTGCTCTTGCACCCCTGCTGGTGAGTTGGATGAGAAGAGGAGAAGGCCCCGTACCTTCTCATCCCCACATTCAGCTCGCTGCCATTCTCACGTGCACCAACAACCTGGATGCCGGGCAGAGCAGTGAGGTCGATGCCAGCAGGGCTTGCTGATGGGCCCCTTGGCACACTAATTCCTCTCAACCTCCTCTCCACCTCTTCCCATCCCCATACTATCCCATCCCCTCCATCAGCTCGCAGCCATTCTCACGTGCACCAACAACCTGGATCCAGGGCAGAGCAGTGAGGTCGATGCCAGCATGGCAGCATTCCTGGCCGTTGGATCGAGGTGCCTCGGGCGCAACGTTTTCTACGAGATCTGTGAGTGGAGTGCTTATAGATCTACCGGAACCATTTTGTTCCCTTAGATATACAATATATAGGTGTATTTATAAAGGAACATTTTGCAAGGAATGCTGACTGCGGGAATTCCAAGCATGCATGTACGAGCTCTTTGGAATGAACCTTTTTCTACGGCGTTTTCTTTGTATATTTTCGTCTAATAATAGATGCTTGCTTCAGTTAACTCTCCCAATTGAATCTTAGACTCTTGGTTGTTTGGATGTTTTTTCTTCTTAGACGGTCTTTGAAAGAACAAGGGAAAATCTGAAACCGTATAAGTTTGAGTAGAACATGGAAAGCCCATTCTTTCCTTTCCTTCTCCCTCCCAGTGCGCGACAAGAAGTACAACCAGGCCTCGCTCACTACTGAGGAACTCCTTAGAGCGGATATAGTGCAGCATGCCATGGGACCCGGTGAGTGCAGCATGCCATGGGACCCGGTGAGTGCAGCATGTGGGTATGAGGTTTTTGGTATTGCACCTCAGAGTTTGAGACGTCTCAAAGCTAGGATTTTGGTATTGCACCGCACAGTGTGTGGCATGGCAGAATGCGGCATGGCATGATGCGCAGGTGTGCGCGGCAAAAGGGGCGGAGAGATGCCACATCACATGGTGCCACGATATCGAGTGACTTTTGAGTGGACTCAAAAGTCAGTGCGCGGCAAAAGGGGCGGAGACATGCCATGCCACATCACATGGTGCCACGATATTGAATGAAACGGCACCATGTGATGTGGTATGGCACCAAGATACTCTCTTTTGGTTTCTCTCCCTGTGCAGGTGTGCGCGGCAAGAAGGGCGGGGAGGTGCTGAACGTGGCGATATTGAATGAAACGGCACCATGTGATGTGGTATGGCACCAAGATACTCTCTTTTGGTTTCTCTCCCTGTGCAGGTGTGCGCGGCAAGAAGGGCGGGGAGGTGCTGAACGTGGCGATATTGAATGAAACGGCACCATGTGATGTGGTATGGCACCAAGATACTCTCTTTTGGTTTCTCTCCCTGTGCAGGTGTGCGCGGCAAGAAGGGCGGGGAGGTGCTGAACGTGGCGATATTGAATGAAACGGCACCATGTGATGTGACGTGGCACCAAGTTACTCTCTTTTGGTTTCTCTCACTGTGCAGGTGTGCGCGGCAAGAAGGGCGGAGAGGTGCTGAACGTGGCGATATCGAACGTGGGCAGCTCGACATCGCAGCTGGTCAACAAAGACGCCAAATTCGAGGAGATTCTCAAGCAGTTCCTCTGTGAGTGCTGTGACACTGGAGATCAGCCAATGAGCCGCTAGCAAGGCGAAGGAAATGTGGGCAGCTCGACATCCCAGCTTGTCAAACAAGGATGTCCGGTTCGAGGAGATTCTGAAGCAGTTTCTCTGTGAGTTGAGGGTGTGGGGGGGGGAGGGCAGTGGTGTTGGTCCATTGTGGTGGTATTGGGAATGTTGGCAGCTCGACATCGCATCTGGTGGACAAGGATGTCAAGTTCGAGGAGACTCTTAAACAGTTCCTCTGTGAGTCATGGGGGGGGGGGCGGTGGTGTTGGTCAGCTGTGGTGCTGTAGGGAATGCGGACTGCTTGCCTCTTGAGTCGACTCAAAAGTCAGTTTGAGTCGACTCAAAAGTCGGGGCGGTGGTGTTGGTCAGCTGTGGTGCTGTTGGGAATGCGGACTGCTTGCCTCGCAGCTGGTGAACAAGGACGCCAAATTTGAGGAGATTCTGAATCAGCTTCTCTGTGATTTATGCGTCTGCTACTCATCCTCTCCACATTCCACTCCCTTTTTCAATGCAATTACTCTGCATTACAACCCTACCTCTGCTTCCCTCACACCTACCCTCCACTTTCTCCCTCTATCTGCTGTGCATCCGCTCCACTTAACGTGTGCATCCAACCCATCTACACCAAAAACTCACATGCCTGCTAATCTGCCATCTGCTCTGCTGCTCTCTCACTCTCCCGCACACCTACAGCCACTCGCTCACTGCACCTCCTGGTCATCCTCTCTACATACTAATCCTTTTCCCGTTCACCATTCACCATTCACCCACTCACCTCTGTCTCCTCTTCTCCCCCACACCCACCTACAGCCGATCACTCGCTGCACCTTCTGGTCATCCTCTCTACATACTACCCCCTTTCTCATTCACCACTCACACATTCACGTCACTCTCCCTCTTTCCCCCACACTCATGCCCACCATCAGCCACTCGCTCGCTGCACCTGCTGGTCATCCTCTCTACATACTACTCCGAAACCAGCAAACGCTTCAAGGTACACTACATTTTCTGCATTGCCTACGTTATCTCTGTTTCCCTCAAAGGCACCCTTGCTGATCCCCCAGCAGTCTTAACGCCTTCCCTGATCCCCTCTCTGTTCGCGCTGTTGCTGCCCTTGCTGCTGCCCCCCCCCCTGCTGCTGCCCCCACTGCTGCTGCTCGTCCCAACGCCCATCCATCCCAGAGGGAGCTGGTGCTGGCGACCCCTCTCACCTCGCTCTCCTCGGCCCTCTCCTTCTTCCTCCTTAAGGAGTCTCAATGCCTTCCCCTATTCCCTCTTCTGCTCGTGCTTTTTGTCCCAACGCCCATCAATCTCAGGGGAGCTGGTGCTGGCGGCCCCTCTCACCTCGCTCTCCTCGGCCCTCTCTTTCTTCCTGCAGAAGGAATCCCAATGACACCACTGATCCTCCCTCTGCTGCCCCTGAACCCTCCTCTTCTCGCCCCCGTCCATCCCAGAGGGAGCTGGTGCTGGCGACCCCCCCCTCACCTCGCTCTCCTGGGGCCTCTCTTTCTTCCTCCAGAAGGAGTCTCAATGTCTCCCCTGATTCCCCCCTTTGCTGCTCGCCCCAATGCCCGTCCATCTCAGAGGGAGCTGGTGCTGGCGACCCCTCTCACCTCGCTCTCCTCGGGGCTCTCCTTCTTCCTGCAGAAGGAATCCCAATGACACCACTGATTCCCCCCTTTTCTGCTCGCCCCAACGTATGTCATTCGCAGAGAGAGCTGGTGCTGGCGACCCCTCTCACCTCCCTCTCCTCGGGCCTATCCTTCTTCCTGCAGAGGGAATCTCAATACTCCTATTCCCCCCCTCTGCTGCCCCTGGTCCCCCCTCTGCTGTCCCTGATCCCCCCTCTGCCCGCCCCTCTGTTCGCCCCAACGCCCCTCATTCGCAGAGGGAGCTGGTCCTGGCGACCTCTCTCACCTCGCTCTCCTCGGGCCTCTCCCTCTTCCTGCAGAAGGTGTCCCAATGTTTCCCTGATCTCCCCCTTCGTTTGCCCTGCTGATGCCCCCCCTCCTGCTCGCCCCAATGCCTCTCATTCGCAGAGGGAGCTGGTGCTGGCGGCCCCCCTCGCATCCCTCTCCTCGGGCCTCTCCTTCTTCCTTCAGAAGGAATCGCACGACCTGCGCCTGCGTCCAGTCACCATTCGAGGTATGTCCGGCCTTTCCATGCACAATTCAAGGTGTGGCTTTGGAGTTACAATCATAGTTTGACTCATTGTTTGAGATATGCACTATACAGTCACATCCACAGGTCTAATTACCACTCTCTAAAGTCACATCACTATCCGAGGTGTTTCCGCCCCAATACGGTCACACTTCCCCGTCTCTGGCATCTCCTTTCAAGCTGTGATGTGCAATCTCTTTCTGAAAAGCACGTTATAATAGGCCATTCCCGAACAATCCTGTTTACTGCCTTACTGTTGGTCTCAGAGCGTGTTCCTACGGCCACATATCAGGCAACCTCGTATCAGATTCGCGTCGAACCGCACTAAAACGCATCCAACCACAGTCGAACACACTGAAACGTATTTCACCACGCTAAGCTGATACGAGGTGTTTCTGATACGAGGTGTAGGAACACGCTCTCAGAGATCTGGGGCTTCGTCTCAAATTAACACTTGAAAGCCCTGACATGACACGCTTGACCTGCCAACTTTCTAAACTTTGGAACCTATAACAGTTGTTCAACCCTCCCCATTGACCTTCTTTTCCCCACAGGCATGCCCAATTGGCTCAAGGCGTTCACGCTTGGTAACCCGGTAACCACACGCACTGATGTGGAGCACCTCCTTGTTGAGTATTTTGAGGACGGAAGGTGAATGCAAAGGTGCAAATGGAAATGTAAAGACGGTGCTCCTGTGTATCTTAGCCAGTGAGAAGCAGGGTTTCAGGAAAGTCTTACCGTGGTAGGTGATTGAATACTTGATTACCTTACGTTTATTGTTGTTTTAATGGTCTGACGTATCATATATCTTAACAGGCTGGTTCCAGTCTCTCCATAACGTGCTAGACTTGCTGTAGGATATTATTAAGCATGTCTGAGATTAGTGCACCATGGAGATTGCATTGGGAGCAGCACATAATCGTGTCAAAATGATTATTATGTTCCGAGCTGTATACACGAAACAACGAATTCTGTTTGCAGCGGGGAATTTGTTGAAAGTAGAATTTGTAGATTTCCCTGCGTCGCGAGCCGCTCGGTCGCCATCAGTCAGCCGGCGTTTTTGCAGGTGAATGGCCAATCAGAACTGTAAGTTCGGGCAGTCGTCGGTCTGTGCGGCCTGGGTTGCGTCAGGCGTTTCTGCATCAGATTCAGAAGGGGACCACGGTGCGCCGCTTTTGCGCTCAAAGTCTCAACATCGTCAGTCCACATCAAAACTAGCCCCATTTTGCAGGCAAAACAAGTTGAGATTTGCAGCAAATACCGCGCCGCGGGCCTTGTCCCAATGTGCGACTCGGTTGCTGACGCGCAAACTACCGCGGAGACCTCTGCCGCCGCCAAATCCCTGCAGCACTGTTGCCGCCTGCACTCCGAAGGCCCTCTGCAAGTTTACCGCGCAAAGCCAGTCATCCGCCCCCCCCAACCCCCAACCTCGCGAGAATCATTCCTCCCAACCATTCCTTTCCAGCAAGACCCTCAAACCCACAAACCGAACCCAACCTTTCCCAACCATTCTTTCCTCCCGCGCTGCTCGTCCCCCACGAGCCCAACAAGCTGCTTCCGCGCAGCCACCGCATCGCCACGCACCCTACCGAACGGGGACTTTGCTATCTCGATCCATGCTTACAGGGGTAGGTTGAAGCAGAGCCTTGTGAAGGTTGAGCAAAGCACCTAGGTCTTTCCAATCGGCCCACCCTCCCACTGGACATGGAGAGAATGGGCTATCTATGAAAACCAAAGCAGAATCTTTCATCCGTGACCACCCTCCGTTGCTCCCAGCCTGCTGTTCTCAGTAAGCCGACCCTGTTACAGTGTTGCCTTTCCGACGCACCTGATTTTACACGATTACCGCAACTACCGCCTGTCGGTTACGTATACCTTGATAGAACACTTCCTAAGCTGTCCAGGCTTGTTAGGGTTGCCCAGTGTCTGCAACCGTCCGAGTATCAATAATTCATAGAAGCTCATTCAGTGGAGCCGCAACTATCCCTGCAACCAGCCTCGGTTACATTTGTTTTTTCACTTCAGTGGATTGGAGAAATAGAAAAACTCCAGACACGGACCACTCAACTCCTTGTTGACGAAATCCCTACGTCAACTCTTGATACGCTGTTACAAAGAGCTTCCTTAGAGCGCTTGCTGTCAGAATGGCGATTTCGAGAGGGTTTCAAATATTTTTAGTACTCCTTACGGCTGCAACCGTTGTTTCTGGTAAGACTGGCTGGAATTATCCGCCTCGCAGTAGTTTTAGCCGTTCCGCTGCTTTAACAGGATGGCTCTTTAGGGTCTGATGGTGCCCTAATTATCTCCTGCCTTCTTGAGAGATTTGTGTTAAAGGCGAGATGTTTTTCTACTGTTTTAAACCCACGGAATGCCTTTTGCGTTTCAGGGGCGAAGAAGCTAAAAGACGGCAGTCGCTGTTTGCTTTCGCCAACGCTAAAGCCCATCGTCGAGTGCGAAGGCGGGCCAGCCACGTGAGTCGCTAATGCCCGTCCTTTACCCTTATTTAAGCCCCGTCAAGTTGCAACGAGGTAGCTTCTGAGTCGATTCAAACGTGGAGGCATGTACCAACTTCCCTTGTATGCGCCTCAAGAATCACAAACGGCTGCTTTTTCTAGCATGCACCAAAATGTTACAGTCGCCGTCTGCTGCCGCCGCTTTCGTCTCCGTTAAAGCCAGTTATGTATGCGGTGGACTATCTGCACCCTTTAATGCGCGTTTCGCGTGCGAAACCGAAGCAGTCGCATAGGAAGCATTCAAACATGCTAGTTGAGATCTGCACCCAAACTAGACAACAATTTCACAGTCCCGCCTCGACCGGTATATTATCATAATTCGTTGCAGAAACGATCCGTCTGGTTTCTTAGCAGCGTCGAATGACTTGAGATTGCACACTGACAGTTACCTGATTTGTCGGTATTTGAATCAGTTTCCGTTCAGTCAGACTGACTCGTTTTGCTTCCGCTACTCCACATGCTACGTCTACCAATTCTCTTGTGCGAATCTTCATCCCATAATTGTAATTAGTGTCTTCTTGTTCGATTCGCTTTGCAAAATTTGTTAGCGCATTCCCATTTTCTCATGCGTTCGCCTTTTCAGGTGTCTTGTATCGCGGACGCCGAAGCCTGGAAATCCGTACGGTCGCTACAAAGGAGTCTGCAACAGCACATACGAAAGTAAGTATAATTCCGAAAAGAGCGGGGGGATGGGACGGGGGTGGAGGGGAATAGGAGATTTGATAGAGATTCAAGGTACCACATGGTGCCGCATGGTGCCACGTGGCACACTAACTCCACCCGTTTATTTCTTATCCCAACTCCTACGATCCTTACCGACAACGGGACTGTGGTGCGCATTCGTGCCGCACAGCCCTGTGATGTGGCCACGAAACGCATCCCGTCATCTCGATTCTTACCTCCCCCGCCTCCCACCCCCTCCGCCCTCCCACCCCCGGAAAGCGGACACACCTTGGCTTGTTCCCTTACCATTTCCCCCTCCCCCCACTCCCTCTCCCCATCTCCCCACCCTCAGAGGGTCTCTATTGCGCCTTCATGTCGCAGCCCTATGCGGTGGGAACGCGCGGCATCCCCGGCAGCAGCAGCTGCGAGCGCTGCAACTGCAAGGCGGTGCCGGTGGTGATTGCGGGGAGCAAGCAGCTGGTGCGCATGGAGGCGCAGTGCGTGTGCCCCGAGGTGCAGTGTCGGACCAACTACCGCGGAGCCAGCATTCGCCGATTCGCATGCCCTCCTCTGCAGCAAACGTATGGACACTTGGGTGATTCGATAAATTCCACCCGCCCCTCATCTGGGATTCGCTTGCCCACCCCTGCAGCAGACATACGGGATTGGATATCAGTTTTGATAAATTTCAGAAGTGATTTCTCGGTGGGCATTTGTTGTTGATGAGAAGGATTTTTTGGAGGCAGCGGAAATGGCTTCCGAGTGACTGGTCAAATGAGAGGGTGGAGGCAGCTGGGGCAGTGAGGGCTGCTACAAGAATATGGGAGCTTTGATCAATGCTGACCCATGTTGAACCATACTGACCCATGTTAACCCATACTGACCCATGCTGACCCATGCTGACCCATGTTGAACCATACTGACCCATGCTGACCCATGCTGAACCATACTGACCCATGCTGACCCACGTTGATCCATGTTGACCCATGCTGACCCATGCTGACCCATGTTGACCCATGTTGACCCATGTTGACCCATGCTGACCCATGCTGACCCATGTTGACCCATGTTGACCCATGCTGACCCATGCTGAGTTCTGCTGACCCAGCGAGGCCAGTGAGCGCAATGAGGGTTTTCCAAAAGTTTCTTCCAACGTACCCTCCATGCTCATGTGTGCCTGTGTCTGGTCCGTCCATGGGGAAAGGAGGGGCAAGGGCGGGGACGGATACAAGATCTAGAAAACGCGTCTGTCACAAATGTTTACTCATGTCTGCCCTGTTTGCTCCATCCCATCTTCTAACTGTGCTCATTTGTGCAGGTGTCTTATCAATCGAGTGGGGCGGGGTGGCGTGGACAGCGAGGGCTACAGGATCGACGTTGGCACGTGCATAGCGCCACAAGATGGTGAGTTCTGCGCTGCTTACTGTAATGCTGCAAAATATGGGCTCTATGTGGCCTGTTCTCATTGTACGAATGTGCTACCACACAATCCTACCTCCTCCCTTCCCAAGTTGAAAAGGATTTTTTTTTTTTTTTTTTTAGGAAACAAAGCAGTTGGTCTTCCCCCTCCACTCTATCCACTTGTTCCTTTCCATCAGCTTTCAGAGCCACCAACTGCAAAAGTGTGGGCCCCACATGGAGCATGACGTGGTAGGCCCTCGGGACCAGCATGCCAAGCCCGGAACCCTTAAAACACTCCTTTCCTCGTATTTCAACCATTTCCTTCGCATAGCCACCATCCTGCAGCTTTCAGAGCCACCAACTGCAGCAGTGCGGGTCCCACATGGGGAATGAAGTGGTATGCTCTCGGTACCACCAACATCCCCAAGCCTGAGACTTTGAGCTCTCTTTTCCTGCCCTCTCTTCTCTCCCACCATTCCTTCTACAGCTTTCAGAGCTACCAACTGCAGCAGTGCGGGTCCCACATGGGGAATGAAGTGGTATGCTCTCGGTACCACCAACATCCCCAAGCCTGAGACTTTGAGCTCTCTTTTCCTGCCCTCTCTTCTCTCCCACCATTCCTTCTACAGCTTTCAGAGCTACCAACTGCAGCAGTGCGGGTCCCACATGGGGAATGAAGTGGTATGCTCTCGGTACCACCAACATCCCCAAGCCTGAGACTTTGAGCTCTCTTTTCCTGCCCTCTCTTCTCTCCCACCATTCCTTCTACAGCTTTCAGAGCTACCAACTGCAGCAGTGCGGGTCCCACATGGGGAATGAAGTGGTATGCTCTCGGTACCACCAACATCCCCAAGCCCGGGGATTGGTGCACACGGTGCAAGTGCGGGCATATGGGGCTCGTTAGGTGTCGCAAGGTGACCAATTGCACGCCGCCACCTGGCAAATCGGCCACTGGGTGAAGACGTGTCACTGTTGTTGCTGGCCGCGTTGCTGGTTTCGGTTGTTGGCTTATGGGGATTAACACATGCTAGAGGGTGTTTGGGCAAAAAGGGAGGATCTTCTAGATGCCTTTCACGCTTCATTGCACTCGATGAAGCTGGAAGCTGGGGAATAGACGGCAACATGTGTATGGACTTGTTGGCTTGTATCATATCGGGATGTCTGCTGCCTAGTTGCATATCAAAGAATGAAATGTGCAATTCAATGCTGATAGTGCATTCACAATGAGAACAGTACAGTAGGGTGTGCTTATGAACCGATGGGATGCCAACACATTCAGTCAGGCGAAATCGTGTTTTCGCTTACGTGCATTACTCGTGTTACTCAATTCGCGCCAGCTGTGACTTGTTTGACCGATCCCCAAGTGAGCATTGAACCCAGTAGGGCTGGGTAGGGTGGAATTACCAGAACGCGTTCTTGTATAGGGAACGATACTTCCATCACTACCCTGTATGCCGAGACTTATAACAGGCTTCTCAACATCGAGACTTCACCAACACTTCCACTCCCACTAGCTTTGCAGAACCGACAATGCTTGTCTGATGAAGCCGACAGTGAAAAGCAGTTAGGAATGACATGACAACTTCCTTTGCTGTCTTGAAACCACGAGTAGCCAGGAGTTGGTGCGTAATTGTGTGCTCCTCGTCGCGCCTTTCGCGGCTGGAGATTAGTTGCAGTAATACGGGAGTCACGGCCTATTGATGGCCTTCGTTTTGAAGCCCCCGTTTTAATTACTATAAGGGTTGGACGATCGTAAAAGGCGAAATACGGCTTCTCTTATTGGAATGGTGGTGCAGTTTTTGGAATGTAGCAGCCACTGACCGTGAAGATGGCTTCAGGAAATGAAGATCCGACGACTCGTAAACCTCAAATCAAGCAACTAGAGCTAGTTCCGACGGTTCACGCCGGCGTCGCCATCGCTCTCGCTCTCTCCTTCGCTTTCATTGGTCTATACACGTACGGCATATCCTCTCCTCTTCTCCTGGATCAGGTTTCAAGATTCTCTTCTGGATTCGCCTCCAGTTTTTCCGATTCCACAGCCACGTCAGCACAAGCAGGAAAATTAACCGGACATGACGACTCTGGGGAACTCCATAAACCACGTCAGCAAAATCAGCTGCAGTTAAACCGGAGTCAGCCCTCTGTCGCCGGTCAACCCTCTGCCGTCGGTCAACCATCTGCCGGCAGTCAACTCCTTACCGGCGATCAATCCGTCAACGTAACCGTTCATCCTCACGGTCCTCACGTCGGGTTACCCTCCGTCGCCGACTCATCGCCCGTGAGCGGCGACACAACAACATCCCCATCAGATCTCGCGTCCCCGTCAGGCTCAACAGCTTTTGAGGCGTCTAGAAGTTTACCCTCGGCTGTTCCAGACGTCACACCATCATCTGCTCCGATTTCACCTTCCTCCCAAGCTAGTGCCGGACCTCCTCCTTCCACCAACCCTCCGACCAAACCTACCACCAATCCTCCCACCGACCCTCCCAGAAAACCTCCCACCAATCCTCCTCTCTCTAATAATCCACCAACCCTCTGGACCAGAATTCCAGGCTCCGTTCTAGATTCCCCGGATAAGATCAGATCCTTCCGAGAAAGGTTCGACTGCATAGGCCGTGAGGGCAATTGGTCGCATTACGTCTCGCCGCGGCTGCTGCCGTGGCCGGACGAGATGAGCAAATGCGACGTGGGGCACCTGAAAAAGAGCTCTCGCCACATGGCGTTTCAAGACGCGGATCGCATGGTTGGGCAGTTTCAGGAGGTTGTGAGTCAAATAGAGGAGATTAGTAAGATGGGGAGAGGGGCGCCTCTGCATTTGCTCAACCAGTTGAGGCAGCTGAAGAGACGGAGGGACGAGTTGATACGTCAGTGGACTGTAAGAGAGTCCCTCAAATACTTCTGGTTGGTTCCAGGAAGCAGCACGGACGGTCAAGATGGAGCAGCAGCACTAGATGGTAGTGGTATCAATGGCAGCAGATGTGCCGGCCCTTGGGAATGGTTCGACCCGGCAACGTTCTGCAGAATTCTCGACAAGCGGAGCGTGCTTATAGTGGGTGACTCAATAAACATGCTTCTAGCCGACGCCATCCGGTTCAATGTAAGGTTAGGTGCCAAGGACCAGGACTCGCGGGTCCAGTGGGGTGAGCCGACAGGTTATTGTCGGCGATACCGAAACGCAACCAAAGAGCCAGCAGACAAACGCTGCTGGACCCTTAATCTTTGCGCAGACCTCGGATTTTCCGTCCGGATCTTTTTCGTGAGGGATTATTACCTTAATTCCACAGAAGCGGAGAACGATTTCATGCTGGATAAGAACTTCGGGGAGTCATGGATGGATGACATTGCAGCACAGGGTGTGTCGATTGTGGTGATGAACCGAGGGGCTCACTTTATTGCAGACGATCAGTTTGAGCGGCAAATGCAATCCACGCTGCTGGCGCTGAGGCAAATTTACCCCGATCTGCTCATTATCGTCCGAAACACCCCTGCCGGTCACCCCCACTGCTGGCTGCACCGGAAGCCGCTTTCTGGGAAGCTTCTGGCACTGCCGCACGACGACTGGCACTGGGACGGGTTTGCGGCGCAGAATGAGATTTTGAAGAGGCTGACGGAGGGTGTGGGAGGGGTGTACATGGATGTGAATGCGTCGGCGGTGTGGCGGCCCGATGGGCATGTGGGCCGGTGGGACTGCCTGCACTACTGCCACCCGGGTCCGGTGGATACATGGGTGCAGCTGCTCTTCAATATGCTGCTGGGGCTGCTGCTGCCAAACAGATGACATGCTGAGATGCCGATACATGGATGGGTGAAAAGTTGTCAGCAAATAAAGGGAACACGACTTCGGTTACAAGTTGTTTCAGTCCCACATATACTCTCAATTCCAAACATGATGCATGAAGATGTTTGCAAAAGAAGTCTATAATATGTATACAATACGATACATTCAAGAAAACAGCGATCTATCTAGTCCCATTCCCCTTCTCAACATTATCGGTACTCGGATTCTTTGTGGCGCACAAAATTCCGTCAGGAATCAGTGCTGATTCCGAGTAATCCGTTCTTCTGAAACGCACCCCCTCCAGTTCGTCCGTCAGTTCCGTCCCAAACCAGCATTCTCGACTCCATTTTCCGATCAGACGGAAATTGACTGGAATTTCGAGTTGAACGAAAACTGTCAAATGCCACTGTTGAACAAAGGTCAGTGACAGTCGTGCAGGAAAGATCGTCGGAAAATCAAATGGGTGGCAGACGGTTTGATTTGATTCTGAACGTTTTGTGTGCGCTACACAGTGGTCTAAGATCTCACCCCACCTCGAAGCCACCCAAACCCACCTGATAACCATCTCAGCTCCCAAGAGTGTTCAGTTCAGCACTCTCCTAGAAATTGCCGAGGCTCCTGAGTATTTTCTCCCACAATACTTCAGCTTGAGTTATGCCGAGCCTCCTAAAGTGTGAATCACGGACGACCCACCTAGGATGATTTAGTACGCGCTTATCAAAGAATGATGCTTCTGCGAAATGTTGTAGTTAGAAATAATTTATGTGACATCAATATTATGAATCAACGCAGAAGTGTCGTTAGCTATCTGTTGTTGCTAATCGTCCAAAATACCTCCGCTGAAATAGTTAGTTTGCGTGTGTTTCGACAGTTCAACGACTTCTTACGGACCATGGTAGTCACCACGCCTCTAGGACCAGATGAAGGCACGACGACCAAATCTAATAATTGGCAGGCCGTGAAAGTCTCGACGGAACACGCCCGCATCGCAATCTCTCTCGCTCTCGCGTTCGCTCTCATTGGACTGCACACGTACTTCATTTTCTTTCTCCCGATTCGTAATATCGCCTCAAAATTCACCGATCCCACCGCCTCCGTTGCTGTCCCGTTCAGAAGTTCTGACGTGGCAGACGTGGCCGCGGCCACGTCAGCGTTATCAGGAAAAGCATACGGACACGACGATTTTGCAGAAGTCCAGAAGCCACGTGAGCCGAGTCAGCTGCGACTCGACCCCTACAACAGCAATCAACCGTCTCCTCCTCCCATCAACCCTTCAATTGACCCTCCCAGTACCGAACCTCTCACCAATCTTCCCAACAAATCTCCATCTAATCCTCCTACCGAACCTCCCACCATCCCTTTTACAAAACCTACTAATCCTCCTACCAAACCTGATACAAACCCTCCTTCCGAACCTCCCACCAAACCTTCAACCAAGCATCCTACCAAGCCTCCTATCAATCCTAGTTCGGACACTCTTACCAAACCTCCCACCGAACCTCCTACCGAACCTCGTACCGAACCTCCTGACAGACCTCCTACCGAGTCTCCCGCCAAACCTCCTATCCAACCTCCTACCCAACCTCTTACCAAACCTCCCGCCAAACCTCTCACTGATCCTCCTACCAATACCAAACCTCCTACTGAAACTCCCACCAAACCTCCTACCAAACTTCCTCTCTCCAAGCCTGACCCAAGCCTCTGGACCCGTATCCCAGGCTCTGTGCTCGATTCCCCCGATAAGATCCGATTTTTTCGAGAAAGATTCGATTGCATAGGGCGGGAGGGCAAGTGGGCCTACGACGACTCGCCGCGGCTGCTGCCATGGCCGGACGAGATGAGCAAATGCGACGTGCGTCATCTGAATAAGAGCTCTCGCAACGTGGCGTTTCAAAACGCGGATCATCTGGTGGGACGGTTTACGAAGGTTGTGACTCAAATCGAGGAGATTACTCGGAGAGGAAAGGAGGTTTCTCAGCAGCAGATTGACAAGTTGAAGAAGCTGGAGAGATGGAATGACATTCTTAGGCGTCAGTGGGCTGTAAGAGAGACTCTCAAGTATCGCTGGGTGGTTCCAGAGAGCGACGCAGAGGGGCAGGATGGCGGGACATCACAAGCTCGCAGCAGCAGCAGCAGATGCGGTGGGCCTTGGGATCGGTTCTCCCCGGAAAACTTCTGCAAGTTACTAGACAAGAGACACGTGCTTGTAGCGGGTGACTCCATGAACATGCTTCTAGCCGAGGCTATCAGGCACAACCTAAGGGTAGGCGCCAAGAAGCAGGACTCCCGGGTCCAATGGGAAGAGCCGACAGGCTACTGCCAGCGGTACCGAATCGCAACACAGTTAGTAAAGCTTGTTAACAACAAGTGCTGCTGGACTGTTCATGCCTGTGCAGACCTCGGCTTTTCTGTCCGGATTTCCTTTGTCCGGGATTATTACCTAAACTCCACAGAAGACGTGAACGATTTCCTGTTGGATAGGAGCTTTAAGGAGACTTGGATGAATGAGATTGTACCGATGAACGTGTCGATACTGGTCTTGAACCGAGGGGCTCACTACCGTCACAACGCCAGGTTTGAGCGGCAGTTGCGGCCTACTCTGCTGGCCCTCCGAAACGCCCACCCTAACCTGCTCATTATCGTCCGAAACACCCCGCCCGGGCATCTCAACTGCTCGCTGCATGATAATCCGCTTTTCGAGAAGCTTCTGGACCTTCCGGAGGGCAAATGCTGGCATTGGAACAATTTTGCGGAGCAGAATAGGATTGTGAAGAGGCTGACAGAGGGCGTGGGAGGGGTGTACATGGATGTGAATGCGTCGGCAGTATGGAGACCCGATGGGCATGTGGATAGAAAGGACTGCTTGCACTACTGCCACCCGGGCCCCGTGGACACGTGGGTGCAGCTGCTCTTCAACCTGTTGCTGGGGCTGCTCGTGCCCAGCGGCTGAGTTGCTGGGAGAATCACACTTTGGAGGTGCCTCGAAGGGCTTGTGGGCTAGTGGGAAACTGACTGCTTGAACTGCTGTTATCCGGGACTGGTGGATATGTGGGAATACCTGGGTGCAGCTGCTCTTCAAACTGATGATTTGGCTGCTCGGGCCCAGCGGCTGAGGGTGTGGGACTGTGGAAACAGTTTGGAGGTCCCTTGGCACTTACTATGGGCTTCAAGGGGATCACCCACTACAAGTACCTACTACTGGGACTGCCACCCTGGCCCCGTGAATCGTGGGTGCAGCTGCTCTTAAACGTGCTGCTGGGACTGCTACAGTAACGTTTTTTAGGCGCCTCATGCCGCGTGTGGTGGGGGGGAGGGACTGTGTGCTCTACTGCCACCCAGGCCAGTGTGTTGGGATGAGAATGTTTTCAACACAGTGGATATTTTGGGTGCAGCTGTTGTTTAATAAGCTGCTACTGCTGTAGCTTGGAACACTGTACAGTGGATGCCCTTGGAGGTGATCATTTCTTGTGGCACAAAACAAAACTCGGCTCCTCCCTACCACAGGGATTTTCAGCGTAATCATCAACAATGTCAGTGGAAATAATTCAATCCATCCAAAAACTGCTTATGGAATGTATTCGAGACCTTACTAATTCTGAAGTTAATTATCGGTAAACAAATCCGCGCTTTATGAATTACGTCGTGAAAAAAGTGGGGGGCTATAATAGTATGTGTACTTCATGTGCTTCACTAGCAGAAAAGTTTGTATTGTCAGTATTCATCGGTTCATATGAATGATACACCCCCGACCTTTAACATGAACTCGTTATAGACATGTGCAATTTTTGTGGTCGTCCTCGCGTACGGCTGAAAAATGGTGTTCGCGAACCAGTCCCAAGTGGTCCCAGGTGCTGCGTCAGCAATAGACGGAGCGGGCAAATCCTCCGCTGGCGTGGCATCCCAGGCTTTTTTCTTTTGGGGGTGTTGTGACTTATCTGCTGATAAGTCGGCAACCTCTTAGGGCATAGTAACAATTGCGGGATCGATTTTTGTAGGTTTCCGAGACGTTACGCATGGATTCAGTGCGGTGGTAGTTCATTCTTCTGCCCTCAACCCTCCCTCTTGCCTTCTTTAAGCTGCGGTATACATTTGAAATCAGGGGTTCAAAATCTTTTGAAATTTGAAAAGTTGCCCCAAACCTGTGGGGCAAGCTCCCTAAACCCAAAACCCAGCTGACAAATGTATACTTCAGCTTTTACCGCTCCCTACAACGTTGAGTCTTGTCGAGTCTTGCTTGCCTTACCTTGAACACTGAACAAGTTCTCACGTGTCTAGTTCTTGCGAGGGAGAGAGGAGAGCATGTGGTGCCTGCTGCCAGGTTTCTCGCCGATTTTCTTACCTTGAGAACACCGAGGGAGAGAGAGGGAGCGTGTGCTTCCGAGCTGGCGGTGCCGTCTCCGTACAACACATTCCGTGCAACGTTTTGATCCGTACAACGTATTAATCCAATGGCGTTAGGTACGGAGGGTCACCTCTGCCAACGATCCTGCGATCGATCCTGCGTAGGATCGTTGTCGTTTGGCAGGGTTCTGAGAGTTGTGGATGCAATAAGCAAGATTTGAGTGCGGTGGAGGGTCGATTTTGCACGATCGATCGTGCGAAATCGGCCGAGGTGACGCGTCCTGAGGGCGGGTCCAACGCGTTCGTTTGCAGTTCATCCTAAGGGCGGAGTCCGTCGTGGCGCAAGACGATTTCAGACCGTTTTGCACCGTGACTGCGCACAGCGGTTATCAAGCTTCACCGTTTTGCACCGTGATGCAACACGGGTAACCGGCGCACAGAACGAACGAGGACGAACGCGCTGTGGACCCGCCCTAAGATGCACCGCCGCGCGCTCATCATGTCCTCCTCGTTGTGCCATGGCGACGTATCAATCCTTTCAATTGCAATCAGCGCACAAGCTATGCTACGCTACCTCAGACTGTTGCACAACAGCGTGTGTCGAGTCGATCGATTGAGAGACATTGCTGCGACGATTTCTGGAATACGCCAGCTACGCCACTGCCATGACTCTAGCAGGATCGGAAGGCACGACGACCAGTAGTAAACCTCGAAAATGGCTAGCCGAAACCGTCCCGACGGTTCACGCCCGCGTCGCAATTGCTCTCGCCGCTATTTCGGTCGCTCTCATTGGACTAAACACATACTGCATCTCCTTTCTCCTGGTTCGTTATACAAGACTCACCTCCAGTTACCCTAATTCCACCGACGGCGATCAGCCGTCTGCCGGCGACCAACTCCCGGGAGGCCATGAGTTCGTTAGAGTAGCCGATTCTCCTCGCGTCGCAGTCCCAGCAAACCCTTTTCCTGTGAGTGGCACAACAGCATTCCCGTCAAATCTCAATACCTCAGGCTCAGGAGTTCCTGAGGTGCCTAAACAATCATCTTCAGCAGAATCACGCGTCACCCCATCTACACAAATTTCACCTTCCTCTTATTCTAGTGTCGGATTCCCTCCTCCCACCAAACCCCCAACTAATCCTCCTACCGACCTTCCTACCACTCCTCCTTCCAAACATCCCACCAACCCTCCAATCAACCCTCCTATTCATCCTTGTATCAAACTTCCTTACGACACTTCTACCAAGCCTCCCACCAAATCTCCTACCGAACTTCCTGCAGAACCTCCTACCGAATCTCCTACCGAACCTCCCACCAAGCCTCCTACCGAACTTCCATTCAAATCTCCTACCGAACCTCCCACCAAGCCTCCTACCGAACTTCCCTCCAAACCTCCTACCGAACCTCCTACCGAACTTCCTGCCGAACCTCCTATCGAACCTCCTACCAAACCTCCCACCAAGCCTCCTACCGAACCTCCTACCAAGTCTCCTACCAAACCTCCTACTGAACCTCCTACAGAACTTCCTGCCGAACTTCCTATTGAACCTCCTACCGAACCTCCCACCAAGCCTCATACCGAACTTCCCTCCCAACCTCCTACCGACCCTTCTTTCTCTGAACCTTCACCAACCCTCTGGACCAGAATCCCAGGCTCTCTGCTCGATTCCCCAGATAAGATCAGATACTTCCGAGAAAGATTTGATTGCATAGGCCGCGAGGGGAAGTGGTCCCGCTATGTGTCGCCGCGGCTGCTGCCCTGGCCGGACGAAATGAGCAAATGCGACGAGTTTCACTTAGGAAAAGGCTCGCGCAACGTGGCGTTTCAAGACGCGGATCGCGTGGTGGGACAGTTTCAGGAGGTTGTGACTCAGATAGAGGAGATTACTGGGGGAGGAAAAGTGATTCCTCGGCAACAGGTGAACCAGTTGAAAAGGCTGAAGAGACAGAAGGATATTCTCATGCGTCAGTGGGCTGTAAGAGAGACGCTTAAGTACGTCTGGAAGGTTCCAGGAAGCAACGTGGAGGGACAGGATGGAGCAACAGCACCAGAAGCTATCAACGGCAGCAGATGCGGTGGGCCTTGGGAATGGTTCAACCCGGAAAAGTTCTGCGAAATTCTGGATAAACGAAGTCTGCTTATAGTTGGTGACTCAATAAACCTGCTGCTAGCCGATGCCATCTTGTACAATGTGAGGCTAGGCGCCAAGGACCAGGCCTCCCGGGTCCAATGGGGTGAGCCGACAGGCTACTGCCAGCGATACCGCAATGCTACCAAAGAGCCGGCAGACAAACGCTGCTGGACCCTTCGTCTCTGTGCCGACCTTGGATTTTCCGTCCGGATTTTTTATGTCCGAGATTACTACCTCAATTCCACCGAAGCGGTTAACAATTTCATGTTGGATAAGAGCTTCGGAGAGACTTGGATGGGGGAGATTGCAGCGCAGGGCGTGTCGATAGTGGTGATGAACCGAGGGGCTCACTTCATTGCAGATGATCAGTTTGAGCGGCAAATGCGGTCCACGCTGCTGGCCCTCCGACAGACCCACCCTGATCTGCTAATTATCGTCCGAAACACCCCCGCCGGGCATCCTGGATGTTGGCTGCACCGGAAGCCGCTTTCCGGGAAGCTTCTGGCACTGCCGCATGATGACTGGCACTGGGATGGGTTTGCGGCGCAGAATGAGATTTTAAAGAGGTTGGTGGAGGGCGTGGGAGGGGTGTACATGGATGTGAATGCGTCGGCGGTGTGGCGGCCGGATGGGCATGTGGGGCGGTGGGACTGCCTGCACTACTGCCACCCGGGCCCGGTCGATACCTGGGTGCAGCTGCTCTTCAATATGCTGCTGGGGCTGCTCGTGCCCTCCGTTTGATTGGTACTTTAGGGTGTCAATATGAGATGCTGAGAGTGTCAATATGTGGGTGCAGCTGCTCTTCAACATGCTGCTAGGAGAATCACACCTATGAAGCACTTTGAAGAGCATGTGGGGTGGTGGGTGCCTGATTGCCTGCACTTCTGTCACGCAGGTCAGGGCTAGTGTACATACAAGCATTTTCAGCCCTATTTTTGGAGACAAATACTGGAAATTTCACCAACAGATGAAAACACCAAAACACGGTTTCTGCTTGATACCGAATGTTACAAGAGTTCCAACAGCATATTGTACAGTAATTGCGTCCACGTATCCACCAGCCCTGGCTGACAGTAACGAGTACAGTCCCTCCCCACATGCCCATCCGGTCGTAGCGCAGTCATATGATCCACATCCACATACACCCCTCCAACCAACTCCACTCCCTTGGCAATCCCATTCTGCACCTCCCTCCCATCCCCATTCCCACCAGGCAGAGACTTTACCGGCTCCCAGTGCTCCCAGCAGTTGGTGTGCGCAGCGGGCGAGCTTATAAAGAGGATGAGCAGGTCAGGGTGGGTCTGTCGGAGGGCCAGCAAAGTCGATCTCAATTGGCGCTCCAACTGCTCATCTGAGATGGAGTGAGCTCCTCGGTTCATCACCACTATCGACACGCCCTGCGCTGTAATCTCCCCCACCCACGACTCCGTAAACTTGTTACTCACTATCCACTCGTTTCCTGCTCCTACTCCTTTGGAGTAGTTAACACTCAGACTATCGTCCTGTATGAAATGCAACTGGAAAGGCTTTGCTAGTATGCGTTTTCTTCCGTCCTCCTCACCTTCCTCTCCACTGCTCAGCAAACTCCGCTGCCCGCCCTTTCTCCCCTTGAACTTCGCACCTGCCAACTCCTCTGCCCCGAAAACTTCAGAAGCTGATCCCACGCTAGAGCCCCTCTGCTTAGCAGCCATCTTCACCTCCACACCTATAGCCCCGGCTCCAGACCCCTTTCTCCTGCTCCTTCCGCTTCTATCGCTCACCCGCCTCTCATCATCCCTCCCCTCAATCCCATCCTCATCTCCGTCGACCCTGCTTCTGCTGCTGCTCCTCCCTCTCTCGCGCAGCCTATCCATCCCTGTATTCTCCACCGTTTCTCCGTCCCTTCTCCCTGCCTCCTCCTCCCTTCCCTCGCTCCTACCCCCGGCCTTCGTGACCCTGCCTGTATGATCTTCCTGCTGCACCTGCAGCAGCAGCTGCTGCTGCTGTTTCCCTTGCCGTGCCGGCTGCTGCTCCTTCCTTTCCTGTACCTGCTGCCGTCCCGTCAGCTCCTGCTGCTGCCCTCCTCGCTCTGGTTGGAGAGCATTCTTCCTGAGCCCTTCGCCTTCCCTGCTACTAGCGGTTGCCCTCTCACGCCCCTCTCCTCTTTGCAAATCCGCCGATGCTGCTCGCACCTCGTTCGCACCCTCCTCCTCCTCTTCCCGCTTTCCTCCACCCCCTTTTCGCCCCTTCTGGCTCAAAGACGAGATCGAATCCATTTGCTCCCCATCGTTATCTGAACCAGGAACGGATTTGTCAGAGCCGTTATGGTCCTCCGCGGAATAAGTACTGTTAAGATCGGAGCAGAGGTTGACAGTCCAGCAGCGTGACTGTAACGGTTTCTTGGACGCCTTTCTCAGCCGCTGGCAGTAAGGAGTCGCCTTTTCCCTTATAACGCGGGATGCTGGATTTTTCGCTCCCACCCTTGCATTCCGCCAAATCGAATCTGCCAAATCCATATTACTAGAATCCCCCACTACAAGCACATTCCTCCCGCCGATAATCTGACAAAACTGCTCAGGGTCAAATCTGGTCCAGGAGTCACCACACGTGGCGTAATTTCGGCCGTCCGTTCGTCCTCCTCCGCTGCCTGCCTCTTCCTCATCCTCCACCTGTCCTGGTATTAACCACTCATACTTAAGTGTGTCTCTTACGCGCCAACGCTTACGCAGCATCGCTTGGTCCCGCTTCATAGACTCTACTTTCGGTCTCCATTTCGCCAAAGCCGGAACCCGAATTATCCTTCCCTGTATGGACTCCACCTGCTCCGCCACCTTATCGGCTCCCTCCATAGCGAGGTTTTTTTCGTCCAGTTTCGCGAACGTTGCGTCACATTCGCTGAATTCGTCCGGCCACGGTAACAACCGAGGAGTGGAGTTATAGGCCCAGCGACCCGCCTTGCTAATGCACGCGAACCTCCTCCGAAATCGCCGGATCTTATCCAGGGAATCTAGCATAGATCCTGGAATCTGACTCAATCCGCTCAAGTGGTCCGCATTGCTCATTTCCGCAGTCTCAGACTCCCCGTGGAATCTACCAGTGCTGTCCTGCTGCCCGGAAAACGGCGATTCGGTTTCCGATCCTTCCAGTTTTGAACCTCCGATTGTACTGGGAGGCGTTTGTCCCTTGGACGATGCTGACCATTCTCGCAGAAGCGCGGATCCTTCGTGAGAGTATATCGAAATGAGCGACGCGCAGCAGAGAATAACGACGGTGACGATGAACAAACAGACGGTCAGGATCTCGCCTCGCTTCGCCGCTTCGCGGTAACGATCTCCTCCGCGCGGCGAGCTGGCGGCGCGTCGACGCATGATGAACGGCGGATTCCGCGCATTAGCAAGTGACGAAGAAATGGATTGGATTAAACCGGGGGAAACTTATACGTCAGCGGGATATCAACTGCAAATCTAGTCCAAAGTGCTTACTGCGCGAGCTTCAACACATAAGAAAGAACGACATCGCTGGGAAGGGAACGCCACCTGACTACAGTAATTAAGGCGAATCCTGACCAGAGAAATCGCCTCTACTCGACCACACCCTCCCGCGCCCACCCACTCCCCGCGCCTCCCGTTCACCAACTTACATACACAGGATGCCCAACCCCTGCGCGCGAATTTGCTCTGCCCGTAATTGAAAGTCTGCCCCTGTGTTTTTTTTCCCGGGCAGTTGCACCCTGTTTATAAGCACATTCGCCACTTGGTTGTGGGTGGCCAGGCGACAAAAAAAGCGCATGTGCTTCGTGACAACAAACGTTGCCCCGTCATCTCCCTGTTTTTAGGCCAGGGACAGGGTTCGCGAAAACTGTGGCCGACGGAGTTTTGACGTCGCGCACAGTCTCGCAAATGACTGTATGCCACGTCGATGCGGCTCATCGTGCACCAAACGAACACACCTCTCCCCATCCGCGCCACGTGGACATTGCCGAAGTTGGATATAAACCCAACAATGTCCACAAAGCGCACTTATGCACACGTCATCAGCTGTTGTGTTTGTTACTCGTGCGAGTAACAAACACAATCCTGGAACAATTCAGTCGATTTGCGAGGTTTCAGTCGCAAATGTTGCAACATTCACTCCGCGAAGGAGTGTTACAAGCGCAAATGTGGCAACATTCACTCGCCAGAATGTTGCCACTTCACATTGGTGCGCCGCGATGAGACACACACAACTTTGAGTCTCCCGAGCTCTTTCAGTCGTAGATAAATTGACATTGTAACTCGCCAGTCACAAGACTTACCCAGCCTTTCAGTAGCTAACCATGCCGCGCCTCCTTCGCCGAGCCCAAGTTCCCGTGCATATCAAGAGGGCAATCTGTGCCCACCATGTCAGCAACCCGCGTATGCGCCATGTCGACCTGGCGCGTTGGTGCTTTACCCGGTACGGGATCCGTCCCGATCGCTCGACCATTGGGCGCGTGCTCAAAAGCGCCGAGCGTTGGACGGCAACGTCCCCCAACGACAACACCGTTCGAGTGCGTGGCGGCACGTACCCCGAGCTTGAGCAGGCTATGGCGCGCTGGATCCGCTCCGCCGGCCCTGCAGGTGTTCCACTCACACTGATGACTATCCGCGACCATGTCGCGAGGTTCGCCCGCGGCATGGATATCCCCGACACCTTCCGCTGCTCCGTCGGTTGGGTGCGCCGTGCCATGCGGCGCAACGGCATTCGATGCCGCAGCGCAGTCGGGGAGGCCGCTGACCAGGTGTGAATCAAGAAAACAGGAATGAAATGACTAAGTGAAAGTTGGGTACAAAAGGCAAACCCTAGGAAACTGTACCCCATATGTGCTACCCCACTATAGCCTACAGTAACTATGTCAAATAACTCTGACACACCCCCATAGGCAAAGTGGGGGAGAACAAGGGGTCACAAGACCAGTCAAGCAAAGCAAAGCAAGCTCAGGGTGGATCACAAAGTCACCACACATTCCGAGCACAAGTTCAAGGCCACAAGGTCAGTTCACATGCAGGATTACATATATATATAAGGCTAAACAAGCAAGAGCAGGAGTATATATATATGCAACAGTACAAACAAGGTCAAGAGGTGAGCAAGTGAGGCAAGGTAGGCACAAGACCCAGCTGAGTACAGAAGCGCTGATGATCACAAGGCGCAAGTGCCTTGGTGAAGATATCAGCAGTGTTGGCCTCAGAGGCCACGTACGCAAGTCGCAGCTGACCACGCTGCTGTAGCTCACGAGCAAGGAAGTAGCGAAGAGCAATGTGCTTCGTTCTGTGCTCCAGTCTCTGCTCTCGACACAAGGCCAGCATGGCCTTGTTGTCTACGTAGAGCACTGGAGGAGAACGAGGCGGCTCTCCGAGGTCAGTCAGCAGGTAGGTGAGCCAGCGAAGCTCCTGTGCAGCCATGGCCCCGGCGTAGATCTCAGCCTCGCAACTGGAGCCGAGAACAGAAGACGAGCGAGTAGCCCGCCACGAAACAGAGCCGGAACCAAGGCTGAAGGTGTAACCCTGTGACGACCGCTGCGTAGCCTGGTCGTCAGCCCAAGAAGCGTCTGCGTGTCCAGTGAGGACCACTGGACTCTGCCCTCCAAGCACAAGCCCCATGCCCGATGTACTGCACAAGTAGCGCAACACCCTCTTCGCTGCAGCCATGTGCTCCGGTCTGTGTCTCCCAGGAGCAACATAGCGTGCAAGAATGCTAAGAGAGTATGCAAGGTCAGGTCGTGTGCAGGTCATCAGGTACATGAGGCAGCCAACAAGCTCTGGGTACGGGCCACTCGACTCTACGGACTCATCCGAAGGCAGAGCTGAGAGCGAGTGGCGAGTAGGCAGAGGAGTGGCCTGAGGCGAGGAGTACGTGAAGCCGAAGCGCTGAAGGACCTGCTGCACCATGTGTGACTGAGTCAGGGTAATGGTGCGGCGTGCTCTGTCCCGGGTGATCTGCAAGCCAAGGTAGCTGCGCAGTTCACCCAGGTCTGTGCACGTGTGTCTCTTCTGCAGCTCGGACTTCACGTGGGCGAGTCCAGCAGTGTCAGCTGTGGCAAAGACCAAGTCGTCGACGTACACGAGGATGTAGAACGGCGGCAAAGAAGTGTCGGTGCGCAGAAACAGCGACGGGTCGGCAGTAGAGGGAGCAAACCCAAGAGCCGCAAGCGTAGTCCTGAGTGTGTCGTGCCACTCACGCGGTGCCTGGCGGAGACCGTAGACTGGCCGCCGGAGGCTCCGCTGGGTGCCAGGAGGAAAATTCCCAGTGAAGCCAAGTGGGCGGCGCAGCCAGATCTCCTCGTGCAGGCTGCCCTGCAAGAAAGCAGTGCTGAAGTCAAGAGAGTGTAGCTCGTAGTCACGGTGAGCAGCTATGTGCAACAGTACCCGAAGAGTGGTCATCTTCGGGGTGGGAGAGAAGGTCTGAAAGTAGTCAACTCCCTGCCGCTGACTGAAGCCACGAGCCACGTAACGCGCCTTGAAGACAGGCGGAGAACCCGGCGGCCGCTTCACCCTGAAAATCCACATGCCACTGACGATGTTCGCCCCAGGCGGGGGAACCTCGTCAACGTAGGTGCCTGTGGACTTCCAGGAAGCCATCTCTGCGTCCATAGCTGCCTGCCACTGAGAGGAGTAGGGACCCTCTATCGTCTCCGCGTAAGAGCGCGGAGTCGGGATGTCAAGTGCATCCGGGTCTCCCTCAGGGGTAAGCAGTACGGACACGAGATGAGGTGAAGCAGCAGCCAAACACTGGAACTCCTCCTGCCTGTCCTCAAGGACGTCCGTGCCAAGGGCACACTCACCCCCGACGGACGGAGGACAGACAGACTCAGACTCAGCAACAAGACTAGCAGCGTAGTCTAGACGACAGCGAGCAGCAAAGTCGACGAGCTCAGTAACTAGGGCAGACGCAGCAGTGGACTCAAAGGAAGGGTCAGTGACAACAGTAGCAAGGAGACGCGTGACAGTAGGACTGGCAGCACGAAGAGAGTCCGACTCCGGGTCAGGAAGAGTAGGAAGAGAGGACTCAGGAGGAGAAGGCAAAGGGGCACGCAGAGGAGCAGTGGACGGACGCAGAGACATCCGGTGCGTGCCAGGGACAGGAGGAGGACGCTGACGCGAACCACGACCACTAGTGCGAGAGGCACGGACAAGCGACGCAGGGCGAGACGCAGGCTCACGACGCTCAGCAAGACCTCCAGTAGGACCAGTGTAGGGAGAAGGAGCGGGCAGTGGGGAGGCCGGCTGTAACTGTAACTGTGACGGGACAGGCTGTGGACACTCTAAGGGAGGAGGAGGACCAGTAGAAGGCGGGAGACCAAGAACCTGCTGAAGGAGCGGAACGAAGTACGGCCGAGGCCGTGTGGCGACTCCAGACACAGCAGGGACAGCACCAGTACCCCCAGCGGCAGCACCAGCGCCAGCAGTACCTCCAGCTCCAGCACCCCCAGCAGGACCGCCTCCAGGACCGACAGCAGTAGCCTCAGCGCCAACACCCTCAGCAGCTCCAGCTCCAGTCGTACCCGCAGGCCCAGCAGCTCCAGTACTCCCAGTACGAGCACCTTCGGGACCCGCGGCACCAGCACCCTCAGCAGCCGAAGAACCTCCAGCTCCAGCAGCACGCCTCCAGCGCCGGGCAAACCACTCGCGCAGCTCCTGTGGAGAGAGTGCCTCCCGTCGAGACGAAGCACCCGGAGAACCTCCAGGCTCAGCACCGCCAGACGCCACACGAGCAGGCCCAGCTCCCTCAGGCTCCGCACCCCCAGGCTCAGCACCTCCAGGCGTAGCACCCCCAGGCGTAGCACTCCCAGGCTCAGCACCCCCAGGCTCAGCACCCCCAGTAGTAGCACCCCCAGGCTCGGCACCCTCAGGCTCAGCACCCCCAGTAGTAGCACCCTCAGGCTCAGCACCCCCAGGCGTAGCACCCACACGCTCAGCACCCCCAGAGTCAGCACCCCCAGGCTCAGCACCCTCAGCAGCACCAGAGTCACCAGTAACCTCGACAGGCTCGACTGCGTCTACCTGGGACACACCTGAAGGGGCAGGACCCTGAGGGGGGAGGGGGTCTACCGGGGGGGGACCTGGGACAAGGAAGAGCGGTGGCGGGGGGAGGGACGGAGTGCGGTAGGGGAAGAGGCGGTAGTAGGGGACCGACTCGTCAAACGTGACGTCCTGGGAGGACAGAACACGGCGAGAGGTGGGGTGGTAGAACTGCCACCCTGGCGCGTCAGGGGGGAAGCCAAGGAAGACGCAAGGAGCAGCACGAGGGGACAGCTTGTCCGCAGACAAGTCGCGGACAAACGCCCGAGATCCCCAGACACGGAACGCAGACGCATCGCCAACCTTCCCCGTCCACAGCAAAGCTGGGGAGGTCTCCGGCATGGAGACCCTGGGGTGAAGGTTGATCTGATGCGCCGCGTACCGAACCGCAAACGGCCACAGAAAATGGGGGGCAGCCGCATGCATCATGGACGTACGGGCGACATCCATGATCATGCCAATGCGGCGCTCAGCAATCCCATTTTGCTGTGGAGAGTCCGGAAGCGTGAAGGTCTGGCGGATGCCTCGTGCACGACAGTAGGCTCGCAGAAGGCCAGAGGAGAACTCTCCACCTCTGTCAGAGTGCAGACGCTGAACAGGAAAGTCCGAGCCGAAGCTCTGCCTGAGCTGGAGACGAGCTGCGCGGATCCAGTCGATCAACACCTCAGTGACATCACCCTTGCTGCGCAAGGGGAAGACTGTGGTGTAACGCGAGTAGTCGTCAACCACCAGCAGGAAGTAGCGCTCGTGACCCTGTCCACGGACGCGGGCCGGGCCCCACACGTCCATGTGAAGCGTCTGCAGCGGGGCCTCTGTCGGAGGAAACTGGGAGGAGTGAGGGGCAGCCCGCTGCCGCCCCTCGACACAGGGGACGCAGGTAGGGCCAGGCCCCGGAGGAAGGGGAGGGAGGGACCGGGGAAGACCAGAGACAAGGACACGGGAGGCCATGCTTCGGAGACGAAGCAGGGAGGGGTGACCAAGGCGGTGGTGCCAGAGGAGAGTCTCGTGAGACAGGAGGCGACACGAACAGGGGGCAGACTCAGGACCAGACCTGGACGCTGCAGCAAACACCTGACCCGACGCAGCTACCTGACCAGACGTAGTGACTGGAGGAGACGCAGTGGTCAGGGTGTACAGGCTCGACCCCGGCCGACGGGTAAACGTGGCCAGGTGTCGGCCTGTCCGAGCGTCCGTGCAGTGGGTCACCCGCTGACTCGCAGGAGTGAACTGGTGAACCCCCGCATCCTGTAGGTCAGCACCACTCACCAAGTTCGTAGAGAACGAGGGAAGGTAAAGACCAGACAGGGTGCCAGAGGGGGCCGCCGGACATGGGAGGACAGTGGAGAAGTGAGCAAGGACAGGACCCCCAGAGGGGTCTGCCAGAGAGACTGCAACTGGCCGGCTAAGCGGCGTGAGTGTGGTGCGGTCTCGAAAGAAGGAGCGAGAAGCCCCCGAGTCAAGGGTGAAGGTGTGGGAGGCCGAAGCCGACGCAGAACCTGAGAGAGCAGACTCACCAGCACCTGAGGGAGCAGACGCACCTAGAGCAGCAGCCTCGCTAGCACCTAGAGCAGCAGCCTCACCAGTACCTAGAGCAGCAGTCTCAATGCCCGGGTCGGGCGGAAAACACCGGTAACAGTCACCCTCATCACTAATAGTCACAGTATACATGGCAGCAAGAATAGCATCAAAGTCAAGGTCAAAGACAGCCACACCCGCCCTAGACAGCTCACCCCAGCGGGGGATCTCAGTGGCCTCAGGGAACTGGTGACGCCAAGCGTCCGTCAGGCGGCCAAAGCAGCGCTGGGTGGAGTGCGCACCCCCGCACTGCTCACCCGCGCGGTCGCCGGTGCGGAGGACGTAGGCGCACGGACCAGTACCCCCACCCCTCTGGCGTGCAGTGTACCACTCACGGAGCTGCTGAGGGGAGGGGATGTCACGAGTGCGCTGCTGCTGCTGCTGCTGCTGCTGAAGCTGACCACCACCGGAGCCGACCCTCTGCGCAGCGCCACCCCGACCAGCTCCACCTCCTCCGCCGCCTCCTCCTCCACCGCCGCCACCTCCGCTCCCTCCGCCACTGCCGCTGCCGCCTCCGCCTCCACTGCCGCCACCGACACCTCCACCCCCGCCACCACCCCCACCGCCACCCCCACCTCCTCCACCGCCTCCACTGCCGCCTCCACCGCCCCCGCTAGCTCCTCCAGCGCCCCTGCCCCCCTTGCCCTTGCCAGGGCGGCGTCTCCCGCTAGGGGTAGACGCCGCACCGACCGACTCAAGCCCAACGAGGTCGGCCGCAGCAGCCGAGGCAACAGAGGGCAAAAGGGGGGAGGGGGAACACCCCTCAAAGATGGGGGTGCGAGGGTCACCACGAGAGGCTCCTACAGCTACTATGCTCTTCTCTGCTGCTAGGAGGGACTTCTCGAGGAGGTCAACGGTGAGAGTGGTGGGGCAAACTGAGAGGAAGTGGTCCCTGACTACGCGAAGGGAGTCAGGGAGCCGGGTGACTATGTAGTAGAGGGTGATGTACATGGGGGGGGGGTTCTTGGCGCAGAACTCAGCAGGAAGCGCAGCGCGGTAGCGAGTGTCACTAGTGCGTAGGTGCGTAATGAGGTCAGCGACTGTGGGAAAGGCAGCAAGGTCAGGGAAGAGGTACGGTAGCATGAGGCGACTCAGTGCAGCAGTGGCAGGGGAGGAGTAGCGTGCAACTACAGCGTCGTACAAGGTCTGAGCACTCTTGTACTGGCTAAAGTGCGCACGCTCAGAGGTAGGCAGGTGGCGACACACAGCAAGACGTGCAGCAGCATCGCGCGTGGCCCACTGGGAGCGAACAGTTGCGTCAGCATCAGTGGCGGGGGCAGGAGAGGCACCAGAAGTGAGGTCAAAGAGGGAGAGGCCGTCTGCCCTATCGCACTGTAAGAAAAGCTGCAGGTCATCTATCCAGACGTCAAAGTCAATGGCCCGACCCTCAGCGTCAAAAGCGAGGACACTAGGGGTAGCCATGACAGCAGTAGACTAGCAGCGCAAACAGTGGGGTGAGGGCAGTGCTGTGAGAGAGGCGCTGCTCTTACCGGACAGGGCGGCTCGGGCGGCTCGGCTGCAGGGCGGCTCAGCGACTCGGCTGCTGGGCGGCTCGGCTGCTGGGCGGCTCGGCGGCTCGGCTGCTGGGCGGCTCAGCGGCTCGGCTGCTGGGCGGCTCGGCGGCTTTGCTGCTGGGCGGCTCGGCTGCTGGGCGGCTCGGTGGCTCGGCTGCTGGGCGGCTCGGTGACTCAGCTGCTGGGCGGCTTAGCGGGGCCGCTGAGAGGGCCGCGTCAGGGGCCGCTGGGAGGAGGCGGCGGGGCCGCTGAGAGGAGGCGGCGGGGCCGCTGAGAGGAGGCGGCGGGGCCGGAAAGGTAGGTGGCGGGGCCGCGTCAGGGGCCGCGGCAGGGGCTGCGTCAGGGGCCGCGGCAGGGCCGCGTCAGGGCGCCGCGTCAGGGGCCGCGTCAGGGCGCCGCCAGGGGCCGCGGCAGGGCCGGGTCAGGGCCGCGTAAGGGGCCGCGGCAGGGGCCGCGTCAGGGGCCGCGTCAGGGCCGCGTCAGGGCCGCGGCAGAGCCGCGTCAGGGCCGCGTCAGGGGCCGCTTCAGGGCGCCGCCAGGGCCGCGGCAGGGGCCGCAGCAGGCCGCGTCAGGGCCGCGTCAGGGGCCGCGGCAGGGCCGCGTCAGGGCCGCGGCAGGGGCCGCGTCAGGGCGCCGCGTCAGGGGCCGCGTCAGGGCGCCGCCAGGGGCCGCGGCAGGGCCGCGTCAGGGCCGCGTCAGGGCCGCGGCAGAGCCGCGTCAGGGCCGCGTCAGGGGCCGCTTCAGGGCCGCGGCAGGGGCCGCGGCAGGCCGCGTCAGGGCCGCGTCAGGGGCCGCGGCAGGGCCGCGTCAGGGCCGCGGCAGGGGCCGCGTCAGGGCGCCGCCAGGGGCCGCGTCAGGCCGCGTCAGGGCCGCGTCAGGCGCCGCCAGGGGCCGCGTCAGGGCGCCACCAGGGGGCGCGTCAGGGGCCGCGATAGGGCGCCGGCAGGGGCCTCGTCAGGGCGCCGCCAGGGGCCGCATAGGGGGGCGCGTGGGAGGCGGCGTAGGGGCCGCGTAGGGGCAGCGTAGGGGCCGCTAAAAAAAAAATTTTAGGGCAGGGCGCAATGTGCGCGGGCAGCTAAAAAAAAAATTCTTATGGTGGGCCCTTAGGAAGGAACGGTCCCATGTAGGAACCCGCTCTATACCATGTGAATCAAGAAAACAGGAATGAAATGACTAAGTGAAAGTTGGGTACAAAAGGCAAACCCTAGGAAACTGTACCCCATATGTGCTACCCCACTATAGCCTACAGTAACTATGTCAAATAACTCTGACACCAGGACCACGCGGCGGTCCGCACCTGCCAGGAGCAGCTCACGCAGCTGCTAATGTATCTCTCCGTCCGTCCGAAAGACGTTTATAACTTCGACGAGACCGCGTTGTACCTGTCGGTCTTACCTCGCAAGACGGACGGGGAAGGGCGCGTGGCAGGTCGCAAGTTGGCGAAGGAGCGCCTCACTGTCGGGTTGCTCGTGAACGCGGATGGCAGCCACGCATTTCGGCCCTTGGTCATCTCTAAGGCCAAGCGACCGCGGGATTTTCTTCCGGACTACGACCCTGAGGAGCTATGCTACTGGCGTCACAACAAAAAGGGATGGATGACGGCACCGGTGAGCAATGCCCGTCATTTTCTTCCCTTTATTGTTGCACCCGTTTCGGTCCCGTTCACTAAATCGCACATTTTCCTAACGTATTTCCTTTGTTCCGCATGTTTGTGTGCAGCTCTTCACGCACTTCATCGGCCAGCTGAACGCCGCAATGGTGGCCGAGGACCGTTTCATCGTCATCCTGTTGGATAATGCAAGCAGTCACGCCCTCCGTAGCGACGACGCCACGTCGGAGGACATGTTCGGCTTCCGCACCCGCAACTTCGGCAACATTAGGCTGGTCTTCCTGCCGCCCAACACGACTGCCTTCACGCAGCCGCTTGACCAGGGACTGATCGCCACGACGAAGGCGCGCTACCGCCAGCACTGGCTCCGTGCGGTCACGGCATTGTGGACTGACAATGGCGCCATGCCCGTGATGGCGCGCTACCGTCCGAACATGCGCGACGTCATCGCGTGGTTGTCGGACGCATGGATGAATATTCCCGTGCGCACGATCCAGCGGTGCTGGTGGCGCACGGGGTGCATGCCGCGCTCGTGGGCCATGCAACTGGCGCATGTCGGCCAGGACGGCCTTGCAGCAGTCGGCAACGGCGTGAACGCCGCGCTCCCCATTGACCTCGACGAGGACATTGGGGATGTTGGCTTGCTGATTGCTCGGCTCGGTCTCGGGACGAGCGCCATGCCGGCCGCCGCCTTCGTCGCCCTCGACAATGACCAGCCCACGTGCGCCGAGCCGGGCGAAGACCCGCTCGCTCTTGAGCCCGCGGCGGGGTATTCGGACGCGTCGTGGGAGGCGCCGACATCCATGCAGGCCGTTTACGACGACGACAATCCGGAGAGCCGCGAGGCGCGGCGCTATGCCCGGGCGGCGAGCGAGATGCTCATTGGTTACGCGCGTGCCACCGGCATTTCGCCGCGCAACCTGTGCGCGCTTTTCGAGATTCGTAACCCCATTATCGTCGACCGCATGGAGCGCGCAAGCCCCCCCCTGAACCTGAACCTGAACGCGACCCCGCCGCCCGCTCCCCAGCCTGCCGCGTCCCCTGCTGTCGATCCTGCGCAGGCAACTGCGCAGGCACGCGCTCCTCGTCGTCGCGGGCGCGTTCTGCCTGCGTGGATGTACGCGCCTGCTCCCACCCGCCAGCAGCTGATCGACTCAGGCGTGAGTGCCGTCATGAACGGCTATGTTGATGCTGCAGAGTGGATGACTATGTGAGGGGGTGTTTCCAACCCCTCGAGGAGATTCAATCTCCCCTGTGCACATTTGTGCACATCTTGTGCACAATAGTGCACCCAGTAGCCCCGTCAGTTGGTGGGTTGCGCAGGTGGAAGGCTAGGATTGGATAGAGAGGGGGTGTTGAGTGTTCCTGTCTGTTTGTGATTGATCATGTAATCGGTTGCTACAGAAATGAGTAACTATTGTGGTAACAGGCGCAACACATAACAAACACACCCAGCCACACTGCAATAATTTCTCTTAACTTTTACGCCGTGTTACACGTTCACTTTATACACCCACAATGCCCTTGGCGAAGTGTACGAAACAGAACGAATTGACAGAATCACTTATAGACCCTCTTCGTAAGGCAGGTATGGGTGACTCAAACGCGCATCAGGTGTACCCCGTTATAAGCAGAAACAATCTCGAGAATCAGCAGGTGGGGGATTTCCAATGGGTGCAGAGAGGTGGAGGTGTGGAAAAGTCGGTGAGCCTTGACTTGATCGAGATTCAGGTGGCAGCTGGGTGAGGAGGGACCGTTGATTCGATTTGCAGCCAAGGTTGGTTTGGCTTGGGCTCTCACCTCAACATGTCGGTCAGGCCAGCGAAAGCAGGTTACCATCTCCTGCGAACGGTACTAGAATCGGGGCGTACACGTCCGCCTGGTCGTCCGCGATCGTCTGTCTGGTCGTCCGCCGGGTCGTCCCATCCCATACCTGGTCCATCGGCATGTGCATCCCAAAGTAGCAATCTCAGCCGGTACGCGTGAGTACTGCTCGGGTTTTAGCGGATTCAGAATAGCAAATTGTAAAACTTACACATTACTACTGGTAATTGTGTTGGATCTAAACACACCATCCGAATTCTTTGTTTTGTTTTGTTTGTTTGTTTGTGTTTTTTTTCTACCAGCCTCTGGCTTAAAGATGTGAATCCCTTGAATATAATTCATAGAATAATAACCTGTACAATGTTCCACCAACAGCCGTAGCAGCATGTTGAAGGGCAGTTGCACACAGGGGCCAGGTAGTCCCGTCGGCCCACATGCATTATGAGGCGCCTCAGCAGTGTGACACTCTCAGCATCTCAACAGCTTGGCAGCAGCAGCCCCAGCAGCAGGTTGACGGGTAGCTGCACCCACATATCCACTAGCCACAGGTGGCAGTAATGCAGGCCGTTTATCGCCCACCACCGCACATGCTTTTTGAGGCGCCTCAGAAGTGTGACACCCTCAGCATGTCAGCTGGTGCGCAGCAGCAGCCCCAGCAGCATGTTAAAGAGCAGCTGCACCCAAATATTGACACTCCCCATCTCATCAGCTATATATCAGCAACTAGCAGCCCTTGAAGCATGTTGAAGAGCAGCTGCACCCACGTCTACAGGCCCCGGATGGCAGCAGTGTGGGCACTGGGCAGTAAGTCCCCCACACCACATACTTTCTGACATTTCATCCGTCAGGCATTTCACCCCTCGAGAGTGTGATAATCGGCATTTCATCCGTCAGGCACGAGCAGTCCCTGCAACATGTTGAAGAGCAGCTGCACCCACGTGTCCACTGGGCCCGGGTGGCAGTAGTGCAGGCAGTCTTTCCTATCCTCATGCCCGTTGAAGTGCCCTAAAAGTGTGACAGTCTCAGCACCTCAGCTGCTGCTAGGAACCAGCAGCCCCTGCAACATGTTAAACAGCAGCTGCACCCACGTGTCCACGGGGCCCGGGTGGCAGTAGTGCAGGCAGTCCCTTTGACTCACATGCCCATCGGGCCGCCACACCGCCGACGCATTCACATCCATGTATACCCCTCCCACGCCCTCTGTCAGCCGCTTTAAAATCCCATTCTGCCCCGCAAACTTGTTCCAGTTCCAGCATTTGCCCTCCGGAAGGTCTAGAAGCTTCTCAAAAAGCGGCTTCTCGTGCGAAAAGCAGTTTAGGTGCCCCGGCGGGGTGTTTCGGACAATCATGAGCATCTCAGGATGGGCGTTCCGGATGGCCAGCAGAGTAGAGTGCATTTGCGGCACAAACATGTGGTCGGGTCTGTAGTGAGCCCCTCGGTTCATGACTATAATGGAGATATTCATTGGCGCAAGCTCATTCATCCAAGACTCTCCGAAGCTCCTGTCCGCCAGGAAATCGTTCACATCTTCTGTGGAGTTGAGGTAATAATCCCGGACGTACGAAATCCGGACGGAAAAGCCAAGGTCTGCACAGGCGTGAACGGTCCAGCAGGAGTGATCTGGATGCCTTGCTTCCTCTGTTGCGCTTCGGTACCGATGGCAGTAGCCCGTCGGCTCGCCCCAATGGACCCGGGAGTCCTGGTCCTTGGCGCCTAGCCTTATGTTGTACCGGATGGCATCGGCTAGAAGCATGTTTATTGAGTCACCCACTACAAGCACGTGTCTCTTGTCCAGAAGTTTGCAGAAATTTTCCGGGGAGAACCGTTCCCAAGGCCCACCGCATCTGCTGCTGCTGCTGTTGCTGCTGCTGCTGCTGCTGTGAGCTTCTAATGTTTCCCCAACCTGCCCCTCTGCATCGCTTTCTGGAACCACCCAGCGATACTTAAGAGTCTCCCTTACAGCCCACTGACGCCTAAGAATGTCATCCCATTTCTCCAGCTTCTTCAACTTGTCAATCTGCTGCAGAGGAATCTCCTTTCCTCCCCGAGTAATCTCCTCTATTTGAGTCACAACCTTGGTAAAGCGCCCCACCAAATGATCTGCGTTTTGAAACGCCACGTTGCGAGAGTTGTTATTCAAATGGCGCACGTCGCATGCGCTTATCCTGTGCGGCCACGGCAGCAGCCGTGGGGAATCGTCGTACGACCACTTGCCCTCGCGGCCTATGCAATCAAATCTCTCCCGAAAGAATCTGATCTTCTCGGGGGAATCGAGCACCGAGCCTGGGATTCGGGTCCAGAGGCTAGGGTCAGGCTGGGAGAGAGGAGGGTTGGTAGGAGGCTTGGTGAGAGCTTCTGTAGGAGGTTTGGTAGGAGGGTTGGTGGGAGTTTCAGTAGGAGGTTGTGTAGGAGGTTCGGTAGGAGGTTTGGCAGGAGACTCAGTAGAAGGTCTGATAGGGGGTTCGGTAGAAGGTTTTGTGGGAGGGTCGGTAGGGGTGTCAGAACTAGGATTGATAGGAAGGTCGGTAGGATGATTGGTTGGAGGTTTGGTAGGAGGGTCGGTAGGAGGATTAGTTGAAGGGTGGGTAAGTGGATTAGTTGGAAGGTTGGAAGACTGGTTGGTTGGAGGGTCAGTAGGAGATTTGGTTAAGGGCTTGGTCGAATTTTTGGTTGGAGGGTTGGTGGGAGGTTCGGAAGAGGGTTCGGTAGGAGGTTCGGTAAGAGTTTCAGTTGGAGGGTTGGTGGGAGCGGGAGATCCTGGGCTAGGATCATGGGAGGAAGGCGAAATCTGTGATGGGTTGACGATGCTTGATTCTGCTGAGGTTGATGATTGTTCTGATGCCTCAACCAGCGGTGCCGATGATATGCTAGGCGCCTGAATCAGCGTTGACGCTGATGTGTTAGGAGGGTTGGTGTGATGATTGGTGGGAGGGTTGGTGGGAGGATTGTTGGGAGGATTAGTGGGAGGATTGGTGGGAGGGTTGGTGGAAGGATTGTTGGGAGGGTTGGTGGGAGGATTGTTGGGAGGATTGGTGGGAGGATTGGTGGGAGGGTTGGTGAGAGGATCGGGAAAAAGGATAAGAGGTTCGATACCAGGAGGGTTACTTGGAGGATTGGTGGGTGGAGGACTGGTGGGAGCGGGAGATCCTGTGCTAGGATCATGGGATGAAGGCGAAATCTGTGTGGTTGGGTTGACAACGCTTGATTCTGCTGAGGATGATATGTCAGGCGCCTGAATCAACGGTGACGATGATATGTTAGGTGCCTGAATCAACGGTGACGATGATATGTTAGGCGTCTGAATCAATGTTGACGATGATATGTTAGGCGCCTGAATCAACGGTGACGATGATCTGTTAGGCGCGTCCGGAACTGCTGAGTCTGAGGTAGTGAGGTCTGATGAGAATGCTGTCACAGCAACGCCGGTTGTGTCGCTCACAGGCGAAGGGTCTGCCGGAACTGGAACGCGAGGAGAATCGCTCACAGGAGAAGAATATGCTGGGACTGGATTCACTGGAACGCGAGGCGATTCGCTCACAGGCAAAGAATATGCTGGAACTGGATTCACTGGAACGCGAGGCGATTCGCTCACAGGCGAAGGGTCTGCTGGGAGTGGAAGGGACGCGGCGGACTCGGCGAATTTGGAGGCGATATTATTTCGAATCGGGAGAAAGGAGATGCAGTATGTGTACAATCCAATGAGAGCGAACGCGAGAGCGACGGAAATTGCGGTGCGCGCGTGAACCGTCGAGACCTTCCCGGCTTGCCATGTTTTAGGGTTTGCCGTCGTCACGGTCCGTTCAGGTCCTAGGGTCATGGCGGTCCGTTTGTTGGCGTGTTAGAAAAAGTCGTTGCACCGTCACTCCGCCGAAACACACACGCAAACTAGGTAGATTAAACGACGTGCGACAGCATAAGTTATCGAACGTGTTTGAAACACGGTGACCTGTTCGGTTTACACATTTGACAGATGTCGCTCATGGAAGGCTCAACGGAGTGCATCGTGATAAGTTGACATTGCAACGCAACGAGCGGCGCGTGATAAGGGGGTAGGGAAATAAATGTCAAGCACGTATTTCACACGATAGCACTATGCGGTTTCTGAGTGCAGCAGAAACTTTCCGCTAATAAGTCTTCGAGACTCGAGAGAAAAACTACGAGAGCAGTCTCGGCTCGGCGGCGGTTACCTAGGAACTGCCGACCAAAGACTCCCCAGGGCAGAGGTGCTTATCAGGTGCGGAAAGATCTCCGACCACTGTGTAGCGCACAAAAAACTCTCGCAAATGACTCAAACCGCCTGCCACCTATTTGTTTTTTCCCGCGCGACTGTCACTCACTCACCCTCGGTTTCGTGTAGAATTGTGGTGAGTGGCATGCATTTGATAAAAAAATGCCTTCAGAATTTCAGTCAATTTCCGACTGTGGGGAATACAGTACTGTACTGTACTAGGCTTTGGACGGAAAATGTACGAACTGAAGGAGCATTTCCCTTGGAACCAATAGCGTCGAGTCTTCCTGACGAGAATCTCACGGCGCGTTCCTATCCCGTATCAGACATTAGGTTTGACACGAAGTGGAGGTTCGGAAGACCCGAAGTGGCTCGTTTTTGGGGCGATTGGAAGTTCGGAAGAGACAAATTGGAGACTAAGGCCGCATGACTTGATGTCTGACACAGGTTAGGAATGCACCCTTACCTTGCAGGCGGCGGAAAGGAAAGCTGGGAGTCAAGGGAATACGGTACCGCTGTTTTCAAAAACGAGTGTTACACCCTATTTTCGATAATTTCACACCCCCTAATCTCACACCCTGGGGTAAATACCCTCAATCACTCGTTTTCGGAGGGTAGTTGACGACGTTTTCATACATCTGGACGAGTTTCCCACCCACTCTCGCGAATTGCGGGGCAATCAGAATGTCAAAGGTACCCCAAACCCAACAAAACCCTTCACTCGGAACACAAAGTGCGAGTTTGAATCTAGAGTTCCTTCCGGTTTTTTTTCAATAGTCCCTCAATCTCTGGGTATCCGTCGCATCAGACCGAAATACGTAAAGGGTACCTACGAAAAAAAGGGTAGAGGGTGTGAAATGAGAAGATTTGAACAAGAATGAATGAACTATGAATGAAGTGAGTACATATAGGAAACCCTAATTGGGTTGTACCCCCTATGGGATACCCCACTATAGCCTACACAACAGCATAAGCTATATATATGTTCTGACACACCCCCATAGGCAAAGTGGGGGAGAACAAGGGGTCACAAGACCAGTCACGCAAAGCACAGCAAGCTCAGGGTGGATCACAAAGTCACCACACAGTCCGAGCACAACGACAAGGCCACAAGGCCAGTTCACATGCAGGAGTGCACATATATATATAGAGCTAGACAAGCAAGAGCAGGTATATATATGTGACAGTACAAGCAAGGTCAAGAGGAGAGCAAGTGAGGCAAGACAGGTACAAGACCCAGCTGAGTGCAGAAGCGCTGATGGTCACAAGGCGCAAGTGCCTTGGTGAACACATCAGCAGTGTTGGCCTCAGAGGCCACGTACGCAAGTCGCAACTGACCACGCTGCTGCAGCTCACGAGCAAGAAAGTAACGGAGAGCAATGTGCTTCGTTCTGTGCTCCAAGCGCTGCTCTCGACACAAGGCCAGCATGGCCTTGTTATCTACGTACAGCACTGGAGGAGAACGAGGCGGCTCTCCAAGGTCAGTCAGCAGGTAGGTGAGCCAGCGAAGCTCCTGTGCAGCCATGGCCCCGGCGTAGATCTCAGCCTCACAACTGGAGCCGAGAACAGAGGACGAGCGAGTAGCCCGCCACGAGACAGAGCCGGAACCAAGACTGAAGGTGTAACCCTGCGACGACCGCTGCGTAGCCTGGTCGTCAGCCCAAGAAGCGTCCGCGTGCCCAGTGAGGACCACTGGACTCCGCCCTCCAAGCACTAGCCCCATGCCCGACGTACTGCACAAGTAGCGCAACACCCTCTTCGCTGCAGCCATGTGCTCTGGTCGGTGTCTCCCAGGAGCAACATAGCGTGCAAGAATGCTAAGAGGGTATGCAAGGTCAGGTCGTGTGCAGGTCATCAGGTACATGAGGCAGCCAACAAGCTCTGGGTACGGGCCACTCGACTCTACGGACTCATCCGAAGGCAGAGCTGAGAGCGAGTGGCGAGTAGACAGAGGAGTGGCCTGAGGCGAGGAGTACGTGAAGCCGAAGCGCTGAAGGACCTGCTGCACCATGTGTGACTGAGTCAAGGTAATGGTGCGGCGTGCTCTGTCCCGAGTGATCTGCAAGCCAAGGTAGCTGCGCAGTTCACCCAGGTCTGTGCACGTGTGTCTCTTCTGCAGCTCGGACTTCACGTGGGCGAGTCCAGCAGTGTCAGCTGTGGCAAAGACCAAGTCGTCGACGTACACGAGGATGTAGAACGGCGGCAAAGAAGTGTCGGTGCGCAGAAACAACGACGGGTCAGCCGTAGAGGGAGCAAACCCAAGAGCCGCAAGCGTAGTCCTCAGTGTGTCGTGCCACTCACGCGGTGCCTGGCGGAGACCGTAGACTGGCCGTCGGAGGCTCCACTGGGTGCCAGTAGGGAAAGTCCCAGTGAAGCCAGGTGGACGGCGCAGCCAGATCTCCTCGTGCAGGCTACCCTGCAAGAAAGCAGTGCTGAAGTCAAGAGAGTGGAGCTCGTAGTCGCGCTGAGCGGCTATGTGCAGCAGCACCCGAAGAGTGGTTATCTTCGGGGTGGGAGAGAAGGTCTGAAAGTAGTCAACTCCCTGCCGCTGACTGAAGCCACGAGCGACGTACCGCGCCTTGAAGACAGGTGGAGAGCCCGGCGGCCGCTTCACCCTGAAGATCCACATGCCACTGACGATGTTCGCCCCAGGAGGGGGAACCGCGTCAACGTAGGTGCCTGTGGACTTCCAGGACGCCATCTCTGCATCCATAGCTGCCTGCCACTGAGAGGAGTAGGGACCCTCTACGGCCTCCGCGTAAGAGCGCGGAGTCGGGATGTCTAGTGCATCCGGGTCTCCCTCAGGGGCAAGTAGTACGGACGCGAGATGAGGTGAAGCAGCAGCCAGACACTGGAACTCCTCCTGCCTGTCCTCAAGGACGTCCGTGCCAAGAGCACACTCACCCCCGACGGACGGAGGACAGACAGACGCAGACTCAGCAACAAGACCGGCAGCGTAGTCTAGACGACAGCTAGCAGCAAAGTCGACGAGCTCAACAACAAGAGCAGACGCAGCAGTGGACTCAAAAGAGGGGTCAGTGACGACAGTAGCAAGGAGACGTGTGACAGTAGGACTAGCAGCACGAAGAGAGTCGGACTCTGGGTCGGTAAGTGCAGGAAGGGAGGACTCAGGAGGAGAAGGCAAAGGGGCACGCAGAGGAGCAGTGGACGGACGCAAAGACATCCGGTGCGTGCCAGGGACAGGAGGAGGACGCTGACGCGAACCGCGACCACTAGCGCGAGCAGCACGAACAGGCGACGCAGGACGAGACGCAGGCTCACGACGCTCAGCAAGACCTCCAGTGGGACCAGTGTAAGGAGAGGGAGCAGGAAGTGGGGAGGCGGGCTCTAACTGGGACTGTGACTGAACAGGCTGTGGACACGCTGCAGGAGGAGAAAGACCAAGAACCTGCTGTAGGAGTGGAACGAAGTACGGCTGAGGCCGCGCGGCGACTCCAGACACAGCAGGGACAGCACCCTCAGCAGCAGCACCAGCGCCAACAGCACCTCCAGCTCCAGTACCTCCAGCAGCACCAGCAGTACCCGCAGCAGGACCACCGCCAGGAAGGACAGCAGCAGTCTCAGCACCAACACCCGCGGCAGCTCCAGCTCCAGGCGGACCCGAGGGCCCAGCAGCTCCGGGACCAGCGGCACAAGTACCCTCAGCAGCCGAAGGAGCTCCAGCTCCAGCAGTACGTCTCCAGCGGCGAGCAAACCACTCGCGCAGCTCCTGTGGAGAGAGGGGCTCCCGCCGAGGCGAAGCACCCGGAGAACCGCCAGGTCCCGCACCGCCAGACGCCACAAGGGGAGGTCCAGTGGCCGCAGGCTCCGCAGCTCCAGGCTCAGTAGCTCCAGACGCAGCACCCCCTGGCTCAGCACCCCCAGTCACAGCACCCCCAGGCTCAGCACCCCCAGACTCCGCACCCCCAGGCTCAGCACCCCCAGTCGCAGTACCCCCAGGCTCAGCACCCCCAGACTCAGCACCCCCAGGCTCAGCACCCCCAGGCTCAGCACCCACGCGCGTAGCACCCCCAGAGTCAGCACCCCCAGGCTCAGCACCCGCAGCAGGACCAGAGTCACCAGCAACCTCGACCGGCTCGACTGCGTCTACCTGGGACACACCTGAAGGGGCAGGACCCTGAGGGGGAAGGGGGTCTACCGGGGGGGGACCTGGCACAAGGAAGTGCGGTGGCGGGGGGAGGGAAGGAGTGCGGTAGGGGAAGAGGCGGTAGAAGGGGACTGACTCGTCGAACGTGACGTCCTGGGAGGACAGAACACGACGAGAGGAGGGGTGGTAGAACTGCCACCCTGGGGCGTCAGGGGGGAAGCCGAGGAAGACACAGGGAGCAGCACGAGGGGACAGCTTGTCCGCAGACAAGTCGCGGACAAACGCCCGAGATCCCCAGACACGGAACGCAGACGCATCGCCGACCTTCCCCGTCCACAGCAGAGCTGGGGAGGTCTCCGGCCGGGAGACCCTGGGGTGAAGGTTGATCTGATGCGCCGCGTACCGAACCGCAAACGGCCACAGAAAATGGGGGGCAGCCGCATGCATCATGGACGTACGAGCGACGTCCATGACCATGCCAATGCGGCGCTCAGCAATCCCATTTTGCTGTGGAGAGTCCGGAAGCGTAAAGGTCTGGCGGATGCCTCGTGCACGACAGTAGGCTCGCAGAAGGCCAGAGGAGAACTCTCCACCTCGGTCAGAGTGCAGACGCAGAACAGGAAAGTCCGAGCCGAAGCTCCTCCTGAGCTGGAGACGAGCTGCGCGGATCCAGTCGATCAACACCTCAGTGACATCACCCTTGCTGCGCAAGGGGAAGACTGTGGTGTAACGCGAGTAGTCGTCAACCACCAGCAGGAAGTAGCGCTCGTGACCCTGCCCACGGACGCGGGCCGGGCCCCACACGTCCATGTGAAGCGTCTGCAGAGGAGCCTCTGTCGGGGGAAACTGGGAGGAGTGAGGGGCAGCCCGGAGCCGCCCCTCGACACAGGGGACACAGGAAGGTCCGGGTCCCGAAGGAAGGGGAGGGAGAGACCGGGGAAGACCAGAGACAAGGACACGGGAAGCCATGCCCCGAAGACGAGGCAAGGAGGGGTGGCCAAGACGGTGGTGCCACAGGAGAGTCTCCTGAGACAGGCGGCGACACGAGCAGGGGGCAGACTCAGGACCAGACCTGGACGCAGCAGCAAACACCTGACCCGACGCAGCTACCTGGCCAGACGCAGGGACAGGAGGAGACTCAGTGGTCAGGGTGTAGAGACTCGACCCCGGCCGACGCGAAAACGTGGCCAGGTGTCGGCCTGTGCGGGCGTCCGAGCAGTGGGTCACCCGCTGACTCGCAGGAGTAAACTGGTGAACCCCCGCATCCTGCAGGTCAGCACCACTCACCAAGTTCGTCGAGAACGAGGGGAGGTACAGACCAGACAAGGTGCCCGAGGGGGCAGCCGGACACGGGAGGACAGTGGAGAAGTGAGAGAGGACAGGACCCCCAGAGGGGTCAGCCAGGGAGACTGCAACCGGCCGGCCAAGCGGCGTGAGTGTGGTGCGGTCTCGAAAGAAGGAGCGAGAAGCCCCTGAGTCAAGCGTGAAGGTGAGGGAGGCCGAAGCCGACGCAGTACCTGAGAGCGCAGCCTCACCAGTACCTGAGAGTGCAGACGCACTGGCACCTAGAGCAGCAGCCGCAGAAGTACCTGGCGCAGCAGTACCAATGCCCGGGTCGGGCGGGAAACACCGGTAACAGTCACCCTCCTCACTAATAGTCACAGCATACATGGCAGCAAGGATAGCATCAAAGTCAAGATCAAAGATAGCTACGCCTGCCCTAGACAGCTCTCCCCAACGGGGAATCTCACTGGCCTCGGGGAACTGCTGACGCCAAGCGTCCGTCAGGCGGCCAAAGCAGCGCTGGGTGGGGTGGGCACCCCCACACTGCTCACCCGCGCGGTCGCCGGAACGAAGGACGTAGGTGCACGGACCAAAAACCCCACCCCGCTGACGCTGCGTGTACCACTCACGGAGCTGCTGGGGCGGGGGGATGTCCCGCGAACGCTGCTGCTGCTGCTGCTGCTGCTGCTGCTGCTGCTGACGCTGGCCACCACCAGAGCCGCTACGCTGCGGGGCACCACCCCGACCAGCTCCACCCCCTCCGCCACCGCCGCCTCCACCTCCACCACCACCGCTGCCTCCGCTCCCACCGCTGCCGCCACCACCGCCTCCTCCTCCGCTGCTGCCACCGCCACCACCGCCCCCGCCACCACTCCCACCGCCACCCCCACTCCCTCCGCCGCCTCCACCGCCACCTCCACCGCCCCCGCCAGTTCCACCCGCGCCCTTGCCCCCCTTGCCCCTGCCAGGGCGGCGTCTCCCGCTAGGGGCAGACGCCGCGCAGACCGACTCAAGACCAAGCAGGTCGGCAGCAGCAGCAGAGGCAACAGAGGGCAGCAGGGGGGAAGGAGAACACCCCTCAAAGATGGGGGTGCGAGGGTCACCACGAGAGGCTCCTACAGCGACGATGCTCTTCTCCGCCGCAAGGAGGGACTTTTCGAGGAGGTCGACAGTGAGAGTGGTGGGACAGACTGAGAGGAAGTGGTCCCTGACTACGCGAAGGGAGTCAGGGAGGCGTGTGACTATGTAATAGAGAGTGATGTACATGGGGGGGGGGTTCTTGGCGCAGAACTCAGCAGGAAGGGCGGCGCGGTAGCGAGTGTCACTAGTGCGGAGGTGCGTAATGAGGTCAGCGACAGTGGGAAAGGCAGCAAGGTCAGGAAAGAGGTACGGTAGCATGAGGCGGCTCAGGGCAGCAGTGGCAGGGGAAGAGTAGCGCGCAACTACAGCGTCGTACAAGGTCTGAGCACTCTTGTACTGACTAAAGTGCGCGCGCTCAGTGGTAGGCAGGTGGCGACGCACAGCAAGACGTGCAGCAGCATCGCGGGTGGCCCACTGAGAGCGAACAGTGGGGTCAGCATCAGCAGCAGGGGCAGGAGAGGCGCCAGAGGTGAGGTCAAAGAGGGAAAGACCGTCCGCCCTATCGCACTGTAAGAACAGCTGCAGGTCGTCGACCCAGACCTCAAAGTCAATGGCTCGACCCTCAGCGTCAAAAGCGAGGACACTAGGGGTAGCCATGACGACGACAGTGTAGTAGTGCAAGCAGTAGGGGAAGGGGACGCAGTAACAGTGGTGCTGTGCTCACCAGGCAGGGCAGGTCGGGCGGCTCGGCAGTAGGGCGGCCCGGCAGCTGGGCGGCTCGGCGGCTCGGCTGCTGGGCGGCTCGGCTCCCGGGCGGCTCGGCGGCAGGGCGGCTCGGCGGCAGGGCGGCTCGGCGGCAGGGCGGCTCGGCTGCTCGGCTCCCGGGCGGCTCGGCGGCAGGGCGGCTCGGCGGCAGGGCGGCTCGGCTCCCGGGCGGCTCGGCTGCAGGGCGGCTCGACGGCTGGGCGGCTCGGCTGCGCTGCTGCTGGGCGGCTCGGCCGCTGTAGAGGAGTGGCGGGGCCGCTGCAGAGAAGGGCGGCGGGGCCGCTTGATAGGGCGGCGGGGCCGCTGATGGGGCGGCGGGGCCGCGAGGAAGGGCGGCGGGGCCGCGCGATGGGGCGGCGGGGCCGCGAGGAAGGGCGGCGGGGCCGCTAGATAGGGCGGCGGGGCCGCGCGATGGGGCGGCGGGGCCGCGAGGAAGGGCGGCGGGGCCGCTAGGTAGGGCGGCGGGGCCTCGCGATGGGGCGGCGAGGCCGCGAGGTAGGGCGGCGGGGCCGCGCAATGGGGCGGCGAGGCCGCGAGTAAGGGCGGCGGGGCCGCTAGGTAGGGCGGCGGGGCCGCGCAATAGGGCGGCGAGGCCGCGAGGTAGGGCGACGGGGCCGTTAGGTAGGGCGGCGGGGCCGCTAGGAGAGAGGCGGCGGGGCCGCGAAGACGGGCGGCGGGGCCACTGAGACGAGTGGCGGGGCCGCAGTGAAGGGCCGCTAGGGCGGCTCGACGAAGTGAGGGCCCGGAGCGCGACTCGGGCTGAGCGCGCTTCGGGCAGGAAAAAAAAATCGATGTGGTGGGCCCTAAGCACAGTTCCCAAGGGGGAACCTGCTCGATACCATGAGAAGATTTGAACAAGAATGAATGAACTATGAATGAAGTGAGTACATATAGGAAACCCTAATTGGGTTGTACCCCCTATGGGATACCCCACTATAGCCTACACAACAGCATAAGCTATATATATGTTCTGACATGAAATTATCAAGAATAGGGTGTACGAGTGCGAACGAAGATTGCACGATCTAAGCAAAAAGTACATTGAGCGAAGGAATGAGCGAACATTATATAGCGAAATTCCTAGCGTGGTAACGGTAATGTGCGAGAATGTGGTGCGCGACGGGCCTGGCGCCGAGGTTGGGAATTGTCGAGGCGGAGGGCCGGAGCGCGGGTTACCAACCGAACCGTGAGGTTGGGTCGCGAGGTGTACAGTGGCGAGAACAGTGGTCGAGGCGAGTGTTGCGAGCGGGTAACGTTTGACTGCTAGGTGCTGTTGGCGGGAACAGTCGTGTACGCGATAAACAGGGGCGCGAAGTAAGGAAAGTGAATTTTCCTTACATTACCCCCCTCCCCAAGGAGGATCCCCTTACAAGAGTGCGTATACATTTCGAAAATTGTGGCTGCGCAGATACTCGGTCAAGACGGGGTGGTTTTCGATTTTGTCCAGGGGCACCCAATTGTCTTCGGTGGGGGTGCGGCATTTCCAACGAATCAGGACCTCGATCCTGCGGGCTCTACGTGGGTCTCGAACGCGATGGCTCAAAATCTTTTCGGGGGTGATGACGGGCTCGGTGGGTGGTCGCGTCATGCTGGATGGTCGGTTGCGGGGCAGTTGGCTGGTGGATGGGACGTAGGGGTGGAGGAGGCTGACGTGGAAGGAGGGGCTGACATACTAGTCAGCGGGCAGGAGGAGGTGGGCGGTGACGGGTGTTATCATGTAGCTTATGCGGAATGGCCCACAATATCGGGGGCGAAGTTTTGGGGTTATGGGCAGGCGGAGGTTCTGGGTGTCGAGAAGTACGAGGTCGTCGGGCTAATATGTTACGGGGCGGCGGTGGCGATCGGCGCTGCGCTTAGTGACGGTGTTTGATTTTTTTATCGTGTCTGCTGCTCGGGTCTGGGCTGCTTGTAATATTTCGACGAACTGTTGCGCACGTAGTACTGGGTTGTCGGGGTTCGGCGTCATGGGTACTGTAGGGTTCTGTCCGTAGTTGAGGTAGAACGGTGACTGCTGCGTCGTGGCTGACGTGGAGTTGTTGTACGCGGATTCTATGAGTGGCAGTTGCTGTTCCCATGTTGTCGGGTCGTCGCACGTGGCTCGGATTAATTGCTCCATGGTCTGATTGGTCTGTTCTGTCTGTCCGTCAGTTTTGGGGTGGTATGATGAGCTGAACTGTAGTCGCATGTCGAACTGCTGCCACAAGTTCCTCCAAAAGTTGCTGGTGAATTTCTTGTCGCGGTCGCTGATGATTGCCGCTGGTATCCAGTGCAGTCGAACGACGGTGGAGATGAACAGCCGGGCTGTTTCTTCGGCTGAGATTGTTTTCTTGTAGGCTGCGAAATGTGTCATCTTCTTCAGCCGATCTACGACGACCAGGATCGCGTCGTTCCCACTTGCTCCGGCCGGTAACCCTGTGACGAAGTCCATCGTCACCTGCTGCCAAGCGCGCTCTGGGGGGGGGTATCGGCTGCAATTGCCCTGCCGGTCGTTGTCGTGACGACTTCATGAGCTGGCAGGTGGGACACGATGCCACGTGTCGCTGCACGTCGGTCAGCACTTCGGGCCAGATATAATATCGCTGCAGCTGCTGCCGTATTTTTCGACCCCGAAATGTCCTGAGGTAACTGCGTCATGTGCCTCTTGTAGCAGTAACTCCCTTAGAAATGTATATCCTAGTGCACAGATGCGATCGGTGCCGGATTTTACGTAATAAACTCCTTTTGCTGCTACAAATTTCCTCTTGTGAAGAACGGGTCTGTTTGGTATCCGTGGGTAAATAGTCCTCTGAGCAGTGGGCTGGTTTGGGCGAGTAGTATTGTGTGTATCTGGGCAGTGGGGCAGGTCAGTGCGTCGGCAATGTTCGAGGCTCCTTTTTGTAGGTGACCGTATAGTGGAAATTCGACTCGAGGAAGTCGAGCCAGCAGATCTGTCATGGGTTGAGGTGGGGTTGTGCGGGAAGGTACTATAGTGATCTGTGGTCTATCCGTACTGTCACGTCTGCGCCGGTCAAGTAACAGCGCCACACTTTGAAAGCGTGCACGATCGCGAACATTTCGCAGTCGTGTATCGAGTAATTCTTCTCGGGTGGATGCAGTTTTCGTGACTCGTATGCGATGGGCTGTAATCCGTTGCCGAAGTCCTGTAGCAGTACAGCTCCAATGGCAAGGTCGTTGGCGTCGGTAACCACTCCGAAGGGGCAGCGTGGGTCGGCAATGCGTAGTACGGGCGGTGAACAGAGAACATTTTTCAGGGCAGAGAAGGCAGCATGCTCTTTCTCCCCCCATGTAAGAGCGACCCCCTTCCGCAATAAATCAGTCAGCGGGGCAGTTAACCGTGCCATGTCGGGGACGAAGCGACGCACATAATTAACGAACCCTAAAAAACTCAGCAGCTGCGTGATGTTTGTCGGGGGGTGCCATGCCTTGACGGTGTACATTTTTTTTGGGTCTATTTCAACCCTAGCTTCCGAGATGGCGTGCCCCAAAAACTATAATCTGTCCTGAAAGAACTCGCACTTGGAGCCCTTGGTCAGTAGCCGATGCTCATCTAAAAATTTAAACATCGCTTCCAGATCTGCTAAGTGTTGCTGCTTGTCCCGGCTGTAACTAAGATGTCGTCGAGGTGACGCATTTATATAAAAGCGCCCTAAACGCCTCGTTCATGGTCATATGAAAAGTCGCGGGTGCGTTGGTCAACCCAAAAGGCATCACTGTGTACTCGAAGGACCTGTATATAGTTCTTAAAGCTGTCTTGGCGCAGTCCGTCGGTTCGACCCGAATCTGGTGGTAACCCCGCGTAAGTCGATTTTCGAAAATACTCTAGCTGTTCGTAGTTGGTCGATCAGTTCGTTTGCGCGGGGGAAGGGATATCGCGATTAGACTGTTACCCTGTTCAGTTCGCGGTAGTCGATACACATGCGGAACCCTCCGTCTTTTTTTCGGTGTGAACAGTATCGGTGCGGCGAACGGTGATGAGCTTGGTTGGATGAACCATTTCTCCAGTAGATAGTCTAACTGCTTCCTCATTTCATTGAGTTCGGGGTGTGTCAGTCTGAATTGTCGCTGTACGGTTGGCTGTGCCCCCGGTTCTAGCTCTATGCGGTGATCATGTGCTCGCTGAGGTGGCAGTCCCTCCGGTAAGTCGTCGGGAAAAATCCCGGGGTATCGTTTGAGTAGTTCCGAAAGTTCGGGCGGTACGGCTGCCAGCTGTATCTGAAAAACGCTTGGCTCCTCTGATTCTCCTACCACCATGATATCCACCGCATGCACGTCAGCTCGAGCAGCGACTGCCCGTTTCATCGTGATGCCATTGACGTGGACCGTCAAAGACTTAGGCGACTGCCAGCGAGGTAGCGTGACCCGGTTGCCGCCGCTTCGCACGGTGCAGCTGCTTGTCGTCCAGTCGATTCGCAGATTGTAGCGTCACAACCAATTACTCCCAGTAAAATTTCGTGCCCATCCAGTGTCGTCGCGAGCATTTCCTGTGTAAACCCAAAGTCCCCCCCGTAGTGAACTTTCACTCCCTCCACTCTCTCCCGTGATGCCAGTGGCATGTCGTCAACTAAGCGCGCGTCAATCTCCAGTAAACAACGGCTAAGCGTCAGGTGCAGCTTCCTTGCAGTTGCGGTATTAACTAAGCTGTGACTTGCTCCTCTGTCAATGAAAATCTTCACTGCTGTCCCCTGTATTTTCCCGTAAATCAGTATTGGGCAATGTGTCGCTGTACCCTCCTTATTCAGCTGAGCCCGATCGATTGCGTGAATCGGTACTGTCACTCGGTGAGGGTCAGTGAGGTCGGGCGAGCAGTGAGTCTCGTCAGTATTGGGCCCTTACTCTACTGACTGCTGGCGTTTCCCTGCCTTCCAGACTCCCTCCCCTGCTCTGCTCCACGGTTCCTTAGCTCCTTTGGGCACTCGCTCTTGCGATGGCCCGGCCTGTTGAGAGGAGTGGGTGTGTCTCCAGGAAAGCTGCGAAAACGCCCATGGCAATGCTTTCGACCAGGTTGCTCATCATTCCTTATCCCAGCGGCATCGTCAGGGAGCTCCGAAAGGAGGGGTGGTGCTGCGTCAGTTGAAGGGGAAAGTGAACCTCAGGACGCTGAAAAAGAAATATGGCTTGTGATCTGCTGCGGAGTCGGCAAAGTCTCAGAGAGGAGTAGAGAGGAGTTTGAACTGTCGCCTATCATGTCTATATCTGTCGTGTCTCACCTCAGCCCCGTGGATGATTGGAGCTTCTGCGTGGTTGATCAATGAATAAGGCCGATCTTCTGTCAATATGTGAGCTCAATGTCAACGGGATTGGCAGCAGAGGGAAGCAACGTAACCTGAAACCTTGGCTAAGGAAATCGGCGGACATCACAGTACTTACTGATACCAGGATCCCAACGAATCATAACTTCTGGAGTGAACTGAAGCTGACTCACTGCCACGCAGTTGCGAATGCAGAGAAAGCTGGAGGAGTGGCGATTATTAGCAGAAATAATAACCTCGCCTTTTCCAATGTCATAACTCACCCGTCAAGTCGGTTGGTGCGGGCAGATGTTCACTGGGACAATTTCTGCTTCACCCTCCTGGCGGCCTATTTCCCGTCGAGAGGAGGATGCAGGCACCGGTTCTTCGCTGGGGTGCTGGCGCCGCTCCTGTCACGGAATCGCTCACCACACCCTATTCACGATAGTTTAACACCCCCTAATCGCACACTGTGACTCGGGAGTGATGGCCAGCTGAGGAGCCTGCCGAGGTGGTTGGCTTGATTGGTCTTCCTGGTTCCTGGGACTGGCAGGGGCTTTTCGCTCCTACGTGTATAGGGGTATGAATGTGCCTCACACTCTTCTTTGACCAAGGGGAACTAACATACATTCCCCCCAATGTTTATGGGCCCTCATTGGTGCAACTGAAGCGAGAGGAAAATTCGTTCGCTGAATGTGATTCCCAGCAACCTTGAATGAAGCGTCACCACGATTTCGAGACCCATGTTCATTCGTGTTTGCAACCTTGTTTTAAAAAATGCACGAGGGACATCATTTCGAGACAGAAAACGAATAAAACTAGTCTGTCTAGTGCGATTTTAGAACCAAACTTGTCTCTCTAGAACAAGTTTATTAAACATGGCTTGCAAACTCAACTCGGCGAACTTTGAACATTACTTGAAGAACCTTTTCACACCCAAAATTTGAGCGCTGCTGCGGATATTTTCATCCAAGGCACAATTCTCTCTCGACACATTTCCAGCCATCAAACTCAGGCTCCTAAACATGCCAACTCTTGATTGTGTAAGTGGTTGTGGTATTTTGCTCTAGTTGGTTTCTGGGTTAAGGGTTTGGGCAAAATGTGAATGCTAGACTTGGTTGCGGGCTGGAATTGAACTCGCACCCAAGAAGCGCCAACAAACCTTTGCTATTCACTACAACACCTTTGGTGTTGCTAGTTTGGCACTTTGGGTTGTTGGGGATTGTTGTAAGGCGAGGGTTGGGTAGGTAGGGTTTGACAAACTCGTCACTTTGCAGATCTGAACTCTTGCTAAAGCTACTTTCTTGATCTAATCCATGGCTGCCAAGTAATTCCGCCAGGATACCCCGTCGCACTTAAATCGCGATAGCGATCAGCCTAGATCTTGGTTGAAGGCGTGCGTTACCATTTTGGAAAGTAGAGATTAAGACATTTCCAACGCGTACCTGTTCATAGTTTAAGGTTACGTGAGCTGCATGCAATATTCTGTCGAAGTCGGCAGACTCAATCTCTTGTTACGCTCTCCAGATTCGCACGCTTTCCATCAGTGGTATCAGAGCTGGTTAGGCCTGCGACATTTCCTCCTTTCATCATATTTCGAATTGGTTTAAAGCTTGTTCAACTTTACTAAAGTTGGGCTTTGGGTGGTGAGGGAGCTGGGCAGGAAAGTCGATGTGCTGGTTGGGTTGAGGGCTTTGGTTTCGCCTAACTTCTCGCCACACTCATTCTTTTTCGCTGACTCAGCACACCCTAGGGGCCACACTCATTTGGTTGCCTCCCCTCCTGCTCCAAGAATACTCTTCTCATTTTACTGGCCAATCAGCTGGCTTTGTACAGCTCGTAACCCCAATTCGAAAAAAAAACACATGCAAAACAACTGTCGATCAACTTTACTAGACTTGCCCAGCGCGATCCGCAATTTGGGTCTTGAGCTTTAAGGACCTCCAGATCTAGGGTTGGTCATGGCACAGAAATTAGATGGGCCTCCTAGGTTCACCGGCTCGGATTTTTCGCTATGGCGGTTCCAGTTTACGCTATGGCGAGGTATTAAAGACCTAGAGGGCGTTTTGGAGGGATCGGAGCAAAGACCTGAAGCTGATGAAGGAGAGGCATCTGCTGGAGTGTCTAGCCAAGTGGGAGAAGGGGCTTGGGGAGCCTCTAGCTCATCCATAAGTGAGGGAAGCGATGGTGGAACAGCAGCGAAGCGAACCGGAAGGCAACGGCTTAGTGCGGAGGAGCTACTTAAGGCACAGGAAGCATGGGACCGCAAGGACAAGCAAGCGTTCCAGTACCTGTGTTGGGGCTACGCCAAGTAAAAAGGGCAGAAATATTGCTGAAGGACTTCGAAGCAATGTCAGGCCTGCACATCAATAAGGACAAGTCAGTGCTTATGTGTTTGGGGAAGAATCTGGGGCGGGATCCTGATGAAACGGTCGGCTTTACCTGGTCGGAACCCGGCGCTGTAGAAAGGTTGTTAGGGGTGTGGGTTTCCCCCTCCGGTGATGCCACGACGACTTGGATGAAGGCGCTGGGGCAGAAGCAACATCTGGCCATGAAAGCGCGCGTGGCAGTGGTGAATTGCAATATCAACCCGATCCTGGGTTTCCAGGTGCAAGTGTATCCGCCTCCTACGGCGATTTGGAAGTGGATCTTGAAGTACCTGCATAACTACACATCTGCAGACGAGGTATCAGACGTGAGGTGCTTCATTTTATGGACTAGGGAGCTGCTGTTTACGACAAGAAAGGATGGCGGTCTCGGTGTCGCTGACCCGTCATGGGATCTGGGAGCTCTAGCCGTCCGGAGAGTTGGGATGTTGCTGATGGAGAAAAATAGCATGAGGAGGAAGATTGCGATAGAGGCGGCGGACCTCCTTGGGGGGCTTCAATGCCTGTGGGCGCACCCGGACATTCTAAAACAGTGGAAAGGGCGCAGAGTTCGGTGGAAATTGACGTGCGAACTTTTCCAGCTATCGACTTTCTCCACGGAACTGAGAGCGTTGTCGAGATGGGACGTGGAGCGGGAATTTCTGGCTTTTAACAAGGATATTCTACCTAACGGCAAAATCCCCATGGGAAGGCAAAAGGCAGCGGTGGATCAGGATGACGTCAGGCTTGGGAGTCTGGTCGAGGCAGCGCCGGACGGGCTCTGCAAGCTGAAGGAGAAGGGTAGACCCAGCCGTGCGATCGGGGGCTTAAGCAAGGTCAAGTTTGTCAGTAAGGCTTTTGAGGAGCTTTTCGTCGAACTGGAAGCAGATGCTATCGGTCTCGGTGTCGGCAGAAAGTGTCATGGATGCCACTCAGTTCGTTCGCAAGAAGCTGGGGAGCTGTTTGTGGAAAGCTTTGGAGGTGGTGGGAGGCATGTTAGCCTGCCGAGCAGTGGACGAGAGGGATATAGAGCGAGGGGAGGCAGCGGCGCCTCTAACAAGCTTCAATGTGGAGGAGGTGGTGACCATGGTGGTCAGAGAAGGAAGAATCTGAGACCAATGGGGCACGCGGAGACCCGCCTCCGTTGCTCATCAATGTTCGATGGCGGGCAACTCGCGCCCTTCAAAAAGTTGCGTGGGGTCTTCCGCACAGTTGGAGGGAAGCCGAAGCAAAGGGAGGCCAGTGAAGCTACATGGGGAAGGAGCATCGATTGGAAAAGAGTCATTGCGGTCCGTGATTCTGCTGCTCTGCCACACCGCGCGAGAGATGTGATGCTGCGGGTTCACTGCCGGAACTTGCAAGTGGGGGAGAGGCTCTCGTTTCTTGGCAGCAGGGCGGGCTACCTGCATTGTGGAGGGGCGGAGTCCCTGGAGCACTGTTTGTACAAATGTCCGGTTATACAGCCTGTAAATATAGGGCTGAAAATGGCGCTGTGCATGCTGAACCCGAGGAGGAAGGTCGGGTCACTTGACGACCTACTGTTTCAAAAGGAGGGTACTCGTTCCGGTTTTCCCAGAGGCCCCCCTTACGGCCATCAATTTGCATAAGCTCTGGGTAGAGAGGTGCGACGTGGTTTTTGAGCATAGCAAGTTCAGAGCCCGGAGGGTGCTGAGGAGAGTCGCCGCTACTTTTCAACTACACGCGAGGGTATACGCAAGGGCAAAGATTCGGGTTAAATTTCGGACGTCGCGGGTAAGCGACAAACGGAGGAAGGTTCTCGATCGACTGGATGAGGAGGAACAACGCATGCTCGGGAAGATTAGGGACACGTCAGTTACCACGCTGTCATGGTCAAGAGGCTTTGCCTCCATCTGGAACAACCCTAGGACAACCCGCAACCCCCCTTAGAAGCGCAGGATGGGTATGGCTAGCTTGCCTAGTCTAGGCCTATCAGCTACAGTTACGACTGCCGAAGTATTGTACACTTATAGTTTCATCACAAAACAAAAAAACAAAACAATACTTGGAAATGTTTGTCGTTAGGAGAGGCAATGCAAGGTCTGAACAAGTGGAAATGGTTGTTGTAGAGTATTTGCTGGATGATGATATAATTTTTTGATTGAACATTGTTGTATACAACAATATTCGATGTTGCAGTTTCATGACAAACACGGTTCTGTTATCAAACAAGGTCGAATCAAACTGGTTTGCAGGGTAGTATGGGATGGTACCATAATACCGGCACAAGTGTCAGTGATTGTAAGTAAAGCAATCTGTTTGTCCCATAAATAGTATGGTACTATGGCCATAATACAACTCTTGTCTATATTCCATGTCAAAACATATGTGTTTAATGTTATCTAGGCTATATAGGGGCTAGCCTTAGGGGGTACACAATTCACCTCGGCACTCTTCCTTGTACCCCCATCCCTGACCTAATCGACCCATTCCTTCCTTAGCTTCTTCACATGGTGTAGAGCGGTTAGGTTCCTAGGACCGCCGTTTAAGGACCATTTTTTTTTTTTTTTTTTTTTTTCCGGGCCCACCGTTACCGCTGCCCCGTTTGCTGCCCGTGGCGCGCCCCTAGCGCGCGCCGTTTTTTCTGCCTGCAAAACGCCTCTCACGCGAGCGCCTTGCTGCCCGTTCCCCCCCCCCCCCCCCCTCTTTGCTGCCCGTCGCGCGTCACTGCTGCCCCGCGCTTAGCGCGCGCCTCTGCCCAGCGCGTCGCTGCACGCCCCTGCTGCGCGCCGCTTCCGCACGCGCTGCCCGCACGCTGCCCGCGCACTGCCCTCGCTGCCCGTCAGCAGCCCACACGCCACCCGCGCTGCCCGTCAGCAGCTCGCACGCCGCACGCGCTGCCCGTCAGCAGCTCGCACGCCGCCCGCGGTGCCCTGTGCCGCCCGCGACCGCCTGCACGCTGCCGGACCGCCCTCCGCTGCCCTGCGCGCTGCATTGCACGTGTGCCCGCGCTGCCCTGCGCTGCTTGCGTCCGCCCTGCCTGAGCCGCCCGCGCATTGCCCTGTGCTGCCCGCTCACTGCCCTGCTGCGCTGCCTATGCCGCCAGCTAGCGCCCCTGCCGCTGCGCACTGCCCACTGCTGAGCGCGCTGCCCTGCACGGTGCATGGCGGCGCGCTGCACTGCCCTGCCTTGCACTGCTGCCTTGCCAAGCCGCAGCTGCTGCCAGCTCCTGCTGACACTGCTGCCAGCCACTGCCGTTGCTGCTGCCGGCCGCTGCCACTGCTGCCCTGCCTGCACGCGCTGCCAGTGCTGTCCTGCTCTGCCTGGCCGCCGCCTGCCCTGCCCTGCCTGGCCGCCGCTGGCACTGCCCTGCACGCTGCCTGGTACTGCCAAGCTGCAGCTGCTGCCTGCTGCTGCAGCCACTGCTGCAAGCCACTGCTGCAAGCCACGCGGTGCCGTCGCTGCCCTGCCCTGCCTGGCCGCCGCCAGCACTGCCTTGCCCGCTGCCCAGCGCTGCCCAGCGCTGCCCTGCCTTGCCTGGCCGCCGCCAACACTGCCTTGCCCGCTGCCCAGCGCTGCCCTGCACGCTGCCCAGCGCTGCCCTGCATGCTGCCCAGCGCTGCCCTACCCTGCCTGGCCACTGTTAGCACTGTCCTGCACAGCGCCCAGCGCTGCCCTGCCCTGCATGGCCGCCGCTGGCACTGCCCTGCACGCTGCCCAGCACTGCCAAGCCGCAGCTGCTGTCTGCTGCTGCCGCCACCATTGCCAGCCACTGCCGCTGCTGCTGCCGGCCGCCGCCACTACTGCAGGCGCCCTTACCTCTGCTGCCGCCCTTCCGCCGCTGCTGCTGACTGCCGCTGCCCGTCATGGCCCCTATTACTGTTTTAGCGGTTGACATAGACGGCCGCCCTCACAAGTTCGAGTTGTGGCGTGCGTGTCTGCACATGTATCTCCGACGTTTCCTTAGAGATGGAGTCTCCCTGCTCGAGCACACGTCAGGGTCCGTTCAGGCCCCCACAACTACCACTAAGCCTGCTGTTGACGCTGGCGAGGCCGTGCAGCGGCGGTACTGGGCGGACTGCGTTGTCTGCGCACAGCGGACGGAGCGAGACGCTGTCGCAGAGCTTGCTGTTTGCACTCACCTGCCGGTCGACCAGAGGACTCACTTTCGTTAGGTGACGTCGACCCACAGTTTCTACAACGCTGTAGTTAGGCACTACTCTTCACTCTCTCCTACCACCCGGCCACTGCGACAGAGCAGTCCGTTGTTAGAGGAGGTACAGCAGCTAGTTGAGGAGGCGAGTGTAGGTCCCTGTACGTCTACTCCTACTGGTGGTGCCACTGGTGGCCGCGGAGGTTCTGGGGGTAGACAGTAGCGGAAGCAGCGTTCGCTAGAGACCCTCTCGCCGCAGCAGCTTCGTAAGTGGGCTGTCCGGTGGGGCAGCCCCGGTGGCGGAGCTCGGGGTACTAGTGCTGGGGATGCAGAGGCACCTGGTGGTGTAGAGGCTGCTAGTCTTGGTGCTTGTGACTCAGTTAGCGCAGGTGCAGAGCCTGAGGAGGCCTTGCACACTTTCACTCTAGACTTAGGCGCGTCTTGCTGTTTCTTCCGCGACAGCACCACAGTCACACCACTCACAGCCCCTGTCCCTGTCACACTGGCCGACCCCTCCGGTGGTCCAGTAGTGGCGCGTGGCTCTACGGTTCTCCCTTGTCCAGCGGCCCCTTACGGCCTCCTCACAGGTCTCCACCTCCCCTCGTTCGCTAAGAACCTGGTGGCTACCTCTGTCCTCCAGGACCAGTGGGACACTGTCACCCAGCCTGGAGGAGAGCTCGTGGCGAACTGTACGGATTCACGCACTGGCGAGCACCTCGCCATGTTCACTCGGAGGCCCGGGTCTGGTCTGTACACACTGACCACTGAGTCTGCACAGGTGGCTGAGTCAGGTCAGGTACCTGCGTTAGTGGAGGTCGCTGCGTCTTGTTCGTGTCGTCTCTTCACGCACCAGACTCTCCTCTGGCACTACCGTCTTGGTCACCTCTCCTTGCCACGCCTGCGTGGCATGCACTCCCGTCTCCTTGTGTCTTATCTCCTGAGGTCGCTTGAACCGCCGTGCCTTCCCTGCGTCGAGGGGAGGCAGCGCGCCGCTCCCCACTCCTCCCCGTTTCCTCCTACCACAGCCCCTCTGCAGACCCTCCACATGGACGTGTGGGGCCCCGCCCACATCACTGGACAGGGCGGCGAGCGCTACTTTCTGCTGGTTGTTGACGACTGCACGCGCTACACCACGGTCTTCCCCTTGCAGAGCAAGGCGGAGGTCCACAGTGTCTTGATCCGCTGGATCCGCGCTGTCCGGCTCGAGCTTAGCGCTCGGTTCCGGCAGGACCTCCCGGTCCTACGGCTGCAATCTGACCGAGGTGGTGAGTTTTCCTCCCGCCTTCTCGAGGACTTCTGTGGTACTGAGGGCATCCACCAGTCGCTCACGCTTCCAGCCTCTCTACAGCAGACTGGGATTGCAGAGCGCCGCATCAGCTTGGTCATGGAGGTTGCTCGCACCTCCATGATCCATGCGGCTGCTCCCCATTTTCTGTGGCCGTTTGCGGTCCGGTACGCCGCGCATTAGCTCAACCTCTGGCCCTGTGTCTCCCACCCGGAGACCTCCCCTACTCTGCGGTAGACGGGAGAGGTTGGTGATGTGTCGGAGTTTCGGGTTCTGTTCTCTCTCTCTTGTCCGCGATCTGCTCGCGGGTAAGCTCTCTCCGCGCACTCTTCGGTGCGTCTTCCTTGGCTTTCCCACCGACGCACCACCCTGGCAGTTTTACCACCCGAGCTGTCGTCGTGTGCTGTCCTCCCGCGACGAGTCCGTCTGCTTCTACCGTCTTCACCCCCACCACAGTTCCCCGGTACCCCTCCCGCCTCTCTCCCTGGTTCTCGACCCCTCCCCCGGTAGCCCCCCTCCCTCCTCACAGTCCTGCTCCCTCAGGCGTGTCCCAGGTCTAACCACTGGGATAAAATGGCTTGTTTGTGTAGCGGGTGAGTGCGCCCCTAACCCCCCAGGCCAACATGCTCGTAACCCTTCCCTAGGATCAATCGGGGATCACCAGTGGACCTCTGACACCCCCCCGCACTGGGATGCCCGAGGCACACACACTATGATTCGAACCCGAGACCTTCGCTCTGATACCATGTCAAAATCCTAGCCACTAACCACTGGGATAAAAGGGCTTGTTTGTGTAGCGGGTGAGTGCGCCCATAACCCCCCAGGCCAACATGCCTGTAACCCTTCCCTAGGATCAATCGGGGATCACCAGTGGACCTCTGACACCCCCCCGCACTGGGATGCCCGAGGCGCACACACTATGATTCGAACCCGAGACCTTCGCTCTGATACCATGTCAGAATCCCAGCCACTAACCACTGGGATAAAAGGGCTTGTCTGTGTAGCGGGTGAGTGCGCCCATAACCCCCCAGGCCAACATGCCTGTATCCCTTCCCAAGGATCAATCGGGGATCACCAGTGGACCTTTGACACCACCCCATTTGGTTGAGCCGTTTGAGGTTTCCTCCGACACCTCTGGCCCAGCTGAGGGGGTGATCCAACTGCTGACGGCACGGCGGCCACTCGCCGCTCACCGCGCTTGGAGACCCCTCCGGGGTTTCTGCCTCGACCGTCTTCACCACCTCTGCAGCCGGTCGCGGTGGACCCTGGTGCTGCAGGAGGTGGTGACACTGGGGTTGCTTGATGGAAAGCGTGCGAATCTGGAGAGCGTAACAAGAGATTAAGTCCGCCGACTTCGACGGAACATTGCGTGCAGCTCACGTAACCTTAAACTATGAGCATGTACGCGTTAAAAATCATGCCTTCAACCAAGATCTAGGCCGATTGCTATCGCGATTTAAGTGCGACGGGGTATCCTGGCGGAATTACTTGGGAGCCATGGATTAGATTTAGGAATCGGCTTTAGCAAGAGTTCAGATCTGCAAGGTGACGAGTTTGTCAAACCCTACCATCCCAACCCTCGCCCTACAACAATCCCCAACAACCCAAAGTGCCAAACTAGCAACACCAAAGGTGTTGTAGTGAATAGCGAAGGTTTGTTGGTGCTTGTTGGGTGCGAGTTCAATTCCAGCCCGCAACAAGTCTAGCAACCACATTTTGCCCAAACCCTTAGCCTACAACCAGCTAGAGCAAAATACCACAACCACCTACACAATCAACACTCCCCCTTGCTCGTGCTGGAGGTGGCTGAACACCACTGGGCAAAATCCTTCACTCCACTCCCCCTTGCCCAGGGAGCGGCGCCATCCACAACATGATGTCGTCAAGTCAGAGAAGCACCAGCCCTCCCACATCCTACTCAGGCACCATGCCAATATGGGGCTGCATCCCCAGCAAGGACATGCATACACCATGTCGTTCAAAGGGAAGAGGTTTGGTGAGTATCTCGGCTGCTTGGCGGTTGGTCGGACACCACCGGAGGATCACCTCACCACAAGCCACCATCTCCCTGATGAAATGCCACCGAACCTGCATGTGCTTGGTGCGGCCATGCAAGCATGCATTCTGTGCAAGGGCAATGGTAGATTGGTTGTCCACAAACACAGGCACACCACCAGCAAACTCATGCCCAAACTCCCAAAACAAATATTTCAGCCACACACCCTCCTGAATGCACTGACACAGACTGATGTACTCACTATCAGTGGTGGACAATGCAACCACAAGCTGCCTCTTGCTTTGCCAAGAGATGACTGCACCATTGAGGCAATAGACATAGCCGGTGTGACTCCTGCAATTAGCTGAATCTCCAGCATAATCAGCATCACTAAAGCCCACCAACTCGACCTGAGGCTCACTGCGTGCGGGGAAGAAGATACCTGACTTCACACAACCTTTCAGGTACTTCAACACTCTCTTCGCAGCCTGCAGGTGGGATACCTTGGGACAGGACACCACCTTGAACAGCTGTGACACTGCATAAGCAATATGGGGCTGTTGGGTCGTGCTTGCATACATGAGGGACCCCACAATGCTTTGATAGAGCTGAACCAACTCATCTCTCAACAAGAGCTCCTGAGCATGTGCATGCACATCGAACCCTGTAGGGAGAGGGGTACGCACGGGGTTAGCCTCAAAAAGGCCAAAGAACTCAAGCATGTTGAGAATGGTCCTCTCTTGATGAATCAAGATGCCACTCTCATCTCGCTTGTAATCGCTCAACGCCATAAATTGCCGCATGATTTTTATGAAGGTGCTCGGTTCTCTGGAGAGAGGAGCATCAGTCAATGGCGTCGCGGCTTAGTGCTTGAGCTAAGAAGAAAGCCCTCATGCACCTTCAGGAGGGACAGAGCGGGTGCAGCGGCTGCTTCATTTTTTACTCGCCGTCACTCTTACAGGAAGTTTCGTAGAGAGCCTGCATCTCTTGACCAGTTTCGGGTCCACGCAACCAAGTGTGGAGCCAGAACCACTCTCCACCGCGCTAGGAACCAAGCAACAGTCACAGCAGCCACATTTCAATCAAAGCTGAAGGCAACAATGCGGCAAGAATGTGTGGACAAGTTTCTACCAAATCTGAGGTGTGGCAACTGCGCAAAGAAAGCTTCAAACGTGCTAGATAAAATGTTTAGGCATTTGACTTATAAACCTCCGTAGGAATCTGCGAGGGTACGGTAGGCACTTACGCTACCTATGCCCTCTAGCTCCGGTTACGACCGACGGTGTTTTGCGTTGTACGCTGTATAATGCTATTTCACCTAAAAAAAAAAAAAAAAAAAAAAAAAAAAACTCTCATCACGCTCAATCTGCACCCCCAAATAGTACTTAGCCTCCCCCAAGTCCTTCATGCGGAAACGAGAGGACAAGAGACCCTTGACCTCATCCAGCAGGACCATGCTCGAAGTCATGAGCAAAATGTCATCCACATAGAGGTAGAGGGACAGCCTGCCCTCACGCCTCACCAAGTGGTACAAGGCGGGGTCACACTCCGACCTCTCAAATCCAAAGTCCATCAGGGCCTCATTAAACTTGAGGTACCACTGCCTTGGAGCTTGCTTCAGCCCATAGATTGATTTCTTGAGTCGGCAAACTCTGCCGGACCCATCATTAAAACCAGGGGGCTGCCTCATGTAAAGCTCCTCCTTCAAGACCCCATGGAGATAGGCAGTGGTCACATCCATGTGATGGATGTGAAACCCCAAGGAGGCTGCCACCCCAAGGGAGCCTCTCAGGGTAGTAGGCTTACCCACCAGGGTAAACACATGGTCATAGTGAACACCCATGGCCACCAACCTGGACTTAGGCCTCTCAATGCTACCATCAGCCTTGTGCTTGTACTTCCACACCCACTGACACCTCAAGACCTCCATACCAGGTGGCACACAAGCTGGATCAACCAGCTCAAAGGACTCGTTCACCTTATGGGACTCAAGCTCCTCACGCATGGACTCGATCCACTGAGGACGGGACAAGGGCTCCTTGACTGACTTAGGCTCATGCACCTGACCCATAAGACAAAAATCAAGTCCATGCTCACCCCCATCAGCATCCACAAGCATGCACTCCTCCCGATCATGCACCACATGATCATGCATGCAAGCATACTGTACACTTGGTGTGAACCTTTTAGGTGGCCGTGAGATGCGTGTGGTGTGGTGCAGAGGTGATGCCTCCCCCTGCTCCAAACTTTGCAACTTCTCCTTCCAAGTCACTCTCTTCATGGGGGACCGTGGTGACTTGGACAGCTGCTGCTGCAGTAGTTGCTGCCACCTACCCACAAGAACAGGCGGTGTATGCTGCTGTGGTGGCTACTGTGGCTGCTCTTGTTGTTGCTGCTGCCCCTGTGGTTGCTGCGGGTCATGGGCTGGTGCGTTAGGGTCAGGGGTGGAACCAGCAGTTGGGGACTCCTCATGGTGAGGTGCAGGTGCCTTTTGTTCCTCTTGCTGCTCCTCAACCTCCTCTCATGGATCCTCCCATGTCCCCTCAAAAGATAGAAGAGGTGTAGGGATCCTGGAGGGAACTCCCAACCGTACTAGCACCATACTCTTTCCACCCCTTGTAGCTCAGCCCCTCATGGAAAACCACGTCCCGGCTTTCCACCACCCGCTGATCCGCCACACTCCACAACATCCATGCCTTGCTCCTCTCCGAAACCCCAAGGAAAATGCCCCATTGTGCCTTGGGATCCAGCTTCCTCCTTTGGTGGTCGCGCATTTTGTACTGCGCCATGCACCCCCACACTCGTGCCATGGACACACTAGGCACCTTCCTGGCCCACATGAAGTATGAGCTCTTGCCCCCTAGCCCCTTGCTGCCCCCAGTTGGCATATTGCACTGCTGCCCCCCACCAAGTATGGTCCAGCTGCGGATGAGCAAGCATGGCTCGAGCAAGGTCAATGAGGGTCCGGTTTAGCCGCTCCGCTGCCCCATTTTGCTGCGGTGTGTAGGCAACTGAAAGCTGGTGGGTGATACCCTTGTCTTCAAGGAAAGACTCCAGATCCTTCCCCATGTACTCACCACTCCGATCAGACCTAAGTATTTCCACCTTGGCCCCGGCTTCTCTCTTCGCATAGCGTATCCAACGCTTGAAGACCTTGGCCACTTCGTCCTTAGTTTTCACCAAGGTAACCCAACTTAGGCGGCTGAAGTCATCCAAGAAGGTGATAAATTATTTGCTGCCCTTCTCCCTATCTGGTATTTGCATGGGGCCACACACATCCGTGTGCACCAATTCAAGAGGTACGGAGGCTCTAGTGGTGGAGGTAGGGAAGGAGGTCCTTGGCAGCTTCCCGGTCGTGCAATCAGGGCACTTGCTTGGCTGCCCACCACCCTCCTTGATCTCCACACCCTTCAGCTCCCCCTTCTTCACACACTCCACAAATTGCTGCTTTCCCGCATGCCCCATGCATAGGTGCAGCGAATCTGCCGTCACCTGCTCCACATTCCTCCAACAGGTGCTACAAGCGGCTTCCTCGGCTTCAACACCATGTGCCCTTTCCACCTGAGGCACACAAACTGGAACAAGGTATAGACCCTTCTCTAACTTGGCCTCCATCACCACAGCTCCACCCTTGCGAACCGTGCACCCTTCCATGGTGAAGGTGCATATGTATTATTGCCTCGCAAGCTGAGAGCATGAGAGAAGGTTGGCTGCCAAACCAGGAACATGAAGCACACCCTTCACATTCAGCACCTACCCTTCCTTCCCCTTGATGGTGATGGTGCCGATGCTGATTGCTTGCAGCGTATCTCCGCTCCCCACGATCACATTTCTGGAGTTAGGTGGAAGGGAATGGTAGGTAGTGAAGAGGTCACGCCGTGGTACCATTCCTGCAGTGGCACCAGAGTCTAGAACAAGGTGATTAGGGTAAGCCAATACACGACCAGCAAGCACCATCTCTTTCTCCAAGGTAAGGAAGGCGAAACCGTCATCCGACGAGTCTTCTTTTCCCTTCCCACCATCATTTGCCGCTGCTGCTGCCGCTTTTCCTTTGCTGCCCTTCTTGTTCCATGCTCCATTCTTCATCCTCTTCTCCACCCACTCAGGCCTAGTGACAGGTGGAGCCTCTCCTGGGTAGCCTTGAGGCTTCCACCCATCTGGCCGGCTCCAACACTCCTTCCAAGAGTGCTTCCGGTTGCATCCAAGGACAAGGCACTAGTCGAGCTCCTTCTTCTTCCCCCCACCTCCTTGCCGCTGCTGGTACTTTCTTGGAGGCACCCCTATCTGCTGGCCCCATTCCCCCTTCAACTCCTCTACCATCATCACGTTTGCGAGCCTCATCAGAGACCAACACCTCCCATATCTAGGCCTTGGTCCATTTCTGCTGCTCTAGGTGAAGGTATTGTAGTAGAGCCTCGTTTGCCTCTTGGTCCAGCCCTTGGAGTGCAGTGTAGATGATCTCCTTCTCATCTACTTTGTAGTTCAACTCCTCCAAGGCTCTCACATACTCATCCACCCTTTGGAGATACTGCACCATGGTCTCCCCATCACCATAGTTACGTTCCATGGTGTAGAACCGCTTCCTCCAGGTGAGTATGCTTAGCAGCCCTTTTTGCAAATGGCGATCTTGAACTCTCTTCCATGCTTGGGCAGCTGCTCCTTGCTTCCCCTTCAGGTCCATCAGCATCTTTAGGAGCTCTAGTTGGCCTTCCAAGGCCCAACACAGGTACTGGAAAGCTTGCTTGTCCTTGCGGTCCCATGCTTCCTGTGCTTTAAGTAGCTCCTCCGCACTAAGCCGTTGCCTTCCGGTTCGCTTCGCCAAGCGTAAACTGGAACCTCCATAGCGAAAAATTCCGAGCCGGTGAACCTAGGAGGGCCATCTAATTTATGGGCCATAACCAACCCTAGATCTGGAGGTCTTTAAACCAAATCGAAATATGATGAAGGGAGGGAATGTCGCAGGCATAACCAGCTCTGGTACCATTGATGGAAAGCGTGCGTATCTGGAGAGCGTAACAAGAGATTAATTCCGCCAACTTCGACGGAACATTGCGTGCAGCTCACGTAATCTTAAACTATGAGCAGGTACGCGTTAAAAAGGTCTTAATCTATAATTTCCAGAATGGTAAAGCACGCATTTAACCAAGATCTAGGCTGATCGCTATCGCGAGTGCGACGGGGTATCCTGGCGGAATTACTTGGGAGCCATGGATTAGATTTAGGAATCGGATTTAGCAAGAGTTCAGATCTGCAAGGCACAAGCCCCATGCCTGATGTAGTCACCAGGTACTTCGCCACCCTCACAGTAGCTGTCCAGTGAAGAGGACGGTGTCTCCCAATTGCAATAAAGCGAGAGAGGACGCTGAGGGGAAAGGCGAGGTCCGGCCGAGTACAAGTCATCAGGTACATGAGGCATCCCACAAGCTCTGCGTAGGGACCACTAGACTCAAAGAGCTCATCGAGAAAAGGGTCAGTGAGTTGGTGGTCAACGGCAAGAGGAGTGGGCTGTGTGGTGGGGACTGAACCCCGAACCGCCGAAGGACCTGCTGCACCATGTGTGACTGAGTCAGTGTGATGGTGCGAGCGGCTCTGTCCCTGGTGATCTGCAGGCCAAGGTAGCGCTGCAGTTCACCGAGGTCAGTGCACGTGTGTCTCTTCTGCAGTTCGGACTTCACCTCAGCCAGAGCTACCCTGTCTGCTGTAGCAAAGACCAAGTCGTCAACGTAAACAAGTATAAAGAAAGGAGTGGAACTAGCGCGAACAAACAGCGACAGGTTGGTAGAGGAAGGGCGAAACCCAAGGTCACGAAGCGTGGAGCGAAGAGTGTCGTGCCACTCACAGGGCGACTGGCGGAGACCGTAGACTGGTCGCCTTAGGCTCCACTGGGTCCCAGGTGGGAAGGTGTCAGTGAAGCCAGGAGGACGCCGCAGCCAGATCTCCTCGTGTAGGCGGCCCTGGAGAAACGTAGTGGAGAAGTCGAGGGAGTGCAGCTCGTAGTCTCGCTGTGCTGCTACGTTCAGTAACACCCGAAGAGTAGTCATCTTCGGGGTCGGAGCGAAGGTCTGGAAGAAGTCAACTCCCTCACGCTGACTGAAACCCCTAGCCACATAGTGCGCCTTGAACACAGGCGGTGATCCAGGCGGCCGCTTCACCTTGAAGAGCCACATGCCATTGACAACGTTCTCCTTGGGAGGGGGAACTGCGTCGACGTAGGTGCCTGTGGATCTCCAAGACGCTAACTCTGGGTCCATAGCCGCTTTCCACTGAGATGCCCACTCACCTGACACTGCCTCACGGTACGTGCGACGAGTCGGTATGTCAAGGGCGTCGGGGTCTCCCTCAGGGGAAAGCAGCATGGCGCAGAGAGAGGGGGAAGCGGCTGCCAGGAACTCCAACTCAAACTGCCTGTCCTCTAGGACGTCACAGCCAAGGGCAAACTCACCCCCGACGGACAGAGGACGGGGAGGTGGAGCAGCCACCACACGCGTGGCGTAGTCAAGACGGCGGGTGTAAGCAAAGTCAGTGACAGCGGCAGTAAGAGCTGAGACAGACGACTCAGGAGGTGACGGGAGAACAGACACAGGCGGAGCACGACGAGGACTAGTACGAAACAAGACAGTGCAGAGGTCGTCAAAAGGAGACGAGGGACGAGCACGCGGAGAACAACGACTGGTCCAGTCGTGCGGGACAACAGGAGGAGACGAATGTGACGGAGGAGGAGAGAAAACAGCCGGAGCCGAGTCCTGAGGAGGAAACGTAGGACCGTACGCGGTAGGGGACTGTGAGTGGACAGGAGGAGAGGAAGGAAGACCAAGGGCCCGAAGGCCACTCACTGGAGGGAACCGCTACTGCAAAAGTGACGGCTGCAGCGGCTGCTGCTGCTGCTGGTCCAACTGCTGCAGCTCCTGCCTCTCCTGCTCCAACCGCTCCTGCTCCTCGCGCTCAAGCCGGCGAAGAGCTTGGAGACGTGTGTCGTAGCGGTGGGGAGGCGAAGTGGGTGCCGCAGTAGTCATGCCTCCAGCTCCTGTCTCCTCAGTACTAGCTCCTACAGCGCCAGCACCTCCTGCTCCAGCACCCCCAGAACTAGCACCACCAGCGCCAGTACCTCCAGCTCCAGTACCCCCATAACTAGCGCCACCAGCGCCAGCACCTCCAGCTGCAGCACCCCCAGAACTAGCACTGCCAGTGCCACCACCTCCAGCTCCAACACCTCTCGAACGAGCGCCCCCAGATCGAGTACCGCCAGTGGCAGTACCTCCAGCTCCAACACCACCTGAGTCCACAGGAACCTGTCGCGGAAGTGACGAGGGCTGCTGAGGGGACTGTGAGGAGGACTGCGGGGAGGGAGACGCTACCTGACGCGTGACCGAGGGTAGAGGGGTAGCGTGAGACACACATGATGGGGCAGGACCAGGGGAGGGTGGGGGTACCGGAGGAGAGGGTGCGAGGAAGAGGGGGGGAGGGGGAACCGGGAGACCTTGACAAGGGTACCGGGTGTAGTAGGACACTGACTCGTCAAACCGGACGTCACGAGAGTCGAGAAACTGGTGGAGGGGCGGGTGGTTAAAGGAGTAGTCGAGAGAGCCCACTGGGAAACCAAGGAAGACACAGGGGATGGTGCGAGCTGAGAGCTTGTCCGCAGAGGTGTCGCGGACAAGCGCAAGGCAGCCCCAGACACGAAAGGCCGACCCAACACCAGGGGACCCGGTCCAAAGACGGGTCGGTGAAGCCTCTGGCCGCGAGACACGCGGCTGGAGGTTCAGTTGGTGCGCGGCGTAGCGAACCGCGTAGGGCCACAGAAAATGGGGCGCACATGCATGGATCATGGACGTGCGGGCGATGTCCATGGCCAAGCCAATGCGACGCTCAGCAACCCCATTCTGCTGTGGGGACTCCGGCAGCGTCCAGGACTGTCTGATGCCCTGCTCGCCGCAAAACCCGGCAAGGACGCCGGAACGAAACTCACCCCCACGGTTGGAGTGGAGACAACGGACACGACTACCACGAGTGCCCTCAGTGGCCAGCAGCCACCGGATCAGCGTAGAAGTCACTTCGGACTTCTTCGCGAGAGGAAACACCGTGGTGTACCTGGAGTAGTCGTCGACGACCACTAGAAAGTAGCGCTCCCTCTCAGGTCCCAGTTTAGGGGCAGGGCCCCAGACGTCCAAGTGGAGGGTTTGGAAGGGAGTCGTGGCCGAATGAAGGGAGGAGGAGTGCGGAGTGGCGCGCAGGCGGACGGCGACGCAAGGAGTGCACGGCGGTGCAGGCGAGGGAGGGAGCGACGAAAAGACGCGAGAGAGACATGAGGCAAGACGGTGACTAGCCATGCTGCGGGGGCGGGGGATCGACGGGTAGCCAAGACGGTGGTGCCACACGACGGTCGGGTGGGCGAGAGACCGACAGGAGCAAGACGCAGCAACCTGACCAGACGCAGCAACCTGACTAGATACAGCAACCGAAGGTGACGCAGTAACCTGATTGGACTCTGCTACCTGGGGGGACGCAGTAACCTGGCCGGACTCTGCTACTTGGTGGGACGCAGTGTGCAGAACGAAGAGTCCTGAGTGGGGCTCCCTGGTGAACGTGGCAAGTAGTGCCCCAGGTGGAAGCGTCCGTACAGATCGCCGTCCTCCCGTGCGCACGAAAAGCGACTGTGATCCCACGGTCCTGAAGGTATCCAACACCCACCAAATTTCGAGAGAACGAGGGGATGTAGATACCAGTGAGGAAACCAGAAGGGACAGCCGGGCACGGGAGAGTGGTCGAGCTACGAGCGACTGCTGGGACTGGAGCCGAAAGAGGTGTGACAGTGGTGTGGTCGCGGAAGAAACACTGAGACGCGCCTGAGTCCAGCGTGAAGGAGAGCGACGTGACAGCGGTCATCACGGCTGGAGTAGTGACTACACAAGCACCTACACTAAAAGCACAAGTACCTAAACTAGCAACAGGCAAAGGTCCCAAGTTAGGTACACGCAGGCCAAGAGACCCATACGTGACAGAATAAGCAGCATCCATAGACATATCAAACACAGGGTAACCACTACGAGACAGACCGGGCCAGATCGGTGGCCTCGACTTAGACCCAAAACGCTCATGGTAGAGGTCGTCGAGGCGAATGTAGCAGCGCTGTGCAGAGTGGTCAGGACGCTTGCAGGTAGTGCCAACACCAGGGCCAGTCAGGATCCGGTACTGGCAGGGTCCGACGTCGCGGCCACCGCGACGAGCCCCCCAGCGGGCTGGGCCGCTACTGCAGCCAACGCTACCCGAACCACCAGGCCCCCACTGCTGCTGAGGGCGCCATCGCTGCTGAGGGCGCCACTGCTGCTGAGGCTCCCATTGCTGAAACTGCCGCTGCTGCTGTCCCTGCTGCTGGAGAACCCGAGTGGACGCCATGGTGAAGGCTAGCTGGGTGTAGGAGCGGCAGGATAGGAGTAGCTAGAGCTAGGCACGGCGAGAACGAGGAATCACCAGGCTAGGAACTACTGGCGCTAGGAGCAGCTGGAGCCAAAAGGATCTGGAGCGAGGAACGCCTGGAGAAAAACACGGCTGGAGCTAGGCACGGCTGGAGCTAGGAGTGGCCGGAGCTAGGAGCAGGGCACGGCTGGAGCAAGTCACGACTAGAGCAAGGCACGGCTGGAGCACGGCACGGCTGGAGCAAGGCACGGTTGGAGCAGGGCACGGCTGGAGCTAGACACAGCTGGAGCTAGGAGTGGCTGGAGCAAGGCACAGCTGGAGGAGGGCACGGCTGGAGCTAGACACGGCTGGAGTTAGGAGTGGCTGGAGGTAGGAGCAGCTGGAGCTATACTAGGAACTACCGACAAATGGACACCAGCCTAGGAACAGTCGGCTAGGCAAGGCGGGCTAGGAACGCCAGTCGGGGCACAAAACCGAAACTACGTCAGGAAAAGTGACTGCGGCTGCCCGCCGCCGTTAGAGGTGCCAAAGGCAGGAGGCGTGCACGAGACAATGGGCACTGGTGGTACTGCGGGCGGCTATGGGCGGCAGTAGGCTAGAATTAGGCGGAAGTAGGCGGTGTTGGGCGGCTAGGAGGGGCTGTGGGCGGCTGGGAGAGGCTGTGGGCTGCAGGAAGAGGCTGTGGGCGGCAGGAAGAGGTTGTGGGCGGCTAGGATGAGGTGTGGGCGGTTGGTGTCTGCTGCTGGCGGTAAGTTCCAGCTAGTGCGGCCCGTGCGAGCGCTTCTGTTGGCTGCGTGTAATGCAGCCATGCGCTGCTGCGTGCGGGCAGCAGGCGGAGTGTGGTGTGCGCAAGGCTGCGCGTTTGTGGCTGTTGAGGCAGGCCGCTAGCCGCTAGCGCCGCTGCTGCTGCTGCTGCTGGCGGCTGCAGGCGCGAGCAATGCGGCTGCTGTTGGCGGCTGCAGGTGCTAGCAATGCAGCTGATGCTGGCGGCTGCAGACGCTAGCGCTGCGGCTGCTGCTGGAGGCTGCGGGTGCTAGCGCTGCTGCTGCGTATGCGCTGGCCGCAGGCGTGCTGACTGCCGTGCGAGCGGCAGTTTCTGTGCGTGCGTGCGCAGCTGCTGTGCGTGCACGCGGCGGCTGGGCGTGCGCTTGTGGCTTGTGCGCGCGCGGGCTGCAGCTGTGCGTGCTGGCGCGGTTGTGCATGCGCGCGCGGCTGTGCGTTCGCGTGCGGCTGTGCGTGTGCGCTAGACTGCTGCTGCTCGCGCGCTGCCTATGCGTGCGTGAGTGGCTGCAGTCGCGTTTTCGCCTGCGGCTAACAAACGCACGGGCGCACGACCTAGCTGGCTAGGGTGTGCGGACTGGAGGACTAGGAGGGACGTGAGGGCTGGAGGGGAGGGAAACTAAGAACTAGGCGGTTTAGGAACTAGGCCTAGGAACTTAGCACGTGATACCATCTCAAGAGTAGGTTAGCGGAATGAATCGACTAGTAGGAAACAAGGTACAAATAGGAAAGTCGAGAAAGTTGTGTATCCTCTCTAGTGTGTGCCTCACTGTAGACTAACATGCATATTTGTTATTTGACAGCAGGAACCGAAGTACACTTCTTGCGAACTTTTGTAACCAAAGTTGTGCGCCGCTAAATTTTGCTGACGCCAAATGCTGTGCTAGTGGTATATAATATATTCCCAAAACAAACAGAAATTCCTCAATGCCATATGTCAACCCAGACCGAAGTCCGGAAAATCTTCGCATGAGTGGAACCGGCGAACACGCACCACCTGGTTGAACGAGACATGCTTCTTCAGCCTGCCTCTCCCTCCCAACCCACTCCCATCCACACTCCCATCCCCATCCGCGAGCGATAAACAAGACTTCACAGGGCTCTTTGGAGGAAAAGGGCTTTCTGATTCGGCCGACTCGTGCCCATCCGCACCCCTCTCCACCTTCCCCCTGCCACCTCTCCCTCCAAACTCACCCCCATCCACCAGCAATAGACCCGATCTGACAGATTTCGTAGGCTGCAACTCAAGAGACCTCCTCCTGCCCACCCCTCCAGGACTCCTCATTTGCCGACCGGACCTTTCAGCAAACCTTGCATTTGCTCCAAACAGCCCACCCGGGCTTCCAGTTGGTGTGCCGTTTAAGGGATTGGAGCCATCACTCTGCGATCTTGTGAAGTGCCGTGTGCCTTGGTCGATTCTTACCAAGTGTTGACCATCTTGGTGCATCCCTGTCTGCTGCTGCGCATCTTGCCCCACTCTCATCAAGTGCTGTGCATCTTGCCCCACTCTCATCAAGTGCTGTGCATCTTGCTCCACTCTCATCAAGTGCTGTGCAACTTGCTCGACTCTCAGACTGCCTGGGACAGAGAGAGGGTGGAGCAGTGAGGAATGGGCGCGGGGCACATCTCCTTCTCTTCGCCCACCACCACTGCCAACTCCTTCTCTTCGCCCACCACCACTGCCAACTCCTTCTATTTGCCCACCATCGCCAACTCCCTCTCTTCTCTGGTGTGAGTGCAGATTCTCTTCTTGAGGCGCCTCAGAAACAGAGCAAGGGCAGCCGGGGCTATCCCCTTTTCCTCCTATAAAGCCAACCCTCTGGCTTTGGACCACTACCCGCCCTGCTGCCTCTTCACCAAGCCGCTCCCCCCCGGGATTGTCAACAGAGAAGGAGGCCCGGATGGAGGAAGAGCTTGGGGGAACTTGGAGGGCGAGGTTGCACGGGGAAAGATTGAGGGAATGAGTGGGGAATCGCGGGGGCTTGGATGGGGCGACGGAAGGGGGGTAGGGGGAGGAGATGGGGAGGTTGGGACTAGGCAAAGTGGGGGGATGGCAATGGCAGGAGGGAGAGGGGGACTTGGAGGACGAGGTTGCGGAGTCGGGTTGACTTGGGTGAGTGGTAATGGAGGGGGGGCTGGGGACGTTGGATGGGGAAGGGCTGTGTTGGCCAGTTGGTGTTGTGCTGCTGCCAGCGGACAATCTTGGAGCGTCCATAGGTGATTGCTTACTACAGATCTCTTCCCTATGTGACTGCTCCCCCGCGGCAACTCCCCTTGCTGCACCGCCCTTTTCCTCCACGGCAACTCCCCTTGCTGCCCCGTCGCGCTGCACTGACCGCGCCGTCACGACTCCGTCATGCGTATCCTCCTCTTCATCATGAGTGCCATGGACGGTTCTGTTGCTGACAAGGTCAGCAGCAGAGGCGCGGGCACTCGTGGGGCGGAACGAGTCGGAGCGACTTTTGGGGGAGCAAGCGCGAGGGGATGTGGCGGAGCCGCGTTCTATGGTGGACCGTGCCCTGCGGACGGCGCGGTTGCTCTGAGGCGCGTTACAAGCAGTGTAGCCGTACCTTGAAGTATGGCCGTACCCACTACTAGAGCTTGCAGCTTCGAGGGCCTCGAACGCCTCGAATCCCTCGGAATCTCCGAAATTTCCGAGATTCGCGAAAGCCACAAAGTCACGTTCTGTCGCCGATGCTGCCCTGCGAGAGGTTCGGCGATTGTGCGAAGGCGGCGGACCGAGGGCGCGATGGGGAGGTGAGGAGGTGAAGAGGAGGCGAGCGAGTCGAGGAGAGGGGACGAGGTGACAGCTCAGTCGAGATCGAGGGGAGGGTGCATGTCGAGGTGAATGCGACGAGGGTGGATGGGGCGAATGGGGCGCATCAAGAGGCGGATGGGGCGCATCAAGGGACGAATCGGGCGGATGGCGAGGTGAAGATGCCACGGCGGCAAGAGGAGGCGAGGCTGAAGAGATGTTGGCAGGAGAAGAGGGTTCCCGCTTTTGCTGAGATGCTGCTGCTGTTGCTGCTGCTTCGACACCCGCCCCTTCAAATAATGAAAGCTCCCCTCCTCCTCCTCCCCCTCCCCCTCCCCCTCCCCATCCCCATCCCCCTCCCCCTCCCCCTCCCCCGCCCCCTCTTCTCTCATCCAAGTGCGACGTCGACCGGGAGCGGAGGAAGCGGAAACGGTCGGCGGAAGCCCCGCGCACAGGCGGAACACTTGTGGCGGAACCTCCGGCGCTTATCTTCCGCCCACCCGTAAGAGTTTCCGCTCGCGGCCCGCTGTGCAAGAGGCGGAGGAAACACCGGCCGACGTCCGCGCCAGCGCTGTCATCAGACGAGTGACCGGCGGTGGCGCTGCTTTCTGCGGTGGCGCTGCTTTCTGCGGTGGCGCTGCTTTCAGGGGGGGCGCTGCTTTCCGCGACTGACTTCCGAGTCTTTGCGCCTTTGCTGCCTGAGATTGCTCTTGCGCCCTCGTCGCCTCCGCCTTGCTTAACGCTTGCGCCTTCTGCAGCTGAGCATCCGCTGAGCGCAGGCTTCGCGGAAGCCGCCGCCGCCGCATCGTCGCGCCACTGCGCGTCCATCTCGAGCGACGGCGCGGCTTTCCGCCGAACAACTTCCGCGTGCGGGCTGCGCGCGGCGGCGGAAGGCGTCACCGCGGCAAACCTGGCTCCGCACCGGGTGCTGTCCACCGGAACCACGAGATCTGCGAGATCGCATCTACTAGCAGTAGTAGTTACTACTAGTGATAGCCTGCGTGAGTTCTGCCGAACGCCGGCGGCGGTGATAACAAGCGGAAGCCAGGGGGACGCCGCCACGCCGATGTCCGCCGCTGACGATGACGGAGTTGTGCTCATTGCGTACTCGATGCTGCGGCGTTCCGCGGTGCGAGAACGCGGCGATGAAGCACCGTAGGAGGCAGATCGACTGATACTGCTGCTAGCGGCATCCACGGCGGCGTACGCGACGCCGCCGTTGGGGCGGCGTCCGCCGGTGTGGGGAAGGGGCGGCGTCAAGTTCACCGCGTCCGCGCCGCTGCTAGTAGGGAGGAATGACTCAAAGTGGGGTCTAGCAGTCGTAGAACAAGAGCTGATCCGAGCCGCACGACTGCTAATAGCAGTAGCAGTAGTAGAGGTGTCGCCCGAGTCGGGAACCATGGCGACGAACGACGCCGCTCTTCTCGGCCAGTATTACCCCTAGTCGCTCCGGGAGTCCCGGCGGCGCCGGTACTAGTAGCGGGCACTGCTAGAAGAAGAAAGGAGTCGTCGAGGCGTGAGCGTCTCAGAGATGTGCATATCACGGGCTGTGTGACGGGTTCACGAAGAAGAAAGGAGTCGTCAGAGGCTTGAGCCCTTGCATGACGGGAGAGAGGATGACTCGTGACTGGTCGGGCCAGTGCGCGGGGAGAAATGGGGACGGAAACTGTTTCGTCGCCCAGTGTTACTAGTACTAGCAGTAGGTACCCGGAACATTGCTACCTGCATAGCCCCGGCAGAGAATCCCACGATGAACGGTACTATGCCGAAGCAATGATCAGAGGCCAATACTAGTCGACAGAAGGAAATACTCTCACGGAAGCTACACGTCGCGCGTCCGTTGACAACGGAACTGGCCGTTGACATGGTCGCTCGACGACGGAACTGGCCACTAACGAATGGCGTGACACGCATCGGATGCGAAGCGCGGCAGATGTGTTGACTACAGTCATAGAAGCTGTTTCGTTTGGGAGGGACAGAGGCTGCAAGAGGAGCAGATTTGCTTCACTAGTGTGTGAAGTGGAGCTACAACAATGAGCGCCAGAGCGACAAATCTTTGCAGGTTAATTTTGGAGGACTACCCTGCAAATCCGGGTACATTGTTTAAGTAATACTGCAATTAGCAGGATGAGAGGATTTGAAAACTGTTATGTTTAACGCGGCTGGGGCAGGGTTCGTCCGTTTTCGGCGTGGCCCGAATTTCCTATTTTGCACATATTATCTATCTATCTCTGCCACTGTTTTCCTCTGGTTGGGGAAAAAACTCCGCTGCACGAGTTTTGGCAACAAAAATAGCACAAAAGTCCAGGACAGACCATAATTTTGACTCGGCTCAGTGTAGTGCCCCGCCGATTTACCCGGCCTAACCCTGCGAATGGCGAGTGCTACTCGGCCTGAGCCGAGTGGCGCCCGCGAGTCACTCTTTTTTGACCGGGTGCCCCAAAACGAAACAGTAACCCTGGTGGTGAGGCTTGGGTGGGGATGTGGCGACAGGGAATTCGAGAGGGAGAAGCAAAGGGGTGGGATGAGATGGGCGGCATTTGGGACTGGTGGGAAGAAATCACGGATCAGGTATTGTTTCTTGGTTTGGGTAAGCGACGAGCGCACCACCCCGACCGGGTGAAGTCCGGGTAACTCGGCGGGCCCAGTAAATATTTCGCTGTACACTTTGTTGCATTGTGGATTAGTGTAAGGAAAACACTTTTCCTTAGCGCCACACTCCATACCGCGTATAGCAATGTTTCCCACTGAAGCACCCGAACAACATCCAGTTACCACCTCGCAATAATCGCGCCGACACTGTTCGGCCATCACGACCATCGCACCCAAACCACACTGCTCGGCTGGTACACCGCGACCCAGCCCTACGCCCTGACATTTCCCAACATTGGCGCTAGGCCCGTTGGTCGCTACCAGTCACTAACATCAAGGGCCTGGATTTAATCTTGGGGAGAGATTTCTTGATGCGGGTCAACCAGAAAGCCTGCATCTACAACAACGGGAAACGTTTGGAGTTGAGAAGCTGGACGGATACAAGGAATATTCCAGAGGCATCACTTGCACAGTTCGAGCGATCAATGAACGAGGATAATATGAGTTACCTGGGAGTGGTGATGACAACAGAGGAGGAGAAGACAAAAACCGAACTGCCTTCAGCAGTAAAAGATGTTCTAGAGGAGTACACGGACATCATGCCGGACGACCTTACTGCAGGAGTGCCTCCAGAGCGGAACCACCAGCACGAGATCGTCAAAGAACCAGGTTCGAAACCAACCTTTTGTGCACCTTACCTCGTCACCCCAACAGAACTTGCAGACCTGAAGATGCAGATAGAGTACCCGTTAGACCGACAACCGATCCGACCATCCACATCTCCCTACGACACACCTGTTCTCTTCACTCCCAAGCCGGACGGTAGTTTACGGATGTGCATCGACTACCGGGCACTGAACAGGTATCCGATACCGCGCATAAACGACCTCATGGGTCAACTGCGTGGTGCAATAGTCTTCACGAAGCTGGACCTACGGTCGGGTTACTGGCGGATTAATATGGTGGGCAACTTGATCCACAAGGCGGAGTTCCGCATCAGATACGACTCCTACGAATACTTAGTGATGCCGTTCAGACTCTGCAACGCACCAGCAACATTCCATGCGGAAATGAAACACATCCTAAGGCCCCTGCTGGACGAGTGTGTGGTAGTGCACCTTGACGACATTGCCATCTACTCTAAGAACATGAAGGAGCGCAACGTCCATGTGCAGCGTCTGCAAAGGAGTAGTGGTCGGAGGAAACGAGGAGTAGTGAGGGTAACCAAGAAGGAGTGGTGAGGGTAACCCTAAACCCTAAACCCAGAAGTGGTGGTGGTAACCAACAGATCCTAGAGATGAGCGGTACTCACCAAGTTTGTAGCGAACGAGGGGAGGTGGAGACATGTGAAGGAGCCAGAGGGGGATGCCGGACATGGGAGAACAGTGGAGCCGCATGCAATGACTGTGCCAGAAGAGGGGTTGGCCAGGGTGACAGGGACAGGTTCCGTGAGCGGTGTGACTATGGTGCAGTCGTGGAAGAAGCAGCGAGACACTCCGAAGTCCTGCGTGAAGGTATGCAAAGCCTTCGCAGGAACTGTAATTGTGCTAGCAGTCTCACAAGCACCTACAATACCAGCCTCTACACTACAAAATCTAGGCACACAAGAATAATAGTCACCCTCAGCACTAGCACCAGCAGCATGCATGACATACATGCCAGCAGATATCTGGTCCCAATCAAGAGAAAATACATCTACGCCCTTCTAATCCTAACCAATTATGAACCCTGGCCTGCTCACCAAGCTCTGCTAAAAGAGCGTCCTCGGGGCGGTAGAAGCAGCGAACCTCAGTGTGCCCCAGCCTGCCACAGACGTCGCCAGTGCATGGACATGTGTGTCAGACGTACTCACAACAACCACCACCCCCGTGGGAGCCACGCTGGGCAACCCACTCACGAAGTTGCTGCGGACGTGGCTGCTGCTGCTGTCCACCCCCAGAACCACCGCCTCCACCAGCTGCACCACCAGACGCAGCTCCCTGGCCTCCACCCCCACCAGCTCCACCTCGACCGCCATCCGAGCCCCCTCCGCCATCCCCGCCGCCTCAACTGCCTCCACCACCCCCGCCACCTCCACCGCCACCGCCACCTCCGCCACCCCCGCCACCGCCACCTCCACCACCCCCGCCACCCGCCACCGCTACCGCCACCTCCACTACCCCCACCGCCCCTACCCCTAGTACGCGCACCCCTGCCGCGGTGCCTCTCGCTAGGGGCAGACGCAGCACCAACCTCCTAAGCACCAAGGAAGTCAGCAACAGCAGAGGCAACAGAAGGCCCGAGAAGGGAGGGGGAGCACCCCTCAAAGAAGGAGGGGCTGGGAGTGCCACGGGAGGCAGCTACAGCGCGGGCACTGGTCTTGGCCTCGAGGAGACGGGTTTCAAACAAGGCAAGGGTAAGCTCGGTGGGGTTTAGAGAGAGGAAGTGGTCTCGAACGGCGCGAAGAGAGTCAGGGAGGCAAGTCGCGAGGAAGTAGAGAGTGAGATACATGGGGGGCTGGTTCTCAACCAGAAATTCTGGCTTCAGCATAGTAATGCGCGTCGAGGGATTGCAAGTCGATTCATGGGGTCGGCTACATTGGTGAAGTCAGACAGCTCAGGGAAAAGAAACGGCAGCGCAGGACGGCCTAGGGTGGCAGAAGAGGGGGAGGAGTAGCACTTAACTACAGCGTCATACAGAGCCTTGGTCGACTTCACCTGGCGAAAATGGGGCCGTTAGTCGGGCGGGAGGTCAGCGCGGATTGCAAGCTGGGCAGGGGCGTCGCGTGCGAGCCACTGTGTGGAGGCAATGTGGTCAGTCCTAAACTGCTGCTGGAGAGTCTCAGTAGCGGTAGGGCCAGGGTTAGTCGGCTCAGGTGGGGCAAAAAGGGAACCCGACGTGTGCTCAAAGAGGGAGACATCGTCCTTGGTAATACTTAGCAGGTAAATGTGAAGGTCCTGCAGCCAGGACTCAAATTCGATCGGGCGGACCTCTGCGTCAAAGGTCGGTACAGTAGCAGTCACCATGGTAGGCAGCGCGGCTTAGCGGCAGCGGGCTGGCCAGTGGATAGTGCGCAGCGCAGGCGGCGCGTGGGCAGCAGGGGCGCAAGGGCGGCAGCGGCGGCGGTGCAGTGCACGGGAAGCAGTGGCGCTCGGGCGGCAGCGGCACACGAGCAGCAATGGCGGTGCAAGGGCGGCAGCAGCCGCGGTGCAACGCACGGGCGGCAGCGGCGGCGGTGCAGCGCACGGACGGCAGAAGCGCACGGGTAGCAGCGACTCACGAGCAGTGCACGGGTGGCGGCGCACGGGCGGCGTACGGGCAGGCGTGGCACACGGGGCAGTGGCAAGCGGGGCAGCGGGGCGCGCGGGGCAGCGGCGTGCGGAGCAGCAGCTCGCGGGGCAGCGGCGCGCAGGGCAGCGGCGCACGGGGCAGTAGCTCGCGGGGCAGCGGCACGCAGGGCAGCTGCGCGAGGGTCAGCGGCGCGCGGGGCAGCGACGCACACGGCAGCAGCTCGCGGGGCGGCGTGCGTGGGGCAATGCGGGGCGCGCGTGGCAACACGGGGCGTGTGAAGGGCAGCGCGTAGGGCAGCGCGAGAAGGCGCGCGGGCAGCGCGCATAGAGCAGCGTGGGGCAGTGCGTGTAGGGCAGCGTGGGGCAGTAGGTAAAGACCTAGCCTAGTGTAAGGTTTTTTTTCAGCATTCCTTACCGCGTACGACAACACCACGTACAGCAACAGCCGTTGTTCGCCTGTTACCGCTAACGGGGCTTCGCCAACCTTCGCGCGCACTATTCACCAAACCATGCACTGATGGCCCGGCCGTGTCGGCCTATGCTTCGGGACTAGCCCAAACCTCGATGCCATCCTCGCACTAGCTAGCTCGCACGCACCGCGTTACCCTTTGCATATTTTCGTATAAGTATTCGCTCATGCCTTCGCTCATACTTTGTACTCGTTTGACACTTTGGTGCAATTCTCGCTACTTCTGCACCCGTAACACCTAGCCTCGGATACCATGTTAGAAACGTAAACTGCGGAATGATGAACTATGAAAAAATGTGAGGTACAAGTACTAACCCTAAAAGGGTTGTACCCTATACAGGCTACCCCACTACAACCTACAACAAATCTATATAATCTGACAAAAACGAGCTATTAACTCTTAGTTTTTTACGAACAAAAATGCTTTGTCTTAAAATTCATAGCACACAGAATTGGTCTGGAAAATCATACGAGCGAAACAAATCGTGTCTGATTTTCAAACTATTAGACAAAATTCGTCCGATAATAGGGGCCCTTCGAAACCTCCTTGTTGTGTCAATCAACCCAGACCAAAACCGGCGAACACGAACCACCTTGTTGAACGAGACCTGCTTCTTCAACCTGCCGCTCCCTCCCAACCCACTCCCACTCCCACTCCCACTTCCACTTCCATCCGCCAGCAATAAACACGACTTCACATGACTCTTAGGAGGAAATGGGCTTTTTGTTTCTGCCGACTCACCTCCCTCCACCAGAAATACACCCGATCTGACAGGACTCTTTAGCGTACCGGGCTGTGTGCTTTCTAATATGAATAACAACCAATCAGGACTCTCCGTTGGTGCGCCTTTTAGAGGGATGGAGCCTTCACTATGCGACCTTGCAAAGTGCCTCGTGTCATGGTCCATTCTTATCGAGTGGTGTGCATCTTGGTGCACCCCTGTCAACTACTGTGCATCTTGGTGCATCCCTGTCAACTCCTGTGCACCGTGCCCCACTCTCATCAAGTGATGTGCCACTTCCTCCACTCTCGGACTGCGTGGGACCGAGAGAGGGTGCAGCACTGAGGAATCGGCACGGGGAATACCTCCCTCTCTCCACCCACCACCACCACTGCCAACTCCCTCTCTCCCCCTCTGCTTTGACTGCAGATTACCCTCTTGAGGTGCGTTAAGAACAGAGCACGGGAGGCCGGGGCTGTCCCCTTTTCCTCCTTTGAAGCCAACCCTCCGGCTTGAGATCATTACCCACCCTGCTGCCTCTTCACCCAAGCGCTCCCCCCCTGGATTGTCAGCGGAGTGGGAGGCCTGGATGAAGGAAGTAGGGGAGGCCCTGATAGAAGGGGGGGAACGCTTAGGGGAACAAGTGGGGAAGCGTGGGGGCTTGGATGGGGAAGCGTGGGGGCTTGGATGGGGAGATGGGGGGAGGATTGGGGCGGGAGATGGGGAGGGCGGGACAGGGGAAAGTGGGGGAATGGCAGGGGGAGGCGGGGGACTGGGAGGAGGATGGTGCGGAGTCTGCAGCATCACTCGGGTGTATGGAAAGTGGCAGGGGGCGGGGGGGATGGGATGGGGAAGCCTTGTGTTGTTGGCCAGTTGGCGTTGAGACGTTGCCAGCGGACGATTTCGGAGTGTCCCTAGGTGATTGCTGCCTCCCCAAAAACTGTTCCCCCCGCAAATGCTTCTCCGCGGGAGCTCCCCTTCGTGTTGCGCTGCTGCCAGCGGACGACTCGGATTTTGGAGCGTCCCTAGGCGATTGCTCCCCCCCGAACTGTCCCTTTCTGCAATCACCCAAAGACTGCTTCTCCGAGGCTACTACTACTCCTCTTGCTGCAACGCGCTTTTCCGCCAAGAGAACCCCCCTTGCTGCGCCTTCCCGCTGCACTGGCCGCGCCGTCACGGCTCCCACACGGTTACCGTTACAATCCTCTTCATCATATTCGTCTTTACCATAGTCGAGCTGGTTACTTTTTTTAGGCGCCTCAGAAAAAGACCCTTCGTCATAGTCGGCCCTGTCATTGTCGAGATGGTTATCGTGACGGACGGTTGTGTTGCAGACAAGGGTAGCACCAGTGGCGCGGGCATTCGTGAAGCGAGTCGAGACGGAAAAGTTTCTGGAGGAAGGGGATGAGGCGGGGAAAGCACGAGGGGACGTGGCAGGGAAAGCGTGAGGGGCGCCGCGTTCTACGGTGGACCATGCTCTCCGGACGGCGCGGTTGCTCTGAGACGCGGCGCTGTACATACTATTAGAGCCCGCCCCTTCGAGAACCTTGAAATCCTCAAATCTTTCAATACGCTTGAGATTCTCGAGATTCTCAAAAGCCACGAAGCCATGCTCTATCGCCGACGCTGCTCTGCGGGCTGCACGACGGTTGTGCGACGGCGGCGAACCGGGGGTACGCTGCCCGTGGCCCGTGCGGTGATGAGGTGACGAGGTGGCGAGGAGGCGAGCGTACGACCACTTGCACTCGCAGCCTACGCAATCAAATCTTTCTCGGAAGAATCTGATCTTCTCAGGGGAATCAAGCACAGAGCCGCAGGTCCAGAGGCTTGGGTCAGGCTTGGAGAGAGGAGGGTTAGTAGGAGGTTGGGTAGGAGGTTTTGTAGGAGGTTTGGTAGGAGGGTTGGTGGGAGTTTCAGTAGGAGGTTGTGTAGGAGGTTCGGTAGGAGGTTTCGCAGGAGACTCGGCAAAAGGTATGATAGGGGTTTCAGTAGAAGGTTTTGTGGGAGGGTCGGTAGGGGTGTCAGAACTACTAGGATTGATAGGAAGGTCGGTAGGATGATTGGTTGGAGGTTTGGTAGGAGGGTCGGTAGGAGGATCAATTGGAGGGTCGGTAGGAGGATCAGTTGGAAGGTTGGAGGGCTGGTTGGTAGGAGGGTCAGTGGGAGATTTGGTCAAGGCCTTGATCGGAGGTTTGGTTGGAGGGCTGGTGGGAGGTTCGGAAGGAGGCTTGGTAGGAGGTTCGGTAAAAAAATCAGCTGGAGGGTTGGTGGGAGCAGGAGATCCTGTGCTAGCGAAATCTGTGATGGGTTTAGGACGCTTGATTCTGCTGAGGTTGATTATTGTTCTGATGATTGTTTTGACGCCTCAACCAGCGGTGACGATGATGTGCTAGGCGCCTGAATCAGCGTTGACACTGATGTGTTAGGAGGTTTGGTATGAGGTTTGGTCGGAGGATTGGTGGGAGGATTGTTGGGAGGTTTGTTGGGAGGTTTGTTGGGAGGTTTGGTTAGAGGCTTGGTGGGAGGGTTGGTGAGAGGATTGGTACTACGAGAAAGGATAAGAGGTTCGGTGCCAGGAGGGTCAATTGGAGGATTGGTGGGTGGAGGACTGGTGGGAGGGGGAGATCATGTGCTAGGAACATGAGAGGAAGGCGAAATCTGTGTGGTTGGGTTGACGATGCTTGATTCTGCTAAGAATGAGGGCGAACGCGAGAGCGAGGGAGATTGCGGTCCGGGCGTGAACCGTCGAGACCTTCTCGGGTTGTTATTTTTTAGGGTTTGCCAACGTCACGGTCCGTTCAGGTCTTAGAGTCATGGCGGTCCGTTTGTTGGCGTATTAGAAAAATTCGTTGCACCGGCACTCCGCCGAAACACACGCAAACTACCATCAGCGAAGGTAGATTAAACGTCGTGCAAAACTAGATAGCTTACGATGACCAGCTTGAGTCATAATGATGATAAATGTCGCCCAAGGAAGGTACATGTGGCACAACGGGAGCATCGTGATAAAATGACATCGCGCAACGCAGCGAGCGGCGCGTGATAAGGGGGTAGGGGAATAAGCCAAGTACGTATTCAATACGGTAGTACCATGCGGTTCGGCAGTACTAAGTAAGCCGAGTGCAGCAGAAAAGACTCGGGAGAGAAGAAAACTGACGAGAGCAAGCACAGCTCGGCGGCAATTCCCTAGGGAACTGCCGGCTGAGGATTCTGCAGAGAGGGCGATGTGGTTATCAGGTGGAACATCTCAGACTCCTATGTAGCGGCATACAAAACTCTCAGAAATGACTCAAACTGTCTTATACCCATTTGTTTTCTCGAATATCTCTTCGGACTGGCACATACCTGGTCTCGGTTTCTCGGACGTGTGAGTGGCAGGCCTGCCGATTCCGGGGATATCTTGGTCAAACTGGTGGAATTTGATGGGTTGCTGATACTTTGGCCCTGATTTGTAAAGGTCGGTTTTTTTTACCAATCCTGATCCCTAGAGGGCCTCTTTTTCCGAGATTCCTGAATTGAAGGGTCTGTTTTTTTCCAACCCTGGACCAGGAAACTATTCAGCCATCTCCCCCCCCCCCCCCCCCCCCTCCTCCCTCTTTCAAGTGCCCACCCAATCCTTCCATTCCATGCATCCCTCGTGGCAAATCCAAAGTCCGTGTTTGGGCCAGAAACCAACTCAACATCGGATCGCTACTTCCCCCCCCAATCACAACATATCAGTTTTTTCCACGGCAGTGGCACAATCTCTTGACTTCTTCCGAAAGGAGGGAAATGCTTGAAACTTGAAGTCAGATACAACGTCCAACGAAGCACAGCCCCGTCACGGAGTCCCTCACTGACACACACACACACACAGAGCTCGGCAACAGAAGCTCCTGTATGACTCGTACAACGCATCACCTACGAGCCGTTGAGCTTGCACTGCTCTGCTTTCCCTCCCGCCATTTACGCCACGCCGCTCCAACCTTCGATTTCGTTCTGTTCCTTCCCTCTATTCCCTTCCCTCCCTCCTTTCCTGTTTCTTTACTCCCTCTAGCTCCCTCATTGTAGATTTCATTTCAGATTTTGGTGGTGGTCGGCCAGTCAGATTTTATTTTAGCATAGGAGATGGACGTCACTAGTGACTATGACACGGACGGTCGTACCACCTCGACCGTTCCTGTCCCCTGCGTCTATAATACCCCGCCCGTCTCTAGAGTCACTGATGCACCTGAGGACGATGATGAAAGCGTAGGCAATGGTGTTGGCGAGAACCTACATGATGTGGAGGTGCAGGAGGTCGAACGGGTGTCACGACAACCCAGTCAATCATCTTCGACTCCGGGACAGCGCATGCGGCAGACACACATTACCTTCTCCGCTCCCGAGAAAGGTTTCCGCGCCAGAGCCGCATCCGTTACCAAAGGTGACACCAGAGGAGGCCAAAAAGGTACCTGAGGCAGAGAAGAAGCTCGTCGAGAAGTGGAATCTATCGTGGAGGGGTACATTCGACTGGCTAGAGCTTCAATACGACAAGGTCGAGAAGAAATATGGTATGAAATGTACCGTATGCAAGGTGCATGCTCCTAACAGTCGTTCCCCTTTTGGCCCACATGGCATTGGGGGACGCGACTTTCATATTGGGAGCGGTCGAGGACACGATGTCTTGAGGATTCACCTCGCCGACATGAATGCCACGCGGATTGCTGAAGGCTCGAAGAGGCGCCAGAGGAGTATACTCGAACTTCTCAGCACTGAGCCTCAGATTCGGCGAGTTGTGAAGTGCCTTCAATTCGCTTATTGGTGTGCTCGCAACGACTCACCCATTATGCTGTACCCTGGCATTGTCAAGCTCATGGCAGAGTAGGGATGCCCTGGATACGGACCACTCGGCTCTACGGACTCGTCCGAAGGTGGAGCTGAGAGCGAGTGGCCAGTAGGCAGAGGAGTGGGCTGTGGCGAGGAGTACTGGAAGCCGAAGCGCTGAAGGACCTGGTGCACCATATGTGACTGAGTCAAGGTGATGGTGCGCCGCGCTCTGTCCCGGGTGATCTGCAAGCCAAGATAGCTCCGCAGCTCACCCACGTCAGTGCAGGTGTGTCTCTCCGGCAGCTCCGCCTTCACTAGGGCCAGCGCCTCAGTGTCAGCAGTAGCAAAAACCAAGTCGTCGATGTACACGAGAACGTAGAACGGCGGCATAGTAGTGTCGGTGCGTAGAAACAGCGACGGGTCAGTAGAGGAAGGAGAAAACCCAAGAGCCGCAAGTGTCGTCCTCAGTGTGTCGTGCCACTCGCGGGGCGCCTGGCAGAGATTGTAGACTGGCCGCCGGAGACTCCATTGGGTATCCGCAGGAAACAACCCAGTGAAGCCAGGTGGGCGGCGCAGCCAGATCTCCTCGTGAAGGCTGCCCTGCAAGAAAGTTGTGGAGAATTCGAGGGAGTGCAGCTCGTAGTCACGCTGTGCTGCAACGTGCAGCAACACCCGAAGAGTAGTCATCTTCAGGGTGGGGGAGAAGGTCTGGAAGTAGTTGACCCCCTATCGCTGACTGAAGCCTCGAGGAACGTAACGTGCCTTGAAGGCAGGCGGAGAACCCGGCGGCCGCTTCACTCTGAAAATCCACATGCCATCGACTATGTTCGCCCCAGGAGGAGGAAACTCGTTGACGTAGGTGCCTGTGGACTTCCTGGAAGCCATCTCTGCGTCCATGGCTGTCTGCCACTGAGAGGAGTACTCACCCGCGATCGCCTCAGCGTAAGTGCGCGGGGTAGGGATGTCAGGTGCATCCGGGTCTCCCTCAGGGCAAAGCAGCATGGATGCGAAACGAGGTAAAGCGGCCGCAAGACACTCAAGCTCAAACTGCATGTCCTCAAGGACGTCACTACCAAGGGCAGGCTCACCCCCGAGGGACGGAGGACAGACAGACTCAGACTTAGTAACAAGACTCGCGACGTAGTCAAGACGGCATCTAGCAGCAAAGTCGACTAGCTCAGTGACTAGGGCAAACGCAGCAGTAGACTCAAAGTCAGGGTCAGTGACGACAGTAGCGAGGAGACGAGTGATAGTAGGACTGGCGGCACAAGCAAGGTCGGACTCAGGGTCAGGAAAGTGCGGAAGAGAGGATGCGGGAGGCTCAGGCGGGACAACACGCTGTGGAACAGAGGAAGGACGAAGTGCCATACCGTGAGTGCCTGTGACAGCAGGAGGACGAGGATGGGCGACACGACGAGCACGAACAGGTGTGGAAGCATGAGTCTCAGGCTCACGACGCTCAGTCAGGGACTCAGTCACCTCATTGTGAGGAGCAGGAGCGGGCAGCGGGGACACAAGAGAGGTGGAGTGAGGCCAGTGAAAGACGGGAGACTAAGAACCTGGCGAAGGGCCGAGTCAGGCGGAGGCAGGGACGACTGCGGCTGCGGGTAGAAAAACGGTCGGCTCGGCGCAGAACCCGTACCGTCAGCAGCTCCAGCACCTCCAGTACCTCCAGCTCCAGCACCTCCAGTAGTACCTCCAGCACCTCCAGCACCAGCAGCACCACCAGCTCCGGCAGCTCCAGCACCTCTAGTACGAGCAACTCCAGGACCAGCAGCTCCAGCACCTCTAGTACCTCCAGTACCACTAGCACCAGCAGCACCACCAGCTCCGGCAGCTCCAGCACCTCTAGTTCGAGCACCTCCAGGACCAGTAGCTCCAGCACCTCCAGTACCTCCAGTACCACCAGCTCCAGTACCTCCAGCACCAGCAGCACCACCGGCTATGGCAGCTCCAGTACCTCTAGTACGAGCACCTCCAGGACCAGCAGCTCCAGCACCTCCAGTACCTCCAGTACCACCAGCTGCAGTGCCTCAGGCACCAGCAGCACCTCCAGCACCAGCAGCTCCAGCACCTCCTGTCACAATGTAAAATTGACTAAAACAGAAAGTACAAGCAAGATATATGCAAAACCTAACCCTAGTGCAAGTACAAAATAACACAAGGGAGAACACCTAGACTAGAACTACACAAACTATAGAATTATAGTTTGACACCTCCAGCACCACCAGCTCCAGCAAAACCTCCAGTAGTACCTCCAACACCACCAGCTCCAGACCCTGCAGCACCTCCAGCAGTACTTCCAATACCTCCAGCACCTCCAGCACCAGCAACTCCAGTAGTACCTCCAGTACCAGCAGCTCCAGCGTCTAGGTAACTCCACGCTCCAGCACCATAGCGGCCTCGCCGAACGACCCACTCACGAAGCTGCTGCGGTGAGGGTGTCTCGAGTCGACTAGGTGGCTGCTGCTGTCCAACACCAGAACCTGCAGCAGGAGCACCCACGGCCCCTCCACCACTAGGACTCGCAGCACCCCCAGTCTCTGCACCAGCAGAACCGTCACCCCCAGGACCAGCACCCCCAGTCTCAGCACCCCCAGTCTCAGCACCCCCAGTCTCACCACCTCCTGCGTCCTCACCCCCAGTGTCACCACCCCCAGCAGCACCAGTGTCCACAGGTACGGGCTACAGAGGTGGTGAATGTTAACAAGAATGGAGTGTTGGCCCCGCCCTCGCTTGGGCAACGCCGACCACTTGGTCGGATGTACGGGAGTAGCAGCCGACAGTTCACAGTGGGAGAGCTGCTCGACAGGCTTCGTCGAACTGCAGGGGACCGCTGTGGTGTTGCTGTCGACCAGGGAGCTCGACAGCTGCAACTGACTGGTCTGGGCGACGGGTGGGCCGTTGACCAGGAGGGGCAGTTCGACCGGGAGGTCGACGGAGCAGTCCGTCGACCTGCAGCTCGACCGGGAGGTCGACGGAGCAGTCTGTCGACCTGCAGCTCGACCGGGAGGTCGACGGAGCAGTCCGTCGACCTGCAGTTCGACCGGGAGGTCGACGGAGCAGTCCGTCGACCTGACAACTGAGCAGCGGTCGACGAGGGGAGCTCGGCGACATCATCTGCCAGTTCTGGTCAACGGAAGGGGTCCGTCGACCAGGGGGTAGCTCGACGGGAGTTGTGGTCGACCAGAGGGACCTGGTGGTCGACCAGAGGGACCCAGTGGTCGACCAGAGGCACTGGTGGTCGACCGGAGCACTTGATGGTCGACCAGGTCGACCGGGTAACCTGTTCGACGAGTTCTACGGAGGCACGCGAACGTCGTCGAGGTCGTGATGGCGAAGGCGACTTCGAGCTGGTATCCCGAAGTTGATGTGGCTCGTCAGGCGCAGACAACAGCCGACAGATCCATAGCAATGCAAGTCGGGCCAATCGTCTGCGCGCACCTACGAGCATGCGCACTGCTGTGTTCTACGGGGCAACGCTGGACAGCCGCTCTGCTGCAACGTTGGCACGCCGTCGACCTGCTCTGTTGGCAGGTCGCCTCTCCGCAGTGCCGGCGCGGCTTCTCTACGCAACGCTGGCAGGCGGTCGACCAAGCTGTGCTGGCGGTCGACCAGGCTAGCTGCAGGGTTGCTAGGTGCCTGATGTAGTCAATTCTGTCATTGCTTGTTCAACCATTCTGAAATTTCGACTTTGCTAGTGAAACTCTTGCCAACTTCTCCTGTGAATGCGCAAGTGCTAAGGAACGCAAGCAACTGCCACGGGCCACTGCGATTTCGTGGCTGCCACGGGCCACTGCGATTTCGTGGCTGCCACGGGCCACTGCGATTTCGTGGCTGCCACGGGCCACTGCGATTTCGTGGCTCCCACGGTCGGCTCCGCCCAAGCGAGGACGGGGCCAAACACAACTCCCGTTGACACTCCCCTGCCGCGTTCACGCTTGGGCCCCCCCCCCCGGCCCACACGGCAGTACTGCTCGAAGAATAGCCCGTCGGCGTGCACACAACGCACAGCACGCCGGTCACCGCACCAGCCATGCAAAAGGGCATGGCACCTACTGCTGCACGTCGTTGTCACCGTCGCCCACATCGGCCAGGAGCACTTGGCCGATTGCAACGGAACACCGGTTGAAGGCCGGGTAGTGCAGCGCCTTCGTCAGGAAGTCGGCCGGCTGCTCAGCGGTCGGGATGTATTCCAGCGAAAACTTCCCGCGCTTCACCATGTGCTGCAGCCAGCCTGTCGCCGTTCCATGTGCTTGAGGTTGCCCGTCAACCCCATGCCCTCGCCGACCGTGATGGCCGACTTGTTGTCCACCCTGAGGACAGTCGGCTTTCCGGCGTCCAGCCGCTGGAACTCCGCGAGGAGGAAACGAAGGCAACGTCCCTCCTTGCCGGCTTCGACGGCCGCCACGTACTCCGACTCGGTCGACGACAGCGTCGCGCACTTGATGCGCTGGCTCGACCAGGAGACCGCGGCCCCTCCGTAGACGAACACGTAGCCGCCCGTGCTCATCCGGTTCTGCTTGTCACCCGCATCGTTGGCGTCCACGAAGCCGACCAACTCCAGTGACTCCGGACCACCGCCGAACTCCAGGGCGGTGTCTCGCGTGTTGGCGAGGTAGGCGAGACAGCGGTCGACTTCGCGCCAGTGCTGGTCGCTCCTCACCGTGAGGCCGCTCCCCAGCTTGCTGCACGCGAATGCGATGTCCGGCCTCGTCGTCGTCGCCGCGAACTGCAGCGAGCCGACCTTCTGCCGGTACTCCTCGTCCTCGCGCTCCTGCGCCTCCTCGTCGTCGAATGTCTGCTCCGCGTAGGCGGCGACGGAGACCGGCGTCTTCGGAGTGCGCCCGGTCTGCTCCTTGTCGATGAAGCGCCTGCGCAACTTGTCGGCGTAGCCCTGCTGGTGCAGCCACAATTTTCGCTCCGGCCTGTCGCGCACGATCTCCAGGCCGAGATACTTCTGCACCGGCGAAATTTCGCGCAGCTCGAAAGCGGCCTCCAGCAGCTCCTTCAGCTCCTTCAGCATCGCGGTGCTGCTGCTCGCGGCGAGAAGGTCGTCGACGTAGACCAGCACCCAGCAGGTCACCTTGTCGTCGCCGGCCTTGAAGTACAGAGCCTCATCGACTTGGCTCTTCTTCCACCCGGCGCCAACCAACACGTCGTTGAGAGCCGTGTACCACAGCAGCGGCGACTGCTTCAGCCCGTAGAGGCTCTTCAGCAGCTTGCACACCCGGCCGGTCCCGTCGTTGAAGTAGTCCGGCTGGTACATGTACAGCACGCGATCGAGCTTGCTCTGCAAAAAGGCGTTCTTCATGTCCAGCTGCATCAGGTTGAGGTCGAGGACGGCGACGATGCTGAGGAAAATCCTCAGCGTGACGTAGCTGCTCACCGGCGCGTACGTCTCGTCGTAGTCAGCGCCATACACCTGCGTGAAGCCTTTCACGACCAGCCTCGCCTTTTCGCGCTCGACAGTGTCGTCGATGCGGTACTTCGTTGTCAGCACCCACCGGTTCTTCATTATGTTCACCCCCGGCGGGCGTTCGACCAGCTCCCAAGTGCCCATGTTGATGAGGCTACGAATCTCTTCCTCCATGGCGGCCTTCACCACCGGTCCCTTCCAGCTCGCCAACGCCTCCTTCACCGTCATGGTCGAAATGTCCCAACGGTGCTCGGGATCGGCGTGCATGTCGGGGTCGAGCTCCGAAAACGCCTCATCGTCCTCGGCGTCATCGTACGCCAGGTCGTCGTCGTCCACGTCGTACACCGTGGTGAAGGCAGCGGGGACGGAAAATCGGGTGGCCTCCGAATTCGGCCCGACTTCCGAGGTCCGGGCTGCACCTCCACCACGTCGCTCGATGTGCCTTCATCGAACTGCTCCCCTGTCGTCCGCTCCTCTGAAGCGAGCTCCGCGTTCGACGGCTCCCCTGGCGACGGCTTCTCTGAAACGCGCTTCCCGTTCGAAAGCTCTCCTGCCAACTGCTCCGCGGTTGGCTTCGCGGTCTCCTCCGCGGTTTCTTCCGCGGGCTCCTTCGCGGTTTTCTTCGCGATCTCCTCCGCGGTTTTCTCCGCGGTTTCCTCCTCGGTCTCCTTCGCGGTCTCCTCCGCGGTTTCCTCCGCGGGCTCCTTCGCGGTGGCCTTCGCGGTCCTCTTCTCCGCGACTGGCTGAGCGTCACGTCGGCCACCGGCGATGCGCGTGGCCGGCGCCACAGGCGACGCCCCATGACTCCCCTCATCGCCGGAGGCCGACACCGGAGGCAGGCCACGCAGTTCGACGGGAAGGGAATGGGAAGGAGGGGCAGGAGATGGCGAGGTAGGGGTGACCGCGACATTCTCATCAGCCTGCTCACCGACCTCGGCGAGCAGAGGAAGCGTCGCCGTGGAGGTGTCGGTCAGCGGGTTGGCCCGCGTCCGCCCCGACGCAGGTCCGAATTCCGGAGCTCCCAGCCTTTGCTCTCCTCCGACACGCCGAGGTGAAGGCCCCACCGGGCCTTCGGCTTCAGCTTCCCACCGCGCTGCTGCTCAGGGACGGGAAATTGTGCCATGCAGCCCCACACCCGCGCCAGTGACAGGTCGGGCTTCTGCCCGGTGAGAAGCTGGTACGGCGTCGTCCCCGCGGGCAGCGTCGACCGCTCCAGGCAGTTGCGAACCCAGACGGCCTGCCGCAGAGCGAGATGCCACCAGTGGTGCTGCACGCCCATGTGCAGCAGCATCGTCCGCACCGACTCCACCACCGTCCTCATCTCCCGCTCCGCCATGCCATTCTGCTGCGGGGTGTAAGGGCAGGTTAAGTCGTGAACGATTCCCTTGCTGTCCACGAAGGCAGTGAAGTCCTTTCCGAGGAACTCCCCTCCGCGATCAGAACGCAGTTGCAGCACCGAATGCTTCGCCTGCCGCTCCACCAGCACCAGCCACTTCTGGAACTCCAGCAGCACGTCAGACTTCTTGGCGACCGGCCTCACCCACACATAGCGGGTCTTGCGGTCCTTCAGCAGCAAGAAGTATAGGCTGCCATCCTTGGCAGCCACGCGAAATGGCCCGCACAAATCGATGTGCACGACGGCCAGGACGTCGTCGGCTTCGGAGCCATGGTCGGGGAAGGTGTGCCGCGCCAGCTTCCCGCCGACGCACGAAACACACGGGGAGTTGGCGCCGGACGCCGACGTGAGGTCCAGCCCAGTGGCGACCTCGTGCTTTGCCGAGCTCCGTATCGTGTCCATGCCAACATGCGCAAGCCTCGCGTGCAGCCTGTTCGGGGTTGCCTTCGTCGCCGAGACGATCGCCCGCAGAGCGACCTCCTCTTTCGCGGGCGTCGTCGCCTTTACCGCGCATGGGCGTAGGTCAGTGCAGAGGACCCGGCCGGTGTACGTCGCTCGACCGAGCACGTCCCCCGCCGCGGAGACGAGCAACATCCGATCGCCGTCGTCCTTCAGCGTCACCCCGCTCTCCTTCAGCTGGCCAGCCGAAAGCAGATTCGCCTGCACGCCTGGGACGTAGAGAACGCAGTGGCCCATGGGAGCCACGAAATCGCAGTGGCCCGTGGGAGCCACGAAATCGCAGTGGAGGACCGCGGTGGCCGAGAAACCGCGGGAGGACCGCGAAATACCCGGTCAACCAGGATACCCGGGCGACGTGCGCGAAAGTCGCCGGGGATGTTGTCTGCGAGGACGACCTCGGGGGTGGTATCCCGAGGTCGACGTGGCTGGTGGGCGCCGTCACGGGTGAAGTGTCTGCGCTGGGCAAGTGACGGGGAGTTGGGCGCCAACCAGCTGCACGCACCTGCGAAGCTGGTGCACCGTTGTCCCGCGGATGCGACACTGTGCAGCCGACATACTGCAGCGTTGGCGCACCGCGGACTTGCAACGTTGGCAAGCCGCGACTCTGCTCTGCTGGAGCGCGGTCGACCAAGTCGTGCTGGCACGCGGTCGACCGTGCTGCGCTGGCAGTGGACCAGCAGCCTTGCTAGGTCTGATGTAGTCATTGTTGCCAATGTTGGTGAAATCATTCTGAACTTTTGTTGTTATATTTTCCTAGTGAAACTCTTGCCGATTTTCCCCGTGAGCTAGCAAGTAGTGTTAGCACTTGGAAACGACTAAGGAACGAACGAACGCAGAGATCACACGAGCATCCGTGCCTAGCCCGTAGTCTAGCTCCCGTTGCAATAGTTATCTCCGCATTAGTCACCATGGTTGGCTCCGTAGGTGACGCAGGCGTAGTGGATACCCTGGAGACGCGGCTGGCTGATGCGAGGAGACGCCACGAGGATGGCGAGTACGGACAGATCCTCCTCTTGGAGGTCGTCGAGCTGGGCATCCGCGCAAAGTGGGCGACGGAACACCCTTCTCGACGTGATTCTCCTCGACGAAGGTGGCGTCGACGTGAGCGTCCACGCCGGTGACCAAGTCGGCAGCAGTGCGGGAGGCACGTCGAGGCAGAGACGGGTGTTCCGGACGGCCGACAGTGAAGTCGGCGGCGTTCACGCGCGAGGGCTGCAGTCGTCGGTGGCTGCGGGCTCCTCGCAAGGCGACGTCGGTGGACGTCGAAGCAGTGTGACGCCGGTCGGCGACTCACGTGACTGCAGGAGGGATCGCGTCGACCTACAGATACTTCAAGTTCACGCCGGACAAGATCTCCGTCACGGCGCCGCTGGTCGGTCGTCACGACCTTCTCACGTGGAAAGAATCCATCGAGCCCCAGCTGGAGATGGCCGGGCTGATCTGCGGAGTTCAGCGCCGTGCAGCTGCTGACCTTCACGGTTATCTCGCGGTGCTGGTCGCCGGTGGTGCAGATCGCCTTGAAGTCGTGCCGGCGTCACCTGGACGCCGGACATCAGGCGTGGCGGTTCATCACGTCGACGTACCAGGTCACCAACGACCTGTACATGGGCCAGCTAGAGGAGCAGATGACGCACCTGCGGATGGGCGAGCAAGAGACGGCGACTGGCTACTACAACCGAGCTCGGCGTCTCCTTGCCTGCATGCGGATGGCCGGCGTCGAGTACTCGACGGCGTCGTACATCACGCACGTCATCAAGGGGCTCCCGAGCGGCTACAACCTGATGAAACGACTGACGGTGGTGCCGGGCACGCGGGAGTCACTCAACGAGGACTCCCTGACCTCGTACATCCTGAGGGACGAGGCGATGCAGGAGGCCGAGAGGTCCACGGAGCTCCTGCCGCAGGCGAACTACGTCGCCCCGGCAAAGCAAGGAAGTCAACCGGGGCAGCGCGGCAAGCCTGGCGGCAATGGTAGCGGAGGTGGGAGGCTGGCCAAAGACGCCGACAAGCAGAAGTCGGCTAAGGATGGCGGTCGTGGAGGCGGAAGTCGGCGTCGGGAGTGTTGGCTGTGCGGCGACCCCGACCACCTCTCCTTCGAATGGCCCGACCGCACTGACTCCGACGACGATGACACTAAGGGAGGCCGCGGGAGGTCGGCCGGTCATCGCCCACATCGGGAGAGCAAGCCGCGCAAGGAGAAGCAGTCGACCAAGTCGACGTCGGCGAAGGACGCCGACCCCTCCTCTGGCGGCAAGGGGCGAGGCGACGGAGAGGTGTCGTGCTCGCTGGTCGGCGTCGTGGAGCCGACCGTCTCGCTGGCGCCTGAGGCCGGCGAGGACTTCCAGGCGGTGGCAGCAGCCGTGCAGGCAAACCCGGCGGTGGTCCTGCTCGATAGCGGCTGCTCGCACCACCTGATGGGGACGAGTGCAGCATTCGTCGACCTGGGGCCAAGCGGCAACGTCAAGCACGTGCGCGGCTTCAATGGGGCGCTGCAGGACGTCCAGGGCCGCGGCACTGTCGCCCTGCAAGGAGAAGCCGGGAAGCAGGTGCTCATCCCGGACATGCTCTACGTCCCGGGCCCTCCTGGTCAGAAACGGCGTCGCCTTGCTCGCAGGCCCCGGCTGGGCCGTGCTTGAGCTGCAGCGCTGAGAGCACTGTCAACGGGAGTTGTGTGTTGGCCCCGTCCTCGCTTGGGCGGAGCTGACGTCGTGGTCGGGTGTACGGGAGGTGCAACCGATCTGCTGCAGACACCGACTTTGGCGCGCAGGTCGACGGCTTGGTCGACCTGCACGGGGGCCACTGCGAAGCCACCGACGCCGGGCGCCGGTGGCCGACTTCAACCGGGGTCGACGAGGGCAGTCGTCGTCCTGGGAGGATGGGGACGCCTACCTGGGCGTCTGGATGCCGACCTGGGCGTCTGGACGCCGACCTGGGCGTTTGGACGCCGACCTGGGCGCCTGGAAGCCTACCTGGGCGTCCGGACGCCTACCTGGGCGCCTGGACGCCGACCTGGGCGCCTGGACGCCCACCTGGTGGCGTCAACCTGGTTGCCCGGTCAACTCAGTTACCCGGGCGACGGGCACAGCGGGGTGCGCGAGAGTCGCCTAGGAGATTCTTGCGAAGCCGACCTCGGTGTGGTATCCCGAGATCGATGTGGAGGATCAGGTGCAGTCGTGGGCACATGGCCAGCTTGTCGTCTGCGAGGCACAGCACGCCAACCAGCTGCGAGCACCTGCGAAGCAGGTGCATTTCTGTCCTGCGAATGCAACGCTGTTCAGCCGCCTTGCTGCAGAGTTGGCACGCCGTCGACTTGCAGCGTTGGCAGATTGCGACTTTGCCCTGCTGGAGCGCGGTCGACCTTGCAGTGCTGGAATGCGGTCGACCGTGCTGCGCTGGCAGTCGGCCTGCATGCTTGGTAGCATCTGGTATAGTCCATTGTTGCTTGGTACTGTGGACCATTGTTGTCAATCTTTGCTAGTGAAACTCTTGCCAAATTTCCCCGTGAATACGCAAGTAGTGTGAACACGAGCAAACAACTAAGGAACGCAGAGATCACCCCAACACCCCGTGCCTTTCCCGTAGTCAAGCTCCCGTTGTGTTAGCTATATCCGCAAGCACATCATTGCATTGCTAGCAGCATGCCCACTCACAGTACAGTGTTGCTAGCAAGCAGCGTACCTTGAGCCAGTCGAAGAGAGGAAGAGTCGTTTTGGTGCACCACTAGTCGAGAATCAGATGCAGCTCGTAGAGAAACAGCAGCATGGGGTAAACCCGGAACAGCTACCTCGACGGTGACAGCACTATCATCTGTCCAAGATCATACCTTGAGCCAGTCATAGAGAGGCAGAGTAGTTTTGGTGCACCACCAGTCGAGAATCAGATGCAGCTCGTAGAGAAACGGCAGCATGCGGTAAACCCGGAACAGTTGCCACCTCAGCCACGTGGCCCTCCTCGTCAGAAACGGCGTCGCCTTGCTCGCCGGCCCTGGCGGGCCGTGCTTGAGCTGCAGCGCTGAGAGCGCGAGGGAGATGGATTTGATGGCGAGGTAGGCTCGGATGGTGTTGTGGGAGGCGATGAGGTTGGCGTTCCAGAAGAGGCGCATTTGGTAGCCGAGGTGCAGGAGGAGGGAGGTGAGGTGGTAGAGGATGCGCAGGGGGGCGGAGAAGACCAGGTAGAGGATGCGGTTGATGACTATGAGGAAGAACTGCGTCTGCTTGTAGGGGAGATGGGGAGAGGGGGGAAAGGAAAGGTGGGGGGTGGAAGATAGGAAGATAAACTTGGGGTTGCTTTTGAGAGTTCTCAACTCAACAGCGTATACTAAAGGCGAAATTCTTTGGAATTCCCAAAGGCGATATTTCAAAAAATCTGAACATCAGACTGGAGTGGATAGGACAAAAAACTTGGAGCCGCTCTTGAAAATTCTCAGAAGGTGCAACTTTTTTGAGAAACCATGACATGTACATACGTACCATACTTCTCTGGCAGCTCACACGTACGTACCATGACATGCTGCTCCACCACATCTCACCATGAGCCGTGTTTTGAGTCGACTCAAAAGTCACTTAAAAACTGACCATACTTCTCTGGCAGCTCACACACACACGCGTACCATGACATGCTCCTCTGCAAAAGAATTTTGAGGCGCCTCACAAGTCGCCTCAAAACGACCTTTGAGTTGCCTAAGAAATGCTGTTCTGCCACATCTCACCATGAGAACCGCGATGTAGGTGGAGGGGAACTGGTCGCCCGTGTGAATGACCTCCTCAAAGGGCGATCTGTCTCGCACAGCCGAATGATTGGCTAAGCTACTCACCCAAACTGTAACCTCAGCCCAGCACCAGGCAAGGCTGCTCTAGCAACAGCTGCACAGCCATATCTCACCATGAGCACGGCCACATAGTTGTAGGGGAACTGGTCCCCCGTGTGAATGACCTCCTCAAAGGGCGATTTGTCGCGCACAGCCGACTGATAGAAGAGCCCCACATAGAAGAAGGCGAGGATGTCAATGCAGAAGATGTAGGGGTAGAGGTCTACCTCCCTGCGACCACCTGGGAGGACCATGGGGATAAGAAAGACACAGGGGAAAGTAGGGTGATATTGAGGAGGGCAACCTGCCAGTCACACACGAGTCATGGCACGGACGGAACAGCTGACTGGTAGAAGAGCCCCACGTAGAAGAAAGCGAGGATGTCGATGCAGAAGATGTAGGGGTAGAGGTCTATCTCCCTTCAGCCTCCTGGGATGTGACAGGAATAGAAGAGAGGGTAAGAGAGGGTAGGCAGCTGGTAGACTAGCCCCACGTAGAAGAATGCAAGGATGTCGATGCAGAAGATGTAGGGGTACAGATCCACCTCCCTTCGGCCTCCTGGGAGGGTGGGAACAGGGAAAGGGAGACCAAGGTGATCAGAGAGTACCCAGCAGGTGGGTTCAGTGACCCACACAGAGGAGCCCCACATGGAAGAAGGCGAGGGCGACGATGCAGAAGAGTAGGGATCTAGATAGATCCACCTCCCTGCGACCACCTGGAAGGATGGGAGTAGGGAAACCACCTCAAGTGATGGACATGAGACTGCCAAAGAAGCAGGGGGATGTGTATGTTAGTGTTAGCCCTCAATCTCACATATTGTACTTACACTTTTATATCATAGTGTAGTGTGCACTTTGTGTTTGGTTGGGTGTACACCCACATCCCAACCAAACCCAAATGTGATCTCCAAGCAATCTCCAACCCACCAATTGGAGATTGCCTTGGGATTACCCCCAATCCCCTAGGATTGCCCCCGATTTTCTCCCCATCCTTACCTTGCCCATTTCCGATGTACTTAAAGAGCCTTGAGCTCATTACTAATGTATAAATTCCAAGCTCAAGTTCTAACATGGTATCAGAGCTCTTCAACCGCACACGCGGATCTTGATCCTACTACCTTTGCGGAATCTTCTCCCGCACTCCTAGGCGAAGCCGCCGTCAACATTCATCGCTCGACGTTAAGGATCGTCATCAACCTAATCTTCCCGGCCGGAATTTCTCCCGCGCCGTCCTCGTCGCCGTGATTCGCGACATCTTCCGTGAACAGATTCTCTCTCGTGCTACCTTTTCCGCAGTCACGGTGCATCGGTTTCCGTAATAGCGTTTGCTCGCCTTTCACCCCAAATCACCGCGGTTCTGTCCCGCTTTTCTTCTCGCTTCGGCGTAACCCTACTCTTCTCATCTCGTCAATCTTTGGGCTGCCGTCCGTCACCCTGCAGCTTCACTTCTCGTCGGGCTGCCGCCCGTCGCCCTGCAGCTTCACGTCGGGCTGACGCCCGTCGCCCTGCAGCGTCACCTTCGGACTGCCGCCTGTCGCCCTGCAGCTTCACATCGGGCTGACGCCCGTCGCCCTGCAGCGTCATCTTCGGGCCGCCGCCCGTCGCCCCGCATCGGCACTTCTATCTCTTCGCAGCTGAACAGGTGTAGCTGAGCAGCCGTGTAGCAGCAAAGCCGCGAAGCAGAGGGACAGGGCCGGGGGGGGGGGGGGGGACTAGGGTTCGTCGACAGTTCTGAAATCGGCGGCCGACATTGACGTTTTTCGCTCTTCGGGACCTTCGGATTTCGAAATCACTAAACATTTCTTCACAATTCTCCTTCGTAAATCCTACCATACAATTCTCCTTCATAAACCCCACCTCAAAATTCACCTTCATAAACCTTACTTTACAATTCTCATTCGAAAACCCTAAACCCGAAGTTTCTATCGGTGACTTAAGAGCGGCGCTTCGCGCGAGACCTAAAGGGTTCTTCGTCATGGCCTTCGCTTCGGCCACTCTAGCCAACCCCATCACCCCGCTCCACCTTGAAGCCGACGGCACTAGCTCCAACTTCAAGGCATGGAGCTACGGGGTTGACAAGCACCACCTTCAAGGATGTTTTTCTCAATCATGGCAAGGGAAAACAGCCCCCCGTCCCCAAGGAGCCGTCCGTTCCTCCGATGCTGTGGCAACCCAGCAGTACGAGGATTCTGTTGCCAAGTATCGCAAGTGGGAGAAGGCCGATGCGGCTATCATTAGCGTCTTCATCGGCTCCACCCCTCCCGAACTTGTCAACACTTTTCACAACTACCCCGATTCCAACGCCATTTGGAAGCATCTCCAGGAAAGGTTTATGAACAAATTGGCGGTCGGTGTGGCCATCCTCATTCCCAGTATGTTTCAAGTCCGCCTTGAGGATTGCCCCCGACTACATCGCCAAGGTGCAAAACATCCATGGCGAGCTCAAGGAGATGGGTATCGTCTTCCCTGAACAAGCTCCTGCAGCCGCCCTTCTCGTTGGCCTCACCTCGGCATACGAAGTCACGAGGAAGATGCTCCTCACATCCTCGGCGGAAGACCTCACATTTGCTAAGGTCTCTTCCGCCATCCTCTCCGCCGAGAAAGACACCACGGCTCAAGCCCAGGCCTACGCCCTCCGCGCTCCCGTGCCTCAAGCAAGTGTTGCCTCGGCGCCCTTCCAGCGCAACCGTTTCCCCCCGTGCACCTACGTTGTCAAGTATGGCAACCGCAAGGGACAAGTGTGTGGTGGCACCAACCACCCCCTCGACACGTGCTTCAAGAAGAAAGACGACGAATGGTATGTCATCCATGGAATCGACAAGAAGCCGCCGAATTGGAGCCGCCGACAAGGCCAACAGGACCCCCCTCAGGCTACTACTAGTGATAGTGCTCCTGCTGATGTGCGCATCAACTTGTTCCCTGGCAGTGCCATGATTAATGAAGCAACTTCGCAGTACATCGGCTCATCACAGGCACCACAATACATAGAATTCACACTCGACAGCGGAGCCACCCACACAGTGCTGAAGGAGACACTCTCCTTCAAACCCTGCTCAACACTCATTTCTCTCTTGGGAGCTGATTCAAGCTTCACCACTCTTGCCAAGGGTTCCTCCATAGTCCCGTGCCCCGCCTTCCCATCCGGCACAGTCACGAGCATGTGCGTGCCTTCACTACGCCACAATCTCGTGGCTAAAAAAGAACTTCAGGAGGCAGGGGTCCGCCGCACCATAATTTCAGAGTATATGGACTATTGTGACATCATCGACCCACTCACCAACAAGGTTCTAGCTCGCTTCACCCTCAACAGCAGCGGCCTCTACACACTGCGTGTACCTATCCCACAGGTGTCAACCACCCAAGCACAGGCTACTATCACACCATGCTCATGTCGCAGTTTCTCTAACCCGACCATCCTCTACCACCATCGGCTCGGGCACCCAAACTTCCGCACGCTTGCTGACATGGCCTCCAAGAAGCTTCTTCTCAGCCTGCCAGCCTCACTTCCTCCACCACCTGACTCGCCCGCTCCCACGTGCCTTGACTGTACCAAGAGCAAGCTACGTCAACAGCCCCACCCTGCCTCACCCTCTGTAGCAGCAGCCCCACTGGACCTAGTGCACATGGACGTCTGGGGCCCTGCCCCGGTTGCTGCACGAGGTGGCCATCACTACTTCCTTTTTATAGTTGATGACCACACTCGCTACGTCTCTGTGCACCTCCTCCACACTAAGGATGAGGCTCCAGAGGCCATCATGGCATGGGTTAACCAGGCACATACCACCTTTGGCACCAAGGTCAAGCGCCTCAATTCGGATGGTGGTGGTGAATTTTGCAACATCAAACTTGAACCCTTCTGCTCCTCTCTCGGCATTCTGCAAAACTTCACCCTTCCTGACAGCCCGCAACAGAACGGCATAGCGGAGAGCCGTAATCACACCTTGGTGCAAATCACTCGCTGTCTCCTCAGCCACTCCCATGCACCACACTCGCTCTGGGGGTACGCCCTCTACCATGCTGCTCTCCTCTACAATCTTTATCCCTACCCGCATCTCCCCGATACCACTCCCACCGCGCTCTGGCTCGGGAAAACACCCACTGCTCGCCCCCTTCGCATCTGGGGGTGCACCGCCTATGTCCTCCTCAACCCCCAGGCTCGACGGCGGCAAGGTGGCAAGCTTGGTCCCAAAATTCAAACGTGCATATACCTTGGGCATAACGCTGACTCCTCTGACTATTTTTTCCTCAACCACTCCACTCAACAACTCGTCCGGAGCCGCGATGTCGTCTTTGATGAGAATTGCCCCTTCTACTCCGCCCCGGGGGGGGATCCCCCTTCCGGACCACCCTCCCTTGTGTGGGCTGACTTTGATGCGCCTCCTGAACTTCCGCCCGCACCAGCCCCCTCACCTCCTACCTCTTCTGCCATCGCACCATCCCCGTCTGAGGTCTCTGACCCGACCTCTCCGGTGTCCTCGGCAGCTGCTCCTCCGTCCCCCCTATCCACCCCTCTGCCAACTGCGCCCCCACCACCAAGCGCACCAATCACATACCATCGGCGGTCGAACCCTCCAGCCCCACCTCCTCCCCCCGTTCCCTCCTCCACTCAGGAACCTGCTCTCCCACAACCGAGCAAACTGATCACGTACCAGCGACGGCCGATCCCTCCCCCCCAAGCCTCCTAAACCGTCCCCTCCAGGAACGCCTGCTCCACCCTCTTCTCCGGTGGCTCATGGCACTCGGTCGCATGGGGCTGCTCCTCCACATGCACTTGCCATTCGATGCTCAGTGATCACTCCGACTCCTCCTGCTGGGAGGGATATGCCCTCTACCCTTCTGAAAGACAAGCATGAGGAGCTGTGTGATCTCCACGCTGTCATTCCTCAGCTCTCGCACATCTTCCCCGATATCACTGAATCACCCTCGCTCAACTTCTCGGAAACCCAGTCCCTATCCCTCTCACTGTCCAAGAGGCTCTTTTGGGTCCCCATGCTGCAGAGTGGCGCGCTGCCATGGAAGCTGAGTGTGAAGCCTTCACTCGCAACTACTCCTTCGACGACGAAACTCCACCTCCAGGAGTTAACATCATTGGGGGCAAGTGGCTGTTTTGAGTGAAGCAGCTTCCGGACGAGGCCCCAGTGTTCAAAGTGCGCTATGTGGCCAAGGGATTCACTCAGCAGCAGTACTTTGACTTCTTCAAAACCTTCTCTTCCACATCCGAACCACCCACAGTTCGCACGCTCTTGGATGTAGCCGCACGAGAAGACTTTGAGATCAAATCCATGGACGCCTCTTCGGCATTCCTGCCAAGACAGCTCAAGGAGACTGTGTTTATGGACCGACCTGAAGGCTTTCCAGGAGAGTTCCCTCCCAACACTGTCTGGAAGCTGAATCACCCTGTTTACGGCCTCAAACAAGCCCCTCGTGAATGGCACAACAAAGTGAAAGAAGTCCTTCTCTCATTGGACTTTCACCCTTCATCTGCTGACCCGACTCTCTTCATTCGCCGTCATTCTAAGTCATTCTACATATTTGTCTACGTCGATGACTTCATCCTCGTTGCCAATGACTCGGCCCAGATGACCTCTGTCCAGGCGGCCCTGAGCAAGGCCCTCCTGATGAAAGACCTCGGTGACCTCAAGCACTACCTGGGGATGGAGATCACTCGTGATCGTCAGGCTCGCACCATCTCACTCTCCCAGGAGTTCTACATCAACAATGTGCTCAAGCACTTTGAGATGGAGTTGTGCACACCCATGGCCACCCCGCTGCCACTACAGCACCTCCTTACAACTCCAGCTGTTCCCACACCGGAGGCCTGCTCCGAGCCATACCCAGAGCTTGTTGGGTCCCTCATGGACGACATGATGTGCACCCGGCCTGACCTGGCATACCCTGTCAGTGTCCTCTCTCACTATCTGGCTCCTGGACGCTTCACCGATCTCCACTGCAGTGCGGCGAAGCGAGTGCAGCGCTATCTGAAAGGCACCAAGACTCATGTACTCACACTTGGTGGTCTTTCTCTTCTTCGACTGGAAGGTTACACTGACTCCTCTTGGGCTGATGACCAGACCAACCGACGCTCCTCCCAGGGCTACTGTTTCACCCTTGGCAGTGGAGTTGTTAGCTGGCGCTCCACCAGGTCATCTGCAGTCTCCCTCTCCTCCTGCGAGGCAGAGCTTTACGCTGGCACCATGGCGGCTCAAGAGGCCCGTTGGCTCACCTTCTTCCTACAGGAGCTTGGCTACACTCAGCCCACCCCCACCCTCTGATGTGACAACAAGAGTACTATCCACCTTTCCCAGGATCCTGTGTACCACACTCGCACCAAGCACATCGAACTTCACCACTTCTTCATTCGTGACCTTGTCCAGCGTGAACAGTTGAACGTGGAGTACGTTGCATCTGACTGCAACCTAGCTGATCTGTCACCAAGCCCCTTGGGAAGGTTCCTCACCATCGTTTTCTTGGCACCATGGGGCTATGTGCCCCACCTTCTCCACCTTGAGTTCGATTGACGTATATGGGGGGGTGTTAGTGTTAGCCCTCAATCTCACATTTTGTACTTGCACTTTTATATCCTAGTGTAGTGTGCACTTTGTGTTTGGTTGGGTGTACACCCACATCCCGACCAAACCCAAATGTGATCTCCAAGCAATCTCCAACCCATCAATTAGATATTGCCTTGGGATTACCCCCAAGGATTGCCCCCGATTCTCTCCCCATCCTTACCTTGCCCATTTCCGATGTACTTAAAGAGCCTTGAGCTCATTACTAATGTATAAATTCTAAGCTCAAGTTCTAACAGTGTATAGCTTAGCTTGTATTGTGGTGAGCTGAGCACGGCAGCAGTCCACCTTACCAAGTGGAACTTTTGAGACGTCAGAAACTTACCAAGTGGAATGAGTCGATGTTTTAATCGACAAAAAAAACAACAACAGAGGCCAATTTTCACGAGACTCGGAATATTCTTTCTGCACGTTCCATCACACTTTACCTGCAACGACTGAGGCGAGTTGCACACAGCGCGACCCAAACGCCCTCCTCAGAATTCCATTAGTAGCAGCAGCAGCTGATGCCCTCGTCCTGCTGTTGCTACTACCTGCCACATCCCCATGCCCATCCGCATAGCCATGCCCATGCCCATCCCCATCCCCATACCCAGATTCAACCCCTCCCTCTTCCCCACTCCCCACCCTTCCCCCACTCAGGAACCTCCCTAGCTTCTTTGCCACGTCACCAGATGGCGTGAGGGACTGCCACGTGTCATGCCACGTGTGCGGCTGAGAGGGGATGTGCTGGGTCGTAGGAGAGGCAGAGGGAGAACCCGAGCAAGCAGGAGAGGAGGCAGAGGCAGAAGCAGAGGCACTGGTGGCGAAAGTGGTGGCAGTGGTGGTGGTGGTAGTAGTGGTACTGGCGGTGGTGGTGCTGCTGCTTGTAACCACCTCTAACACCACCACTATAGTGTCTGTAACAGGGAGATGCGAGTGAGTAGGAGAGTGAGGGGGGGCATGAGGGGGAGCGTGAGGGGGGGCGGTGGTGTTGAGAGAGGAAGTGTTGAGAGAGCCAGCGCATTCCACACTGTGCACTCGCACGCACAGGGGGTAGTTGCTTGGACGCAACACAAGTGCCTGCTGCTCTTGCAGATGCTCATGCTGAGACCAGTGTTGAGTCTCCTGTTGATGATGCTGCTGGTAGTGGTGCTGCTGCATAATTTCAGTCACTGCTGCTTCGTCCTCCTCAAAACGCACATGTTTTTTCAAACCACCTCCACCATGGCCTCCTCTTCTCTGTGTAGCTCCTGCCACATCACCAAACACTGCCACGTCAGCAGGCACTGCCACATCAGCGGGTGCTGCCACGTCATCAGCGTGCGCTAGCACAAAGTTGAACGCCCCTTCAACGACACCTGGCTGCATCTGATTGGCCGTCCACCCCTCCGGGCTGCACAGCACAACCTGCACAAAGTAGGGAGGCGCTTCAGACCCTTCCATAGTAGCTCTTAGGAACCTAATTAATCCCCTCCACCCTCCTCTCCATTGGAGCAACAGACCCCCCCACACCCGCCGGAAAGAAAACATTCGTGTAAACGCTCCTTCCCCGCTGCTGCTACTCCTGTTGCTGCCGCTGCTGCTCCCACTGCTCCTACTGCTGCTGCTGTTACTGTTGCTGCTGCCGCTGCTGCTGCTGCTGCCGCTGCTTCTGCTGCTCCTGCTCCGGCTGCTGCTGCGGTAACTGTGCCTGGAGCTGCTGCCTTCTGCTGCAGAGCTGTGGCCGTTGCGAGGCGTGAGAGCAAAGGCTGGCCCACCTGCTTGGCGCGGCGACTGAGAGGCTGTCCGGAAGGATGAGTGAGGGAACGTGGATGCACGGGTGCTGCTGCCCAGCAGAGGCGAAGCTGCCTCCACGTCAGCATCATGATCCCTGTCAGCAGCGTCCGCGTCAGCATCGCAGTCCACGTAAGCATGCACGTGAACAGCCTGGCTTACCCCAACCAGCCGACCAACCACCCTCGCAATCCCCTTCAACCCACCCCAGAAACCACCCTCCTCAGTCCAACCCCCTCTCTCCTCCCAATCCACTCTCCCACCCCCTCCCTGACCAACTCCGCCCGAACCACCATCCGAGCCATGGTCACTTCCGAACCTGTCCTCCTGTTCTTCCTCCTCTGTTCTCGAAACTTTCACAGAGTTCCTAGCCTCCCCAGAAACCCTAGATTCCTTAGCACCCCTCGACTGGCTGTTTCGTTGACAAATGGCGGTCTGAACAAGCAGAGCGAGGTAGACTGCAAAGAGAGGAAGCACATTCCAAACGAACCAGCTGGGGTAAGGGCGGACGCCTAGCAGAGCAAATAGCCTATCCAATCCCTCCATTCCAAATCCTGCCTTAATCCACCCAGCAAACCCTCCCGCTCCCCCTCCCCCTCCTCCTCCCCCTCCTCCTCCTCCTCCTGCTCCACCACCCCCTGCGCCGCCCCCTCCCTTTTTCCCGCTCCCTCCCGCCCCATTCCCCCCGGCCCAGCTCGCACACCCATCATGCGTGGGGATCTGATACAGATACTCTAACGCAATCAGAATCTCGGAATAAACCAGCATGCCCCTCCAGAACCTCGGCCCGGGAGACGGGTTCGACACGAGCGCGTACAGGAAGAGTGCGAGCGGGAACACGAGGGTGGAGAGGGAGAGGTTCCAGCAGAACGCGGTTACCATGAACGCGCCGGTTACCACGTCGCTGTTGGATTGGAGGAGCCAGCGCAGCCGGGAGAAGGCCCGGGGGCGGTGCGGGGAGGAAGGGGAGGGAGAGGGAGAGGTGGTGGCAGCAGCAGAGGAGGAAGGGAAGGGGGTGGAGGTGGAGGTTACCGCGTTACCAACGGCTGCTCCTGCTGCTGCTGCTGCTGCTGCTGCAGCTGTTCCACCTGTTCCTTCGCCCATCCATTCCCCAGTCCGTTCTCCCATTCCTTGACTCTTTCCTTCTCCCACTCCTTCTCCCACTCCCCCACCTTCTGTTCCTCTTCCCCCATCTCTTCCCCCCGACCCCTTCCCCATTCCTGCTGTGCCCCTCGACCCATGCCGACTCAATACAGCAGCTGCAGCCGCTTCAGCTGCTTCCAGGAACCCTCCTCCTGCTGCTATGGCAGCAGCAGCAGCCTCAGGTGCACTCAACAGCTTGTCAGAATTCTCAAAAGCAGCCGCTTCTGCTGATGCTGTCTGAAGCCCTCTTCCCACTGCTATGGCAGCAGCAGCAGTAGCGGCAGCAGCAGCAGCAGCCTCAGATGCACTCAACCCCCTCTCCTCCCCTCGCTCTCCTCTTTCCTCTCCCCTGCTAAGCCCTTCGACAATCTCTCCCACTCCGTCTCCTGCAAACCCTGCTGCTGCACCCACACCCCTATCACTAGTCACCAGTCCCTCCTCTACAATCTCCTTCCCCGAAAGGCCCCTCTGAACAGAACTGGCGCCTGATTGGGTCGATTCAGGAGCGGCGTCTGATTGGCCCAAGCCAGACCCGGCGCCTGATTGGCCCGATCCTTCTTCAAGCACAGCTGGCAGCGCATCGGCAACAGCTGACACATCAACCTCACTGCAGACTGGGAGAATGTCAGGGCTCTCTGCAGGGCTGTGTGCTGCTGCAGTCAACCTGACTGGGAGAATTTCTGGACCCTGTGCTGCACTCAAACCATCTGGTCCTTCTTCCTCCTCGGCTTCTGCACGCAACCCCTCCAGCCTCTGAGAGTGAGAATTACCTTCACCCACCCGAGTTTGAGTCCCCTCACTAGAAGAAGGATCGGGCCAATTGCAGCTACTGCTGCGTGGCCTGTCACTCGAAACAACACCCACACTTGAAACGCCAACACTCCCCCCGTCTAGCCTACCCAGGCTACCCTCATCCACCAGCGCTGCTCAACCCTTCACTCCCCACACCTGAGACTCCCATCCCACCACTCTCCACCGCGCTCAACCCGAGCCTGCTCGCCCCACCACCACCTCCATCACTTCTAACTGCACTCAACCCCGCTCCACCGATCTCCCCTCCTTCCGAATCCAAATCCAGCAGATCCTCTAGCCCCGCAATCACCATGGATTGCACCTGAGCCACCCCCTGGCCAATCATCTGCTGCATGCCGGCCGGAATCAGCCGCCCGCTTCGCCGCCCGACCAGACCCCCTGCCGCCCGCTTCCATCGGCTGGTAGTGGCGCTGGTACCGATTGTGCTGGGAGGGTGGGTGGAGGAGGTGCCGAGAGCAGAGGAGGAGGGAGGGGAGGAGAGGGATGATCTCTGTGACCTTGTCTCTCTTGCTGGTGGTACTGCTACTGAGGGTGATGATGCTGATGATGGTATTGCCACTGATACTGACATTCCTGGTGGCACTGCTGCTGCTGCTGCTGCTGCTGCTGCTGCTGATGCTGCCACTCCTGTGACTGTTGCTGCCCCTGTATCTGGGGAGACTGAAGGGGGTGCTGTTGCCACCCCCTCAACTCTCCCTCCCACTTCTCCTCCCCACACCTCCCCGTCCCTACCAACCAATCCCTTCCCAGAAGCAGCCCTAGCCCTCTCCATAACCGCATTATAAGAGGGACCAGTACAATCAGGAGGCAGCATAGGAGATTCTATACCGTCAGACAGCATAGGACCCATGGGGAAGGGGCCAACTGGGGGAGGCACAGCTCGAGAGGAGGTGGAGGAAGGGGGGTGGAGTGGGGGAAGGAAATATGTGGGGGAGGGCGAGGGGGTGGATAGGGTACTGGATGGTATGGGGTGAGGAGGGGAGGAGAGTGCGGGGGGAGGGAGAAAGGCAGTGGGAGGGGGTTGACCTGCTGTGCATGAGGGGCCTGACTGGGGGAGGTGGTATGTGGCACGAGCAGTGGTGGTGGTGGTAGTCGCAACTTCAGCTGCAGCAGCACCACCACCACCACCGTAACCAACACCATCTGCACCGCTCTGGACCTCATTCTGAACCATTGCTGCTTCTGACGAATCACAAGTCAGATCCTGCCATCCACTCCCCTGCACCCCCCCTCGCCCTCCACCTCCTCCTCCCTCTCCCCTCTCCCCTCCTCCTCCTCCTCCCACCCTCCCCCGCGCCAGCATAAGCTGCAGCACCTGCTGCTGATGCTGCTGCGCCAGCCAAGCCGCCCCGGGCCCAGCTACCCCTCCTGCTGCACCACGACTTCCAGACAAGAGGGGGGAGTTGAGGAGGGCGAGGTGCGAGTGGAGGCGGCGCATGCCCTCCTTCATGCGCTGCACCTCCTCGCTGCGCTGCCGCCGCCTCTCCTCCGCCTGCTGCAGCTGCCGCAGATGCTCCCTCTGCCACGCCGCTGCCATCTCCGCTGCCCGTTGCCTGTCCTTCTCCTGGTTTAGGGGAAGGAGAGGGGGGAGGGGAAGGGAAGTAGAGAGACAGTATGCTTTGAGCTGAGCTGCCGCAGATGCTCCTGTTAGTGTTAGATCTCAATCTCACACTTTGTATTTTGTTTTCTATATCCTAGCGTAGTGTAGTTTTGCACTTTGTGTTTGGTTGGGTGTACACCAACATCCCAACCAAACCCAAATGTGATCTCCAAGCAATCTCCAACCCACCAATTGGAGATTGCCTTGGGATTACCCCCAATCCCTAGAGATTGCCTCTGATTCCCTTCCTATCCTTTCCTTGCCCATCCAGGATGTACTTAAAGAGCTTCAAGCTCATTACTAATGTATGGATTCTAAGCCTAGGTTCTAACATGGTATCAGAGCCACTCAACCGCATATGCGGATCTGGATCTTCCTACCTTTGCGGAATCCACTCCCGCACTCTTCGGCTAAACCGCCTTCAACATTCATCGCTCGACGTAAAGCATCGTCATCGACCTAATCTTCCCAGCCGGATTTTTTTCCGCACCGTCTTCATCGCCGTTGATTCGCGACATCTTCCGTGGGCAGATTCTCTCCCGCGCTACCTTTCCTTCAGTTACGAGGCACCGATTTCTGCTTCTCACTTAAGGTAACCGTCGCTACCATTTCCTCGCCGCTCTCCCTCATCACCGCGGCTTTGTTCCGCCGTTCTTTCCGCTTCGGCGTAACCCTATTCTTCCCATCTCGTCAATCGTCGGGCTGCCGCCCGTCGCCCTGCAGCTTCTCTTCGGGCTGCCGCCCGTCGCCCTGCAGCGTCAACTTCGGGCTGCCGCCCGTCGCCCCGCAACGGCACCTCCATCACCTTGCAGCTGAACAGGTGAAGTCGCGCAGCTGAGCAGCCGTGTAGCAGTGAAGCTGAGCAGAAGTGTAGCCGCGAAGCTGAGGGTGGTGTGTAGGGGGGTGTGTGGGAACAGGGCTAGTAGTTAGTCGACACTACCAAAATCGGCCGATTCAACCTATTTTCGTCGGCATTAAACCTTCTACGAGACATCTTGAAGCGGCCGACATTGACGTTCTTCGCTCTTCGGGACCTTCGGATTTCGAAATCGCTAAACCTCTCCTCAAATTCTCCTTCATAAACCCTACTTTACAATTCTCCTTCGTAAACCCTAAACCCGAAATTTTTATCGGTGATTTAAGAGAGAAATTTCGCGCGAGAAAGATGTTCTTCACCATGGCCTTCGCCTCGGCAACCATCAACTTGTTGATCCCTGGTACCGCCATGATTAATGAAGCAACCTCGCAGCACATCGGCTCACGACAGGCACCACAGTACATAGAATTCACACTGAGCTGATTCAAGCTTCACCATTCTTGCCAAGGGTTCGTCCACAGTCACGTGTCCTGCCTTCCCATCTGGCACAGTCATGGGCATGTGCGTGCCTTCACTACGCCACAATCTAGTGGCTCAAAAAGAACTTCAGGAGGCAGGGGTCCGCACCATAATTTCGGAGTACAAGGACTATTGTGACATCATCAACCCACTCACCAACAAAGTCCTAGCTCGCTTCACCCTCAACAGCAGCGGCCTCTACAGGCTGCATGTACCTATCCCACAGGTGTCAACCACCCAAGCACAGGCCACTTTCACACCATGCTCATGTCGCAGTTTCTCTAACCTGACCATCCTCTACCACCATCAGCTCGGGCACCCAAACTTCCGCACGCTCGCTGACATGGCCTCCAAGAAACTTCTTCTCGGCCTACCAGCCTCACTTCCTCCACCACCTGACTCTCCCGCTCCCACGTACCTTGACTGCACCAAGAGCAAGCTACGCCAACAGCCCCATCCTGACTCACCCTCAGTCGCAGCAGCCTCACTGGACCTAGTGCACATGGACGTCTGGGGCCCTGCCCCTGTTGCCGCACGAGGCGGTTATCGCTATTTCTTTACAATAGTTGATGACCTCTCACGATACGTCTCTGTGCACCTCCTCCATACTAAGGCTGAGGCTCCTGAGGCCATCATAGCGTGGGTTAACCAGGCACAGACCACCTTTGGCACCAAGGTCAAGCGCCTCCATTCGGATGGTGGCGGTGAATTCTGCAACGACAAACTCAAAGCCTTCTGCTCCTCTTTCGGTATCTTGCAAAACTTCACCCTTCCTGACAGCCCGCAGCAGAACGGCATCGCAGAGAGCCGCAATCACACGTTGGCACAGATCACCCGCTGCCTCCTCAGCCACTCCAACGCACCACTCTCACTCTGGGGGTACGCCCTCTACCATGCCGCCCTCCTCTACAACCTCTACCCCCACCCGCATCTTCCTAACACCACTCCCACCACACTCCGGCTCGGGAAAACACCCACTGCTCGCCCCCTTTGGGTATGGGGATGCACTGCCTATGTCCTCCTCAACCCTCAGGCTCGGCGACAGCAAGGTGGCAAGCTCAACCCCAAAACTCAAACGTGCATCTATCTTGGGCATAATGCCGACTCCCCTAACTACCTCTTTCTCAATCCCTCTACTCAAAATTTTATATGGAGCCGCGACGTCGTCTTTCACGAGACTCGCCCCTTCTACTCCTCCTCGGGGGGGATCCTTCCTCCGGACAACCCTCTCTTGTGTGGGCTGACTTTGATGCACCTCCTGAACTTCCACCTGCAACACCTCCCTCATCTCCTACCTCTCCTGCCATCGCATCATCCCACTCTGAGGTCTCTGACCCGACCTCACCGGTAACCACGGCAGCTGCTCCCTCATCTCTCCCCCCTCCCACTCCACCAACTGCGCTCCCACCACCAAGCGCACCAATCACATACCATCGGCGATCGAACCCTCCAGCCCCACCTCCTCCCCCCGTTCCCCCTTCCGCCCAGGAACCCGCTCCCCCACAACCGCCCGAACTGATCACGTACCAGCGACGGCCAATCCCTCCGCCCAGGCCTTCTAAACCGTCCCCTCCAGGAACGCCTGCTCCACCCTCTTCTCCCATGGCTCATGGCACTCGGTCGCATGGGGCTGCTCCCCCACTGACACTTGTCATTCGATGCTCAGTGATCACTCCGACTCCTCCTGCTGGGGGGGGTGTGCCCTCCACCCTTCTGGAAGATAGGCATGAGGAGCTGTGTGATCTTCACGCTGTCATTCCCCAGCTCTCGCACATCTTCCCCGATATCACTGAATCACCCTCGCTCAACTTCTCGGAGAATCCGACCATCCCTATCCCTCTCACCGTCCAAGAGGCTCTTTCGGGTCCCCATGCTGCCGAGTGGCGCGCTGCCATGGAAGTTGAGTGTGAAGTTTTTACTCGCAATCACTCTTTCGACGATGAAACTCCACCTCCAGGAGTTAACATCGTTGGGGGCAAGTGGCTATTCCGAGTGAAACAGCTTCCGAATGAGGCCCCAGTGTTTAAAGCGCGCTATGTGGCCAAGAGATTCACTCAGCAGCAATATTTTTACTTCTTCAAAACCTTCTCTCCCACATCCAAACCACCCACAGTTCGCACGCTCTTGGATGTAGCCGCATGAGAAGACTATGAGATCAAATCCATGGACGCCTCTTCGGCATTTCTGCAAGGACACCTCAAGGAGACTGTGTTCATGGACCGACCTAAAGGCTTTCCAAGGGAGTTCCCTCCCAACACTGACTGGAAGCTGAATCGCCCGGTGTACGGCCTCAAGCAAGCCCCTCGTGAATGGCACAACAAAGTGAAAGAAGTTCTTCTCTCGTTGGACTTTCACCCATCATTTGCTGACCCGACTCTCTTCATTCGCCGTCACTCTGAGCCATTCTACATCCTTGTTTACGTCGATGACTTCATCCTCGTTGCCAAGGACTCAGCCCAGATGACCTCTGTCCAGGCGGCCTTGAACAAGGCCCTTCTGATGAAAGACCTCGGTGACTTCAAGCACTATCTGAGAATGGAGATCACTCGTGATCGCGAGGCTCGCACCATCTCTCTCTCCCAGGAGTTCTACATCAACAATGTGCTCAAGCGCTTTGAGATGGAGCTATGCACACCCATGGCCACCCCGCTGCCGCTGCAACACCTCCTCACAGCTCCAGCTGTGCCCACACCAGAGGCCTGCTCTGAGCCATACCCGGAGCTTGTTGGGTCCCTCATGTACGCCATGATGTGCACACGTCCTAACCTGGCATACCCTGTCAGTGTCCTCTCTCGCTATGTGGCTCCTGGACGCTTCAATGAACTTAATTGGAAGGCGGCGAAGCGGGTGCTGCGCTATCTGCAGGGCACCAAGTCTCATGTACTCACACTTGGTGGGCTTTCTCGTCCTCGCCTGGAAGGTTACACTGACTCCTCCTGGGCCGATGACCAGACCGGCCGACGCTCCTCCCAGGGCTACTGCTTCACCATTGGGAGCGGAATTGTCAGCTGGCACTCCACCAGGTCGTCTGCAGTCTCCCTCTCCTCCTGTGAGGCAGAGCTCTACGCTGGCACAATGGCGGCTCAAGAGGCCCGTTGGCTCACCTTCCTCCTACAGGAGCTTGGCTACCCTCAGCCCACCCCCACCCTCTGGTGTGACAACAAGAGCACAATCCACCTCTCATAGGACCTCGTGTATCACACTCGCACCAAGCACATCGAACTCCGACACTTCTTCATTTGTGACCTTGTCCAGCGGGAGCAGTTGAACGTGGAGTACGTTGCATCTGACTGCAACTTGGCTGATCTGTTTACCAAGCCCCTTGGGAAAGTTCCTCACGATTGTCTCCTTGGCGCCATGGGGCTCTGCGCTCCACCTTCTCTGCCCTGAGTTCGATTGACGTCTATGGGGGGGTGTTAGTGTTAGACCTCAATCTCACACTTTGTATTTTGTACTTTCTATATCCTAGCGTAGTGTAGTTTTGCACTTTGTGTTTGGTTGGGTGTACACCAACATCCCAACCAAACCCAAATGTGATCTCCAAGCAATCTCCAACCCACCAATTGGAGATTGCCTTGGGATTACCCCCAATCCCTAGAGATTGCCCCTGATTCCCTTCCCATCCTTTCCTTGCCCATCCTGGATGTACTTAAAGAGCTTCAAGCTCGTTACTAATGTATGGATTCTAAGCCTAAGTTCTAACAGCTCCCTCTGCCATGCCGCCACCAACTCTGCTGCGCGCTGCCTGTTCCGCTCCTGGTAGAGTGGATGGGGGGAAAGGGAGGGGGGAGAGGGGCGGAGTGAAGTCAGGGGGAGATAGAGAGTTGGTGGGGGGGGGGGGGGGGGGGGGGGGACGTTGAACTGCCGCAGAAGCTCCCGCTGCCACGCCGTCACCATCTCTGCCGCCCTCTGCCGCCCTCTGCCTGTCCCTCTGCCGCCCTCTGCCTGTCCCTCTGCCGCCCTCTGCCTGTCCCTCTGCCTGTCCCTCTGCCTGTCCCTCTGCCTGTCCCTCTGCCTGTCCCTCTGCCTGTCCCTCTGCCTGTCCCTCTGCCTGTCCCTCTGCCTGTCCCTCTGCCTGTCCCTCTGCCTGTTCCTCTGCCTGTCCCTCTGCCTGTCCCTCTCCTGTTTCGGGGAGGAAAGGTTGGACAAACATGACCACATCAGATCCACTTCCACCGCACTGCACTCCTTCAATGTACGGTGTATCTACCTACCAGCCTACGGCCCACCCATGCCTGGTGCCTCACCTCCTGCGTGGTGGTGAAGAGCAGCACTTGCTGGAACAGCTCGGACCTGAGGCTGTGAGCTAACAAGGTGATGAGCACAAACATGGTCAGATCCACCACCGCACTGCACCCCTCTGGAGTACCCACCCACCTACCCGTATCCAGTGCCTCACCTCTTGTTTGGTGGTGAAGAGCAGCACTTGTTGGACGAGGTCGGATCGGAGGCTGTGAGCCAAGAGGGTGATGAGCACAAACATGGTCAGATCCCATCCACCTACCACCACCGCACTGCACTCCTCCAGCCAGTGTACCCACCCGCCTACGGTCTAGTCTACCCATTCCCTCGGTGCTTTACCTCCTGCTTGCTTTACCTCCTGCAGCACTTGCTCGGATCGGAGGCTGTGAGCCAAGAGAGTGATGAGCACAAACATGGTAACACCCACCACCGCACTGCACCCCTCTGGAGTACCTACCCTACCCGGCTGCATGTCCCCATGCCTGGTGCCTCACCTCCTGCTTGGTTGTGAAGAGCAGCACTTGCTGGAACAGCTCGGACCTGAGGCTGGGAGCTAACAAGGTGATGAGCACAAACATGGTCACACTCACCACCACCACACTGCACTCCTCTGTACCTACCTACCGATGCCTGGTGCCTCACCTCCTGTTTGGTGGTGAAGAGCAGCACTTGCTGAAACAGCTCCGATCGGAGGTTGTGAGCCAAGAGGGTGATGAGCACAAACATGGTCAGATCCCATCCACCTACCACCACACTGCACTCCTCTGGAGTACCTACCCTACCCGGCTGCCTATCCCCATGCCTGGTGCCTCACCTCCTGCTTGGTGGTGAAGAGCAGCACTTGCTGAAAGAGGACGGATCGGAGGCTGTGAGCCAAGAGGGTGATGAGCACAAACATGGTAACACCCACCACCGCACTGCACCCCTCTGGAGTACCCACCCACCTACCCCTATCCGGTGCCTCACCTCCTGCTTGGTGGTGAAGAGCAGCACTTGCTGAAACAGCTCCGATCGAAGGCTGTGAGCCAAGAGGGTGATGAGAACAAACATGGTCAGATCCACCACCGCACTCCGCGTGTCCATCCTCAGCCCATAGTCATACTTATACAACCCGACAATACTAAACGGGTTGCACGACAGCGCCGGCAGGTACGGGAAATACGGGCACTGGTAGACCAGGGAAGCGGTGATTAGAAGGAAATTGTATGCTCGGAGGTAGTTCAGCACTGTGGTCTGCCCTCGGAGAATCGCCGCGTGTTTTCTCGTGCTCAGGAGGGAGAGGGCGAGGTAGCCGCAGTGTAGGAGGTCGTATTAGAGGGTTCCTGTGGCGAATACTAGTATGAGGACTATCCAGAGGAGGTATTTGTAGTAGAGGAATCGCCAGTGGTCCAGAAAGGTCCAGCTGGGTGAGGGCCCTTCTGAGAGGTCGTGCCAGGGGGAGGAGGAGGACGGGGGTGGGTGGAGGGAAGGAGGAGGGGGGAAGGAGGGGTGGGGATTGTGGGGGGAGCGCGGGGTTGAGAGTGGAGGGAGGGGAGGTGGAGGGAGGGAGGTCCATCGGGTGAGGTGCGGTGCGGTATCGAGTGGGAACGATGGGTTTGAATGGGTGGTGGAGGAAGAAGAGGAGTCGGAGGAGGTGGAGGCGAAGGAGGAGGAAGTAGGGGAGAGGAGGAGACATGAGAGGAGGAAGACGATGAAATATGCACAGAGGATCCGACGGTCATCCACAATGCCACCTGGCAGCCAGGAACGGGAAGGGGGGCAGCACTTTTGAGTAAAAGAAGAACTTTTCTGAGACATCTCAAAGAACGGCAAAGCAGGCGCAGAGGTTGCGAGGGTCGCTTGCAATGTGAAGTGTGCTAGCGAGCCAAGATATGAGAAAATCCTGAAAGGAATAGTACAGTATGAATCGCGAGAGGCGCGAAGGACTTAGCTCAACTCGACCCACCCAGCCAGCAGCCCCAGCAAGTGGGGTCCTTTGAGTCCGTGCTGAGCCAGCAGCTTCAACCAACTCGTCCACCCGTCCACCACCTCACCAGCAATTCCAGCCCACACATTACCTATACGCAACCTTTGCTTGACTATACGCACCCAACCCCCAACCGCAGCAAGACTCGGCTCACCCAGCCAGCAGCCCCAACAAGTGGGGTCCTTTGAGTCCGAGCTGATCCAGCAGTCCTGGCAGTTGCGTCTCGGGCGGGTGGGGCCGCCTGTAAACATATAGAAACAACCCAACCGCAGCTCACCTCACCCAACCGCAACTCACCGAGCCAGCAGTCCCAGCAGGTGGGGTCCTGTGAGTCCGTGCTGAGCCAGCAGTCCTGGCAGTTGCGGCTGTGCGTCCTGGGCGGGTGGTGCTGCCTGACAACATTGAACACCCCTCCGCTGTTGAACACCCCTCCGCTGTTGAACACCTCTCTGCTGAACACATCTCTGCGGAACACCCCTTTGTGAAAGTTATCAAACCAGTGTCCCAGAGAGCTTGGGTTCGCAAGCGAGCTCAGACTCGAATCATTGGGAAGATTGACAGGCGAATGGAGGAGAGAGGTGAGGTGTGCTTGTGGAGGGGAGGACAAGTCCAGAAAAGAGCGACGGTTGTCTTGGGAAAAGGAACTTGGATAGAGCGAGTGAGGAGGAGTATGGACAGTGGGCGGAGTTGATGGATTGTGGTGAAGGAGGGGAGATTCAGGGGTATTGCGAAAGGGAGGGGGCGCAGGAGGAGTGTGGGAGTGCAAGGGAGGGGGCGCAGGGGGTGGGTCGAAGGGAGGGGGGCCTGCGAGCATGTAGTACTGCCAGAGGGTGATTGCAGAGAAGGTGACTGTAAGGAGCGGCCAGAGCAGGCGGACGAGGCGTGGAGGAAGGGCAATGCAGAGGCCGACGATGGATGTGTAGAGCAGCGATACGATGTTCTTGACTACAAAGCTGGCAACCAGGAGAAACAAAACGACCACCTGAGGGGGATGGGAGATGGGATGGGGAGGAAACGGAGTAGCAATAGGGTTATCATAGGCGTGGAGGGGTGAGGTGTGGAGGGAGGGCGATGCAGAGGGGGATGTGTAGAGCAGCGATACAATGTTCTTGACTGCGAAACTGGCGACCAGTAGGAAGAGCACGACCACCTGAGGGGCATGGGAGGAGAGGAGATAGTCTCATCAAAGGAATGAAATGAAACAGCGTGGCGTGTAGTCATCTTCATATGCAGGGAGGCAGCACGTTACCTATGAAGCACAATGAAGGTGGGAGGGTTTAAGGTTTAGGGAAGGCAACAAAATCGAGCAAAATCGAATTAGCAAGGGACAAGGAGAACTAGACGAATGAAAAAGACACGGAAAGTCAAATCGAAGCGAACGTGCTTACGTGAAATCCATAGAGTGAAAAGAAGTGTGCCACAGTGTTCTGCACCGAAGCCCACATCGACCGCAGCTTTTGAGGCACCTCAATAGTCGTCTCATGCCTTACATGAAATCCCTAAAGGGAACATAAAAGGTGCTTACATGAAATCCGTAGAGTGAAAAGAAGTGTGCCACAGTGTTCTGCACCGAAGCCCACATCGACCGCAGCTTTTGAGGCACCTCAATAGTCGTCTCATGCCTTACATGAAATCCCTAAAGGGAACATAAAAGGTGCTTACATGAAATCCGTAGAGTGAAAAGAAGTGTGCCACAGTGTTCTGCACCGAAGCCCACATCGACCGCAGCTGCTGCCGGTACCGCCGCGCCTCCTCTGATTGGTCCTCCTCCTCCTCATCCTCCTCATCATATTCATCCTCCTCATCAAACTCATCATCATATCCATCAAAGAACCCATCATCGTCATACGCAGACCCACTCTTATCAATCCCCCCTGTGCCCCTGCCAGTTTTCCCTTCCTCTGTCTTCCCCTTCCCACTTTTCCCCTCCCCCTCCTCCTCCCCCTCACCCTCCTCCTCCCGCTCACCCTCCTCTTCCCCCTCTTCCACGCTACATGCCTGGACCTGAATCTCCTCCTCATGCCGTTCCAGCGAAGCACCACTTACTGCCTTCTCGCCTCGCCTCCATGACCCTCCGAGAGAGAAAACAGAGGAGGAGATAGAGGAAGTGGACACAGAGGAGGAGGCATCAGAAGCACCTCGTGCACGTTTCTCCAAATCCCCAACACTCCACGACCGGAAGCTAATCAGCTTATATGCCCGCTTTGAGTTTGACCCACCTACTCCACCTCCTCCACCTCCCCCACCTCCCCCGCCTCCTCCCTCGCCTCTCCCAATCTGGCTCTGGGGAGGGGTGAAATCCTTCTGTGCGTCCTTTTCTGCGCTGACTCCTCCTCCCTTTCCTCCTCTTCCTCCTCCTCCTCCTCCTCCCCCCTCCTCCTCCTCCTCCTCCTCCTCCTCCTCCTCCTCCTCCTCCTCCTCCTCCTCCTCCTCCTCCTCCTCCCCCTCCTCCTGCCACCTCTCCTCCTCCCCCTCCCACCCCCCTCCCTAATCCTCCCTCATCCCCCCCTCTCACCGTCATCTCCTCTGCATGCACCGAAGCAGCATGCCGAGCCACAGCCACAGCTTCGGGAGGCGCAAACAGCACGCACAGCTCGCCTTTAGGGTCGGCCCGAAGCTCCGGCGGAAGGTCGGCGAGCCAGTGGCAGGAGGCATGGTGGAGCAGGCAAGCTGCTAGGAGCACCGCTTTGGCAGTACACCCGGACGTTAAAGCCCACATTCGCCCCCCTGCCACAGTGCTAATAGCAGTGTCTTCATATAAGACAAGGCCCAGCCACTGCACAAGAAGAGATGAGGGATGAGGCAAGAAAACACCGATTTTAAAGCCGGAAGCCCAAATTGCACAAGTTTTAAAAGGATGACGCGAGGGGTTTTTCCTGGTTTGGGTTTTGGCGAGTGATTCCGATTTCGGGCATTTCGTTTTTTTCGCCAAACCCAGCCAGCCCACGTATTTCGCCCTGGGGGTTGTGTCAGCACCCGAAAGTCCCAAATTGCAGGTGCGCTACTTTTCAAAGCTTGCACACTGCACTTCGTCGAGTTTTAAAAGCATGACCCACGCGCCTCGCAATTTGGGACTCGGGCTTTAAGGTGCTTCAGAATAGAGCTGCAGTGCAACTAATAGCAGTGTCTTCATATGGGAATGATCCCAGCCACTGCACAAGAGGAGCTGCGGCATGGGGGATGGGAAATTTATTTTTGAGCGTAATTAGAACTTGCTACAGCAACAATGGTGCTGCCTTCTTACTAGCCAACGCCTAGTCACTGCAAAAGAGGAGATGGGGAGTGAGGTATGAGAAACGAATATATTGAGGTGCTTCAAACTCATTCATTCAGTGCCAGCTGTGCTGCCATCCACAAAACATTGTTACACACCATAAAGCCCAAAATCTCTGCCACCCACCCACTCACCTGCAGAATTGCGCTGTGCTGTTCCACCCAGGCAGCCAGCCCCCACTGCGCCACCACCACCTGGAACCAAGACTCCAAACTCTCTACCCTTAAACCCTAGGCCCGATCGAAACCCCTAGGTCCCTGCCTCTCACCTGCAGAATTGTGCTGTGCTGCTCCACCCATGCTGCCAGCCAGCCCCCACTGCGCCACCACCACACCACCTGGAACCCAAACTCCGCCACCAGCGCCCTTGGCCTTAAACCCTAACCCCTACACCAGAAACCTTACATCCTCAGCCAACCACCCACCTGCAGAATCGCGCTGTGCTGCTCCACCCATGCCACCAGCCCCCACTGCGCCACCAACCACCACCTGGAACCCAAACTCCAAACTCCCCTTACATTTACACCCTAGACCTGAACCGTATAACCCACAATCTGCCCCTCACCTGCAGAATCGCACTATGCTGGTCCACCCATGCCGCCAGCCCCCACTGCGCCACCAACCACCACCTGGAACCCAAACTCCAAACCCCTTGCCCTTAAACCCTGAGCGCTCTACAAAACTGAAGCATCGTGCTGTGCTGCTCCACCCACCCCGCCAGCCCCCACTGTGCCACCACCACCTGGAACCCAAACTCCGCTACCAGCGCCGCCCCTCCATATAAGAACATCCATCTCGGTGCCGTGCCCCTCACAGCCCTCAGCCTCACACACCCCAGCACCGCCAGCAGCAGGAACCCAAACCCTATCGCGCTGACAGGATACAGAGCAGCGAAAAACGCCGCGCACGGGAGGGCGGTGGGGCAGTGTAGGATGAGTAGGCGTTTGAAAAAGGACACCCAACCGAAGAAGCCTATAAAGGGGTATTGTTCGTGTGACCAGGAGATGACTGGGGGTGGAGTGCTGGTTGCCCCTGCTGCTGCCGAACTTCCAGGTTCGATGACTGGTTCGGGTGCCGAAGCTGCTGCTGCCTCTGTTGCTGCAATAGCAGCGTCAACTGCAGAACCACCAGCAGCAGCAACAGCAGCAGCAGCAGGCGGGAAGTGAAAGGATTTCGAACCCTTGGCACTGAGATGGAGCTTTCGAGAGGGGGGGGCGCAGAGGAGGGGGACTGTGGCATGTGCTGCTGTTGCCTGTACACCCGAGACCTGCCTCCCCTGCTGATTGGCTGGATGTGCTTGTGTATCATGCTGCCCCTGCTGACTCTGTTGCTGCTGCTGCCGCACATTTGGAAATGCCTCAAAGCAGAAATAAGCACGAAGGCAGATCAGCAACGTGGTGCAATCAGCAGTTGCCACGTGTACAGGCGTGCCCAGTGGAGCAAACAGCCCAAGCCGCTCCAGAACAGACAAATCGATCCCAAATTGGGCGGCCAACATAGCTCGCAACTCGGGGTACAAGCTACAGTACCGAAGCAGGAGCACTGTAGCTGCAAACGAGGCGGTCAGTGGCGCCATGTAGGCTCGGAGAGCTGGCGCGGAGGCTCGGAAGGTGGAGGCTCGGGAGGAGTGCAACACAGAGGAGGGTCTTTCAGCATGGGAGGAGGTCGGGATGGAGGTTTGAGAAGAGGTTCGGGAGGAGGAGGTTTGGGAGGAGGTTCGGGAGGAAGGCCAGAGAAAGAGCCAGACCCAGGTGGTGAGGAGGAGGAGGAAGCAAAGGGAGACAGCGGATGGGTGCATATGGGTTAGGATGGTGAAGAATGAGGTGAGGATGAAGTAGGTGTTGGCCTCTGTTGCCAAGGCAGAGGGGTACGCCAAGCAGAGGTACGGCCCTGCAGGCAAGCAGAATGAAGGAAGGAAAAAGTGGGGAGATGGGTTGAAAAATATGGAGAGTACAATTGAAGTGCCTCAGCAAGTGCGGTGAGGATGAAGTAGGTGTTGTTGGCCTCTGTTGCCAAAGCAGTGGGGTACGCCAAGCAGAGATACGGCCCTGCAGGACAAACCAAAGGGAGAAGGGGATTGGGGATTATAAGATATTATTGTCTACGGGCCTCCGAGAAATTAGGGGAGGATGAAGTAGGTGTTGGCCTCTGTTGCCAAGGCAGAGGGGTACGCCAAGCAGAGGTACGGCCCTGCAAACATGCACGAAGGGGGGTTGTGAAGTTGAAGACGAAGGGATTGTTCAGTTCAGGGGTACGCCAAGCCACCTCTAAAATAGACTCTGCTGCCAATGCAGAGGGGTACGCCAAGAAAAGGTACAGCCCTGCAGGCAAGCGGAACGGAGGAAGGGAGGGTGAAAATTTGAAGAGGAAATAACTGTTTCTTAGGCGCCTCTCAAATAGACTCTGTTGCCAGGGCAGAGGGGTATGTCAAGCAGAGTTAGGGCCCTGCAGGGAAGGCAAAGCGTGGGGAATGGAAAATGTGAGGATTATATATGAGGCGCCTTGGAAAAACGCGGTGAGGATGAGGTAGGTGTGCACCTCTGTTGCCAAGGCAGAGGGGTATGCACTTAACGCACTTAACAGCACAACGAACAAACGTCACAACCTGCACATGCCACTAGACTTACAGGAGGGCCCTTCAAGGGAGGCAGGATGAGATGAGACTCTCCAGGTGGGGCTCTAATTGAAGTGCTGCAGCCATGGTAGGAAGGCAGGAGGCTGCTAGCTCTAATGCCTCTCACTCACAGAACGACTGGCACATAGTGCCAGCACACACACACACACACAGTTCACCGTTGATGTCGTCGAAGGTGAACACGATGAAGTCGATGTAGACTTTCTGTAGCTTCTTGTAGCGGTTGGTGCTCGCCTCCAGGGAGGGGTAGGCTTGGTGCGTGAGGGCTGTAGTGGGACAAATAGTGCAGGTGGTTGGGTGTGACGTGCTGAGCGGTTCCGTGCCGTCAGGGCGCAGCAGTGCTCCTGGTACAGTTGTTGAGCGTCTGGCGCGAGGGGTGACTTAGTCGCTGATGCCAGAGATCGTCATCTGCGCGGATTCCGGAGGTGCGCAGGTAACGAGCATGATGTTCCGCTGCCTCTGCTTCTGTCTTGTGGGGAATCTGGAGCACTGGTCCTTCTTCTTCTCCTGGTTCTGCCTCGTTGTCCGGCTCCTCTGCTTCTGCTTCTGCTTCTGTCTCCCCTTCTGCAGGTGCCGACGTGAGGTAGAGGGCGAGGAAGTTGCGATCGGGAATGATGTTGAGAGGAGTCCGCGTACATTCGATCAAGCGTGCGAAGGGGTCTGGGCGAGAGATTGGCCCAAGTGAGTCTCGTGGTGGAGTGGCAGGGACATTCCCCTCCTCAGTCTCCGACCAAGGATCCGACCAGCGTGAGGGTGAGTGGGGTGGTGAAGGAATGTTGCGCGGGCGACGTCCGAGCGGGATAGGGACGCGGGGTGAACGCTCTCTGCGTTATGCAGCCATTTCTCGTTCTATCTCCTCTTCTTCTTCTTTGGTGAGCGGGGCATCCGCGTGTTCGTCTCCTCCCCATCCTCCTGCATCGCCCCATTCGCCAGTTCCCCAACCTCGCACGGTGCCGGATGCGCCAGTTGCGGATCCCCAAGTTGCACCATCCTCTAGTATAAAGTCGTCGTCTCCCCATGCGCCACGTCGTGCTGACTCCTCGTCCCATCCTGCCGCTACGCGTTCCTCATACAGTTTCTGCTTCTTCTCTGCCCTTGCCTTGTCTTCCTCCTCTTTGACGCTCAGCTCCTCTTTTGCGTCAGGATCTTTCTACGCCGTCTCGATGTGGCGGTAGATTTCGCGAGGATAAGGGCGCGGGCGTCCTTCTTCATCGAAGGTTCCAATGTTTGCTTCTAAGACCCAGCGGAGGGTTTCTGCGCGGGGCGTTGGTCGCTCTTGCCGTCGTTGTCCACTGTTTTCATTTTCCTCTCCGAAGATGCGGTGAGTAGTGACAGCGAGCTCCATTTCCGTCATACCCGTAGGTTCCGCCTCGGCGCTTTCCGCCTCTTGAATCGCCGCGAGATCCTTTTCAATTTCTTCTGTGCGGCTTGCCGTGGGTGTGAAGCATGTGGTGCAGATGCCGTCAGGACCGGGTTGATGAAGATTGATTTCTTCAGGGTGGGGGTTGCGGCGTATCCACGGTCTTCCGTCTGGATGCTGCCATGATTCCACGCTCATGTGTGGAAAATCCAGGGGGACGAGGTCCATGAGCTCGTCGGATGATGCCTAGCAGTTGGGGATGTCGAAGTCGAGTACGTAAATGCCGTTGAGCGAGCGGGCTCTTCCGAGGTATTTGTGCGATTCGACGGGTGTGTCCGGAGGGGCGTATGTGAGGATCAGGTCGCGTGTGTAGGGATCTGTGGCGAGCATTACTTCGCAGTCTCTGCGTTGTCCTGCTGACAATAAGTTGAAGCGGAGATCCGGCACGTAGAACACGTCATTAAACGTGATGTGCGTGTTGCTGTCCCGAGCTTGCAACACCACGATGCCTTGCGCATTTGCGCGCAGTTGCTCGTTGTTGGCGACAGTGACGTAGGTGGCGGGAGCGCGGCTGATGTTTGAGATGTAGCGGACAGACCCCACCATGTGCTGCCCGCAACAGCTATCCAGGTACCAGGTGTTATGGTTGTCGACGTTGTTATTGCGCAGAAGGAGAGCGAGCCGCGGTGTCACCAGAGTCGCCTTGTATCGTCTTTTGAAGAACTCATCTTCTCTCCATCCCACGGGAACGTAGTGCTGATTGTCGTGGGGTGGAATTTCCCGTAGTTGTATTGGCTGGTGCCAATCCTGCTCGTCCTCGTCATACCGGTAATAGTGGTCTTCTGTGAGGGGATTATTACACCCTTCTTCAGGTTGAATAAGCTCGCCGCAAAGTTCTTCTTCCTCATCTGGTTCGGCGGCACGTGGGCGACGTCTTGTCGCCATGTTGGCAATCACGTTTCTGGGAGCTCCTGCTTGAGATCCTTGTGCCTGCTGTTGCTGTTGGTGTTGTGCAGGAGGGCGTGGGGCTTGTTGCTAAGGCTGAAAATGACGAGCGTCTTGTCGGCCGACCCAATTGTTGTGGTGAGTGGAATTTGGGTGGCGATTGTTAGACCGGAACTTGCATTGGTCCGTTGAATGTCCGAAGACTTTGCAGATTTTGCAGTAGTGGCGCCTTGGCTGTCGTCGCTCTTCACGGTTGTCTGTGTAGAAGGCGAGGCGCTCTCGGCGCGGCGCGGAACTTGTCCTGCTCGAATCCATGTCCTGCTGTTCAGTCAGGAGGGCGGCGCATAACGCGGCTTCAGAGATAAGGGATGAATGAGAGCACGATGAGGGAGAGTTTGTTGTGCCAAAGCACTATAGTGGCACGGTCATCGCACTCCCATTCAGCCTACAAGCCTGCTCAGATTCTGGAATTTTGTGGGGAGGTGCTTCAACATGTGTTCTTCACACCCTCAAAGTTTCCGAAAATTTGAAGCAGTGTACAAGGCATGGCAACATTTTTTGTTTCAAGACTTATGGCATCCCGGAAGTGTGTCGGATTAGCGCTTTGCAGGGCTTCCACTCTGGCCCGAGTCCTTGGAGGACGATGTTGACGAAGATCTCCTCCGAAATGGCGCTTCCATGCTTCGTGATTTGGTCACGAACATTCCGACAGCAGCTAATATTTGAGTTTGCTTTCTCCCCGTGCCCCATCTTGGTCTCCATGAGTTGCTGGAGGAGCCTGCTGGCGGTGACCGAATCCTTCGGTTGATACACCTCAACGAGATGCTTCCAGGCTTTCAAGGCTAGAGCGGCGCTCTCTTTGTAGGAGCGAATGTTGAGTTGTTCTGCAGGCGTCATATTACGTAGCAGCACACTGTACGCCATGAGGGACTCGCTGTAGTACTGAGTCCTGGCGTCTTCGGTGTCTTCCACCGGTTTTGCGTAGGAGCCGTCGAAGTAATGGTAGATCTGCGCTGTTTGTAGGAGGAGCTCAAGCTCGAAACTCCAAGTGTAAAAGTCATTGCCGTCAAACGCGGCAGTAGTCTTAAAATTTGAAACGCTGAGGAAGCGTGCTTGCGCAGAGTTAATAACTTCATCACTTGGACGGGGGGCCGTTGTTGTTGATTTGTCTGTGTCGAGGGAGAAGGTGTGCGCGGCGGCATCACGGCTTTTCGCAGCTGGTTGGGAAGAGGTTCCCGCATCGCCTTTGCGCAATTCTTGGAGATCTTTCTCCATAGTTGAGAGTCGCGAAAATAACTGCTAGAGTTCGGCAGTGCTGATCGTGGTTGTCGCCTCATTTGTCGCAGCCGGGTTGGTTTGTCCTTCGGCCGTCAGATTTGTTTGGCCTCCGGATCCTCCGCCCATCTTGGTCTTGGACTGTGTGCCGCTCGCCAGATCTTGATTCGGCGAATTTTACGGAAGTGAAGTTGCGATGAATCCCTGAGTAGCTCTTATACCATGTTACAATCCTAAGTAGGACTTAGCGAAGGATCGCTCAGGGTTGATCGCAGGGTAATGTTGCAGCAGAAGTGTCGACCTCAGGTCAGAGTGAATGTAAATGACTGAGATGATAATATCATGCATACATTGGGTTTATATAGGAAATACAAAGGAATACGAAACGACCTAGACTAGCCATGCACTCTAAGGGGTACATTCCCTTATTACAACGAAGTTCAAACCGTGCGGCGCGGGAACCCGTTTCAAACCTGTTCCCGCTCTTTTCACTTCAAATGTTTCTGCCTGCATCGGTCTTGATCAGACGGTTACCAGTGTCACTTCGACTCTTCTGACTCCTCGGCTTCGTACACTTTAGAGTCGGCCCCTGCAGCATACAGAAATGCCTTCTCACAAAGTTTCATATCGTAACAGGACGTATCGTTGAGACGTACCTATAGGTGCTTGTGCCGTTTCATAATGGCTAAGAAATCTAATGTGTACTGTTTTGGAGTCCAGTGTGGCTAGTGCGAAAGATGAAAATACATTGGGATGTGTTCGGTCGGGTTGATTTCTCTGGCAGGATATATTACTGCAAGTTCTTGTTTGGAGTTGACACATAAATACACACATTATGAAGATAAACTACAAAGCGCACAATACATCAACAGTTGTAACTGTTGACCCAAATATTATTAGTTGTAGCATTTAAGTTGTGATCTAACTCATACATTAGCCCTCCTGAACGTGGACTCTTAACATGGACCTTTATGACGAGTATATCTACCAAAACAAGGAATATTCGTTAAATTCTCAGGAGATGCGTCCAAGTCAGCAGGGGCGCTCCAGCCCATGGGGCATTGGTTCTCCTTCGTGACGCTGGTTCCTTATGGCGCGCAAGCTTGTTTCGACAGGATTCCCTCGATCCTGCCTGAACTACGCGACAACGAATTACTCCAACTTGATTTAACTCGGAGATTTACCTTTCTGCTAAGAAAAGCTGAAGTAGAAAGAGAATACCAGGTTACGTTTAGCTTTGCAAACGAAAATCTTTCACACTATAGGGTTTAGGTTTGAAAGTGAGCGAAGACCAGACGAGCGGGTTTGGGACGAAGGTGTGGAGCAGTTGATTCGTAACCAACTCTTCAAAAGCCTAGGAATTTGAAACTCTCTATCAAATGCAAACGCAAGCTTAAGTACTGGCATTATGAAGCACTTCTGAGACAGTTGCAGTGTGACATCCAGAGCGAGCAAGTGAACTCTCTGCATGACATTCCAGTCGTTCTTCCTGGTTCTACGCAGAAATACTAACTCATGATATCCTCGGATTTTGAAGTTCAGATCTGTCGTAGTCCGAACAAATACAGTTGCATCGCGAGAGTACACTACGAATCTCAATGACTTGAGGGGAAGGGCGGTTTGGTCGTTTACAGCAAATCCAAGGCAGCGCGATTGGCTCAACTTTTACCACACCGAATCACTGATGTAAACTGCTGCCAGCCACCAATGTTATTGAATATTCGTGTGGCGACAAGGGGCTGTTCGAAAAAATCATGGGTGACGAGGACACCAAGCCATGGGGCTGGTTCGGTTCAGTTCGGCATGAGGTTTGGGCCTGGCGAATTCTCGCGTTTTGTTCCAACCTTGGTATCGTATCCACCGTGAATCTCAAGGTTGCCATACCAGCTAGCCCACGAACCCTAGGGTTTTCCCAAAGGTCGTCGAAGTGTAGGAGTTTGTGAACAAGTTGGTGCTTGTTGTCAACCCCCAACCCTCCTGCTAAAAATGCTCTCCTTCTGCTTCCTACACTCAACTCAACCTGCAGGCTACCAATATCCCTCAGATAGCCTGCAGCGGTTACTAAACCTGCTGGGCAAGAGAAATTGGTTTGCATCATGGATAGATACCATGGAACGACTGCTAACGGGCTACCGGATCTGGTACTAGTCATAGAAACAACACATTTTTCTGTCACATGCACTACTACTTGATAAAAGTCCTCGGTGATTTTTTCTCTCTCTCTCTTAGGTCGTATCCCTGGCTAGTGGCAAGAATGAGAAAGTGGCAACCTGAAGTCTTGGAGCGCACGCGATTGGTCCAAGAAAGACAATCGGCCAATCGCTTGGGCTCCAAAGTTCTAGGTTGCCACTTTCTCATTCTTGCCACTAGCCAGGGATACGACCTTAGAAGGATAAGATGGAAGTGTTGAAAGAATACTTGAAGAATCTCCAAGAGGAGCGAGTGAAGGTCTTGATGTTTAAGAGGGACTTGCCTCTGTGCTTGGATCTTATTGACAACGGTAATTGAAAAGAATAGAGACTTATGTCTTCTCTGTCTTCCTCTCCCTCTCAAACGGTCCGTTGTATTCGTGTAGAGGAAGTTACAGGCATGCAGGTGAGAAAAAATATGAGAGACAATGAGAGATGGGAAGAGAAAGGAGGGGATCTGGGAGGGGATCTAGATCCCTCCTTATCCCTCTCACATTGCACTTCACCCCTCTCATTGTCTCTCCCTCTCTTTTTCTTCTTGTTTGGTAAATCGTGGTCTTCTGATCTTCTCTTTCTTCCACCTCTCCTTCCCCCCATCCCCTCCGTCTCCCCTTTCTTCCTCCGTGCTAATCTAATATTGGATTTGGACACTGTGCAATCACTCTGAGAGAGGAAGTGTTGGAAGTTTGATGCACATCATATGCATTGTAAACAGCACAAAATACGGAACATCCTGTCTACTTAAGCATGTTCTACGACCGAATCGTTCTTTTCTCTTCTTAGGTTATTAACAGCCGTTCGTTCTTCGGTTATCAACAACCGTGCGACCGTAACCGTGCACATACACAGTTACACTTGTGCATGTACGTGTTGTGTGTATAACACACTCACACATGCAAGATGAGATGTATATGTCTGAGTGCCCAAATGTATGCTGCCAAGGTAGTTATCTTTGGTGGTGCTGGTTGTGCAGATGCGGTTGCTACTTTTACTGCTGCTGGTTTGCTGCCTTTGCTGCTGACATCCCCAATGTTGCTGCCTTTTATTCTGCTGCTTCTGATGCTTCTGCTGCTGGTCATGTTGCTCCTGCTGCTGCTGCCGCTGCCGCTGCTGTTGCTCCTGCTTGCTTCTGCTGCTGCTGCTGCCGCCGCCGTCGCCGCCGCCGCTGCTGCAGCTGCTGCTGCTGCTGCTGCCGCCGCCGTCGCCTCCGCCGCTGCTGCAGCTGCTGCTGCTGCTGCCGCTGCCTGATGCCGTTGGTGGTGAGGATTCTGCTGTAGCTACTCCTTCTGCTGCTGCCGCTGCCGTCACCTCCACCGCTGCCACTGCTGGCGGCACTGCTGCTCCTGCCACTGCCACTGCCGCTACCTTGCACTGCTGTTGGTGCTGCTGTTGATGCTGCTGCTGCTGCTGCTGCTGCTGCTGCTGCTGCTGCTGCTGCTGCTGCTGTTGCTGCCGCTGCCTGATGCCGTTGGTGCTGAGGATTCTGCTGTAGCTACTCCTTCTGCTGCTGCCGCTGCCGCTCTGCCGCTGCTGCCGCCGCCACTGCCACTGCCTCGTGCTGTTGCTGGTGCTGCTGTCGCTGCTGCTGCTGGTGCCCCCGCTGCTGCCGCCACTGCTTCTATTCTTGCTGACGCTGGCTAATGCTGCTGCTGGTACGGATTCTGCTGTAGCTGCTCCTTCTAGTGCTGCCACTGCCACTGCCGCTGGTGCTGCAGCTTCCCCCTGCCGTTGCTGCCGCCGCTGCTGCTGTCACTGCCACCGCACCGACTGCTGGCGCTGCTGCTGCCGCCGCCGCCGCCGCCGCCGTTGCTGCTCCTGCTGCTGCTGCTGTCACTGGTGATGATGCCACCCACCCACATCGTTGCAACAGCAACTGATGCTGTTGCTGCTGCTGGTGCCGCCGCCGTTTTTTTAATGCCAGTATTGCAAATGCAAGCTTGACGTCGTATTGCAAAAGAAAGAAAGAAAGAAAGGAAGAAAGAAAAAAAAGGGAAAGAACACCCTAAACCCATCAACCAAAAGCCACTCCTCCTTCTCCTCTCTCCCCCCTCCCCCCTCCCTCCCCCCCCCCACCTTCTTCCGACCCCCACCACTTTTTCTCCTACCTCTTTCTCCATTTTCCTATAAGCACTCGCTTCCCGGCCTTCCCTTGCAGCGCAACCGTGCCACGACCGCGGACGTCCTGCAGCGCCCCATTGAAGCCACGCACATGTTTCACGTCGCCGCTCGGCCCCAATTCGACGAAGGCCTCCTTCGTCCCCATCAGGTGGTGCGAGCAGCCGCTGTCGAGCAGGACCACCGCGGGGTTCGCCTGCACAGCTGCCGCCACCGCCTGGAAATCCTCGCCAGCTTCCGGCGCCAGCGAGACAGTCGGCTCCACGATACCGACCAGCGAGCACGACGCCTCCTTACCGTCTCGCCCTTTGCCACCCGCGGAAGAGTCGGCATCCTTCGCCGAGGTCGATTTCGTCGACTGCTTTTCTTTTCGCGGTTGGTTTCCTCGACGCGGACGACGGCTGCCAGAACTTCCGCGGCCTCCCTTCGCGTCGTCGTCGTCGGAATCGCTGCGGTCGGGGCACTCGAAGGAGAGGTGATCGGGATCGCCGCACAGCCAGCATTCCCGACGTCGACCTCCTCCTCCACGACCGCCATCCTTGGACGACTTCTGCTTGTCAGCGTCCTTCGCCGGCTTCCCGCCACCACGGTGACTGCCACCAGACTGCCCGCGCTGTCCCAGGCGACCACCTTGCTTCGCGGGGGCCGCGAAATGGACTTGCGCGAGGAGCTCTTGGGACCGCTCAGCCTCCTGCATCGCCTTGTCCTGCAGGATGTACGAGGTCAGTGTGTCCTCGTTGAGCGTCGCCCGCGTGCTCGGCGCCATCGACAGCCGCTTCAGCAAATTGTAGCTGCTCGGGAGTCCTTGCATGACGTGCGTGACGTACGAGGCCGTCGAGTATTCCGCGCCAGCCATCCGAATGGTGGCGAGAATTCGCCGGGCTCGATTGCAGTAGTCAGTCGCGGTCTCCTCGTCGCCCATACGCAGGTGCGTCAACTGCCCCTCAAGCTGGGAGATGAACAAGTCGTCGGTGACCTGGTAAGTTGACTCGATGAAATGCCACGCCCGGTGGCCGGCGTCGAGGTACTCCCTGCACGACTTCAGAGCGATCTGTACGCCCGGCGAGCAGCACCGCGAAATGACCGTAAAGGTCAGCAACTGCACGGCGCGAAACTCTGCTCGCAGGTCGGGGTGGTGCTCCTCTGGCGTCGCCACGGTCCCACGGGCAAAGCCCATCAGCCCGGCCATCTCCAGCTGGGGCTCGATGGCTTCCTTCCACGTAAGAATGTCGGGACGACCGACCAGCAGAGGGGTAACCGAGATCCTGTCCGGCGTAAACTTGAAGTAGCCGTAGCTCGGCGCAATTCCTCCCGTCGTCACGTGTGTCGCCGACATCGGCGCCAATTCACTTCGTCTGCCTCCGACGTAGTTTCGCGGGGCCCCTGCAGCCGCGAACGACTGCATCCCTCGCGCCTGAACGCCGCCGACTTCATCGGCGTGTATCACACCACGCTGCCTCGACATGCCTCCCGCACTGCTGCCGACTTGGCCACCTCCGGCGTTGACGCCCACGTCGACGCCGCCCTCTGTGTTCACCGGTCGAGGAGAAGCAGGCTGAGAAGGAGGGTGCTCCGTCGCCCACACGGCGCGGATGCCAGCCTCGACGACCGCCCACGGGAGGTCGCCAAACTCCTGCGCCTCATGGCGTCTCCTCGCGCCTGCCAGCCGTGCCTCCATGGTGTCTGCAACACCAGCGTCACCCACGCCAACCATGGTGGTGACTCGCACAGCTGCCGGCCTACGAACACAATAGGTAAGTGACTACTACGTCGACCTGACTGAAAGGTAAGTCGCGTGCCGTCCACGCTCACCGCACCATGCGGAGATAACTATTGCAACGGGAGCTAGACTACGGGCTAGGCACGGATGCTCGTGTGATCTCTGCGTTCGTTCGTTCCTTAGTCGTTTCCAAGTGCTAACATTGCTTGCTAGTTCACGGGGAAAATCGGCAAGAGTTTCACTAGGAAAACATAACAACAAAAGTTCAGAATGATTTCAGCAACATTGGCAACAATGACTACATCAGACCTAGCAAGGCTGCTGGTCCACTGCCAGCGCAGCACGGTCGACCGCGTGCCAGCACGACTTGGTCGACCGCGCTCCAGCAGAGCAGAGTCGCGGCTTGCCAACGTTGCAAGTCCGCGGTGCGCCAACGCTGCAGTATGTCGGCTGCACAGCGTCGCATCCGCGGGACAACGGTGCACCAGCTTCGCAGGTGCGTGCAGCTGGTTGGCGCCCAACTCCCCGTCACTTGCCCAGCGCAGACACTTCACCCGTGACGGCGCCCACCAGCCACGTCGACCTCGGGATACCACCCCCGAGGTCGTCCTCGCAGACAACATCCCCGGCGACTTTCGCGCACGTCGCCCGGGTATCCTGGTTGACCGGGTATTTCGCGGTCCTCCCGCGGTTTCTCGGCCACCGCGGTCCTCCACTGCGATTTCGTGGCTCCCACGGGCCACTGCGATTTCGTGGCTCCCACGGGCCACTGCGATTTCGTGGCTGCCACGGGCCACTGCGATTTCGTGGCTGCCACGGGCCACTGCGATTTCGTGGCTGCCACGGGCCACTGCGATTTCGTGGCTGCCACGGGCCACTGCGATTTCGTGGCTCCCACGGTCGGCTCCGCCCAAGCGAGGACGGGGCCAAACACAACTCCCGTTGACAACTAACACAGCTGCCGGCCTACGAACAAGATAGGTAATGCGCAACTAAGTCGACTAGACTGAAGGTAAGTCGCGGTGCGGCACCATGCGGAAATAGCTAACACAACGGGAAAGGCACGGGGTGCTGGGGTGGTCTCTGCATTCCTTAGTTGCTTGCTCGTGTTCACACTGCTTCGCAGGTGCTCGCAGCCGGTTGGCGTGCTGTGCCTCGCAGATGGCAAGCTGACCATGTGGCCACGACTGCATCTGATCCTCCACGTCGACCTCGTGATACCAGACCGAGGTCGGCCTCGCAAGAATCTCATGGGCGACTCTCGCGCACCCCGCAGTGCCCGTCGCCCGGGTAACTGAGTCGACCGGGCAACCAGGTTGACGCCACCAGGTCGGCGTCCAGGCGCCCAGGTCGGCGTCCAAGCGCCCAGGTAGGCGTCCAGGCGCCCAGGTCGGCGTCCAGACGCCCAGGTCGGTGTCCCCATCCTCCCAGGACGACGACTGCCCTCGTCGACCCCGGTTGAAGTCGGCCACCGGCGCCCGGCGTCGGTGGCTTCGCAGTGGCCCCCGTGCAGGTCGACCAAGCCGTCGACCTACGAGCCAAAGCCGGTGTCTGCACCTCCCGTACACCCGACCACGACGTCGGCTCCGCCCAAGCGAGGACGGGGCCAACACACAACTCCCGTTGACAGTGCTCTCAGCGCTGCAGCTCAAGCACGGCCCAGCCGGGGCCTGCGAGCAAGGCGACACCGTTTCTGACCAGGAGGGCCACGTGGCTGCGGTGGCAGCTGTTCCGGATTTACCGCATGCTGCCGTTTCTCTACGAGCTGCATCTGATTCTCGACTGGTGGTGCACCAAAACGACTTTACCTCTGTACGACTGGCTCATGGTATGCTACTGCTAGCCTGCTAGGGAGTGATGCATGCTATGCTGTTAGCAATGCAACTCTGTGCTCTCAGCTCTGCAGCTCAATTACGGGCTGCCCGGCCCGGCGAGCAAGGCCACGCCGTTTCTTCTAAGAGCTGCATCTCATTCCCCTGCTTCTTGACTGGTGGTGCACCAAAACCTCTCTGCCTCTTTGCGACTGGCTCAAGGTACGATGCCAACATCAACACCCTGTGCCTTGCCCTGTCTGTTTGCCAACTCTCTCCTGCCATCTCGAGGCCTCCACTCCTGACTCTACACCTCTACGCCTGCCCTCATCCTTCTGCTTCTCCCTCCTCCTTCCTTCCTCCACTCCCCCCAACAGCTGGGAAGACATATACGCCAGTCTCTACCTTGTCACCTGCAATCGCAAGATATCAAGGCAGTAGGAGAAAGGCTATGCCAGACTGCCTTTTGTGCCCTGCCTACATTGCTCTATCTGTCTTCCACCATCTCCACCCCACAACAGCTAGAGGACATATACGCCAGTCTCTACCTCGTCACCTGTGGCCGCAAGATAGCAGCACGCGCGAAGCACAAGCACGGCTATTCCGGTCTATCTTTCCCCCACCCTCCTCCCCCCCCCTTTTCTCATACAGCTAGAGGACATATACGCCAGTCTCTACCTCGTCACCTGTGATCGCAAGATAGCGCGTGCCGGGCACAAGCCAGGGCAGCCACAGGGGTGGGGGGTGAAGCTCATGGGAGGGGCCTTCTTCTTCCTCGCTTTAGTCACAGTCATCTGGGCGCCCATGCTGGTAAGTCCTTCTGGCACAGTCAAACAGCGATTTGCTCACACTAAACACAGTTGACAGTGCTTGATATTGCTGCTTGCTTCCTCGCTATAGTCACAGCCATCTGGGCGCCCATGCTAGTGAGTCCCGTTATTGTCACGGTTGCCACCTCCTCCTCCTCCTCGTCCTCCTCCTCCTCCCCTTTCTCAAAATTTCCCCGCCCTTTCCGTGTCTACTCAGATCTACAGCAGCGGCAACCCAGCCAACTACCCCAATCTGGTCACAGACGTGCGAGTCAACTTGGTTCTTCAGACCTGCTCCGGTTCCTTCCCCATCTTTGAGGGCGGACAGGAGCGCCTGCTGCTAGACCCTCTGCTCAACCCGGGTCCCGCAACCCCCTTCCAGGTCGCTGATGTGTATTCACAGCAGTTGCAGGAGATGCGTTTCCTGGAAGGTTCCTTCAGGGGAGTTGCGGAGGGAGGTTCCTTTGCTGATCGTGAAGAGCAGGACGATTTTTTGGGAGTTTCTGGAAGGTTCCTGGAGTATCCTGAGGGGGTGGCGGCTTCTGTGGAAGGTTCGCGAGAAGCTGCTAGCCAGGCAGTGGAAGGTTCCTGGAACCAGGGGTCCTACGGGGATGAAAGTCGGCGCACACTTACTGAAACTGAATCTTCTGGTACGCCTTATACTGGTCGCGGATCTTCTAAGAGTCATTCCCACAGCATGAGCCTGTGCTTGTACCCTTTACAAGCATGCCAGGAGAATTGCACCACAGCAACCACCACAGTTCAGCTGCTGACAGCAGTTCTAGTGTACAGTTACCAACATCCACACAGTCTCTCCCTCCTTCCCCCTCCTCTCCTCCCCTCCCTCCACGCTCTCCTCCCCTCTCTCCTCCCTCTCCCCCACCCCCACCTCGAATTCCCTCATGGAATGTCTCAGACGACCCTATCTTGAATTCCACGGGGTATTTACCCGTGGATATGCACCTTGTGTGCGTTTACCCAGACTCCCTCTCCCTCTTTCAGCTAACACCCCCTGCTGAGAGCCGGTTAAGAGAAGCACTTAGGAGATCCGCCACAGGAGGAGGGGGGGGCAGAAGCAGAGGAAGGAAAGGCGGAAAGTATAGTCCGAGCGGAGGGAGAATAAGAGATTTGTCAATATCATCACACCTAGAAAATCCCTTCCCGTATCTCCCAGTTCAATCCTCACTCTCCTCCTCCCGACCAGCCTCCTCCCGTCGCTCCCTCCAAGCCTCTTCCCGAGCCTCCTCCCAAGCCTTCTCCCGAGCCTCCTTCCGAGCCTCTCTCTCAGGTCCGCCAGACCCATGTGCGCCGAGCCTGATAGTCCAGTGGTGGTTCACACGTCCCCGCCCCGTACGAAGGGAGGTGGCGTCATGGGAGGAGGTCTATTCCGGCCTGCCCCCCGCGCTGCTTGCTGATGGGCTGCTGGGGATACTGGAAGGAAGGAAAGCGCTTGGCTATGGTGGTAATGGTGGTGGGGCGTTGGGGTTGCTGCTGCCGGAGCTCTATCCAGTCTACTGGAAGCTTCCTGGTTTCGGCAGGGCGAGAGAGCTGGAAGCTTCTAAGGTAAGGCTTAACATGAAGGTTGGGCAAAACAGGCAGAGAGGGGAGGCGAAGGAAAGAAGCGAGGGGCAAGGGAGGCTGGGGCAAGAGAGAGGTGAAGGGGAGGAGAGGAGGAAAAAAGGGGAGAGGGGGTGGACGAGGTGGGGGGTTTGAAGACGTCGTGTGTATGTGTCCATGTACACATGCGTTGCCTGTCTCTCCATGTGCATGTATGTATCCATGCGTGCAGCTGCGTATGCGTGCGCGATTTGTGCATTCCTTGCTGCACCCATCCCCTTCCAAAACCCGACGTTTGGTAAAGGCCGTTCTGGCCTGAGTATCTCTCTTACCAGGAAGCTTGATTCGGTAATCAGTTTTTGGGAGTCTCGCTTTTTTCTCAGATAAGCTTGCTGCGATGGAAACTGTTCTCAGCAATGGTCGCCTGCTGCCTGCTGCTTGCTGCCTTCAGCTGCAGGTTGACTTATTTTTTAACACGTCTTGACACTGTGTTTCCATTGCTACAAACAACCTCCTCTGCCCTGGACCAGGTCCGTTCCGCCTGTTGCCTGCAACTGCAAGATGACTCAACCAGCAGCAGCGTCAGAAGCAGCAGTGGTGGCAGCAGCAGCAGCGGTAACAGTCGTTGGTGGGTGCTGCACTGTGCTCCTCTCCCTCCTGACTTCCCCTCTCAAAACCCCCCCCACCCACCCCTTTCCCTCCGTGCCCTGAACCAGGTTCGATCCGCCTGCTGCCTACAGCTGCAAGATGACTCTAGCAGCGGCAGCAGTAGCAGCAATGGTGGTGGTGGTGGCAGCAGCGGCGGAGGGAGTGGTAACAGCCGTTGGTGGGTGCTGCACTGTGCTCCTCTCCCTCCTGAATCCACCGGTACTCTCGGAGTGTGCTCCTATAACACGACGCAAAACGCCACCCTTTCACGTGGCAGCATTGGCTGGGGCAGCAGCAGCAGCAGTGGATGGGGCAGTGGCGGTTGGGGCAGCTGAAGAGAGGGAGCAGGAGTGGAGCCTCGAGGTGAAGGAAAGAGTGCCGATGCTGTAGGGAGGGAGAGGGGGCTGGAGGAGAGTGGTGGTGTGAGGGCGTTGGAGGCGTTGGGGAGGCATCAGGGCCTGCTGCCATCACAGTGTCTGAGGAAGTTCCTGGTATGTTCGATTTGTTTTGACACTTAAGGGTGTGTGTGGACAGTGGTGGTGTGAGGGCGTTGGAGGCATGTGGAGAGGCATCAGGGCCTGCTGCTATCACAGTGTCTGAAGAAGTTCCTGGTGGGTGTCATTTCACACACATATGCTTACATCGGTAGGTGCTGCACAGAGGGTGTGGGCGGACAGTGCGGGTGTGAGGGCGCTGCAGGCATGTGGGTGGAGAGGAGAGGCATCCGGACCTTTTGCCATCACAGTGTTTGAAGAAGTGCCTGGTATGTTCGATTCGTTTCAAGATTGAAGGTTGTGGGCGGACAGTGGGGGTGTGAGGGCGCTACAGGCGTGTGGAGAGGCATCAGGGCCTGGGAAAAGCGTCTGGGAAAAGTGCCTGGTATGTCCCTTTGTTCCTAGAATTCTCTCAAAGGTGCGTGTGAGGCGTGTGGAGAGGCATCACGGCCCAACCCCAACACAGCTGGAGTGTTAGGGGAGGCGAAGCAAACGTTGAGCATCACGGGCTTTACGTCACGTTCGTGCTCGCACTGGGGCAACTCATTCCCCATTCCCCACTCCCCATTTCCCTCTCCCCAAACCGCAGCTGGAGTGCTGGGAGAAGCAATGCAGACCTTCAGCATCACGGGGCTCTACGTCACATTCGTGCTCGCTCTGGGGCAACTCATTCCCGCTTCTCCATTCCCCATTTCCCTGTTCCCAAACTGCAGCTGGAGTGCTAGGGGAGGCGATGCAAACCTTCAGCATCACGGGGCTCTACGTCACGTTTGTGCTCGCCCTCGGGCGACTCATTCGCTCGCAGAGCTCCGACCTTCGCCTCAAAATACCCTACGAGAACCTGCCCTCCTGCGAAAGGTAAAAAATCTTTTTCAAAGGACCTGCCCTCCTGTGAAAGGCAAGTTGATTTGTATATTATACACCTCAAAAGCTGAGCTCTGATTCGCCTCAAGATTCCCTACATGAAACTGCCCTCCTGGAAAAGGCAAGTCCTATTTAGGTGCCACTGGGCCGACTCGTTGGTTCTCAGAGCTCCGACCTTCGTCTCAAGATACCCTACGAGAACCTGCCCTCCTGCAAAAGGCAAGCTTTTCTTTGGCGTCTTTAGAGTGTGTTCCTACACCTCGTATCAGACACACCTCGTATCAGCTTCGCGTGGTGAAATACGTTTCAGTGTGTTCGACTGCGGTTGGCTGCGTTTTAGTGCGGTTCTACGCAAATCTGATACGAGGTTGCCTGATATGAGGCCGTAGGAACACGCTCTTAAACTAGGCAATTCAGAAACCTCAAAAACCGAGCTCTGACCTTCGCCTCCAACTAACCTAAGAGAATCTGCCCTCAAGCAATGGCAAGCCCTGTTTAGGCGCCTCTGAAGTAGACAGCCCAGAATTCTCAGGCACCTTAGGAACTTCAGACTTAGAGCTCTGGACTTTGCCTCAGTGTGTGTCGCTAACCTCTACAGTCCTGTGGAAGTGCAGTAGACATTTCAAGTCACCGTTAGTGGACAGCATTTGGACAAGCCACATAGTTGGCTGACTGTTTCTCCTCCCAAAAGAGCATTTCCTCCCCTTTTCTGTTGCCCCAATTGTTTCTGCTTGAACGGCACACTTCCTTTCCATATCCCCGTCTGTGTTGTGTTATCCTTTCTATGCCGATGTGTGTCTTTAATCCCAACACGAACAGGCTCATGGCTATATGCGAAGATTTATACGCGGCACGAGCAGAAGAGGACTTGGAGCTAGAAGAAGGGTTGTATTGGACTTTAATAAAAATATATCGCTCACCACATGTGCTTCTTGAATACACCAAGGGTGACAAAGCCGATTGACCGACATGCAAGATTCCAAATGAGTGTTTTTCTGCACATGCACCTTTTCCACTTCCATGGTATTCATTCGGTAGCATTGGACCTCCGTTATTCAGTACCGTATGCATAAAACGTGTAATGACAGTCATATAACTAAAACATGCATAAACCTGAACCTATACAATATAACGAGAACAAGCAATCCGTAAGAAAATGCAAGACTTCCAGAATCAGGACGAAGCTGTTCGGATGCTGCTGACACCCGGTATCTGGCCGTTGTTGAAGTTTGTGAGCTGGTCGGTTTCGGTGGTGAAGACTCTTGAAGGTTGGGGGTAATTTCGAGTGTGCGAACTGTTCCGGGGGGTATGTTCGAGACAATGTACACCGAAGTGGATTTCTTGTACTCCATTTTCTAACCGAATACGGAAGCTGAATTCAGCTTAGCTTATTTTTGTTAATATATATTTTCTCTCTCGTGCTGCTGGGTCTGCTTTTCCTCCCTGCTTTTGACCTTTGGATGCATTTCGTTACAGTTTTGCGCAGATCATATGCCACACGGTCATCCCGCGTTGATGAGGTGTGACTTCTGGTGCGATTGGTCTGTGGTCACCAATCCCAGTTGCTGTACAGACCGACACCTAGACAGCACTGTTTGATACATTCCCGAGTTAATTTTAGGTTGTCGGTCTACAAAACATTTACTTCCTATGAAGGCGTCTGCAGAGCTGAGACCGCGTATCCATCTACAACTACTCCCAAAAGCCCGATGTTTAGAAAAGCATACCTTCTGTTCGAACACAATTCGTGACCTCGATTAGAAACCCGGCTTCGGATCAATTGAGATGCCCCTGAATTCATCAGGTATACGTGCGGTAATTCGAAGGAAGTCACCCAACCGAACAGACAGCAATAAGAATCGCCCGAAAAGCGCAAGACGACAAACGATGTGACTGCCAGTTGACCTGACGAATCTTGCGACCCACCACCACCACCCACCCACCTCCACCATCATCACCACCAAAGTTCTGAGCTCGGGCTGCTGCCAGTCCTGAGTTTGGCAATTACTCCGAGTCAGCTATTTCGCAGTCTACAGGTACCATAGTACTAGTAGTATAATTTCGTAAAACGCCCAACAGTTCATCGCCGAAATGGCGAATACATCCCTCTGCGGCACAGGGGGCGCCGCCGTTGACCAGAAGCCGGAAATCGTGAAGTCAGAAGCACCGGCGAGTTCGGAGGTTGCTGGAGTGTGCGAGAAAACGTCCACGAAAAGCGTCAAGATTAGACCGCTTCGGGACGTCCTTCGAGACGCAAGCAGAGTCACCGCTGATGCTACTACTAGTAGCACGAGTACCAGCTCAGCCGCGCAGAAACGACTGCCGCCGCCCAGGCGACTCGCCCGGGCCAGCGGAAGAAATGTGCCTTCGCCGCCGCATCGCGTATCCGCCGTTACTAAACAGCCGGCGCACGGCGGCAGAGGCGCGAAATGGCGGCGGCACCCAGCGGAGGCAAAGGGCAACTTTAACGATCCTGGAAAGGGGCGGAGACCGGGATCAGCGCCGGCTGAAGTAGGGCAATCCGGCGGCAGAATCGTCGCGGGTTCCCGGGGGCTTCAACCTAAAGCAGACGACAAGGATTCCGACTTAAAGCCCATGCAAGACTCTGAGGCATCAACTTCGGACGATGACTTGATTGACCTGGCTGACTCCGATGATCTCGTTGCAAGGCAGTGATTATCCGGCGATGATGAGTCATGGTCAGCCGCGTCATCGACGTCAACGGAAGGGCAATCTGAAGGCCTTACTAGCAGCCAGGCCGCCGCCTGTGAAACACCAGGTAATATCTGAGAGCTGATTCTTTTCTGGCGCCGGAATCTTAGGTTATACTTGCCACTTTTTTTGCTTCTGCTCCAAAAGCACCACACTACTAGTACTATCCACAAATAGATTCATGCGGCCTAGGGCACCGCATTGGTACTAGTTGTATTACTTGTACGTTCTCGTGAAAAATACTACTCTTGCACCTTCCTCCATTCTTTTCCCCCCTCACCCCCTTCATCCTCGTTTGTCCGCTTTTCTTTGCACCTTCATCATTTTTGGGATTTCCCCTTCTTCCGTAGTGCTTCCTAGGTTCGCTTCATGATCTATTATATGAAGGAATTAGCCTCTGTTTTGCGCGTACTAAATTCCACATGGCACTCTTTGAACCGCCACCTACTTATCCATCTTTAAACCAACTAAATTATCATCTACTGGTTTCCACACCTGCTCCCCTTTGTTTCCTGCTTCCTGCCCGAGCATCCGCTCCTGCCTCCGTCAATTTCAACACCTCTCGTTTGCCCCCCTCCTTATGCCATCCTCCCGAAATTCTAGTAAGAAAACTAATGCTCGCACATGTACTGGCGATCTCTCCTGATTTATTTTCCTTCCGTTTTGGTCCCTGTCCATGTGCCATCACATGGTAGGTGAAACGGAGAGTAATTTTAAGATGCCCTGAAAAACTGTTCATTTTGAGTTCTGAGACATCTCAAAACTTCGTCCTGGTCCCTGTCCCTGTGCTATCACCTGGAAGGTAAAGCGGAGAGTAATTTCAAGACACTCCAAAAGAACTGTTTATCTCTTCCTGCTGTCCTTTTCACTGTCCCCTATGCCGTTGTTACCTGGCAGCTCAGGAACCTGGTTTTCTTTCCTGCCGTCTTGATCTCTGTCCCCTGTGTTATTACCTGGCTGACAGGTGAAGCTGAGTGTATTCCCGAATCAGCGCAACAAACCTAATTTTCTTTCCTGCCGTGCTGGAAACTGTGCCCTGTGCCCTGACAGTTGAAGCGAAAAAAGGGGCAGGACGAAGCTCAGACACGGCCGCAAGGAGTCGCAAAGGCAGAAACGCAACAAGTCAGCGAAGATTGGTTCAAAGAGTGGAGCAGCTACCATGGCATGCGCTCTCAGAATGGCACGGAATTTGACAGGAAGAAGGTGCAAGCTCTCTTGGAGACTGGTGCATATAGCAACAAAAAGCAGCGGTTAGGTCAGGCGCGGTGTGGCGCGGAAGAGGAGGGCCGGCGGGAGGAGGAAGAGGGGGAGGAGGAGGAGGAGGGGGGGTGCAAGTCACAACAGCAAGGCATGGTTGCAGAATTGAAGAGCGAGGACGTTCAGAGGCCGGAAAGCAGCGAGGAGTCTCTTTCGGAGCGGGAGAGGAGGAGAGGTGCAGATTTGGGCGAACCCGAAGTGTGCTCCAGCTATCATAAGGACTTGGCACCATTTGCATATGGGTTGAAACCCTCTGCAAGCAATGCGAGTAGTGAAATGAAGGGCAATGGTGGGTCCATAGAGCGTGTGGGGACGAGCAGTGGCGGTGGCAATGGCAGTGGCAGTGGCAGTGGTGGCGGGAGTGGTGGTGGTGGTGGCATTGGTGGTGTCGGAGGCACTGGTGGGAGTGGTGATGGTAGTGGTGACAGTGTTGGTGATGGCAGTGATAATGGTGGTGTTGGTGGCAGCTGCACTAGGGTGACAGTGAGCTGCCCAGAGACTATGCCAAACGAATTCCATGCAGTCTTGGATATGGACCAAACTTGCGACACAGACCAAGGGGCTGTTGGGAAGACGGGAGAAGCAGATGGATCAATGAAGGACGTGGATAAGGAAGGAGGAGATGGGGCCGGAGAGAGGGAAGTGGATGGAGCAGGGGAGAATGGAGGGGATGGGACAGGAGAGGCAGAAGGGGGTGATGCAGGGGAGAGTGGAGGGTATGGGACAGGAGAGGCAGAAGGGGGTGATGCAGGGGAGAGTGGAGGGGATGGGACAGGAGAGGCAGAAGGGGATGGTGCAGGTGAGAGTGGAGGGGATGGGACAGGAGAGGCAGAAGGGGATGGTGCAGGTGAGAGTGGAGGGGATGGGACAGGAGAGGCGAAAGAGGGTGGCGCAGAGGGGAGCGGGGGTTGTAATCAGGCTGCAGGTGCGACCAGCGCTGTCAATCAAAGTGCGAATCAGGCAAAAGTGGATGCAGGCAAGATGGTTGTCGAGACAGCAGCAGAGGAGGTAAATGGTGGGAGTAACACTGGTGATAATCACTTCGTCTCTATCACTGGGGAAGTGGGTACTGGACATACTGGAAACGGGATGAAGTGGGCCAGGACAGAAAATGAGCAAGTGGGGTTAGAGAGTGCCGTTGTGCCATCCTTTGACCTCAACTGCATGCCTCCTGGGAGTTGTGGTGATGTCGACAGTTATGGTGATGGGTACAGTGGTGGTGGTAATGGTGATGGTGGTGGTGTTGGTGGTAGTGATGGTGGTCGTGTTGGTGGTGATGTTAGCTGCTTTGGCTTGCATGAGGTGTTGGAAGCACAGAAACTGGTCCAGGGGCAGCCACAGCCGCAGCAACAGCCACAGCCGCAGCAACAGCAACAGCAACAGAAGCAGCAGCAGCAGCAGCAGCAGCAGCAGGCAGTGAATGGTGACATTAGTGAACAAGTGCTATCAGCAGGCCTGCTCTCAAACCAGAAGCCGTCTGATTTGCCCTCTCTTCAGCACCTTGAGTCTGTACATATCAGGGAGCAGTTTCTCCAGCAGTCGCACCAGCAATCCCACCAGCAGCCCCACCAGCAGCCCTGGCACCAACCGCATCAACAGCACCACCAGCAACCCCACCAGCTTCCCCACCAGCAGCAGCCCTGGCACCAAACCCATCAGCATATAGACCAGGACCCTTGCCTTACATCCCACCAACAAATTCCCCAACTACGTAACCAACAGCAGCAGCAGCACAACCACCAGCCCCAGCAGCAGCCCTGCCACCAACCCTATCAGCAGACGTTTCAAGACCCTCGCTTTTCATCCCACCACCGATTCCCTCACCTGCAAAACCCACAGTGGCACCATCAGCAGCAGCCCCACCAACAACCCAACCAGCAGCCCCACAATCAACTCCACCAACCGCCCCACCAACAGCCTAGATCCTCTGTCCCCATTGCTCCCAGTGTGCACACCATGCAGAATCCCACTGGTTCGTGTTGTCACGTAGTGCCTGCTACAGCTGCTGAGGTTATCTTTCCATCCCTTAGCCCAAGCAACGTTAGTACCACCTGCTGCCTCCCTGTTTAAGGCGTATTTGATGTTTCAATCCTCTTTGGTGTGAGATGCAACAGAACTTCCAATGCTCTTCAGGTTAAACTAAACGCACCATTCCTGGATCTATTTCTATAGGCACGATGCACTGTCACGGCGTATGCAGACCCTATTGTACATATTGATTTATTTGACATGCTTAGTGTGCCTCATACATTCGTACTTGAGTGCAACTTATAGAATCTGTATATGTGCAACCACATTGCAGAGAAACATGAGCATGCAAGCGGCGGGTAATTGCAGGATGTGTTGCTGGTAATTGTGCGGGATGGATGCTTTTGATTTTGTCCTTGTTTGAGCTACGGTTTGGTTAAACAATGTGATGGATTCCCATTGCCATTGTGTTACATTTCATCTCTACTAGGCAAACGTAACGTGCCTGTGGTGATTTCCACATCATGTGTGTGCGTGTGCGTGTGTGTGCGTGTGTGTGCGTGTGTGTGCGTGTGTGTGCGTGTGTGTGCGTGTGTGTGTGTGTGTGTGTGTGTGTGTGTGTGTGTGTGTGTGTGTGTGTGCGTGCGTGCGTGTGACACAGAGAGAGAGAGAGAGAGAGAGAGAGAGAGAGAGAGAGAGAGAGAGAGAGAGAGAGAGAGAGAGAGAGAGAGCAGGCGGATAAGAAAATTAAACACTATGCTAGCCGGCCAGACACAGTGGGCTTCTTCCCTCTTGCCGTTGAGACCTACGGATGCCCATGTGCGGAGGTGCCCGTGTTCCTGAAACTACTGGCGGATTCTGCTGCTAGGCGTCACTTCAACGCCGAACCTAACTCCTTTCATGCAGCCAGATTCCTCCACCTCTTCAGGCAACGTTGGTCCGTGGCGCTACAGAGGGCCCAGTCAGTAGGGTACCTCATGAAGTCCTGCCAAGCGGCTATGGCAGAGCACCCACCAGTTGGGGGAACACAGCACGAGCTCCACCTCGGTGATTGCCTCACCGTGATTGAGCCCCTGGTGGAGGTTGAAGGGAGTAGGCCGAGAATAGGTTGCTTAGGTTGTTTGTTAGTTTATTTCTTAGAGTGCCTATCTGATTGTGTGTTCACTGTCCCTATACTTTGCATGCTTGTACTTTGCTGCTATATCAATACAAGGACCATTAGAGAGAGAGAGAGAGAGAGAGAGAGAGAGAGAGAGAGAGAGAGAGAGAGAGAGAGAGAGAGTGAGAGAGAGAGAGAGAGAGATAGTGAGAGAGAGAGAGAGAGAGAGAGAGAGAGAGAGAGAGAGAGAGAGAGAGAGAGAGAGAGAGAGAGAGAGAGCCTTGGGTTCTGGTCCTTTGCCGTTTTTAGCCTAGTTTTTTAGCCTAGTCTAGTCCTTAGCCGTTTTTAGACTAGTTCCCTAGTATATAAGGCCTAGGTGACCCCTTTCCTCCTCATTATTCACTGGTGAGCCCATTCTGCTCTCCAAAAAATCGGCGGCTTTCGTTCGAGAGAGAGCGAGAGAGAGAGAGAGAGAGAGAGAGAGAGAGAGAGAGAGAGAGAGAGAGAGAGAGAGAGAGAGAGAGAGAGAGAGAGAGAGAGAGCCTTGGGTTCTGGTCCTTAGCCGTTTTTAGCCTAGTTTCTTAGCCTAGTCTAGTCCTTAGCCGTTTTTAGACTAGTTCCCTAGTATATAAGGCCTAGGTGACCCCTTTCCTCCTCATTATTCACTGGTGAGCTCATTCTGCTCTCCAAAAAATTGGCGGCCGACGCTCGACAGCGCGGCCTTCGGCCGCGCGTGAGGTGTGGCAAGGACATCAAGGGGAAAGCACTATAAGGGCACGGGTTACACCATGCAATGGGCAGGAAGAAACAACAAACAAAGGCGGCAGCGGGTACAGCACCGCCTACGGAGAGGGAGCAATCAGGAACATCCGCCGATCCATCCAGCGGAGCGCACACGTGAGCGCGGGGACAATCTCAAGTGGCGCCTCCTCGGCCGCCCTGGCTACCTGGCGGAAAGCAGTTGCACCAGGCCCCTCTCCCAGTGACGGGTCTTCAGGCTCAAGGGGCAGGCACAGCATCGTCGACATCGCCTGAGCAGCGGCCTCCCTCACCACCCCCTGCTCGAACTCGCTCAGCTGCGGGTTCCGTGAGGCAAGGTTCCGCCGCCCAATCGTGTGGTTCAGCTGCTCCAACACCGTCGCCACGTTCGACAAACAACGTCCTACACCGCGCATCCGCTGCTCCCACCGGCAAAGGTCGAAGTAGCTCGGCTCCTCTCCCCACTGCCGGCCCCACACGTCCAGGTCCGGCTGCACGCCCCAAGGTGGGTAAGGGTCCCAGTGAGGGTCGGGATCAGGAGCGGTTGGTGGACGCTCAGGCGAATCCCATCCACGGGGGTAGGGGCGACGGGGAGGAGGGAACCAGAAGGCAGTCTGCGGGACGGTTGGCACGAGGGGATGCTGACGTCGGGGTTGCTGCCAAGGAGGTAGCGCCGGCGGAGCAGGGTCTTCAACAAGCGGCTGTGGAGGAGCGACGGGAAGCGCAGCTGGTGCAGGAGGCGCCGTCTGGGGCGGCGCGGACGCGAGCGGTTGCGGCAGCGGCGGCGCTGGGGTCTCCGCCGGTGCCGGCGGCGACGGCGGCAGCGGCGGGGGTACAGGCGCGGAAGCAGTTAACTGCGCCACCGGCTGAAGGGCCGTCCCCGACGCCGACGAGGTCTGCTGCAGCGACGTCGCAGACTGGGACATTGGGGGCGGGAGCTGCAGTGGCTGGGACTGCGCCGCCTGGTTCTGAGGGGACTGACCCAGTGGTCGGAACGCCGGCAGCCCATACTGGCGCTGGGGACGAGGCGGGCGGCGGCGGCGGAAGGATTGCCCGCGAGGCCGTAGTTGGGGAGGTGCCCGTCCTCGAGAAAAGCGGAGCATCGGTTGGCGAGGAGCCGGTGAGGGAGGAGGAGGCTGGGCGACAGCGCCGCCAACCCCGGCCGCAACTACATCCGCGGCGGCTCGGAGCAGGGCTGGGACTTGCCCGCCCTGGACCCCTTGCGGGATGGGAGCAGCAAGAGGACTTGCCGGACGGTCCGGCTGCGGGGGAGGACGTCGCTTGCCCGTCATCAGGAGTTGTGGCGGACGGGACGCAGGGTGCGGGGGCAGATCTAGCGGTGGGAGCGGATCTCGAAGATGTTCTGGAACGCCGCGGCGAGGCCGCGGAACGAAGGCGACAGAGTGGCACGAGCCGTCAGCGAGCGCTGCAGGACCAAGCCGATGATCGCGCGGCAGGACTGCAGCCGACAAACGCGGCGCCAAGGGCGGCGGGGAGAGGCCGAGGGAGGGGGCGGAACGGGGGGAGAGCGCGCAGAGATCTGGCGGGGGCTGTGGCGAGAGAGAAAGCCAGATCTGGAAACTGGCGGGAAAGACACGGGAGGCCAGAGGAGCAGGGCGAAGGTCCAATGAATGAAGGGGAAGGGGAAGAGGGGTCAGAATATATGGCCTCACAAGAGGCTGACTCAGAGGAAGAATCTCTGGATGCCGAACAGGGGGTACCCATCCCAGCCACAGAAAGAGGACAGGGCTCTGGACAGGGGAGGAGGGAGGGAAGGGCTGACGTGGGGGAATCTGCACCGCAGCAGCCCAACGTGGCTGCCAGCAAGGAACGCAATCCCAGCGTGGTCGTGGACGATGAGGACATCTGGCAGAGGATTCACGCATGGGACCTGGGACCACTCCAATCCAGTGCCCAACCCTTTTTGGTTCGGAAACTCCCGCCCGAAATTCTGAATGCATTCTGCCGCTGTTTAACACTCCCACTCCTGCGGCTGTCAAAGCACCCCAACTGCCTCGGCGCGTGGCGACTCCTCCAATATCTACCGAGGCTGAAACTTAGGGCGAGCCTGGAGAAAGTGCCAGGAAACAGATGGGCAGAGGTGGAGAAGCGGCTTCGACAGTTCCGAGAGGAGGAATGGGACACCCTTTACCTGCAGGCCAGCACCTTCCCCGCAAATTCCAAACCCAGCAGACACGAGCCCGACCCAGAAGGCATTTGCGCCAGGGCTGAGGGTTTGGTCCGGAAGGCCAACCTCGCGAAGGCTGTGGCGGCGTTACAAACAACACCACTGGCGGAACCATCGCTAGCGACGCTGCAAGCACTTCGCTCGAAGCACCCAGAGGCGGAGTCGGCGATCCCCGCAGGGGCGGGAGGTTACACCACTTCATCGCTCGCCATCAGTGCAGAGTCCTTCCGCGAGGTGTTGGCGAAGTGCCCGAATGGAATCGGGGCGGGCCCGTCTGGCACATGTTTCGAACACCTCCGTGATCCAGCCCTAACGAACGGGGAGATCTTCACTCTACTGCACGGAACGGTGAATCACCTGCTTGGCACTTACCAGAGCGAGCAACTGCATGACCTCGTCCTGCCCGCTAGACTGATAGCACTCGATAAGCCTGGGGGAGGCGTGCGACCGATAGCTATCGGCGAGGCGATACTTCGCCTAACAGCTAAGGCGGCGCTTAAGGAACTGTCGGCAGAGATCCGCGCGTACTTCTTACCAGTTCAGTTTGGCGTTGCTGTCCCAGGAGGAGCAGAGTGCATCATCCACACGGCGCGCACGTTACTCGCTGAGGATCCGTCTCGGATAGCGCTCCAGCTAGACATTGAGAATGCGTTCAACTCGGTGGAACGCGGGTGTTTCCTAGAATCTATGCGCTAGACAAGCCTGGTGAACCTTCTCCCGTTCGTCCGCACACTTTACGGCAGACCGTCGAAGCTGCTCCTCGACTCTGGTTTCGAAACGGCGTCAATCGACAGCGCGCGGGGAGTTCGGCAGGGAGACCCGCTCGGTCCGACGCTATTCGCGGCGGCTATTCAACCGGCAATCCTTACGACGGCGATAGCGGTCCCCACCGTGACCGTGATGGCGTATGCGGACGACATCACGATCATAGGCGACCCAGTTGAAGCAACACGGGCGCTGGATATGATATGCGGGGAACTTCGCGGGTTAGGCCTGCGGTGCAACTTGGCTAAGTCTACGGCGTGGAGCCCGTCGGGAAACACCGGGAACTTCCCGGAAGGTCTGGTGGCGGCGGTGGATGGGATCAAAGTCCTGGGGAGCCCGATCGGTACGTTGGCCTACAGCAGACGGATGGTGCGAGCAACACTGGAGTCGACGGCGGCACCACTCGGCCTCATCGGCAAGCTACACCCACAACACGCCCTCCTCCTGCTATCTCGGTGTATTTCACGAAGAGTCTCTTACCTGCTCCGTACAACACCCGCGGACGTGCTCCCACTGCGCGAATGGAGGGAATGGAGCGAGAGGCTCCTGTGGACAGCACTCAAGGCGGCCCACCTGCACACGCCCTCCAAGGAGCTGGAGCAGAGCCTGGTGTGGAGGCAGGCGTCACTGCCGATTGCCTTGGGAGGACTGGGATTGGTGGACCCGCTCTCGGAGGCGCCAGCGGCCTTCCTGGCTTCCCTTCACGCGGCGCAGACACTACTGCTGCAGGGAGCCGTCACCACGGACCACCCCCTACAACGCGTGGCAGCACTGCTGTCGCCACACGAGGATGGGAGGGGAGGGGCCACCTGCAGGAGCAACTCTCCAGGCAGGTGAACAGGGACCGTGCGGCGGAATTGGTGGGCGACACACGGATTGACAAGCCAGGAGAGGACAATGGCCATGTCATTCGACTGATTGCACTGCAGGGTACGGGAGCGGGAGACTGGCTCCATGCAATCCCCACGAGAGCAGACCTCACCTTCTCCCCAGGGCAGTTCGCAATCGCCCTCGGTTTCCGCCTCGGACTGACCCTAGCAGTGACAGACAACTGCCCCTGTGGCAGGGACCGGTCGAAGATAGAGGACCGCAGCCTCCCGAACCACCTGCTGCGTTGTGCGGAGGGGAGGGACAGGACGAACACTCACAACAGCTTGGTGTACGCTGCACTGCGCATGGCGCGGGAGGCCGACTACATGACCATCCACGAGACCACAGTCTACTCGCAAATCGTCAACCCTAAGCGAGGTCATCAAGGACAGGGAGTCGGCCGAGACCTGGGTGACGGACGTCACCGTGACGGACCCCGTACTGCAGCGCAGAGACACACGAGCGGTGAAGCGTCCTGGCTGGGCAGCAGAGGATGCGGCGAGGGGGAAGAGGGGGATGTACGAGGGGCGACCAGAGTTCGTGGGAGTGTTCGGGCTGGCAGTGGAGACCTATGGGGCCTTGGCACAAGACACCCAGAGGTTCCTCCGCCTCCTAGGCACCCAGGCGGCCAAGAAGAAGTATAGGCAGGGGAGGCTCACCACGGTCGCCTCCAAGCTCACTGCTCACTACCGACAGCGCTGGTCGGTGATGCTCCAGCGCAGCCAGGCAAACACCCTGCTGGCAAAGTCCAACAGGGCAACTGAGTGTGCGTTCCCCCAGGCCCCACTCGACCCGTGGGAGCCACGCCTTGGGGACCTCTGGCAGGTCCTTGAGGACGAGCTGGACTGGGGGCCGGACCTGGATGGGTGAGGGGGCTGGAGTAGAGGAGCGGGTGGAGGGGAGAGGACAGGAGGTGGTCCTAGGGGCTAGGCACTAGGTAGGCAGCTCTGAGCAGCGGCGTGCGGGCCATAGGAGTGTGTGGTGTTCGTTGTCACTTGCTTGCTAGCTGGTTAGAGGCCTAGACTGCATGTTAGGCTTTGCTATTTCTAAGTTGCCTTGCCTGTACCCTGCCTATTATCAATGAAGGACCGCTTGAGAGAGAGAGAGAGAGAGAGAGAGAGAGAGAGAGATAGAGAGAGAGAGAGAGAGAGAGAGAGAGAGAGAGAGAGAGAGAGAGAGAGAGAGAGAGAGCGGAAGGAGGGGGAGGAGGAGAAGGGTTTAGGGTTTAGCCTTTTGTATTCCTGCATATTGTACCTAATTCCTCTCCTACAAGGGACACATGAGGACACATGCTTTTCTTGTGCAAGCTGATAAAGAGCGAGTATCATATTTTCCCGGATAGTAGACCCAGAAATTCATTACCACCATCCCTCAAAACTGGGAGGGGGGGGGGAGGGGGGGGGGGGGGGGGGGGTGTCTTAACCTGACACTCGTTTTTTACTCGGGGTAATTCGATTTTGACTTTATAGTTAAATAAAAATGGTTGCACGTCCATGTTTGTACGGCAGTTGATTAGTGTTAAACATATTCTTTGACCAACTTCACATCCTATTCATTCTGCCATGTGACAAAATTGTTGCACGACATTGACGTGCGTTAACTAACCTTCGTGAAGCAATTCACAACATATGGCGGAAAAATGCTTTGAGCTAAGGTGTGAATTCATACCTTACACGAACCAACCTTACCTTACACGAAACCAACCTTGAAGGTTGCTAAGTGTGTAGGATAAGCGATTCTTTCTAGATTGAAAGTGATAACTTTCTCAGGAAGAAACGAGAACCATAAAATAGAACTGAAACGCGAAAGTGAAGGGGAACCCAAACCCATTGGCACGCAGGGGTTATACTTATCAACCGGGAAGATGACAATACCCCCAAACCATCCCCCCCTCCCCCCCCCCTCCCCCTTCCCCCCCCCCCCCCCCCCCCCCCCTCCTCTTCCCCCCTCACCCTTTTCCCCAAACCCTACCCCCCCTCATTCCACCACCTTTCCTTTTTCCCCTCCGGTGTATTATGAACCGAGGGGTTTAAATTGGGAGGAGTTTACTATTTGGGCAGATACGGTCGTGCAAGGGATATGTGAGAATGACCATAGGAAAGGAAGTGAAAAACATGTCCTACATTTTGATGCAATCACGTACTATCAAAGCTAGATGTATAGCGAATGCCTCCCAGCCACCCACACACCTCCCCCCCCCCCCTCTTATTGTTTTTGCGCATAAGGGTTTGTCAAAGTGAGAGAGCGAGAAAAATAGCAACCGAACTCCTATTTGCGTCTATAATCTATCTACAACCACATGTACTCAACTTCACACTGATGCATTTACAAGTATATAATGCTGTTAATGCACACATTGCTGGTTCACCATGATTGCTAAGACCGACATGCCGTTCCTTGTAGGAGTGACAATTAGTTCCTTGACCTCTATTGGGGATTCGTCTATTCGTTTGAAACAGTGTTTTTGATACTGGTTTCATCCTCACTTGCAACTCCTCATTCAAGTTGGGACGGGGGTCACTATTTTGCATGCGGGCTTTAACATGAAAGACTCTACATTTACACTACTTAGGGTGAGGATAAACTTTCGACTTTGATGGCTATTGATGATATTCAATATGGCTAACAAACTCCCTTGCACTGGCAAGTCTTGCTTGCAAGTGAAAAGCATTGCAAAGCCATACAGATGTACTCTCACTCTGTGCAACATTGTGGAACAGGTACCGTACATAATTCTTTATAAACACATTTTTCATTATATTCATATCCTTGTTTTGCTTACGCTCACCCTCCTGCGCAAAATCTCAAAGTGTTTGTTGAATCTGCTAAATCCGGTAGCCACCATGTGCTTGCCGGCATGAGTAACAGTCGCGTAACGTCTCATTGTCCAGTTTCCGCAGCATGGTGAACTGCTCGAATAAAATCATTATCGCAATACTCGTTGTCGTAATATAGCCTGGCCTATTCGCCAACATTTGCCGCACTACTACAGCGCGCGGGAAGATTGAATTAAGACACACCAGCCGTACGCACCATTACCATTAGTAGTTGCGAAAAGAAACAATGGAAAAATAATACAGACAAACAAACAAACCACAGGGTTCTTCGCACTGTGAGTTTTCAGGATGTTCCAGGCCTTTAGAGTCACATCTTGCAAACCACTACCTCCTGTATCAATCTAGTCGCGTTTTATGTGCTTCTATAAATATGGTGCCCCTGTTAAAGTAGGCTCTTAACTCTTGACTTAGTGACTTCGGGTTTGCCTAGGAAGCATTAGTGTCGAGAGTGAGCATGGCGAGAGAATTGGGCAAAAAGGGGGGGGGTTCACTAATGAGCAAGGTACAAATAGGAAACAAGGGAGGTGCACCACCTACAGGAAATACCTCAAACACTACAGTAACTACAGCAAACAGTTTATATAATGAACATAAGTTTAACACACCCCCTAAACTGTTAGCTGCAAGAACTAGTACAAGGACACCCCCTGAAGCGGTACACCAGGCGCAGCGGAAGACAACAGAGAGGAATGCGAGGAGGAGGATACGAGAGAGAGAGAGGGGAGAGGAGAAGAATGAGGAGAGGAGGTGGGGGGAGCCACGCGGCGAGCCCCTCTTACTAACCCCCGTTTTACAAGGGGGGGGGGGGGGGGGGGGGGGGGGGGGGGGGGGGTGAGAGAGGGATGAGGAGAGGAGGTGGGGGGAGCCACGCGGCGAACCCCTCTTACGAACCCCCGTTTTACAAAGGGGGGAGGGTGAGAGAGGGAGGAGAGGAGGTGGGGGGAGCCTAGCGCGGCGAGCCCCTCTTACTAACCCCCTAATTCCACGCCCCCTTTCAGCCACCCCCCTCAACCTCACCCCCTTGTCAACCGCCCCCTGGAACCTCACGCCTTCCCCCCACCCTTCCTCCAAAGCCTTCCCCACCCACGGTGGAACCTGCTCAAGCCTTCACACGGCGGCCAGAAACCCGCCACCCTCTCACCCTCCCCCCCACAGCGGCACGTGCGGCAGTGAGAGAGAGAGGAGGAGCGGTGGCAGCTGGGTGCTCACACCCGCCACCCCAAACCCACCCCCCCCCACTGTTGCACGCGCAGCAGGGAGAGAGAGGGGAAGGCGAGCGGCAGCGGCAGTAGCACTCCCACCACTCCACCCTCTCCACCCTCCCTCCCCACAGCAGCAGGTGCGGCCGTGAAAGAGAGAAGAGGAGGGTGGTGCTGTTGGTGCCACCTCCCCCTTACACCCCCTCCCCCTCCCCCCAAACTTCTGCACACGCAGTAGGGAGAGGGAATAGAAGGGAGGGGGGGGGCGAGGTGTGCGATCTGGTGGGGCGGGCGCGGGCGGGCAGGGCGCACGAGGCGCCGGGCAGAGGCGCACGAGGCGCCGGGCAGAAACCGCCGCTGCAGTAGGAGCAGCAGGGGGGGAAAGGAGAGGCGGAGGGGGGGGGCTGCTGGCTTGGTGACGAATCAGAGCAGCGGGGCGCTGGAGGTGCAACCACCCCCCACCGCCACTCCTGCGTCCCCCCAACACCCTCCCCCCCCCCCCCCCCCCAAACTGCTGCACGCGAAGCAGGAGAGGGAGGAGGAAGCGGGCGGCGGGGACGACGGGAAGCAGGGCAGCGGGGCCCCCGCGCGACGGGCAGAAAACTGTCTCACGCTGGGGGCGAGCGACGGGCAGAACACCGTCGCGTGCTGGGGGCGCGCGACGGGCAGAAACCAACACGCCCGGGGCGTGCGACGGGCAGAAACCGCCACATGCCCGGGGCGTGCGACGGGCAGAAACCGCCACGCGCTCGGGGCGTACGACGGGCAGAAACCGCCGCACGCTCGGGGCGCGCGACGGGCAGGAAACCGACGCGCGCCCGGGGCACGCGACGGGCAGAAGGGCGCATGAGCGGAAGCATACGGTAGGCTCAATGAAGATTAGGTCCTAGAAGGGACCTGCTCTGATACCATATTAGAGTAGGCTCTTAACTCTTGACTTAGTGACTTCGGGTTTGCCTAGGAAACATTAGTGTCGAGAGTGAGCATGGCGAGAGAATTGGGCAAAAAGGTGGGGGTTTCACTATTGAGCAAGGTACAAATAGGAAACAAGGGAGGTGCACCACCTACAGGAAATACCTCAAACACTACAGTAACTACAGCAAACAGTTTATATAATAAACATAAGTTTAACAACCCCCTATTCAGCTGACTTACATACCGCCTGTTCCGTCCCCTTGATGACTCCTTGTCGGGTTGGTGTGCCTTGCCTTATTGACACAATGCAGACCCAGCAACTCTAGGGGTTGTTAGAAATGTGAAAACAAGAATGACGAATGATTGAATTAGCAAGCAGGTGGGTACAAGTAGGAAAACCTAGAAGTGTTGTACCCCATATGAACTACCCCACTACAGCCTACACAGACTATAGCATATAAGTTTGACACACCCCCATAGGCAAAGTGGGGGAGAACAAGAGGTCACAAGACCAGTCAAGAAAGGCAAAGCAAGCTCAGGGTGGATCACGACGTCACCACGCATTCTGAGCACAAGCAAATGGCCACAAGGCCAGTTCACATGCAGAGTTATATAAAGGAGAACAAGCAATACAGTGATCACAACCTAGCAAGTGTAAGCATGCAGGTATATGTATAGAGATCACAGCACAAGCAAAGTCAAGAAGTAAGCAAGTGAGGCCCAGTGGGCACAAGGCCTAGAACAGTACAGAAACGCTGACGATCACAAGGCTGAAGTGCCTTGGTGAAGACATCAGCAGTGTTGGCCCGAGTGGCCACGTAAGCAAGACGAAGCTGACCACGCTGCTGCAACTCTCGAGCAAGGAAGTAGCGCAGAGCGATGTGCTTCGTCCTGTGCTCCAGTCTGTGCTCCTTACACAAGGCGATCATGGCCTTGTTATCGACGTACAGCACTGGAGGAGAACGAGGCGGCTCTCCCAGGTCGGTCAGCAGGTAGGTGAGCCAGCGTAACTCCTGTGCAGCCATGGCCCCTGCGTAGATCTCAGCCTCACAGCTGGAGCTGAGAACAGAAGACGAGCGGCTAGACCGCCAAGAAACAGAGCCGGAGCCAAGGCTGAAGGTGTAACCCTGTGACGACCGCTGCGTAGCCAAGTCGTCAGCCCAGGAAGCGTCTACGTGACCAGTGAGGACAACTCGAGCCCGTCCTCCAAGCACGAGCCCCATGCCCGACGTACTGCACAAGTAGCGCAACACCCTCTTAGCGGCATCCATGTGCTCCTTCCGGTGTCTCCCAGGAGCGACATAGCGTGCCAGAATGCTAAGAGGGTAGGCAAGGTCAGGTCGAGTGCAGGTCATCAGGTACATGAGGCAGCCCACAAGCTCTGGGTACGGACCACTCGGCTCTACGGACTCGTCCGAAGGTGGAGCTGAGAGCGAGTGGCGAGTAGGCAGAGGAGTGTGCTGTGGCGAGGAGTATGTGAAGCCGAAGCGCTGAAGGACCTGCTGCACCATGTGTGACTGAGTCAAGGTAATGGTGCGCTGTGCTCTGTCCCGGGTGATCCGCAAGCCAAGATAGCTGCTCAGCTCACCCAGGTCTGTGCACGTGTGTCTCTTCTGCAGCTCCGACTTCACGTGGGCGAGTCCCTCAGTGTCAGCAGTAGCAAAGACCAAGTCGTCGACGTACACGAGAACGTAGAACGGCGGCAGAGAGGTGTCAGTGCGTAGAAACAGCGACGGGTCAGCAGTGGAAGGAGCAAACGCAAGAGCCGCAAGAGTCGTCCTCAGTGTGTCGTGCCACTCACGGGGCGCCTGGCGGAGACCGTAGACTGGCCGCCGGAGGCTCCACTGGGTACCAGCAGGAAACGACCAAGTGAAGCCAGGTGGGCGGCGCAGCCAGATCTCCTCGTGCAGGCTGCCCTGTAGGAAAGCAGTGCAGAAGTCAAGAGAGTGAAGCTCGTAGTCACGCTGAGCGGCGACGTGCAGCAGAACCCGAAGAGTGGTAATCTTCGGGGTAGGGGAGAAGGTCTGGAAGAAGTCAACTCCCTCTCGCTGACTGAAGCCTCGTGCAACGTAACGCGCCTTGAAGACAGGTGGAGAACCCGGCGGCCGCTTCACCCTGAAAATCCACATGCCACTGACGATGTTCACCCCAGGCGGGGGAACCTCGTCGACGTAGGTGCCTGTGGACTTCCAGGAAGCCATCTCTGCGCCCATGGCTGTCTGCCACTGAGAGGAGTATGGACCCTCTATCGCCTCTGCGTAAGAGCGCGGGATCGGGATGTCTGGTGCATCCGGGTCTCCCTCAGGTGCAAGCAGCATGGACACGAGATGAGGTAAAGCAGCGGCAAAGCACTCAAACTCCTCATGTCTGTCCTCAAGGACGTCCGTGCCAAGAGCACACTCACCCCCGACGGACGGAGGACAGACAGACTCAGACTCAGACTCAGCAACAAGACTAGCGGCGTAGTCTAGACGACAGGCGGCAGCAAAGTCAACAAGCTCAGCAACTAGAGCAGACGCAGCAATGGACTCAAACGAAGGGTCAGTGACAACAGTGGCCAGGAGACGCGTGACAGTAGGACGAGCAGCACGAAGGGAGTCAGACTCCGTGTCCGGACCGTCAGGAAGAGAGGACGCAGGAGGAGACGGCAGAGGGACACGCTGCGGAGCAGTGGAAGGACGAAGTGCCATCAGGTGTGTGCCGGGGACAGCAAGAGGACGCTGACGCGGAACACGACGACCAGTGCGGACAGCGCAAACAGGCGACGCAGGACGAGACTCAGGCGACGCAGGACGAGACTCAGGCGACGCAGGACGAGACTCAGGCTCACGACACTCCGTAAGACCTCTAGTCGGCCCAGAGTAAGGAGAAAGACCAGGCAGTGGAGAGGCTGGCTGTAACTGCGACTGCGACTGGTCAGGCGGTGGACTCAGTAAGGGAGGAGTAGGACCAGTAGAAGGCGGGAGGCTAAGAACCTGCTGAAGGAGCGGAACGTAGTACGGCCGCGGCCGCGCAGCGCCTCCAGAAACAGCAGAGACAGCACCAGTACCCCCAGCTCCAGGGTCTTCAGCTCCAACTCCCGCAGCACCACCAGCTCCAGCACCTCCAGCAGCTCCAGCTCCTGCAGCACCTCCAGCAGCAACAGCTCCAGCGCCTCCAGCTCCAACTCCTGCAGCACCACCAGCACCAGCAGCTCCAGTAACTCCAGTACGAGCACCTCCGCGACCAGCGGCTCCAGCACCTCCAGTACCTCCAGCAGCTCCAGCTCCAGCAGCACCTCCAGCAGCTCCAGCTCCAGCAGCACCCACAGCAGCTCCAGCACCAGCAGCACCTCGCTGAAGAGAGAGGCTCCCGCCGCGACGAGGCACCTGCAGGGACTCCAGTAGACTCAGCACCCCCAGTCTCAGCAACCGCAGGCTCAGCACCCTCAGGCTCAGCACCTCCAGGCTCAGCACCCCCAGGCTCCGCACCCTCAGGCTCAGCACCCCCAGGCTCAGCACCCCCAGACTCAGCAACCCCAGGCTCAGCACCCCCAGACTCCACACGCTCAGGCTCAGCACCCCCAGGCTCCACACGCTCAGGCTCAGCACCCCCAGGCTCCGCACGCTCAGGCTCAGCACCCCAAGCAGCACCACCCCCAGTAGCAGCACTAGAGTCAACCGCTACCTCGACAGGCTCGACAGCGTCTACCTGAGACACACCTGAGGCCGGGAGCGTGAACATCTGGCGAATGCCCTTCCCACGACAAAATTCCCGCAGAAAGTCAGAGGCAAACTCACCACCTCTGTCAGAGTGCAGACGCAGGACGGGAAAGTCCGTCCCGAACCGCTCGCGGAGCTGGAGACGGGCAGCGCGGATCCAGGGGATCAAAACATCAGGGACCTCACCCTTGGTGCGCAAGGGGAAGACCGTGGTGTAACGCGTGTAGTCGTCAACGACCAGCAAAAAGTACCGCTCGCGGTCCTGTCCACGAACGCGGGCTGGGCCCCACACGTCCATGTGGAGGGTCTGCAGGGGAGCAGTCGTCGGGGAAACGAGGAGGAGTGAGGAGCGGCGCGCTGCCGCCCCTCGACACAGGGAAGACAGGGAGGAGCAGGCGAGGGTGGGAGGGGAGGGAGAACCCTGGGAAGACCAGAGACAAGGACACGTCGGTGCATGCCACGAAGGCGCTGCACCGAGGGGTGACCAAGGCGGTGGTGCCAAAGGACGGTCTGGTGCGACAAAGCGCGACACGAGCAGGGGGCCGCTAGCTGACCTGACGCAAACGCAGACGCAGACGCAGCTACCTGAGGGGACACAGTAGTCAATGTGTACAGACTCGAGCCAGGCGCTCTGGTGAACGTGGCCAGGTGCCGACCAGTCCGGGAGCACGTACAGTGGGTCACACGCTGACCTCCAGGAGTGAAATGGTCAACCCACTCATCCTGGAGGTCAGCTCCACTCACCAAGTTCGTAGAGAACGAGGGGAGGTGGAGACCCGACAGTGAGCCAGACGGGACAGCCGGACACGGCAAGACCGTGGAGGAGTGCGCAAGGACGGGCCCCCCAGAGGGGTCCGCCAGGGAGACTGCAACTGGCCGACTGAGCGGCGTGAGTGTGGTGCTTTCGCGAAAGAAGGAGACGAGAAGCACCTGAGTCAAGTGTGAAGGTGTGCAAGGCCTCAGCAGGCGCAGTACCAGAGAGAGCAGACTCACCAGCACCTGGAGCAGCAGACTCACTAGCACCTAGAGCAGCAGCCTCACCAGCACCTAGAGCAGTAGACGCTATACCTGGGTCGGGCGGCACACACAGGTAACAGTCACCCTCAGCACTAATAGACACAGCATACATGGCAGCAAGGATAGCATCATAGTCAAGAGCAAAGATATCAACATTCTGCCTAAGCAGATCAGCCCAGCTAGGGAGCTCAGGAGCATCAGGAAACTGTGTGCGCCAGGCGTCAGACAGGCGACCGAAACAGCGCTGCGACGTGTGTGGCCCTCCGCACGTCTCCCCACGGCGCCCGCCGGTGCGGAGAACGTAAGTGCAGGGACCAGCACCCCCAGACCTCCCACGCCCAGCGTACCACTCACGAAGCTGCTGGGGTGACGGGGTCTCACGGGAACGCAGCTGCTGCTGACGATGGCTACCGCCGAAGCCTCCACGCTGCGCAGCTCCACCCCGACCAGCACCACCGCCGCCGCCACCTCCAACTCCGCTGCCACTGCCTCCACCACCGCTGCCGCTGCCTCCACCACCGCTGCCGCTGCCTCCACCACCTCCACCGCCACCACCGACGCCCCCACCCCCGCCACCACCCTTGCCTCCACCCCCAACCCCTCCGCCTCCTCCACCGCCACCACCGCCGCCCCCGCCGTCCCCTCCACCACCCTTGCCCCCCTTGCCCTTGCCGTAGCGGCGCCTCACACTAGGAGCAGACGCAGCCCCGAACTCCTCGGTGCCAACGAGGTCGACAGCGGCAGCAGAAGCAACAGAGGGCAGAAGGGGAACGGGGGAACACCCCTCAAAGAAAGGGGCGCGAGGGTCGCCGCGAGAAGCACCTACAGCAACTATACTCTTCTCAGCTGCAGTGAGGCGCTCCTCTAGCAGGTCAACGGTGAGCTCGGTGGGGCAAAGGGAGAGAAAGTGGTCCCTGACTGAGCAAAGGGAGTCAGGGAGACGGGTGACTAGGTAGAAGAGGGTGATGTACATGGGGGGGGGGGGGGTTCTTGGCGCAGAACTCGGAGGGAAGCGCAGCGCGGTAGCGGGCGTCACTAGTGCGGAGGTGGGTAATGAGGTCAGCGACTGTGGCAAAGGCGGCCAGGTCAGGGAACAGGTACGGTAGCATGAGGCGGCTGAGGGTAGCAGTGGCAGGGGAGGAGTAGCGCGCTACGACAGCGTCATACAAAGACTTAGCAGTCTTGTACTGGCCAAAGTGCGCGCGCTCAGCAGAAGGCAGGTGACTACGAACAGCAAGGCGAGCAACAGCGTCACGAGTAGTCCACTGCGAGCGAATTGTACTGTCAGCATCAGCAGCAGGTGCAGCAGAGGCGCCAGACGTGAGATCAAAAAGCGAGACTCCGTCCTTAGAATCGCACTGAAGAAACAGCTGCAGATCATCTACCCAGACACTGAAGTCAACTGCACGACCCTCAGCATCGAAGGTAAGAACCGTAGGGCTAGCCATGGCGGCAGTAGCAGCAGTGGCAGCAGTAGCAGCAGTAGCAGCAGAAGCAGCAGTAGCAGCAGGAGCAGCGCGGGCAGGGCAGCGCGGCTCAGTAGGGCAGGGCGGCGCGGCTCGGCAGGGCAGCGCGGCTCGGCTGGGTGGCGCGGCTCGGCTGGGCGGCGCGGCTTGACCGGGCGGTGCGGCTCAGCTGGGCGGCGCGGCTCGGCAGGCAGGCAGGCGCGCGGGTAGCGCGGGTAGGGCAGGTGCTCACCAGGGGCGGGTAGGGCAGGTGCCACCGGCGGCGTGTAGGGCAGGCGCGCGACTGGCGCGGGTAGGGCAGGCGCTCGACTGGCGGCTGCAGGCGCTCGACGGGCGGGTAGGGCAGGCGCTCGAAGGGCGGGTAGGGCCGGCGCTCGACGGGCGGGCAGGGCAGGGCCGCGACAGCGGGTAGCGCAGGGACGAGACTGGTGGGTCGGGCAGGTCCGCGACGGGCAGGGTAGGCAGGGCCGCGACGGGCGTGTAGGGTAGGGCTGCGACGGGCAGCAGGGCAGGGCAGGCGCGACGGCGGCTGCAGGTAGGGCAGGCGCGCGACGGCGCGGGTAGGGCGGGCGCGTGAGCGCGCGCGTAGGGCAGGGCAGCGACGGACGGCTAGGTCAGGGCCGCGACGGGCCGTTAGGGCAGCGCCGCTACAGGCGGCAGTAGGGCAGGGCGCGCGACGGCGCAGGTGAGACAGGCGCGACAGCGCGCTTCGGGCAGGGTAGGAAAAATTTTGTGGTGGGCCCTAAAAAAATCGTTCCCACTAGGGAACCTGCTCAGAATCCATGTGAAAACAAGAATGAGGAATGATTGAATTAGCAAGCAGGTGGGTACAAGTAGGAAAACCTAGAAGTGCTGTACCCCATATGAACTACCCCACTACAGCCTACACAGACTATAACATATAAGTTTGACAAGAAAGGTCAGATGAATAAGTAAGATCTTGCAACATGCTTAATTTTGATAGCTAATTTTCCCTTTTGCTTTGTTCATGTTTGCGACTGGTAAGGGCGTGTTCCTACGGCCTCTTATCAAGCCAACCTCATATCAGAATCGCCTAAATCACCTACATCTCTGTTTTATCCGACTTCTTAATTTCATATTTCCAGTCACATGCGGAAAGCGAGTAAATGCGCATGGGTGATGTGGCACGCGACAACGCTAGCAACTTTTATTTTTGCTGCCCTGGAAAAAAAATGAATGGGTCTCGATTTGAAACGAAACGAGGGAACCTTAGTCAACTGAGTGAACATGTCCTTCATTAACACATCGCTTTTAGCGAGCTATACAAAAAAATGCAGCTCCATACTCGACAAAACATAGTTGCGTTCGCACATGTTCAGGGTGGTCGTTTGACGTGGATTGTTGATGTGCCACGTCTGAAAGTTTTTGCGCGCGAATTCATATCGTGCAAGACTGGTTCGTCATTCATGATAATCGGTGTTTTATAACAAAAATATAGAGACTTGCCACTTTGATTTGAGGTTGGCCTGATAAGAAGCCGTAGGAACACGCTCTTACTACACCTTACCTGATATATTTTGCTTCACATCCATAATTGGGAGGCCCTGGTCAATGTTCTCAGAATGTAAACAGCGGGATGAGGATGAACTAGCAAGGATGAGATCCAAGTAGGCAACCCTAATGTGTTGTACCCTATGCAATGTACCTCACTGTAGCCTAATGTAAGGAAATTTCCTTTTCCTTACTTCGCGCCCCTTCGTAACGCGTACATGACGGTTCCCGCCAACGGCACCCAACAGTGAAACGTTACTCGCCTCGACCATTGCTCCCGCCACTGTGCACCTCGCGACCCAACCTCACGGTTCGTTTGGTAACCCGCGCTCCGGTCCTCCGCCTCGACATTTCCCAACCTCGGCGCTAGGCCCGCCGCACACCACATTCTCGCGCATGACCGTTACCACGCTAGGCTTTCCCTATATATTGTTCGCTCATTTCTTCGCTCATTGTACTCTTGCTTCGATAGTGCAATTCTCGCTCGCTCACTCAATTGCACTCGTAACAGTTGGTATTCAGAGTCTACGATCCCTTCTCGGACCGCGTCCACACTTTCGCTTCCCCATTATCTCATTTTTTTGGAGGGGGTAGACATCTCTCAGCGACCAAGCACCGCTGCCCGTGTGCTCTCTCGTAAGCACACTCAGCCACGACTGAGGCTCTCACTGAAGCTAGCCCGACATCCCCACCATGGACGAATCTCGCCGCGTTCAACTCGCGACGTTGACGCAAGACCGTCTCGACGAATTAATGCGCCAGCTCGAGGAGTCATCGCTCGAAATCGCGACACTCACGGCGGAACGCGAATCCGCACGCCAGCAATCAACATCAAATGCACCAGTGCCAGCACCCGCAAATGCACCTGCACAATCGGATGAGCCGAGTGTCATCTCATCAGGCACACCGTCGCAGCACGACAGCGTGGGACAGCGCTCAGGCGCAGCCAGCGATGGCGCCGCCCAATCTATGCCGGGCATGGAGAGAGCCAGGACTGCACTGGGCGTAAACGTACCTCGCGAGGCTGGTCGTCACGTCGGATTTGCAGCACCAGCCGGCAACGACGACATTGGTGAGCCGATGCCACTCAAGCCGTAGTGCCCGCCCTGCTTCGATCCTAGCCAGCGTGGAGGTCCGACGGTTCAATCGTGTGTTTTCATGATGAAAGTATTTTTTTACGCAAACTACGTCACGTCGGATGCAGCGAAGATTCGGCACGCCGTATCGTTGCTGCGGGGCCCCGCCATGGACTGGTGGCGAGTCATTGTGACGTCGCCACGCGCCTACGAGCCACTGTCGCAAGAGGAAGGGCCCACGGGCCCAGCCGTCACATGCAGTTCATTCTGCGATACAGCCCAATACAGCACGTGGGATGCATGGTGTGCAGGGCTTCGGACGCGCTTCGAGCCAATCTCGGCCTCGATTTCAGCACGTCAGAAGCTGCGCACTTGGCGACAGCTTGGGTCGGTCCAAGACTACACAAGCGGTTTTCTCGCGATGTGTGAGCAAGTCGGCTACATGCACGAAGCGGAGCGAGTGGATCGCTACGTTGCCGGCCTGAAGCCGGAAATCTCGCAAGAAATCCTTCTTCGCGGGATCTCGAACTTCAATGAAATCTTGGCGCTAGCGAAGAAAATCGACATTTTGCGCCGTCCGAGATCGGGGTCCTACCACGGACATCGCCCTCGGGGGCCGACCAAGCACGCCACTATACACGCCGTTGCGAAGAATGCAGCTGCCGCGCCGTTTAAAGGGCGCTCTTTCGCGTGCAACAGGCCGGGCCATCGCAAGAGCGAATGCCCAGAGGAGCTAAGGCGCCGTGGAGCAAAGCAGGGGAGGGAGTCTGGGAGGCAGGGAAACGCCAACAGTCAGTAGAGTACGGGCCCACTACTAACGAGACTCACTGCTCGCCCGACCTCACTGACCCTCATCGAGTCACAGTACCGGTTCAAGCAATCGATCGGGCTCGGCTGAATAATGAGGGTACAGCGACAGATTGCCCAATACTGATTCACGGGAAAATACAGGGGGTAGCAGTGAAGATTTTGTCACAATAGTAGCTATAATGCAGGAGCCATAGCTAGGGTTTAGCTAGCTAGGCAAGAGAGAGATAGGCAAAAGGGGGGTTTAACTAGAAAGGAGGGAGGTACAAATAGCAAGCCCTAAAGGGTTATACTCACTATTGAGTACCCCACTACAGACTAGACAAGCATTATATTCTGACACACGCCCATAGTCAAAGTGGGGTATAATCAGCATAGCAAGCAGTCACAGAGCAGGTTCACAAGTGCAAGCAAAGCTAGAGGCATTCACAGAGGGCAAGTGAGGAGGAGGAGGGAATGTGAGAGGAGAGGAGATGGGAGGCGACAACGGAAGCTGCAGACACACGGTAGCGGCTGGCTCAGTGGCTACCGAAGCAAAGGCCCAAACTACAGGAGTAACTGGCTCTGCGGCTAACTCTGAGCGGCTGGAGCAACTGACCCACGGGCGACTGGCGACTACCGGAGATTGTAGCCTCCGGACTACTGGCGCTGCTGGCGACACGACGGCTCAACCTCCGCTCAACCTCCCCCAACTGTCCCACCCCCTTTCACACACCCCTTGCTGCACCCCTAGATCCACTCCCACGTCACCCCCCTAGCACCACTCCCTCGGCTCCCACACACCCACCCCCCTCAGCGGCAGCTGCAGCAATGGGAGACGGAGGAGGAGGAGGAGCAGGGGACGGCGCACACACCCGTCACCCCCATACTTGCCACCCCCACACCCGCCACCCCCAAACCCTAACACGGGCAACACGGGGTAGGAGCGTGGGCAGCAGCGCGGGGGGCGGCGCGCGGCCCCCCAGGGCGCCGCGACGGGGCAGCAGGGGCCGCGCGCGGCTCCCTAGGGCGCCGCGACGGGGCAGCAAGGGGTCGCGGGCGGCTCCCCAGGGCGTCGCGACGAGGCAGCGGGGGCCGCGCGCGGCGCCCCAGGGCGTCGCGACGAGGCAGCGGGGGCCGCGCGCGGCTCCCCAGGGCACCGCGACGGGGCAGCGGGGGGCCGCGAGCGGCTCCCCAGGGCGTCGCGACGGGGCAGCGAGGGCCGCGCGCGGGTTGCGGGGCGACGCGACGGGCTCCCGGGGGGCGACGCGACCGTCGACGGGGGGGACGCGCGGGTCCCAGGGGTGACGCATGAAGCAGGAAGCCGCCACGCGCCTCGGGGCGCACGGCGGGCAGAAAACCGCCATGCGTCCCGAGCGCGTGGCGGGAAGAAAAAAGCGCCGCGCGCCACGGGGCGCGCGACAGACAGGAAAGCAGCGGAAGCACGTGGGGCCCACAGGCCAAGAGCGTAACAGCTCTGATACCATGTCACAATAGTAGCTATAATGCAGGAGCCATAGCTAGGGTTTAGCTAGCTAGGCAAGAGAGAGATAGGCAAAAGAGGGGTTTAACTAGAAAGGAGGGAGGTACAAATAGCAAGCCCTAAAGGGTTATACTCACTATTGAGTACCCCACTACAGACTAGACAAGCATTATATTCTGACAGATTTTTATTGACGGAGGAGCAAGTCACAGCTTAGTTAATACCGCAATGGCCCGGAAACTACTCCTGACACTTAGCCGCTGTTCACCGGAGATTGACGCACGTTTAGTTGACGGCACGCCACTGGCTATACGTGAGAAAGTGGAGAAAGTGAAGGTTCGCTGCGGGGGGAATTTCGGGTTTATACAGGAAATGCTCGCGACGACGCTGGATGGGCACGACATTTTACTGGGACGTGATTGGCTGCGACGCTACAACCCGCAAATTGACTGGACGACATGTAGGTGCACTGTACGAAGCGGCGGTAACTGGGTCGCATTTCCTCGCTGGCAGTCGCCTGCTTCTTCAACGGTCCACGTCAACGCCATCACGATGAAACGGGCTGTCGCCACTGGAGCTGACGCGTACGCAGTCACGGTAGTAGGAGAAGCAGAGGAGCCGAGTGATTTTCAGAAACTGCTGGCAGCCGTACCGCCCGAACTACAGGAACTACTGAAACGGTACCCGGGGATTTTTCCAGACGATTCACCGGAGGGACTGCCACCTTAGCGAGCACACGACCACCGCATAGAGTTAGAACTGGGGGCACAGCCAACCGTACAGCGACAGTTTCGACTGACACATCCCGAACTCGTCAAACTGAGGAAGAAGTTAGATTATTTACTGGAGAAAAATGTCATCCGACCAAGCTTATCACCGTTCGCCGAACCGATACTCTTCACACCGAAAAGAGACGGAGGGTTCCGCATGTGTATCGACTACCGCGCACTGAACAGGGTAACAATCAAATCGCGCTACCCCATCCCCCGCGCCGACGAACTCATCGACCAACTGCAAACAGCGAGGGTATTTTCAAAATTTGATTTACTCGGCGGTTACCACCAGATTCGAGTCAAACTGACAGACTGCTCCAAGACAGCATTTAGAACTAGATACAGGTCATTTGAGTATACAGTGATGCCTTTCGGGCTGACCAACGTGCCTGCGACTTTTCATATGACCATGAACGAGGCGTTTAGGCCGCTCTTAGATAATTGCGTCATAGTTTACCTCGACGACATACTAGTTTACAGCCGGGACCAGCAGCAGCACTTAACAGATCTGGAAGCAGTGTTCAAGATTTTAGAGGAAAACAGGCTACTGACCAAGGGTTCAAAGTGCGAGTTTTTTAAGGACCGGCTATAATTTCTGGGGCACGTTATTTCGGGGGCTGGAGTTGAGATCGACCCAAAAAGGTTAGACACGGTGAAGCATGGCACCCCCCGACAAATATCACGGAGCTGCAGAGTTTTTTAGGGTTCATTAATTATGTGCGTGGGTTCGTCCCCGACATGGCACAGTTAACTGCCCCGCTGACGGATCTACTACGGAAGGGGGTCGCTTTTACGTGGGGGGAGAAAGAGCATGCTGCTTTCTCTGCCATGAAACCTGTTCTCTGTTCACCGCCCGTACTGCGCATTGCCACACCGCCCATTCGAAGTGGTTACCGACGCCAGCGACATCGCCATTGGAGCCGTACTGCTACAGGACTTCGGCAACAGATTACAGCCCATCGCATACGAGTCACGAAAACTGCATCCGCCCCAGAAGAATTACCCGGTACACGACCGCAAAATGCTCGTGATCGTGCACGCCTTCAAAGTGTGGCGCTGTTACTTGACAGGCGCAGACGTGACAGTACGGACAGACCACAGATCACTACAGTACCTTCGCGCACAGCCCCACCTCAAACCACGACAGGTCCGTTGGCTCGACTTCCTCGAGTCCAACTTTCACTACACGGTCACCTACAAAACAAGGAGCCTTGAATATCGCCGACGCACTGACCCGCCCCACTGCCCAGATACACGCCATACTACTGGCCCAGACCAGCCCACTGCTTACAGGACTATTTACCCACGGCTACCAAACAGACCCATTCTTTACTGGAGGAAACTCGCAGCAATTTACAGCAGCAAAAGGGGTTGATTACGTAAAAGCCGGCACCGATCGCATTTGGGTACCAGGCTACACTTTACTTCGGAAATTACTGCTACAGGAGGCACACGGCGGAGTTTCCTCGGGACATTTCGAAGTAGAGAAAACACGACAGCAGCTGCAGCGATATTACTACTGGCCCGAGATGCTGACCGACGTGTAGTGACACGTGGCATCGTGTCCCACCTGCCAGCCCATGAAGTCGTCACGGCAGCGACCGGCAGGACAGTTGCAGCCGATACCACCCCCAGAGCGTGCTTGGCAGTAGGTGACGATGGTCTTCGTCACGGGGCTACCGGCCGGGGCAACTAGGAACGACGCGATCCTGGTCGTCGTCGATCGGCTGACGAAGATGGCACATTTTGACATGATATATTTTATATATATTTTTGTATCACTTCATGTAGTTCTAGCTGTAGTGTAGTTATTCTAATGTCTGTTGGTGGTGCACCTTTCCTTGCATGTTTCTTATCTATTTGTACTAGCAATTCTATAGTGCAACCCCCCCCTTTGCGCTACTCTCGCTCACGTACCTCTCCCTTCTCTCATAACCTAGCTATGGCTCCTAAGCTTAGCTAGTTACCATCTAAACACATTTCGCAGCCTGCAAGAAATCAATCACAGCCGAAGAAACATCCCGACTCTTCATCTCCACTGTCGTTCGACTGTACGAGATACCAGCAGTGATTATCAACGACCGCGACACGAAATTCACCAGCAACTTCTGGCGGAACCTGTGGCAGCAGTTCGGCACGCGACTACAGTTTAGTTCATCGTACCACCCCGACGGTCAAACAGAACGGACCAATCAGACAATGGAGCGGTTAATCCGAGCCACGTGCGACGACCCGGCAACTTGGGAGCAGCAGTTGCCACTCATAGAGTTCGCGTACAATAATTCCACGTCAGCCACGACCCAACAGTCACGGACAGAACCCTACAGTACCCATGACGCCGAATCCCGACAACCCAGTACCACATGCACAACAGTTCGCCGAAATATTACAGGCAGCCCGGACCCGAGCAGCAAACGCAATAAAAATATCAAACATCATCGCTAAGTGCACCGCCGCCCCGTAACATACCAACCCGACGACCTCGTGCTCCTCAACACCCAGAACCTTCGCCTGCCCATAACCCCAAAACTCCGCCCCCAATATTGTGGGCCATTTCGCATCAGCCACATGATAACACCCGTCACCGCCCACCTCCTCCTGCCTGCAGACTGGTACGTCAACCCATCCTTCCACGTCAGCCTCCTCTGCCCCCACGTCCCATCCACTAGCCAACGGCCACGCAGCCGACCATCCAGCATGACGCGACCACCCACCGAGCCCGTCATCACCCCCAAAAAGATTCAGAGCCATCGCGTTCGAGACCCACGTGGAGCCCGCAGGATCGATTTCATGATCCGCTGGAAAGATCGCACCCCCACCGAAGACAACTGGGTACCACTGGATAAAATCGAGAACCACCCCGTCTTTACCGAGTATCTGCGCAGCCGCAACTTCTAGGATGTACACGCACTCTCGTAAGGGGAGCCTCCTTGGGGAGGGAGGTAGTGTAAGGAAAAATCATTTTCCTTACTTCGCGCCCCTTCGTAACGCGTACACGACGGTTCCCGCCAACGACACCCAACAGTGAAACGTTACCCGCTCGCGACACTCGCCTCGACCATTGCTCCCGCCACTGTACACCTCGTGACCCAACCTCACGGTTCCGTTGGTAATTCGCGCTCCGGTCCTCCGCCTCGACATTTCTCAACCTCGGCGCTAGGCCCGTGGCGCACCACATGCTCGCGCATGATCGTTACCACGCTAGGCTTTCGCTATATATTGTTCGCTCATTCCTTCGCTCATTGTACTCTTGCTTCGATAGTGCAATTCCCGCTCGCTCGCTCAATTGCACTCGTAACACCTAACAACCTGACACTACTATAAATACAGTTTGACAAATGTCACCTACCGGTAACTCGAAACGAAAAAAAATGTGGTAGAAATTTCCCAAAACTACACAATTTCATATATATATATATTCACAATTGAAATCTGGGCCTTAGGCCCTTGTTACCGGTAGATCCTCTTTAGGTGGATTGAAAATCAACCGTCAATAAAATTTGCTGGTACGAACAGGAACACCGGGTCAGGATAATTGCAATTTAGTACCACCACCATCAGCATCGCCATCAAAAGCAGCACCAGCAACAGCAGCAGCAGCAGCATCAGCAGCAGTAGCTGGTGCAAGAGCAGCAACATTGGCAGCTCTCCTCTCAGCAGCAGAAGCACTGCCAGTCTGACAATCACCAGTAATGGCAGCACCAGCAGTCACACTACTACCAGCCGCAGCAGCAGTAGTGGCAGCAGCATCATCAGCAGCAGATGCTGCGAGAGCAGCAACATCGGCAGCTCTCCTCTCAGCAGAAGAAGCACTGCCAGAGTGACAATCACCAGTAATGGCAGCACCAGCACCCACACTACTAGTACCAGCCACAGCAGCAACACCAGTATCAGCATCAGCACCTGTAACAGCACCTCCACAATCCCCACCACCAACAGAACCAGTGCCAGCAGTATTACCATCAAAAGCAGCATCACCAGTAGCAGCACCATCAGCACTACCAGCGGCATCAGCATCAGCAGCACCACCAGGAGCATCCGCACCAGCACCAGCAGCAGCATCAGCATCAGTTGCACCAGCAGCACCATCAGCATTTCTTAACCTCTCATCCCTTGCATTTTCCTCCCTTGATTCCTCCGCCTCCCTTGTATCTTCCTCATCACTGTCATCAGAGCCATACGCTAGCAACCCACTCAGCCCACCGCCATCCCCATCCTCCAACTCCTCCACCTTCCTCTTCCCTCCCACCACTGGCGCACTCACACCACCACCACCGGCAGAACCATCAGCACCAGCAGCACCACCAGAACGAGAAACAGGAAGAGCAGGAGTGGAGCCAAGTCCTGAAGGTGCAGCGATAGCCCCCTTGGCAGCAGCTTTAGCAGCGGGGGGCGATTTGAGAATCAAGACAGGAGGGGTATGGGGCACGGATCTGCCTAGCCCGTCCCATGCTGTGGTCATGCCTTTGCCTGGTGAAGGGCGAATGGGCAAAAGAAAAGAGCAAGAAAGAGTAAGAGACAGAAGGGAGAATAAGAGAGGTAGGAAGTTTGAGAACCAAGAAGGGTGTGTGGCACGGCCCAGCCCAGCCTAGCCCGTCCCATGTTGTGGTCATGCATTTGCCAGGTGGATGGTTGAACCGGCAGAAAGAGAGATGAAAAATGAGAACTTCAGCAGCTTTTTTTTTGCAGTCTACTTAACAGTTTAACTGGATGATTGTCTTCGTTATGCTTGATTAAAGCATAACAAAGCAACATCACCTGGATGATTGATTGCCAACCCAGTTATCTCTAGGCGCCTCTGATACAGCCCAGAAGCAACGGATAAGCAACGGATAGATTGTACAAGAGCCTCGAAACCACCCAATTGACACATTACTGCCTGCTTGAATTACAATTGAACCGAAAGCAGCTTACCAGGCGCGTGCGGCATGGATGACCGATTGTCGGGCCACGAGTCTATGAGCCTGAGCCGCCCTTGCAGGCATCACTGCTTGCTCGACTTACACTTTACCAGAAGAACAGCAGGTACTTGATAAAAAAGCCAGTAACTTACCAGGCGCATGAGGCGTGGCATGGACGGACGACTGATCGCCGGGCCACGTGTCTCTGAGTCTGGGCAGCCCTCGCAGGCGTGATTTCCTGCTTGCCTTACAGTTGACCATGAAAACAGCAACCACCCCACCAAAGGGGGGCTGCAGCTTACCAGGTGCGTGAGGCGTGGCATGAATGACTGATCACCGGGCCACGTGTCTCTGAGTCTGAGCCGCTCTTGCAGACATGATTGCTTACTTGACTTCAACTTGACTCAAAGGCAACTCGGCTCCACTTACCAGGTGCATGCGGCGTGGATTGAATGACTAATCGCCGGGACAAGTGTCTCTGAGTTTGAGCCTCCCTTACGGAAATTACTGCCTGCTCGCCTTACAATTGACCAGGAACATAGTAGATAGCCAACCAAAGGGCAGGCAGCTTACCAGGTGCATGCGGCGTGGCATGGATGACGGATCGCCTGGCCACGTGTCTCTGAGTCTGAGCCGCCCTTGCAGACATGATTGTTTGCTTGACTCACAGTTGACTCATCACTACATTGACTCACAGTTGAATCAAAGGCAACTTACCAGGTGCATTCGGCGTGGCATGGATGACGGATCGCCGGGCCACGTGTCTCTGAGTCTGGGCTGCCCTTGCAGACATGATTGTTTGCTTGACTCACAGTTGACTCATCACTACATTGACTCACAGTTGAATCAAAGGCAACTTACCAGGTGCATTCGGCGTGGCATGGATGACGGATCGCCGGGCCACGTGTCTCTGAGTCTGGGCTGCCCTTGCAGACATGATTGTTTGCTTGACTCACAGTTGACTCATCACTACATTGACTCACAGTTGAATCAAAGGCAACTTACCAGGTGCATTCGGCGTGGCATGGATGACGGATCGCCGGGCCACGTGTCTCTGAGTCTGGGCTGCCCTTGCAGACATGATTGTTTGCTTGACTCACAGTTGACTCATCACTACATTGACTCACAGTTGAATCAAAGGCAACTTACCAGGTGCATGCGGCGTGGCATGGATGACGGATCGCCTGGCCACGTGTCTCTGAGTCTGAGCCGCCCTTGCAGACATGATTGTTTGCTTGACTCACAGTTGACTCATCACTACATTGACTCACAGTTGAATCAAAGGCAACTTACCAGGTGCATTCGGCGTGGCATGGATGACGGATCGCCGGGCCACGTGTCTCTGAGTCTGGGCTGCCCTTGCAGACATGATTGTTTGCTTGACTCACAGTTGACTCATCACTACATTGACTCACAGTTGAATCAAAGGCAACTTACCAGGTGCATTCGGCGTGGCATGGATGACGGATCGCCGGGCCACGTGTCTCTGAGTCTGGGCTGCCCTTGCAGACATGATTGTTTGCTTGACTCACAGTTGACTCATCACTACATTGACTCACAGTTGAATCAAAGGCAACTTACCAGGTGCATTCGGCGTGGCATGGATGACGGATCGCCGGGCCACGTGTCTCTGAGTCTGGGCTGCCCTTGCAGACATGATTGTTTGCTTGACTCACAGTTGACTCATCACTACATTGACTCACAGTTGAATCAAAGGCAACTTACCAGGTGCATTCGGCGTGGCATGGATGACGGATCGCCGGGCCACGTGTCTCTGAGTCTGGGCTGCCCTTGCAGACATGATTGTTTGCTTGACTCACAGTTGACTCATCACTACATTGACTCACAGTTGAATCAAAGGCAACTTACCAGGTGCATTCGGCGTGGCATGGATGACGGATCGCCGGGCCACGTGTCTCTGAGTCTGGGCTGCCCTTGCAGACATGATTGTTTGCTTGACTCACAGTTGACTCATCACTACATTGACTCACAGTTGAATCAAAGGCAACTTACCAGGTGCATTCGGCGTGGCATGGATGACGGATCGCCGGGCCACGTGTCTCTGAGTCTGGGCTGCCCTTGCAGACATGATTGTTTGCTTGACTCACAGTTGACTCATCACTACATTGACTCACAGTTGAATCAAAGGCAACTTACCAGGTGCATTCGGCGTGGCATGGATGACGGATCGCCGGGCCACGTGTCTCTGAGTCTGGGCTGCCCTTGCAGACATGATTGTTTGCTTGACTCACAGTTGACTCATCACTACATTGACTCACAGTTGAATCAAAGGCAACTTACCAGGTGCATTCGGCGTGGCATGGATGACGGATCGCCGGGCCACGTGTCTCTGAGTCTGGGCTGCCCTTGCAGACATGATTGTTTGCTTGACTCACAGTTGACTCATCACTACATTGACTCACAGTTGAATCAAAGGCAACTTACCAGGTGCATTCGGCGTGGCATGGATGACGGATCGCCGGGCCACGTGTCTCTGAGTCTGGGCTGCCCTTGCAGACATGATTGTTTGCTTGACTCACAGTTGACTCATCACTACATTGACTCACAGTTGAATCAAAGGCAACTTACCAGGTGCATTCGGCGTGGCATGGATGACGGATCGCCGGGCCACGTGTCTCTGAGTCTGGGCTGCCCTTGCAGACATGATTGTTTGCTTGACTCACAGTTGACTCATCACTACATTGACTCACAGTTGAATCAAAGGCAACTTACCAGGTGCATGCGGCGTGGCATGGATGACGGATCGCCGGGCCACGTGTCTCTGAGTCTGAGCCGCCCTTGCAGACATGATTGTTTGCTTGACTCACAGTTGACTCATCACTACATTGACTCACAGTTGAATCAAAGGCAACTTACCAGGTGCATTCGGCGTGGCATGGATGACGGATCGCCGGGCCACGTGTCTCTGAGTCTGGGCTGCCCTTGCAGACATGATTGTTTGCTTGACTCACAGTTGACTCATCACTACATTGACTCACAGTTGAATCAAAGGCAACTTACCAGGTGCATTCGGCGTGGCATGGATGACGGATCGCCGGGCCACGTGTCTCTGAGTCTGGGCTGCCCTTGCAGACATGATTGTTTTCTTGACTCACAGTTGACTCATCACTACATTGACTCACAGTTGAATCAAAGGCAACTTACCAGGTGCATTCGGCGTGGCATGGATGACGGATCGCCGGGCCACGTGTCTCTGAGTCTGGGCTGCCCTTGCAGACATGATTGTTTGCTTGACTCACAGTTGACTCATCACTACATTGACTCACAGTTGAATCAAAGGCAACTTACCAGGTGCATTCGGCGTGGCATGGATGACGGATCGCCGGGCCACGTGTCTCTGAGTCTGGGCTGCCCTTGCAGACATGATTGTTTGCTTGACTCACAGTTGACTCATCACTACATTGACTCACAGTTGAATCAAAGGCAACTTACCAGGTGCATTCGGCGTGGCATGGATGACGGATCGCCGGGCCACGTGTCTCTGAGTCTGGGCTGCCCTTGCAGACATGATTGTTTGCTTGACTCACAGTTGACTCATCACTACATTGACTCACAGTTGAATCAAAGGCAACTTACCAGGTGCATTCGGCGTGGCATGGATGACGGATCGCCGGGCCACGTGTCTCTGAGTCTGGGCTGCCCTTGCAGACATGATTGTTTGCTTGACTCACAGTTGACTCATCACTACATTGACTCACAGTTGAATCAAAGGCAACTTACCAGGTGCATTCGGCGTGGCATGGATGACGGATCGCCGGGCCACGTGTCTCTGAGTCTGGGCCGCCCTTGCAGACATGATTGTTTGCTTGACTCACAGTTGACTCATCACTACATTGACTCACAGTTGAATCAAAGGCAACTTACCAGGTGCATTCGGCGTGGCATGGATGACGGATCGCCGGGCCACGTGTCTCTGAGTCTGGGCTGCCCTTGCAGACATGATTGTTTGCTTGACTCACAGTTGACTCATCACTACATTGACTCACAGTTGAATCAAAGGCAACTTACCAGGTGCATTCGGCGTGGCATGGATGACGGATCGCCGGGCCACGTGTCTCTGAGTCTGGGCTGCCCTTGCAGACATGATTGTTTGCTTGACTCACAGTTGACTCATCACTACATTGACTCACAGTTGAATCAAAGGCAACTTACCAGGTGCATTCGGCGTGGCATGGATGACGGATCGCCGGGCCACGTGTCTCTGAGTCTGGGCTGCCCTTGCAGACATGATTGTTTGCTTGACTCACAGTTGACTCATCACTACATTGACTCACAGTTGAATCAAAGGCAACTTACCAGGTGCATTCGGCGTGGCATGGATGACGGATCGCCGGGCCACGTGTCTCTGAGTCTGGGCTGCCCTTGCAGACATGATTGTTTGCTTGACTCACAGTTGACTCATCACTACATTGACTCACAGTTGAATCAAAGGCAACTTACCAGGTGCATTCGGCGTGGCATGGATGACGGATCGCCGGGCCACGTGTCTCTGAGTCTGGGCTGCCCTTGCAGACATGATTGTTTGCTTGACTCACAGTTGACTCATCACTACATTGACTCACAGTTGAATCAAAGGCAACTTACCAGGTGCATTCGGCGTGGCATGGATGACGGATCGCCGGGCCACGTGTCTCTGAGTCTGGGCTGCCCTTGCAGACATGATTGTTTGCTTGACTCACAGTTGACTCATCACTACATTGACTCACAGTTGAATCAAAGGCAACTTACCAGGTGCATTCGGCGTGGCATGGATGACGGATCGCCGGGCCACGTGTCTCTGAGTCTGGGCTGCCCTTGCAGACATGATTGTTTGCTTGACTCACAGTTGACTCATCACTACATTGACTCACAGTTGAATCAAAGGCAACTTACCAGGTGCATTCGGCGTGGCATGGATGACGGATCGCCGGGCCACGTGTCTCTGAGTCTGGGCTGCCCTTGCAGACATGATTGTTTGCTTGACTCACAGTTGACTCATCACTACATTGACTCACAGTTGAATCAAAGGCAACTTACCAGGTGCATTCGGCGTGGCATGGATGACGGATCGCCGGGCCACGTGTCTCTGAGTCTGGGCTGCCCTTGCAGACATGATTGTTTGCTTGACTCACAGTTGACTCATCACTACATTGACTCACAGTTGAATCAAAGGCAACTTACCAGGTGCATTCGGCGTGGCATGGATGACGGATCGCCGGGCCACGTGTCTCTGAGTCTGGGCTGCCCTTGCAGACATGATTGTTTGCTTGACTCACAGTTGACTCATCACTACATTGACTCACAGTTGAATCAAAGGCAACTTACCAGGTGCATTCGGCGTGGCATGGATGACGGATCGCCGGGCCACGTGTCTCTGAGTCTGGGCTGCCCTTGCAGACATGATTGTTTGCTTGACTCACAGTTGACTCATCACTACATTGACTCACAGTTGAATCAAAGGCAACTTACCAGGTGCATTCGGCGTGGCATGGATGACGGATCGCCGGGCCACGTGTCTCTGAGTCTGGGCTGCCCTTGCAGACATGATTGTTTGCTTGACTCACAGTTGACTCATCACTACATTGACTCACAGTTGAATCAAAGGCAACTTACCAGGTGCATTCGGCGTGGCATGGATGACGGATCGCCGGGCCACGTGTCTCTGAGTCTGGGCTGCCCTTGCAGACATGATTGTTTGCTTGACTCACAGTTGACTCATCACTACATTGACTCACAGTTGAATCAAAGGCAACTTACCAGGTGCATTCGGCGTGGCATGGATGACGGATCGCCGGGCCACGTGTCTCTGAGTCTGGGCTGCCCTTGCAGACATGATTGTTTGCTTGACTCACAGTTGACTCATCACTACATTGACTCACAGTTGAATCAAAGGCAACTTACCAGGTGCATTCGGCGTGGCATGGATGACGGATCGCCGGGCCACGTGTCTCTGAGTCTGGGCTGCCCTTGCAGACATGATTGTTTGCTTGACTCACAGTTGACTCATCACTACATTGACTCACAGTTGAATCAAAGGCAACTTACCAGGTGCATTCGGCGTGGCATGGATGACGGATCGCCGGGCCACGTGTCTCTGAGTCTGGGCTGCCCTTGCAGACATGATTGTTTGCTTGACTCACAGTTGACTCATCACTACATTGACTCACAGTTGAATCAAAGGCAACTTACCAGGTGCATTCGGCGTGGCATGGATGACGGATCGCCGGGCCACGTGTCTCTGAGTCTGGGCTGCCCTTGCAGACATGATTGTTTGCTTGACTCACAGTTGACTCATCACTACATTGACTCACAGTTGAATCAAAGGCAACTTACCAGGTGCATTCGGCGTGGCATGGATGACGGATCGCCGGGCCACGTGTCTCTGAGTCTGGGCTGCCCTTGCAGACATGATTGTTTGCTTGACTCACAGTTGACTCATCACTACATTGACTCACAGTTGAATCAAAGGCAACTTACCAGGTGCATTCGGCGTGGCATGGATGACGGATCGCCGGGCCACGTGTCTCTGAGTCTGGGCTGCCCTTGCAGACATGATTGTTTGCTTGACTCACAGTTGACTCATCACTACATTGACTCACAGTTGAATCAAAGGCAACTTACCAGGTGCATTCGGCGTGGCATGGATGACGGATCGCCGGGCCACGTGTCTCTGAGTCTGGGCTGCCCTTGCAGACATGATTGTTTGCTTGACTCACAGTTGACTCATCACTACATTGACTCACAGTTGAATCAAAGGCAACTTACCAGGTGCATTCGGCGTGGCATGGATGACGGATCGCCGGGCCACGTGTCTCTGAGTCTGGGCTGCCCTTGCAGACATGATTGTTTGCTTGACTCACAGTTGACTCATCACTACATTGACTCACAGTTGAATCAAAGGCAACTTACCAGGTGCATTCGGCGTGGCATGGATGACGGATCGCCGGGCCACGTGTCTCTGAGTCTGGGCTGCCCTTGCAGACATGATTGTTTGCTTGACTCACAGTTGACTCATCACTACATTGACTCACAGTTGAATCAAAGGCAACTTACCAGGTGCATTCGGCGTGGCATGGATGACGGATCGCCGGGCCACGTGTCTCTGAGTCTGGGCTGCCCTTGCAGACATGATTGTTTGCTTGACTCACAGTTGACTCATCACTACATTGACTCACAGTTGAATCAAAGGCAACTTACCAGGTGCATTCGGCGTGGCATGGATGACGGATCGCCGGGCCACGTGTCTCTGAGTCTGGGCTGCCCTTGCAGACATGATTGTTTGCTTGACTCACAGTTGACTCATCACTACATTGACTCACAGTTGAATCAAAGGCAACTTACCAGGTGCATTCGGCGTGGCATGGATGACGGATCGCCGGGCCACGTGTCTCTGAGTCTGGGCTGCCCTTGCAGACATGATTGTTTGCTTGACTCACAGTTGACTCATCACTACATTGACTCACAGTTGAATCAAAGGCAACTTACCAGGTGCATTCGGCGTGGCATGGATGACGGATCGCCGGGCCACGTGTCTCTGAGTCTGGGCTGCCCTTGCAGACATGATTGTTTGCTTGACTCACAGTTGACTCATCACTACATTGACTCACAGTTGAATCAAAGGCAACTTACCAGGTGCATTCGGCGTGGCATGGATGACGGATCGCCGGGCCACGTGTCTCTGAGTCTGGGCTGCCCTTGCAGACATGATTGTTTGCTTGACTCACAGTTGACTCATCACTACATTGACTCACAGTTGAATCAAAGGCAACTTACCAGGTGCATTCGGCGTGGCATGGATGACGGATCGCCGGGCCACGTGTCTCTGAGTCTGGGCTGCCCTTGCAGACATGATTGTTTGCTTGACTCACAGTTGACTCATCACTACATTGACTCACAGTTGAATCAAAGGCAACTTACCAGGTGCATTCGGCGTGGCATGGATGACGGATCGCCGGGCCACGTGTCTCTGAGTCTGGGCTGCCCTTGCAGACATGATTGTTTGCTTGACTCACAGTTGACTCATCACTACATTGACTCACAGTTGAATCAAAGGCAACTTACCAGGTGCATTCGGCGTGGCATGGATGACGGATCGCCGGGCCACGTGTCTCTGAGTCTGGGCTGCCCTTGCAGACATGATTGTTTGCTTGACTCACAGTTGACTCATCACTACATTGACTCACAGTTGAATCAAAGGCAACTTACCAGGTGCATTCGGCGTGGCATGGATGACGGATCGCCGGGCCACGTGTCTCTGAGTCTGGGCTGCCCTTGCAGACATGATTGTTTGCTTGACTCACAGTTGACTCATCACTACATTGACTCACAGTTGAATCAAAGGCAACTTACCAGGTGCATTCGGCGTGGCATGGATGACGGATCGCCGGGCCACGTGTCTCTGAGTCTGGGCTGCCCTTGCAGACATGATTGTTTGCTTGACTCACAGTTGACTCATCACTACATTGACTCACAGTTGAATCAAAGGCAACTTACCAGGTGCATTCGGCGTGGCATGGATGACGGATCGCCGGGCCACGTGTCTCTGAGTCTGGGCTGCCCTTGCAGACATGATTGTTTGCTTGACTCACAGTTGACTCATCACTACATTGACTCACAGTTGAATCAAAGGCAACTTACCAGGTGCATTCGGCGTGGCATGGATGACGGATCGCCGGGCCACGTGTCTCTGAGTCTGGGCTGCCCTTGCAGACATGATTGTTTGCTTGACTCACAGTTGACTCATCACTACATTGACTCACAGTTGAATCAAAGGCAACTTACCAGGTGCATTCGGCGTGGCATGGATGACGGATCGCCGGGCCACGTGTCTCTGAGTCTGGGCTGCCCTTGCAGACATGATTGTTTGCTTGACTCACAGTTGACTCATCACTACATTGACTCACAGTTGAATCAAAGGCAACTTACCAGGTGCATTCGGCGTGGCATGGATGACGGATCGCCGGGCCACGTGTCTCTGAGTCTGGGCTGCCCTTGCAGACATGATTGTTTGCTTGACTCACAGTTGACTCATCACTACATTGACTCACAGTTGAATCAAAGGCAACTTACCAGGTGCATTCGGCGTGGCATGGATGACGGATCGCCGGGCCACGTGTCTCTGAGTCTGGGCTGCCCTTGCAGACATGATTGTTTGCTTGACTCACAGTTGACTCATCACTACATTGACTCACAGTTGAATCAAAGGCAACTTACCAGGTGCATTCGGCGTGGCATGGATGACGGATCGCCGGGCCACGTGTCTCTGAGTCTGGGCTGCCCTTGCAGACATGATTGTTTGCTTGACTCACAGTTGACTCATCACTACATTGACTCACAGTTGAATCAAAGGCAACTTACCAGGTGCATTCGGCGTGGCATGGATGACGGATCGCCGGGCCACGTGTCTCTGAGTCTGGGCTGCCCTTGCAGACATGATTGTTTGCTTGACTCACAGTTGACTCATCACTACATTGACTCACAGTTGAATCAAAGGCAACTTACCAGGTGCATTCGGCGTGGCATGGATGACGGATCGCCGGGCCACGTGTCTCTGAGTCTGGGCTGCCCTTGCAGACATGATTGTTTGCTTGACTCACAGTTGACTCATCACTACATTGACTCACAGTTGAATCAAAGGCAACTTACCAGGTGCATTCGGCGTGGCATGGATGACGGATCGCCGGGCCACGTGTCTCTGAGTCTGGGCTGCCCTTGCAGACATGATTGTTTGCTTGACTCACAGTTGACTCATCACTACATTGACTCACAGTTGAATCAAAGGCAACTTACCAGGTGCATTCGGCGTGGCATGGATGACGGATCGCCGGGCCACGTGTCTCTGAGTCTGGGCTGCCCTTGCAGACATGATTGTTTGCTTGACTCACAGTTGACTCATCACTACATTGACTCACAGTTGAATCAAAGGCAACTTACCAGGTGCATTCGGCGTGGCATGGATGACGGATCGCCGGGCCACGTGTCTCTGAGTCTGGGCTGCCCTTGCAGACATGATTGTTTGCTTGACTCACAGTTGACTCATCACTACATTGACTCACAGTTGAATCAAAGGCAACTTACCAGGTGCATTCGGCGTGGCATGGATGACGGATCGCCGGGCCACGTGTCTCTGAGTCTGGGCTGCCCTTGCAGACATGATTGTTTGCTTGACTCACAGTTGACTCATCACTACATTGACTCACAGTTGAATCAAAGGCAACTTACCAGGTGCATTCGGCGTGGCATGGATGACGGATCGCCGGGCCACGTGTCTCTGAGTCTGGGCTGCCCTTGCAGACATGATTGTTTGCTTGACTCACAGTTGACTCATCACTACATTGACTCACAGTTGAATCAAAGGCAACTTACCAGGTGCATTCGGCGTGGCATGGATGACGGATCGCCGGGCCACGTGTCTCTGAGTCTGGGCTGCCCTTGCAGACATGATTGTTTGCTTGACTCACAGTTGACTCATCACTACATTGACTCACAGTTGAATCAAAGGCAACTTACCAGGTGCATTCGGCGTGGCATGGATGACGGATCGCCGGGCCACGTGTCTCTGAGTCTGGGCTGCCCTTGCAGACATGATTGTTTGCTTGACTCACAGTTGACTCATCACTACATTGACTCACAGTTGAATCAAAGGCAACTTACCAGGTGCATTCGGCGTGGCATGGATGACGGATCGCCGGGCCACGTGTCTCTGAGTCTGGGCTGCCCTTGCAGACATGATTGTTTGCTTGACTCACAGTTGACTCATCACTACATTGACTCACAGTTGAATCAAAGGCAACTTACCAGGTGCATTCGGCGTGGCATGGATGACGGATCGCCGGGCCACGTGTCTCTGAGTCTGGGCTGCCCTTGCAGACATGATTGTTTGCTTGACTCACAGTTGACTCATCACTACATTGACTCACAGTTGAATCAAAGGCAACTTACCAGGTGCATTCGGCGTGGCATGGATGACGGATCGCCGGGCCACGTGTCTCTGAGTCTGGGCTGCCCTTGCAGACATGATTGTTTGCTTGACTCACAGTTGACTCATCACTACATTGACTCACAGTTGAATCAAAGGCAACTTACCAGGTGCATTCGGCGTGGCATGGATGACGGATCGCCGGGCCACGTGTCTCTGAGTCTGGGCTGCCCTTGCAGACATGATTGTTTGCTTGACTCACAGTTGACTCATCACTACATTGACTCACAGTTGAATCAAAGGCAACTTACCAGGTGCATTCGGCGTGGCATGGATGACGGATCGCCGGGCCACGTGTCTCTGAGTCTGGGCTGCCCTTGCAGACATGATTGTTTGCTTGACTCACAGTTGACTCATCACTACATTGACTCACAGTTGAATCAAAGGCAACTTACCAGGTGCATTCGGCGTGGCATGGATGACGGATCGCCGGGCCACGTGTCTCTGAGTCTGGGCTGCCCTTGCAGACATGATTGTTTGCTTGACTCACAGTTGACTCATCACTACATTGACTCACAGTTGAATCAAAGGCAACTTACCAGGTGCATTCGGCGTGGCATGGATGACGGATCGCCGGGCCACGTGTCTCTGAGTCTGGGCTGCCCTTGCAGACATGATTGTTTGCTTGACTCACAGTTGACTCATCACTACATTGACTCACAGTTGAATCAAAGGCAACTTACCAGGTGCATTCGGCGTGGCATGGATGACGGATCGCCGGGCCACGTGTCTCTGAGTCTGGGCTGCCCTTGCAGACATGATTGTTTGCTTGACTCACAGTTGACTCATCACTACATTGACTCACAGTTGAATCAAAGGCAACTTACCAGGTGCATTCGGCGTGGCATGGATGACGGATCGCCGGGCCACGTGTCTCTGAGTCTGGGCTGCCCTTGCAGACATGATTGTTTGCTTGACTCACAGTTGACTCATCACTACATTGACTCACAGTTGAATCAAAGGCAACTTACCAGGTGCATTCGGCGTGGCATGGATGACGGATCGCCGGGCCACGTGTCTCTGAGTCTGGGCTGCCCTTGCAGACATGATTGTTTGCTTGACTCACAGTTGACTCATCACTACATTGACTCACAGTTGAATCAAAGGCAACTTACCAGGTGCATTCGGCGTGGCATGGATGACGGATCGCCGGGCCACGTGTCTCTGAGTCTGGGCTGCCCTTGCAGACATGATTGTTTGCTTGACTCACAGTTGACTCATCACTACATTGACTCACAGTTGAATCAAAGGCAACTTACCAGGTGCATTCGGCGTGGCATGGATGACGGATCGCCGGGCCACGTGTCTCTGAGTCTGGGCTGCCCTTGCAGACATGATTGTTTGCTTGACTCACAGTTGACTCATCACTACATTGACTCACAGTTGAATCAAAGGCAACTTACCAGGTGCATTCGGCGTGGCATGGATGACGGATCGCCGGGCCACGTGTCTCTGAGTCTGGGCTGCCCTTGCAGACATGATTGTTTGCTTGACTCACAGTTGACTCATCACTACATTGACTCACAGTTGAATCAAAGGCAACTTACCAGGTGCATTCGGCGTGGCATGGATGACGGATCGCCGGGCCACGTGTCTCTGAGTCTGGGCTGCCCTTGCAGACATGATTGTTTGCTTGACTCACAGTTGACTCATCACTACATTGACTCACAGTTGAATCAAAGGCAACTTACCAGGTGCATTCGGCGTGGCATGGATGACGGATCGCCGGGCCACGTGTCTCTGAGTCTGGGCTGCCCTTGCAGACATGATTGTTTGCTTGACTCACAGTTGACTCATCACTACATTGACTCACAGTTGAATCAAAGGCAACTTACCAGGTGCATTCGGCGTGGCATGGATGACGGATCGCCGGGCCACGTGTCTCTGAGTCTGGGCTGCCCTTGCAGACATGATTGTTTGCTTGACTCACAGTTGACTCATCACTACATTGACTCACAGTTGAATCAAAGGCAACTTACCAGGTGCATTCGGCGTGGCATGGATGACGGATCGCCGGGCCACGTGTCTCTGAGTCTGGGCTGCCCTTGCAGACATGATTGTTTGCTTGACTCACAGTTGACTCATCACTACATTGACTCACAGTTGAATCAAAGGCAACTTACCAGGTGCATTCGGCGTGGCATGGATGACGGATCGCCGGGCCACGTGTCTCTGAGTCTGGGCTGCCCTTGCAGACATGATTGTTTGCTTGACTCACAGTTGACTCATCACTACATTGACTCACAGTTGAATCAAAGGCAACTTACCAGGTGCATTCGGCGTGGCATGGATGACGGATCGCCGGGCCACGTGTCTCTGAGTCTGGGCTGCCCTTGCAGACATGATTGTTTGCTTGACTCACAGTTGACTCATCACTACATTGACTCACAGTTGAATCAAAGGCAACTTACCAGGTGCATTCGGCGTGGCATGGATGACGGATCGCCGGGCCACGTGTCTCTGAGTCTGGGCTGCCCTTGCAGACATGATTGTTTGCTTGACTCACAGTTGACTCATCACTACATTGACTCACAGTTGAATCAAAGGCAACTTACCAGGTGCATTCGGCGTGGCATGGATGACGGATCGCCGGGCCACGTGTCTCTGAGTCTGGGCTGCCCTTGCAGACATGATTGTTTGCTTGACTCACAGTTGACTCATCACTACATTGACTCACAGTTGAATCAAAGGCAACTTACCAGGTGCATTCGGCGTGGCATGGATGACGGATCGCCGGGCCACGTGTCTCTGAGTCTGGGCTGCCCTTGCAGACATGATTGTTTGCTTGACTCACAGTTGACTCATCACTACATTGACTCACAGTTGAATCAAAGGCAACTTACCAGGTGCATTCGGCGTGGCATGGATGACGGATCGCCGGGCCACGTGTCTCTGAGTCTGGGCTGCCCTTGCAGACATGATTGTTTGCTTGACTCACAGTTGACTCATCACTACATTGACTCACAGTTGAATCAAAGGCAACTTACCAGGTGCATTCGGCGTGGCATGGATGACGGATCGCCGGGCCACGTGTCTCTGAGTCTGGGCTGCCCTTGCAGACATGATTGTTTGCTTGACTCACAGTTGACTCATCACTACATTGACTCACAGTTGAATCAAAGGCAACTTACCAGGTGCATTCGGCGTGGCATGGATGACGGATCGCCGGGCCACGTGTCTCTGAGTCTGGGCTGCCCTTGCAGACATGATTGTTTGCTTGACTCACAGTTGACTCATCACTACATTGACTCACAGTTGAATCAAAGGCAACTTACCAGGTGCATTCGGCGTGGCATGGATGACGGATCGCCGGGCCACGTGTCTCTGAGTCTGGGCTGCCCTTGCAGACATGATTGTTTGCTTGACTCACAGTTGACTCATCACTACATTGACTCACAGTTGAATCAAAGGCAACTTACCAGGTGCATTCGGCGTGGCATGGATGACGGATCGCCGGGCCACGTGTCTCTGAGTCTGGGCTGCCCTTGCAGACATGATTGTTTGCTTGACTCACAGTTGACTCATCACTACATTGACTCACAGTTGAATCAAAGGCAACTTACCAGGTGCATTCGGCGTGGCATGGATGACGGATCGCCGGGCCACGTGTCTCTGAGTCTGGGCTGCCCTTGCAGACATGATTGTTTGCTTGACTCACAGTTGACTCATCACTACATTGACTCACAGTTGAATCAAAGGCAACTTACCAGGTGCATTCGGCGTGGCATGGATGACGGATCGCCGGGCCACGTGTCTCTGAGTCTGGGCTGCCCTTGCAGACATGATTGTTTGCTTGACTCACAGTTGACTCATCACTACATTGACTCACAGTTGAATCAAAGGCAACTTACCAGGTGCATTCGGCGTGGCATGGATGACGGATCGCCGGGCCACGTGTCTCTGAGTCTGGGCTGCCCTTGCAGACATGATTGTTTGCTTGACTCACAGTTGACTCATCACTACATTGACTCACAGTTGAATCAAAGGCAACTTACCAGGTGCATTCGGCGTGGCATGGATGACGGATCGCCGGGCCACGTGTCTCTGAGTCTGGGCTGCCCTTGCAGACATGATTGTTTGCTTGACTCACAGTTGACTCATCACTACATTGACTCACAGTTGAATCAAAGGCAACTTACCAGGTGCATTCGGCGTGGCATGGATGACGGATCGCCGGGCCACGTGTCTCTGAGTCTGGGCTGCCCTTGCAGACATGATTGTTTGCTTGACTCACAGTTGACTCATCACTACATTGACTCACAGTTGAATCAAAGGCAACTTACCAGGTGCATTCGGCGTGGCATGGATGACGGATCGCCGGGCCACGTGTCTCTGAGTCTGGGCTGCCCTTGCAGACATGATTGTTTGCTTGACTCACAGTTGACTCATCACTACATTGACTCACAGTTGAATCAAAGGCAACTTACCAGGTGCATTCGGCGTGGCATGGATGACGGATCGCCGGGCCACGTGTCTCTGAGTCTGGGCTGCCCTTGCAGACATGATTGTTTGCTTGACTCACAGTTGACTCATCACTACATTGACTCACAGTTGAATCAAAGGCAACTTACCAGGTGCATTCGGCGTGGCATGGATGACGGATCGCCGGGCCACGTGTCTCTGAGTCTGGGCTGCCCTTGCAGACATGATTGTTTGCTTGACTCACAGTTGACTCATCACTACATTGACTCACAGTTGAATCAAAGGCAACTTACCAGGTGCATTCGGCGTGGCATGGATGACGGATCGCCGGGCCACGTGTCTCTGAGTCTGGGCTGCCCTTGCAGACATGATTGTTTGCTTGACTCACAGTTGACTCATCACTACATTGACTCACAGTTGAATCAAAGGCAACTTACCAGGTGCATTCGGCGTGGCATGGATGACGGATCGCCGGGCCACGTGTCTCTGAGTCTGGGCTGCCCTTGCAGACATGATTGTTTGCTTGACTCACAGTTGACTCATCACTACATTGACTCACAGTTGAATCAAAGGCAACTTACCAGGTGCATTCGGCGTGGCATGGATGACGGATCGCCGGGCCACGTGTCTCTGAGTCTGGGCTGCCCTTGCAGACATGATTGTTTGCTTGACTCACAGTTGACTCATCACTACATTGACTCACAGTTGAATCAAAGGCAACTTACCAGGTGCATTCGGCGTGGCATGGATGACGGATCGCCGGGCCACGTGTCTCTGAGTCTGGGCCGCCCTTGCAGACATGATTGTTTGCTTGACTCACAGTTGACTCATCACTACATTGACTCACAGTTGAATCAAAGGCAACTTACCAGGTGCATTCGGCGTGGCATGGATGACGGATCGCCGGGCCACGTGTCTCTGAGTCTGGGCTGCCCTTGCAGACATGATTGTTTGCTTGACTCACAGTTGACTCATCACTACATTGACTCACAGTTGAATCAAAGGCAACTTACCAGGTGCATTCGGCGTGGCATGGATGACGGATCGCCGGGCCACGTGTCTCTGAGTCTGGGCTGCCCTTGCAGACATGATTGTTTGCTTGACTCACAGTTGACTCATCACTACATTGACTCACAGTTGAATCAAAGGCAACTTACCAGGTGCATTCGGCGTGGCATGGATGACGGATCGCCGGGCCACGTGTCTCTGAGTCTGGGCTGCCCTTGCAGACATGATTGTTTGCTTGACTCACAGTTGACTCATCACTACATTGACTCACAGTTGAATCAAAGGCAACTTACCAGGTGCATTCGGCGTGGCATGGATGACGGATCGCCGGGCCACGTGTCTCTGAGTCTGGGCTGCCCTTGCAGACATGATTGTTTGCTTGACTCACAGTTGACTCATCACTACATTGACTCACAGTTGAATCAAAGGCAACTTACCAGGTGCATTCGGCGTGGCATGGATGACGGATCGCCGGGCCACGTGTCTCTGAGTCTGGGCTGCCCTTGCAGACATGATTGTTTGCTTGACTCACAGTTGACTCATCACTACATTGACTCACAGTTGAATCAAAGGCAACTTACCAGGTGCATTCGGCGTGGCATGGATGACGGATCGCCGGGCCACGTGTCTCTGAGTCTGGGCTGCCCTTGCAGACATGATTGTTTGCTTGACTCACAGTTGACTCATCACTACATTGACTCACAGTTGAATCAAAGGCAACTTACCAGGTGCATTCGGCGTGGCATGGATGACGGATCGCCGGGCCACGTGTCTCTGAGTCTGGGCTGCCCTTGCAGACATGATTGTTTGCTTGACTCACAGTTGACTCATCACTACATTGACTCACAGTTGAATCAAAGGCAACTTACCAGGTGCATTCGGCGTGGCATGGATGACGGATCGCCGGGCCACGTGTCTCTGAGTCTGGGCTGCCCTTGCAGACATGATTGTTTGCTTGACTCACAGTTGACTCATCACTACATTGACTCACAGTTGAATCAAAGGCAACTTACCAGGTGCATTCGGCGTGGCATGGATGACGGATCGCCGGGCCACGTGTCTCTGAGTCTGGGCTGCCCTTGCAGACATGATTGTTTGCTTGACTCACAGTTGACTCATCACTACATTGACTCACAGTTGAATCAAAGGCAACTTACCAGGTGCATTCGGCGTGGCATGGATGACGGATCGCCGGGCCACGTGTCTCTGAGTCTGGGCTGCCCTTGCAGACATGATTGTTTGCTTGACTCACAGTTGACTCATCACTACATTGACTCACAGTTGAATCAAAGGCAACTTACCAGGTGCATTCGGCGTGGCATGGATGACGGATCGCCGGGCCACGTGTCTCTGAGTCTGGGCTGCCCTTGCAGACATGATTGTTTGCTTGACTCACAGTTGACTCATCACTACATTGACTCACAGTTGAATCAAAGGCAACTTACCAGGTGCATTCGGCGTGGCATGGATGACGGATCGCCGGGCCACGTGTCTCTGAGTCTGGGCTGCCCTTGCAGACATGATTGTTTGCTTGACTCACAGTTGACTCATCACTACATTGACTCACAGTTGAATCAAAGGCAACTTACCAGGTGCATTCGGCGTGGCATGGATGACGGATCGCCGGGCCACGTGTCTCTGAGTCTGGGCTGCCCTTGCAGACATGATTGTTTGCTTGACTCACAGTTGACTCATCACTACATTGACTCACAGTTGAATCAAAGGCAACTTACCAGGTGCATTCGGCGTGGCATGGATGACGGATCGCCGGGCCACGTGTCTCTGAGTCTGGGCTGCCCTTGCAGACATGATTGTTTGCTTGACTCACAGTTGACTCATCACTACATTGACTCACAGTTGAATCAAAGGCAACTTACCAGGTGCATTCGGCGTGGCATGGATGACGGATCGCCGGGCCACGTGTCTCTGAGTCTGGGCTGCCCTTGCAGACATGATTGTTTGCTTGACTCACAGTTGACTCATCACTACATTGACTCACAGTTGAATCAAAGGCAACTTACCAGGTGCATTCGGCGTGGCATGGATGACGGATCGCCGGGCCACGTGTCTCTGAGTCTGGGCTGCCCTTGCAGACATGATTGTTTGCTTGACTCACAGTTGACTCATCACTACATTGACTCACAGTTGAATCAAAGGCAACTTACCAGGTGCATTCGGCGTGGCATGGATGACGGATCGCCGGGCCACGTGTCTCTGAGTCTGGGCTGCCCTTGCAGACATGATTGTTTGCTTGACTCACAGTTGACTCATCACTACATTGACTCACAGTTGAATCAAAGGCAACTTACCAGGTGCATTCGGCGTGGCATGGATGACGGATCGCCGGGCCACGTGTCTCTGAGTCTGGGCTGCCCTTGCAGACATGATTGTTTGCTTGACTCACAGTTGACTCATCACTACATTGACTCACAGTTGAATCAAAGGCAACTTACCAGGTGCATTCGGCGTGGCATGGATGACGGATCGCCGGGCCACGTGTCTCTGAGTCTGGGCTGCCCTTGCAGACATGATTGTTTGCTTGACTCACAGTTGACTCATCACTACATTGACTCACAGTTGAATCAAAGGCAACTTACCAGGTGCATTCGGCGTGGCATGGATGACGGATCGCCGGGCCACGTGTCTCTGAGTCTGGGCTGCCCTTGCAGACATGATTGTTTGCTTGACTCACAGTTGACTCATCACTACATTGACTCACAGTTGAATCAAAGGCAACTTACCAGGTGCATTCGGCGTGGCATGGATGACGGATCGCCGGGCCACGTGTCTCTGAGTCTGGGCTGCCCTTGCAGACATGATTGTTTGCTTGACTCACAGTTGACTCATCACTACATTGACTCACAGTTGAATCAAAGGCAACTTACCAGGTGCATTCGGCGTGGCATGGATGACGGATCGCCGGGCCACGTGTCTCTGAGTCTGGGCTGCCCTTGCAGACATGATTGTTTGCTTGACTCACAGTTGACTCATCACTACATTGACTCACAGTTGAATCAAAGGCAACTTACCAGGTGCATTCGGCGTGGCATGGATGACGGATCGCCGGGCCACGTGTCTCTGAGTCTGGGCTGCCCTTGCAGACATGATTGTTTGCTTGACTCACAGTTGACTCATCACTACATTGACTCACAGTTGAATCAAAGGCAACTTACCAGGTGCATTCGGCGTGGCATGGATGACGGATCGCCGGGCCACGTGTCTCTGAGTCTGGGCTGCCCTTGCAGACATGATTGTTTGCTTGACTCACAGTTGACTCATCACTACATTGACTCACAGTTGAATCAAAGGCAACTTACCAGGTGCATTCGGCGTGGCATGGATGACGGATCGCCGGGCCACGTGTCTCTGAGTCTGGGCTGCCCTTGCAGACATGATTGTTTGCTTGACTCACAGTTGACTCATCACTACATTGACTCACAGTTGAATCAAAGGCAACTTACCAGGTGCATTCGGCGTGGCATGGATGACGGATCGCCGGGCCACGTGTCTCTGAGTCTGGGCTGCCCTTGCAGACATGATTGTTTGCTTGACTCACAGTTGACTCATCACTACATTGACTCACAGTTGAATCAAAGGCAACTTACCAGGTGCATTCGGCGTGGCATGGATGACGGATCGCCGGGCCACGTGTCTCTGAGTCTGGGCTGCCCTTGCAGACATGATTGTTTGCTTGACTCACAGTTGACTCATCACTACATTGACTCACAGTTGAATCAAAGGCAACTTACCAGGTGCATTCGGCGTGGCATGGATGACGGATCGCCGGGCCACGTGTCTCTGAGTCTGGGCTGCCCTTGCAGACATGATTGTTTGCTTGACTCACAGTTGACTCATCACTACATTGACTCACAGTTGAATCAAAGGCAACTTACCAGGTGCATTCGGCGTGGCATGGATGACGGATCGCCGGGCCACGTGTCTCTGAGTCTGGGCTGCCCTTGCAGACATGATTGTTTGCTTGACTCACAGTTGACTCATCACTACATTGACTCACAGTTGAATCAAAGGCAACTTACCAGGTGCATTCGGCGTGGCATGGATGACGGATCGCCGGGCCACGTGTCTCTGAGTCTGGGCTGCCCTTGCAGACATGATTGTTTGCTTGACTCACAGTTGACTCATCACTACATTGACTCACAGTTGAATCAAAGGCAACTTACCAGGTGCATTCGGCGTGGCATGGATGACGGATCGCCGGGCCACGTGTCTCTGAGTCTGGGCTGCCCTTGCAGACATGATTGTTTGCTTGACTCACAGTTGACTCATCACTACATTGACTCACAGTTGAATCAAAGGCAACTTACCAGGTGCATTCGGCGTGGCATGGATGACGGATCGCCGGGCCACGTGTCTCTGAGTCTGGGCTGCCCTTGCAGACATGATTGTTTGCTTGACTCACAGTTGACTCATCACTACATTGACTCACAGTTGAATCAAAGGCAACTTACCAGGTGCATTCGGCGTGGCATGGATGACGGATCGTCGGGCCACGTGTCTCTGAGTCTGGGCTGCCCTTGCAGACATGATTGTTTGCTGCCTCTCCATGCGCTCAGCTCAGCTTCTGCTGCCTGTAAGTATGAGGTACCGCTAAGAGGACACCACATAACTTTGTGATGGCCATCAGATGAAAACATCTCAATATCAATATTCAAGATGTCCCAACCAACTGCAGAGTGAGCATCAGAAAGAGGAGTGGAGCAAAGAAGGGCACGGCATTGCATCACTGTGTGCGGTCTTGTTATCAGAAAAAAACGAAGTGTATGCCAAAGCATCACTGCATGCATCCTTCTTGTTGTACTTCCTCCGAGCGTGCACAGAAAAAAAAAAAACAAAACAAAACAAAACAAAAAACAACAGGCACCCGTGTAAAATCGGTCATGTGAAAAAATACATGTTCCCTGTCTTACCCTGTTCAAGCTCGCCCTGTGCCTTACTCTTACCTGGAAATCTCTGACTCACCCTGGCAAATGGGTCGCTGCAGAATTTGGAAATATGGCCCTTGCGCCCGCACCTGGTGGGATGTGAGGGACAACATGGGGAGGTGGATAAAGGGGTGTAGGGGCGGCAGCGGGCAGGGGTGGGGGTGGGGGACGATACTTTGGTGCACGATCAGACCAAGCGTCATCCTGGGCAAATGGGTCGTTGCAGAATTTGGAGATATGGCCCTTGCGACCACACCTAATGTGGAGGGAGTAACCAGCACAGGGGATTGGGTTGGGAGGGGTGGGCGTGGGAGGGGAGCAGGGTTGGCAGGTGCTGCAAATGCTGTAGGTGCCTTGATTATCGGTACCCTAAACCCTGAACCCAGGGGATACTGCACGTACTTGTGGCAGGAGACGTTGCGGCAGTTGCGATGCAGATGGCCCGTCCGGCTGCAGATGCTGCAGGTGCTGCAAATGCTGAAGGTGCTGCAAATGCTGAAGGTGCTGCAAATGCTGAAGGTGCTGCAATTGCTGCACCTGCCTTTTGAGTCAAGAAGGGCAGCAGACGTACATGTGGCAGGAGACAATGTGGAAGCTGCGTTGGAGATGACCCGTCTGGCCACAGATGCTGAAGGTGACGCATATGCTGAAGGTGCCTTACTAAAAAGCTAAGTCATAAACCCTAAACTCGAGGAATAGAGCACATACTTGTGGCAGGAGGCGTTGCGGCAGTTGCGCTGCAGATGGCCCGTCTGGCCGCAGGTGCTGCAGGTGGAGCAAATGCTGATGGTGCCTTAATCACCAGCTAAACCTTCAACCCTAAACGGAATAAGGGCACCCACTTGTGGCAGGAAACGTTGTGGCATGGGGTTGCAGATGGCCCGTCTGGCCGCATGTGCTGCAGGTGCCTTAAATACCAGCTAAACCCGAAACCCTAATCCCAGAAGATACTGCTGCATGTACTTGTGGCAGGAGACGTTGCGGCAGTTGCGCTGCAGATGACCCGTCTGGCCGCAGATGCTGCAGGTGCTGCAAATGGTGCACGTGCCTTTTGAGTCAGGTTACAAGCTACCTCGTGCTGCATATGCATGGGGTACTCAGCAGTACTGCACGTACTTGTGGCAGGAGACGTTGCGGCAGTTGCGTTGAAGGTGGCCCGTCTGCCCGCAGATGCTGCAGGTGACGCCTGCTGTGCATTCCCACGCCATGTGCCCCCGGCTACTCCCCCCACCCACGTGCACGGCAAGAGGTGCACAAAAAGAGAGGGAGTGGAGAAAAGTTGCAGCAGAGAGGGATGAGAGAAAGGAAGGGTTGATTGGTCGTCATTAAACGTGTGCCTTCCCATGCCATGTACCCCCGGCTACTTCCCCAACCCACGTGCATGATGAAATGTGAAAGAAAAAAAGGTGCACAACAGAAGAGCGTGCAGAAACGGGGGGGGGGGGGGGGGGGGGAAAGGGAGGTGCGAATTCAGGGATACGGAGGTGAGTGATGAGAAAGGGAATGCGAGAAAGGGGAGGAGATAGGGAGTGAGAGCGGGAACGTAATTTGGGATGAGATAGGGAGGATGGGAGCTCGATTGTGATTGGGGATCGGGATGAGCAGGGAATGAGAGTGGGAATGAGTGAGGGTATGAGAGAAGGATGAGACGGAGGGAGATGGAGAAGGGGTGAGAGCGGGGATGAGAGGGGAGAGGGGGTATGAGAGGATGAGAGAGGGAGGGTGCAGAGAATGCGAAAAAACGGAGACACATCGAAGCGACGAAAGAGAGGCGATGACAAGAGAGTGGGAGACGTAGAAAGAGGGATGCGGTGGGGGAATAGGATGTCACAATATTCGTTATAAACTTGTACGCACCCGTTGCATTTGAAGCACGTCTTGATGTTACAGTCCCTGGATAGATGACCTAATCGGCCACATCGATGACACGACGAAATCGCATCCATGGCGCCCGCCGCCTCCGCGTGTTACAGTTAACTCAGAGCGGCGCCGCGATTAGCGGTAAAATTACAGTGGCCGCTGCGGTAACTTCAGGACGTCTAAGGGGAGCGGACGCTGCCGCCGTGCCTCCGTGTTTGACGATCAACTCACAGCGGCCGCCGCTAGAGAGGGATCAACTACCGAAATTTCAGGAATCATGCAAGCGGATCAACTACCACGGCTTTGGGGGCTTCTAGATACGCCACAATCGCACGTACGTGCCTTGTTCTACTCGGGTTCCGAGGCACTTTCTGCGAACGAAATCCTAAAAACGAGCGAATTTCTTTTCTTCTACAGTGAGCCCTAGACCAGCTGATTCTTGACAGGACCTTCGGGTCCGTGTTTACAAAAATCAAAAGGGAGATTATACGGGCAGTCACAATTAAGCCCGTTTTATCACGTTTGGTCACACGGGTGTCACGAACAGTCACAGTACAGTAGATTTCTATCGCGGGTGATCACAGTGCTATCACGGATGGTCACACCTCGCCTCTAAAAGCTCGATGAAACGATAATAACTAATTTGAAACCACAAAGGAAACTGTAGAGATTTTGGGGAATCCCAATCTTGATTGCTTGTTACCTCGCGCATGATTCTAGCCTGACATTTAGTGGACTGAAGGAAAAAAATAAACCCCTATAGGATGGCACGTCCTTCGGGAGGCATCAACCCTAAACACCATGCGACAAGGTGTTTAGGGTTGATGCATCCCGAATTAAATCCCATCCGAATGGGTTTTAGTTTTTTTTGTCTTGGAAACAGAAATTGCCCTTCGAGTTTCACCCGTCTAAAAGTGATATTCTTAGGGACATTATGCATCATTCGAACAGTGGACAATCGAATAGTAACAAGAATTTGCAGATGTTTTTAACGAGTTACCGAGAGTTGTCGCGAAACTATTTCGTAATACTACGGACAAAACGGTGCGCGCGAGAGAACTTTTCCTGAATCCCTACAGTGACTTAAGTAGTTTGAACTTTCTATCGACCGTTTCAATGAGTGACCGAACGTGCTAGCTTTTCTGGGCGAGGTGTGACCATCCGTGATAGCACTGTGATCACCCGAGATAGAAGTCTACTGTACTGTGACTGTTCGTGATACCCCTGTGACCAAACGTGATAAACCGGGCTTAATTGTGACTGCCCATATAATTTCCCAAATCAAAACGCCAGAAACGACAGGTGGTTCAGATATTTGAAAACCTCCTGAAGTTTTCTTACACGGGATTTCGCACAACTCACGGAATTACAAATTCCAAAACGCGGTGTGTGAATCCAGAGGGGTCGATTTTTGAATTAGGTGGCCATGCTGGGGTTGGGATGATATACCTCAGCCAACGGAAAACGCCGCCCGATTTCGCGGTTGCGATAGGACAACGGACCCCCTCGGGCGTGACGAACCCCCGACGACCTCCGAGTGGCAAACTGGGGCGAGCTGGCAGTCCTCCCGGCCAAAGGAGGCCTCGGGATTGTCGACAACCTGACGACCTCGGATTTCGCTGAGAAAAACCCGAGAAGGATATCTCAGCGGACAAAAAACAGCAGCTCGACACGTCAAGCGTCGAGCCGCGATTACTGCCACGCGGCCTAGTAGGGACGATCACGATCGTCCCTTTTAATCGCGGGGTGCCACGACAGCCACGACGTGGCCACGCGTCGCACCACGGGTCAACATTTCTTGCGCGGGAACACTGTCAGTAGAGCTGCACTGTGAGATCCCCGATCGATCCTAGGGAAGGGTTACAGGCTCGTTGTCCTGGGGGGTTATGGGCGCACTGACCCGCTACTTAACAAGCCCTTTTATCCCAGTGGTCTAGTGACTGGGATTCTGACATGGTATCAGAGCGGTCTCGGGTTCGAATCCCGGTGTATGCACATGTAGGCCGTTGCCACTGTGCTCAGTCCTGGGCCTCCCAGTGTGGGGGGGTGTCAGTAGAGCTGCACTGTGAGATCCCCGATCGATCCTAGGGAAGGGTTACAGGCTCGTTGTCCTGGGGGGTTATGGGCGCACTGACCCGCTACTTAACAAGCCCTTTTATCCCAGTGGTCTAGTGACTGGGATTCTGACAAACACCTCCCGCCGATTAAAAAAATGTCGGCGACGTCCACGCGGCGAAATCCGACTAGCTAGTGCATGTACAGGTGTCGAGCACCTAGGGAGCCAAAGATCGCGGGAACCAATTTCCCGCCGCGTTTAGGAATGTCGGTGTCGCCTACAGATCCAACCGCAGCTTCACGTCCACGCGGCGTAATCCGATCGGTCCCTAAGATGGCTAGGTGAGGCGAATCCAACACCCTGTGAATGTCGGCGTCGACCAACGGGATGACACGCGGGACTGCACATGTCGATAACGGATGCGCGGGAAAGCCGGCCGCTACGGCATTTCTGGAGAGTTGAACAAGTGATTGGTCTAGGCCACGTGGCTCTCGCGCAATCCACCGTGGAATGGCCCCGGCGGGGGGCTCTTTGAGTGCAGAGCGGCGTGAAACTAGACATGCACTGACGTTGGCACGTCAGACACATGCATAGCGGCGCACGCAAAGAGGGTTGCGTGGAGCGCGGCAGGTGCGGAGTCGCTCGCAACCATACTCCTCCTTGACCATGCGCAAGGTCCACATTCTGCCTGTCTGTTTGTGTTCCTTCCCTCGTATTGCGTGCGCTCTCTGGCACTTAGAATTCTCGCCACCCTCACTTTCTTCACGTGTCTAGGTTACTCGAGCGCCGACTTCACGGTCTCGTTGGCACAGTGCGCGTCGACCTGGCAGAGACGTACCAGGTCGGTGTTGAACTCGACGACCGGTCGTCGACGTCGCCGTAGGGTTCGAATAGATCTACCGACCGACCAAGACGGCCCAACACCACCTTACTGAGACGACGACGCATGGCCAGAGGACGGCCTAGTGCCCAACAGCCGCAACCCATCCCACCTCCCGCCGATACAGTAGACGCCGACATCAAATCACAGCTGGAACGTGCAGAGATCGCCGCTGAGGTAGAAGCACTTGAGAGGGAATTCGAGCTTGACGCCCGCGCGACCCGCAGGGCGTACACAGCTCCAGTGACTCAGTACCGTCTATGGTGGTCCAACCTTTACCTCGCACAGGGACCATGGTAGAGCAACCAACGGGCGGCCACATGGCCGACGTCGACATGTCCGACGTTGGTCCCCCAACCGGCAACAATCCGACCTCTACCCCGGAAGAGACGCTGAAGTTGCTATACGGTCTTGACGCACTGACTCAGATTCCAGAAGGGGAGTTCACCAAGGACATTCCCCCACCGCCGATAGGGGAGTTTACGAGCAAGTCGACCCCGACGCAAGATGGACAGCGTGGACCTTCGTCGGTGCCGCCCGACGCTGAAAACCAGGGTGATGACGACGACGACGAAGAGAGCGACGACGAATACGACGAGCGTCCTCCGCGTAGCACGAATCCGCGCACCTTGGAAGAACGCCTCAGGCGGGAGTTTGAATACATAGATGACATGCTCGAACAGGACGAGAAGGAGGACGAGCAGGACATGGCGATGCCACGCGAGCAGTGGAGGGCGGCAGACTTCGTAGTGGACGACATGGTTTACGCGTGCGTCGACGTGCTCGTCATGGATGCCCTACGCCACCTACAAACCTTGGAGAAAAAGAGTACGCTAAGGCTGTACACCTCGTGGATCTACCACTACAAGAGGTGGGCGGCGAAGATGCTGAAGCAAATACGCGACAAGCTTCCCCAGGAGCACCGACTTAGGCACGACGACGAGATTGGCCACTACATCCGCGCAAACAAGAAGAAGGATTGGGACAACGAGGTCGAGGTCCCCCGGAAGTACATCTGGCTGCACGGCCCTAGGGTCACCGAAACCCGGCTGCGCGCCTACGTGAAGTACATGAGCCGTGAGTGTAACCTCCTCTCTAAGCCGATCGAGGAGGGGACCAATGCCACGCAAACCGCGCATGTGCAAGCGACAACGGTGCACACGCTCCTCGGGCGCATAAAGGCATGCCAGATGGCGGCGAGGGTGGAGGCGACGCTGTACCGGGAGAAGGAGCTGGGCATCATGCGGGAGATCTCGGTGGTCAGATCGGAGGTGCGGTTCAACGTCCGCACCAAGAACGAGAGGGACCTCAAGTAAGTTGGTCGACACCGCCAACCTCAGTCCTCGTCACGCTGAAGTCGACGCCGCACCAACTAACAATACACAGTGGCTTTGTGTGCAGGAATTGTGCCGACCGTCGACGCGGCACCATCGGCGATACCTACACCGCCGAACAGTTCCGCCAGATCATGATGAAGGTGCCGCCGACATGGGCGGCGGCGGCGTGGAACCCGCGGGAAAGCACTCCTTCGCAAATGTTCTGGAGATTCCGGCTCATCAAGGTGCTCACGCTACTCTCGCACCACTCTCTCCTGCGCGGCGCCAGCATCCGCGAGATCACCCTCCCCGACATCTTCTTGTACCAACTGGCGAGCTCCTCGTCGGTGAACCCGGAGAACCAGCCGGTCGTCATGGTGGTCGCCGCGCGTAACTCGAAGACTTCCAAGGATGCCCGTCTTCAGCAGAGCTATGCGACGCGACACCTGGAAGCGGAGTTGTGCGCCGTCGGCGAGACCGGCCAGTGGTTGCACTTCATCCTCGACCAGATCGGTCAGTTCTCCGGCGTCGACTTCCTTCCGCCGCTTGACACCACCGAACGCGAACGCTGGTACAAGAAGCACCTCTTCTTCGCCTGCAACTACAAGGAGCAAGACGAGCTCTCCGCCGCCAGCCACCAACGTTGGACGCGGCAGATGTGGACGACCAACAAAGTGTTCTGCAAGCGGAACGTGCACGCCGCACGCGCCTGAGGTGCGCAGGAGCTAGCCATCGACGGGACGCCTCACGCCGAGATCGCCGAGCTGGGACACTGGGCTCTCGACAAGATGACGAGTGCTTACATCACAGCCATTCCTGTGGGGGTTGTGATGAGGAAGGCCGGCTACTCGGGCTGCAAGCAAGACTACTTCTTGGGGCGCAGCAGGGTGGAACCCTCCGACAAGCTCAAGGACATCATCGCCGAGCACATCTTCCCTGGCGTGGATGCTCTGCTGCGCGATGTATGTTATGCGACGCCGACAATGTCATTTTGTCGCCATGGCGGAAAGTGTCTACCCAAGACCCTACTAACCCACGTCACTTGCCGACTTGCAGGCGGAAACGCGTGCTGTCAATGGGAGCGACGCCGACAAAGCCGCCGTGCACTTCTGGCGTACCCTCCTGATGTTCCGCCGCATCGTCGCCGAGGACCTCGCGGTGAAGCTCGTCCGCACACCGTGGCACCCGTACGTCCAAGGTTCCAAACTCTGCCGGATTGCCCTCTTTCAGCACTGGGCGAAAAGGGACGAGGCAGTCGACACCGAAACAATCAACAAGCGCCGGGACCCGACCCTGATTCAGCCAGAGGTGAGATGTCGATGATGTCGGCGTCGACCTCGTACGAGTGAATTTTAAACTCTTTTCGCCGTCCCGCCTACCACTGCAGGAAATCTCTGTCCGAATGGACACCGAGTACCATAACATGTCCCTCAAGGAGACGCTGAAGTACGAGAGGGAGCGCTCCGCGGTCGAGAAGATCGATCTTCAGGATGAGATCGAGAAGCGCGACGATACTATCGCGACGCTGACCCCCGAGTTCACCCGTCTCACCGAGGCACTCCGTGTGTCAGAGGCACGGAGGATGCCGGCAGCGCCGCCGTCAACGAACGAGCAAGCGCCGAGCGAGGGTGGCTCCGCGGATTCGGCAAATACGGGGGATCCAGCCAAGAAACGGGATGAGAAACCCTCGAAACCCCCACAGACGGTCGACGAGGCTCGTTACGAGCTTAACGTGGTGCAACCCTGGCGGGAGGCAACGACCGTGAGGGACGCTTGGCGCCTCTGGAACTCCACCACCGCCGATGACACAAGGAGCACACAATATGAAGGTGCGCCGCATGCTGAAGGCCATGGATGCAGTGCGCCTTCTTCGCTCGAGCGACGGTGATGCCGACACCGAAGCCGTCGTCGCTGCACTGAATAAGATCGCGGCGCTGGGCATTGGGACCTTCTGCGATGCCCTCACGGTGCTCAAACCGGAAACGGCACCGACGTACTCCAAGCCTGGCACGGGAGTCAAGGGGCTGGGCCCCAAGGTGGTCGCGAAGCTACGTCTCGCCTGTGCGCTGGTGGCGCTCAACATGAAGCCGAGAACTTGGGTCGCCGACCTGTTTCCAGACACCTGGGAGGAGCAGTGGCCGAAGACCGTGGCCGACATGGCCAAGCAGACCGCACCTGTGCAGCATCCTCCGACGAAGCGCAAGAAGGCGGCATGAAGACCTTTGGAGCATATGCGTTTGCGTAGCTTGCTGATGCTTTAATTGTTGTCGATTTAAACAAACCATACTGCTTTTATTGTTCGGGAAGTTGGTGAAACAACACGACCCTAAGGCACATAACACGGCCCATGCTAACCTATATGATCCAACCCGAGTATACCTGCGTAGAGCCACACCCTCAATGTCGACAGCCACCGCACGACGCCGATGTGTTGACGGACTCCGACCTATACGCCGGCAATTATGTGAGTGCGCAGTTCTGAGGGTAGTGATGTGGTCGACATCGCCGACGATGTTGACGGACTCCGATATATCTGCCGACAAGGTTTATCGCCGGGTAGCATGTTAGTGTGCAATTCTGTGGGTAGTGATCAGGTCGACATCACCGACAAGGGTTCTAGTTACATGCACTACCAAAAAGTTACATGCACAACCACATAAGCAAACAAAAACAAAAAAAGAACTACGCAATCCGCGCCGCCCAGACCAACAAGATTATACACCCTAGCGCTCGCTCCGCGAGCCGACTACGCCGCCGTGCTGTCCTTGCCCTTCCTGCCCTTCTTCCCCTTCTTCCCCGTGCTGTTCTTGCCCTGCTTGCCCCTCTGCCCCTTCCTCCCCCTGTGTTCAATATCGTGCTCCATCTGCGCGTCACACGGCACCGCGATGCCGATCTCTTCCAGTTTCGGCCCGGCGATGGGGCACATTCCCCAGAACGCCATGGTCTCCACCATCGCTCTAGCCATCACGTCGGCTTCGACTTCAACCTCCACCCCCGGGTAGGCCCTTTGCAGAGCGAGACTCTGCAGCGCCGGCGCGACGTTGTGCGCAACCTTCCCGAGGGGTTGCTCCCTGTCGATCTCGACCTCCAGCACCGCCTGCATGACCTTCAAGAAGACACCGGCGGTCGTCTCGCTCGCACCGACCACCATCGCCGCCGCCTTCCCTTCGCCCACAGCATCGACCACCTGGGCGTCGTCGTTCTCGACTAAGCACCACACGGCGCAAGCGGAGGGTGACCAGGCTTGTGCCGCCATCTCCGTCTTCTCATCCGTGTCTCCCTCCTTCCTCGCCGCGCTCGCAGCGACCTTCCCATACGCAGCGCACATGGACACGCGGGCAATCATGGCCGACATCATAGCATCCGCCTTCTCCTGGCCTTCCTTCGTGTCGGCGACGACGGGGACCAGATCGCCGGCAAGAGCGCGTCGTGGTGCGTATCTCCTGAGCTCTTGTACGCTCGATACTTGCCGAGAATATCATCGAACCTGTCACTCAATCACACAAAACCGGGCGACCATTAGTGACTCCGACATAGTCATCATCACTCGGCCGACCACAACGCCGACTTACCGTGTTTTTGGAAGGTACGCGCCCTGTGCCCATATCACCGTCCACATCCCTGTCCGCAGGATCTTGACCTCCTCCCACACGTTCCTCCACTTCTCCATCTTGGTTTCCTCCAAGTTGGTGAGCTCGTCCATGAGGATCTTGCTGACGTAACCGCCGTAGACCATGTACGCAATCGAGTGCAGGTACGCCAGCTCCATCTTCTCGCGCGACTTGCTGATGTACCGATTCACGCCGAGCACCTTAATCTCGCCCACCCACCCTAGCCCGTCGCCCGAGCTGTCGTGGCGGATGCCATGACCCTTCCGTCCTTTCTCCTTCTCCTCCTTCTCCTTCTCCTTCTTCTCCTCCTTCTCCTTCTCCTTCTTCTCCTCCTTCTCCTTCTCCTTCTCCGCCTTCTCCTTCCCTTTCTTCGCCGACGTACCCTCGCCGACCGACTTCTCCTCATGATTCTCCTCCTCCTTCTCCTTCCCTTTCTCCGCCGACTTCTCCTTCGATTTCTCCTCCGCCTTCTCCTTCGTCGCCGACGTCGCCCGTGTTTTCCTCTGTGAGCTCGCCCTCCCTTTCCCTGAGTCGGCCTTCCCCTTTCGTTTCGACTTTCCCTCGCCGACAGCCTCGGTGGTCGTCTTTGGCTCCACTGAACCACCGGGGAGACTCGCCGAGGGCTCCACATGCGCCGTGTCCGGGATGGCCAGAGCAGGGGGGGGGGGGCGGGGCGTTTTACCGCTTCCAACAGGTCCTGTATGGCAGCGATTTCGGCGTCGTTGTGGCCTTTCGGCGCCTGTGCAGGGGCAACGACTCCGCCGGTGGCTAGCGCTTCCCTCACGCCCTTCTCCGCCGCCGCATCGACAACAGCTGCACCGGATGTGGGTGCAGCCACGTTTACCGACGCCGGCGTCGCGCTTGATACGGCTTCCGGCTGAGTCCGTGTTGGCGCTGCCGCACTACGTGCGCCTAACCGGGTGCGAAGCAATGCGGACTTTGGGTCCGCTGGAGGACGGCCGGCGAGCAGAGGCGCGGTAGGTGGGGCTCTGGACGCTGTGGCGGTGACATGCGGAGTGACCGAAGGACGTGCAGTTTCGGCGGGGGCGGCGTCGACCAAGGGAGGCTGCTGCACATCCCGGCGATGGGCCTCCATGCGGTGGAGCATTTCCCTGAGCGCGTTCGCCGCTGCGGGCTCCTTAGTGGCATCCTTCGCGTCGCCCTTGGCGGTAGACGGGCCTGCTGGAGCTGGAGTAGCCGCAAGGGCCGGCCCCTTGTTGTTGGCGGTGGACGGGCCGACAGGCGCGCTGCTAGCCGCAGGGGGTTTACGGGGAATCGACGTGGTCCCCGCCACCCCGACAGACGGTCCCTTGACGGTTCTGGCGCCGCCATCTTTCGCCGTTTGAGCGGGTGGGATCTCCTTGTCGGCGACCAAGGGCGAGGATGTTGGTCCAGCGTCTTGAGCGGCAACCTCGTCGGCAGGGCCCCCATCTGCACTCCCGATTCCATCGCCCTTGCTGTGCGACCTTAAAACCTTGGCCCCGTTCTTCTTGAGCTGGTCGACCACGCTCTGACCTCCAGCCCGCGAGCCGCCTGGCCCCACCTTGCCGACGCCGCGGCTTCCATCGGCTCCCTTGCTCCGCTTCACGCTCGTCGCGTCCTCTCCGCCGCCCGCCCTTTTCTGGCCCTGCTTGTCGGCCTCCCTTCGCGCCGCGGGATCGGCGTCATTGGCCGACGGCGACGACCCACGCCGACCAGGCGCCACATTGCCGATCACCTCGGTCATGAGCTTTAACCCGGACGCAACAAACGACTGCTGTGTGGCCTCCGTCACCGCCTTCAACACTTCCGCCTTGAACGACTTCATCTGCTCGTCCGGGAAGGCTGGCGTGGGCTGCGGCGGGGGCGGCGGCGGCACGGCGATGTTGCGAGTTACCGCGGCGGCAATGTTGGTCTGCGCGGCGGCTAGGTGCTTCGAGATGTAGTCCTCCAAACCCAGCTTCGCACCGTCCACCACCGCTTCCACGTGGTCGGCCAGGGTGTTGACCGCCTTCGCACGTTCAACTGCCATAAACCCCTCCAGATCGTCGAGTTCGTCCAACCACTTCGACGTCTTTACGGCGTATTGCTTCATCGCCTCCCATGCGTCGCCCATGTTGGCGGTGATGTTGTCCGTGACGGTTGTCGACATGGACAAGGTCGCGTCTAGCAGCCGACTCGCCGCCTTCTGGTCGGAGACGGCGACCTGGTCGGCCAACTTCTTGAGCTTGTCGATCAGTGCACGTGCCCCCAACGCAAACCTGTCCACCTGACCCTTCTCCTCTCCGAGCACCTTCTCCAGACGGGCATTTTCTGCCGTCAACCGCCTGTTCTCTTGTCGCAGCTGCTCGACGACGTCCAGCGGTGCCTGCCGAGTAGATGCGGAGGAACCGGGATGACCGCGCGCCGCCTTCTTCTTCCTTGACCGCTCCCCCACGGCCTTCCCCGCGGTGGCCTCGGTAGGCCCTTCCATGCCCGTCAACTTCGTGGCCGCGACGGTATCCCCTTCTCCACCGGCCTCGAGGTCGACAACTTCCTTCGCGTGGGGATCCACATCGCCGACCACGACCTTCTCACTCCCCCCGTGCGCCGCCTCCACGCCGACTTTCTCCTCGTCGACAGCCTCTTCTCCCTCGTTCACAACATCCGCCGACCTCCCACCCCCCCCATGAGCCGCCTCCATGCCGACTTTCTGCTCGTCGGCATCCTCCACTCCTTCGTTCACAACATCCGCCGACCTCCCACCCGTTTCCGCTGCTCCCTCGTACTCCACCTCCATGACCTCCCACTCGACCTCTACCTCCTGCTCCCCCTCTTGCTCCTCCTCCGCCGCGCCCCCCCCCTCCTCCTCCTTCTCCTCCTCCTCCTCCTCCTCGTCCTCCTCCTCGTCCTCCTCCTCGTCCTCCTCCTCCTCCTTCTCCTCCTCCTCCTCCTCCTCCTCCTCCTCCTCCTCCTCCTCCTCCTCCTCCTCCTCACGAAAACCCTGGTTTTCCTCTTCCTGATCCTCGTTATCGTCCTGGTGCTTCTCCGCGGTCCCAGTCACCGCCCTTCCTGCCTCCTCATCGGCCTTGTCGACGCCGCCGCCGGGCTCTCCGATCGAAGTCCCACGCGCATCATCGACGGGGTGGGCGACACCTACTGCTTGGGATGCCGACGGGGGCTCCTCGCTGTCGTTGTCACAGGCGTCGGCAGCAACTCCGACATGGCCCGACCGTTTCAGAGCGACGTGCTCCTTGATGAAGGTTATCATCGCACTCTGCAGCCCCTTCAACCCCGAAACGTTGACCTTGTCCATGCTGGTCGTACTGCGACGGAGGGCGCCGGTCAGGAGATCTATCCTCCTCACCACCCAGCACAACGCGCTCATTGCTAGCAGGCCGGAGCCCGCGTTCCCGTCCTGGACGACGTCGGGCACTTTCTGCATTCAACGGTTCAGAGCGCAAGGATGAGCATCGAGCAAGGATGACACACGATGGGACGGTAAATCGTTCGGAACTCACATCTCGAAGGGGTTCATCGCAGTCGGCGAGCCTGTCCTCAACCTCTTCATCGGAAGGCTTCGGCCACTCCCACGTCCTACCGTCGCGGCCCAGCTCGGCCAGTACCGCCGCCCGGAAAAACCTGAAGCAACAATGGCACAGATAGTCGGTAAGCATGGTTTACGCTGCGCGGCGAAATGGCATGCGTCGTCGACTACACTATCGAGCTCACTTCAGCACGCGGATTGCCTCGTCGCGGTGCCACTGCTTCACGGTCTGCGGGTCCACGTGCTGGATCGACGTCCTGATCTTCTCCCCCCCGGCCTTCAACAAGTCGCTGGGGTAAATGATGACAACGATGCTGCATTGTGCTCCTGGAAGCGGTGCGATGCTGCACAGGCAAGGCACGACGACGTCGTTCAGAACAGAGCACCGACATAGGATGCATGGCACAACGTGACGACTTCGAACCAGCTCACCTCGAATGCAGGGGGATAACCGCTACGTCGGCGTCGAAAACTGTCGCAAAACATGTGTGGTCGCCCTGACCCATCGCCGCCCTGACCCATCGCCGCCCGAAGCCGGCCGAGTCCTATCGACCACAATCGCATCTTGGTCTGCGCCGCGCGAGTCCATGCGTGCCTGCACGCGACATGGGTATTAGAAGGGAGTGAGGAGGTGCAACCCTGTGCCGACTACCGGTGAAATCGGGGTTCAAGGTAAGCCGGAATCGTAAAGTCGGCGTCAACCTGAAGTGAACTAAACCCTAACCTCGTAGCGCCACCCTAGACGTGGGACAACCCTAACACCGATGCTGCGTCGACCAGCAAGGACACCAGAGGTCGACGCCGACATCACCATACGGAGACTCACTTGAGGCCGAATCCCAAGCAACGGGCGTTGAACTCTAGCCTATGGTCTACGAGGACAGCGTAGTCGTGCTCCTCGAACTTGGAAGTGAGCCCTCTACCCAGGTCGAGATACAGAGGGAAGTCCTGCGAAGTCGGCGCCGCTTCGCCGGCTTTCGGGTCGGCCGCCATGGCGGGGAAGGGAATTGGCTACAGGCTAAGGGACGAGAACGTGGGAGTAAGGAAGGCGCAGAGCTGGGAAAAAAATGGAAAGAGAAACGAGATGCCGAAAATGAGGAGCGATGCCTCCTTCCACCAAGAAAAGGGGGTCGGTGCCCCACAGGCCGGTTGAGGCATCGCCCAGGGCTCGTGGTGCCTGGCTCGGCAGGGTTTGGCGGGCTGCATGCACAAGTGGCACGAGTGCTCCTTCGCCGCTGTGCCAGCACGTCGACATCGCGTCCCCTGGCTTCGCTTGGCGAGGGGACGCAATTTCGCATGCGCGCGGTGCCTCGTTTCGGCCGACACGTGTCGATTTCGCAGCGGATCGCGAAAACCGTGCGTCGCGATGCGAGCATTCCAATTTCGTCGGGTTCGAAATTTCGCATGCACCCGATGCGAGCCCGCGTGCGAACACGTGGCGTCACCGCAAAGGGTCGTGAAATTGTCGAGCGTCCCGAGGGGAGCACCCGAATTTCGCATGGCCCTCGCCTGCCCTTCCGGGCAGGCCGCGATGGGTTACTAGGACGTCGCGGGCAGGAGGGACGGGTGGGCTGCCTTCGCGATAGGGTTACTTTCCCTCGCGCGAGGGGTCGCCATCTCGCCGCCCCCACCAGGTAACGTGGGTCGCTGTTCGATTACGCGGGGAGGTTGCGGGGCGGCGGTCGTGCGCTCGGCCCAGCCCTGGGCGAGGCTGGCGGGCCCGCACGCGCGTCAGTTGCCCGCCTCGTCAGGCCCGGCTCCGACGACCCCCTCTGACGACCCAGGCAAATCGGTTCCGACGACCGATGGCAAGCCGCAATTCCAACAGCTTCCGGTGAAAGACAACTTCCGCTTGCGGCTTGCCATCGATCCCAACAGCCAACCGGTGAGCACCGACGGATTTACATCAGAACTCATGGACCATCAGTTCTGAACCCTGTCAGCAATCGCCACGTGTTTTTTGCGCGAATCTTGTTACAAGTCTTCATGAAGCAACCAACTGGTTTTGCCGCACTATCCGTCATCACTAGTGTATCGTCGAAAAATAAGAACATGCAGCAGGAATAACATGGATCAATTACTATAGAGTACATGCAACTGTTGGTCCCAAATTTTGCCACGTGCCTCCAATCAGGGACCTGTCCGTGTCAACATCACCTTGATGTTGCTGTTCAATCTGGCGATGCATTGGCCGCATTCCCAAATCGGAGGTGGAGGTTTCAAGGCTCCACCAGTCGTGTATCAGTTCCGACGTGGGAAATTGATTCTCCCGCCAGTCATCCTCCTGCTGCGGGGTTGGTTGATTTGGGGGAGCAACAGAAACACCAGCGTACTGGTACTGGCTCCGACTGTCATTGACTAAAGCAATTCGAGCAAGTTGTTTTGCGCTGCAATACGGTAACTGTTAATTCAGAGCGGTTAGGTAGGGTTTTGACCAGAAGTAAGCAACGGCCTCATTCGTGCATGTGAAAATGGCAGTTGACGCTTGAAATGACAACAATGGCGGCGACTTCAGAAGTTCGTACACATCGTTCTCAATCAACTCTGCTTTGATCACTGTCAGCCATAAGTGCGAATTTGCAGACAATGAATTAACCGACGTGTGAATGGGTCATCATTTTAGCTCTTCCTCGCCCCTTTTTTCTCGTCAACTATGAATTCAGGAATCCTGTTTACCTTAATTGCTGACAGTGCAACTCCGTTACTTGCTTCGGCAGCGGTTGCTAACAAATAGACAAAAGAGAACTATAGAGTATAAGCAAGCCATAGTTATCCTCAGTAGAGTTTCACGGTACACACTCGCTCATGGGTCTGAAGGCCCTACCTGAACTGCACAGCAGGCAGGAATTCCTTGGTTTGAAGGACATTCGACACGCCAATAAGAGTCACTGTCGTTCCCGACAACCGATCTCTAATGGTCATAGTTTTCAAGTCCGAGCTGGTCCGCGGAAGCAGAAAAACGGCTCACAAAAGCATCATGGCTCTCATTTCGGAAGCGACCCCACACTGAGCGCGAATAACGGAAGAAACGACGGTACAGAGAAGAATATCGCGGCGAATTCGCCGTTTTCTGTTCTCAAAGGCGTGACCCCTGTCAACAGAGAGCCCGTAGCGCAGGTATCTTCATCTCCTCCCGTGCTTTATGTTGCCACCTGCGAGCAATGATCCAGAATTTTTTTCTCTGACTCTAAATCCGCTCCTCGTCGTTCTTTTCCTGCCTTTCAGGTAAATTCTCGCGCGACCTCACGTCAGACAACAGAGAAAGATAGTACTAGTAGTAGTGAGGATCCGCTGATGGAAGAGTATCTGACCAAGTACTACGGAAGCGACGAAGACGAAGACATACTTAGAGCAAGCAAACGGACAGACAAATTCTGGAAGGTGCGTCTTGTAAGGGGGATCGAATGAACCTAAAAGGTGATGCGGGTGGTGAGTTTGGTTGAGCGGGTATCTACGCTAGAAGAATTTCTAGACGAAACGTATATGAAACTGGGGTGAAAAGACCACCGTGTGGGGTTAAAATGGTTCAGATATTGGCCCACCTCCCCCACTGCCCTTTCCCTCCCACGATCCCAGCTCTCTCTCCGCTAGCCCCACACCTTCCGGTCATGAAAAACAATTTGCTCGTGTACCTTCGCACGCACCCCTCCCCATGCCATTCCATCGGCCTCTGGTTTCATCTCCAACCCCCCCCCCCACATCCTCCAGGCCTTTGCAGGTCCCAAGCAGCTTCAGGCGGAAAACATTTGTTCTTCCCCTCCCAATAGCTCCACTCGCTGACCTCTGATCCACATTTCCCACTCTCTCAGGCCTTGAGATGCCTCACGCCCCCGTCTCGCCCCTCCAACCTTGTAGCCATTCGCAGTGGAGCGGAGAAGAAATCTCCACCCATGCCGACGACCTCTGGTTTCGTCTCCATCCCCAAACATCCTCCAGGCCTTTGCAGCGGAGCGCAAGGATGGGGACGAGAAGGTTCCGAGCAGGTTCAGGCGGAAGAAATTGCCGAAGTCGGAGAGGCGAGCGGTAGCAGGGAGTGGGGTTGCGGATCTGGCCGGCGCATCTTCACACCCAGTTGATTTCTACGACATCAGGGGAGAATACTCTGATTTCGAGAACATGTGAGTGAGTGCGTCGGGGTGAACATGGGGTGAAAATTCCCTGGACATCGGGAGAACATTGATGGATGGACTGGCGTAGTTTAAGAGTCTTTTCGAGTTTCATTCAGCTACACACACCAGGTAGTATTTTACGATCCCTGGAAAGGGTTGTTAGAAACTGGCGAAGCTGCGAGCGTTTGTGTCTAACAGAACAAGCTTCAGTTCAGAGATGAGTCATCATAAAGTAACTGTGAATTTGCGGTGTGGGGGAGTTTTTTTTTTTTTTTTTTTTTTTTTTTTTTTTTTTTTTTTTTTTCTCAGGGTTCCAACGCGCTTGGCAGCTCACCGGCCGAAGCAGGAAAAGCTGGTGCATTGCATACCCCCGCATACCGTGTTGAAGCTGTTCCTTGCCTTCTCAGCTCCACAGACGCGTTTCCTCTGCTTCTGCTGCTGCTTCTGCTGCTGCTGCTGCTGCTGCTGCTGCTGCTGCTGCTGCTGCTGCTGCTGCTGCTGCTGCTGCTGCTGCTGCTGCTGCTGCTGCTGCTGCTGGTGGATTGCCACAACGTGGTGGGCACTGGGCACTGCGCAGCGCATGACAGCCGGCCAAGCAGAAGGCCAGTGACCTTTGAGTCGATTTGAAAGGTTCTGCTGCTGCGGGTTGATTGCCACAACGTAGTGGGCACTGGGCATGGCAGCTGTCGGCTGGCCCAAGCTACATCGCATGGCAGTGCCAGGCCATACCTCACGACCCTCCTCCCACTCCCCCTCTTCCGTCCTACCCTCTTCAGCTCCCCAGACGCGTTACCTTTAGTGCTCGTGGACAGTTACAACGTGGTGGGCAGCTGGCCTAAGCTGAAGAAGCCGTTCTATAACCCCTTTCTTATGCTGCCCTGCCTGTCACTTTCTCTCCCCAGCTCCCCAGATGCGTTACTGTTAGTTCTAGTGGACAGTTACAACCTGGTGGGCTGCTGGCCCAAGCTGAAGGGCAGTGCCAGGCCATGTCATGCCTTTCAGCTCTCCTCCGCCTCCCCCTCTTCCGTCCTCCCCCATCCAGCTCCCCAGACGCGTTACCGTTAGTGCTAGTGGACGGCTACAACGTGGTGGGCAGCTGGCCTAAGCTGAAGTAGCAGTTTTATAACCCCTTCCTTATGCCGCCCTGCCTGTCACTTTCTCCCACTTCCAGCTCCCCAGACTCCTTACCGTTAGTGCTAGTGGACGGCTACAATGTGGTGGGCAGCTGGCCCAAGCTGAAGAAGCCGTTTCTGCGAGGCGACTTAGAGGAGGCGAGAGAGAGGCTGCTGCTGGAAGTGCTGCCGTACCCTCGATACGCTGGTAGGTGCTGCTACTGCCGCCGCTGCTGCTGCTGCTGCTGCTGCTGCTGCTGCTGCTGCTGCTGCTGCTGCTGCTGCTGCTGCTGCTGCTGCTGCTGCTGCTGCTGCTGCTGCTGCTGCTGCTGCTGCTGGGTGTTGCTTGTCACCTGAGGAAAAGTAGAGAGAAGTCAGAGAATGCAGAGGAGTCTAGAGAGAGGCTGCTGCTGGAAGTGCTGCCATACCCCCGATGCGCTGGTAGGTGCTTTTGCGGGTTGATGTTGCTTGGGGTAAATATCAGAAGCGCGCGCCTGAGTAAGTGCCGTTTCTGTGAGGCTACTCAGAAGAGGCGAGGAAGGGACACTGCTGCTGGAAGTGCTGCCATACCCCTGATACGCTGGTAGGTGCTGCTGGTGCTTCTGCAAGGAGTGCTGCTTCAAGTTCACTGATGAGGAACCTGACGAAAAGGATGATTTGTGAGGGAATTCTGATGAGGCGAGAGAAATTCTGTTGCTGGAAGTGCTGCCATACTCCCGATATGCTGGTAGGTACTACTACTAGTGCTGTTTGCTGCAAGCGGGTGCTGCTTCGAGTTCACTGATGAGAAACATGAGGAAAAGGATGATTTTGTGAGGGGGATCAGAGGAGGCGAGAGAGATGGGAGTGCTGTTATACCCCCAAGTTGATAGGCCCGTTTCCGTGGGTGTGTGGCGGTTTTTAATGGGCGTAAATATCCAACACCTCTCGGACCTTTGAGTCGACTCAGAGTCCACTGACTGACTTTTGAATCAACCTTCCTCATTCACATCCTAATACATGCAGATGTGCGAATGCTGGTGGTTCTTGATGGCCGTAATAAAACGTAGCAGTCATCTGCCTACTTAGTCTACTCAAATCTCACATGCTTTCGAGCCACCCTCTCTCCTTCACATCCCACCCAACCTATGCAGATGTGGGGTGCTGGTGGTTTTTTATGGGTACGATTCCAACATTTCTGTGGCTTTGATTTGAATCGATTCTCACATACTTTCTAGCCACGCACTCTCCTCCGCGTCCTAACCTGTGCAGATGTGCGGGTGCTGGTGGTTTTTGATGGGTACAACTCCAGCAGTCCTGGTAACGACCGCATCTTGTCGTACGGGTATGTATATGTACTATGTATTGACGTTGGGTATCTATGTTAGGTTCATACGTTGGGTATTTACATATGAGTATGTTTCCTAATGAGTACAACTCCAGCAGCCCTGGTAACGACCGCATCTTGTCGTACGGGTATGTACGTTGGGTATATACACTGGGTGCATACCTTGGGTAATACGCTTTCGGTTCAAACATTGGGTATGCACGTCTCTGTATCCTGTATGGTATGAGTATGTTTTCTAACAGCTCTGTTAACGACCGCATCTTGCTTGGGTATGTTATGTATTTCCGTTTCCGTATCCCTTATGAAACGTACATGCCCAACGTATGTACCCTCAAGGTCTATCCCACCACCCCATGTATATTCAGCCACCTTCCCTTGCATGTTCCCCTCACCACATATATCCTGGTTCGCCTCAAACACGCAGCCATGGCATTACATGCCCTAATCCATGCGACTCATTCGTCTGTCGTTTGTGCGACAAAACCTTTCCTCATCCAGTTTCAGTTTCCATGTGCTGATGTGTCTTTCTCCTTGTGCTGAGGTGGCAGTGTGGACGTGGCATTCTCCAATGGCATCTCAGCAGACGAATGGATTGAGAAGGAGGTCAGTCAGTACACCACTATTGGATGAACAATAAAAAAAAACCCGTTGCACACACTGTATGAATGGTATCGTGTGTTGAGTTGAGAGCATACATAGAGAAACTAGGCGGAAAAAGCGGCTGTGAGTTGTTGTCATTGCACAGATCCGCATCAGCTGATTTTTTTTGGGCCTCTCCATAACCGTCTCAAAGGAAGTTGATGTGGTTTAGATTGAACGGGTAAGTGAACTTACTCTACATTACGGCATGTCATGGCTTGGCATGGCATGGCATGGCATGGCATGGCATGGCATGGCATGGCATGGCATGGCATGGCATGGCATGGCATGGCATGGCATAGCACGGCATGGCATGGCATGGCGCAAGCCATACCCAGCAAACCCTCTCGGCATCAGCAGATTTCACACCTTGGCAAAGTCCCTGCCGTTTGGCTGAAACTTTCTGCATACTCTTACATCCAACTCCTTTGTTGCCCTTTCTTCCTCACTTTACCTTCCCTGTCGCCACCTTTTCTTGTTCTCCTCCCCCTCCCTCACTTCGCCAGGTGTCCAGTCTCATGCAGCACCGCACTGCACCGTACATCACCGTGGTCACATCAGACGTTCAGCTGAAACTGTCTGTGCTCTCCAGGGTGAGGAGTTGGGGGGAGTTGGGGGGAGTTGGGTGCAGTTGGGGGAAGTTGGTCGGGTGAAGGGAATTGCAGGAGTGGGAGAGAAGGGGAGGGTAGGATAGGTAATGGCACCGTCCATCCATCAACCTCCCCTCACTCCCTGCCTCGTCACCCTGGTCTCTCCAGGGTTATGAGTAGGGGGGTAAGTGGGACAGGGGACTATGTAAGGTCGAGAGTGTAACTTGTTCTGCTTGCCCCAAGATGCATACCCCGCTCTCGTATAAGACAATCTGCGTGCTGCTCTCTTTTCAGGGTGGCCGTGTCAAAAGCTCAAACACTTCAGAGACCTCTCAAATCACTCACCTTCCTTTCCCCCCCCGTCCCCGACACCCCACCCTTTCTTGGTGCAATCCCTTGTGTGCTGCAATCCCTTGTGTGCTGCAAATTTTCCAGGGTGGCTATGTTAAGAGCTCAACCCCCCCCTCGTTCCCCCACTCCCCCAAACCCCACCACCCTCGCTTGTCGCAATCCCTTGTGTGCTGCAATTTTCCAGGGTGGCTATGTCAAGAGCTCAACCGCTTTTATACAGGAGGTATGTTTTTTCCGCATTCACGCATGTAGCTTCACCATTTTCCAGACTTCCAACAAATACCCCCCTTTTCAGGGTATGTTTTTAGGGTGGCTATGTCAAGAGCTGAAACGCTTTGATACAGGAGCTATGCTTGCCCTTCATTCATGTAGCTTCTCCTTTCTTAGCGTGTTTATTACTACTCTAAAGCTATGCGTGTTTCTTAGCGTGTTTATTACTACTCTAAAGCTATGCGTGTTTCTTAGCGTGTTTATTACTACTCTAAAGCTATGCGTGTTTCTTAGCGTGTTTATTACTACTCTAAAGCTATGCGTGTTTCTTAGCGTGTTTATTACTACTCTAAAGCTATGCGTGTTTCTTAGCGTGTTTATTACTACTCTAAAGCTATGCGTGTTTCTTAGCGTGTTTATTACTACTCTAAAGCTATGCGTGTTTCTTAGCGTGTTTATTACTACTCTAAAGCTATGCGTGTTTCTTAGCGTGTTTATTACTACTCTAAAGCTATGCGTGTTTCTTAGCGTGTTTATTACTACTCTAAAGCTATGCGTGTTTCTTAGCGTGTTTATTACTACTCTAAAGCTATGCGTGTTTCTTAGCGTGTTTATTACTACTCTAAAGCTATGCGTGTTTCTTAGCGTGTTTATTACTACTCTAAAGCTATGCGTGTTTCTTAGCGTGTTTATTACTACTCTAAAGCTATGCGTGTTTCTTAGCGTGTTTATTACTACTCTAAAGCTATGCGTGTTTCTTAGCGTGTTTATTACTACTCTAAAGCTATGCGTGTTTCTTAGCGTGTTTATTACTACTCTAAAGCTATGCGTGTTTCTTAGCGTGTTTATTACTACTCTAAAGCTATGCGTGTTTCTTAGCGTGTTTATTACTACTCTAAAGCTATGCGTGTTTCTTAGCGTGTTTATTACTACTCTAAAGCTATGCGTGTTTCTTAGCGTGTTTATTACTACTCTAAAGCTATGCGTGTTTCTTAGCGTGTTTATTACTACTCTAAAGCTATGCGTGTTTCTTAGCGTGTTTATTACTACTCTAAAGCTATGCGTGTTTCTTAGCGTGTTTATTACTACTCTAAAGCTATGCGTGTTTCTTAGCGTGTTTATTACTACTCTAAAGCTATGCGTGTTTCTTAGCGTGTTTATTACTACTCTAAAGCTATGCGTGTTTCTTAGCGTGTTTATTACTACTCTAAAGCTATGCGTGTTTCTTAGCGTGTTTATTACTACTCTAAAGCTATGCGTGTTTCTTAGCGTGTTTATTACTACTCTAAAGCTATGCGTGTTTCTTAGCGTGTTTATTACTACTCTAAAGCTATGCGTGTTTCTTAGCGTGTTTATTACTACTCTAAAGCTATGCGTGTTTCTTAGCGTGTTTATTACTACTCTAAAGCTATGCGTGTTTCTTAGCGTGTTTATTACTACTCTAAAGCTATGCGTGTTTCTTAGCGTGTTTATTACTACTCTAAAGCTATGCGTGTTTCTTAGCGTGTTTATTACTACTCTAAAGCTATGCGTGTTTCTTAGCGTGTTTATTACTACTCTAAAGCTATGCGTGTTTCTTAGCGTGTTTATTACTACTCTAAAGCTATGCGTGTTTCTTAGCGTGTTTATTACTACTCTAAAGCTATGCGTGTTTCTTAGCGTGTTTATTACTACTCTAAAGCTATGCGTGTTTCTTAGCGTGTTTATTACTACTCTAAAGCTATGCGTGTTTCTTAGCGTGTTTATTACTACTCTAAAGCTATGCGTGTTTCTTAGCGTGTTTATTACTACTCTAAAGCTATGCGTGTTTCTTAGCGTGTTTATTACTACTCTAAAGCTATGCGTGTTTCTTAGCGTGTTTATTACTACTCTAAAGCTATGCGTGTTTCTTAGCGTGTTTATTACTACTCTAAAGCTATGCGTGTTTCTTAGCGTGTTTATTACTACTCTAAAGCTATGCGTGTTTCTTAGCGTGTTTATTACTACTCTAAAGCTATGCGTGTTTCTTAGCGTGTTTATTACTACTCTAAAGCTATGCGTGTTTCTTAGCGTGTTTATTACTACTCTAAAGCTATGCGTGTTTCTTAGCGTGTTTATTACTACTCTAAAGCTATGCGTGTTTCTTAGCGTGTTTATTACTACTCTAAAGCTATGCGTGTTTCTTAGCGTGTTTATTACTACTCTAAAGCTATGCGTGTTTCTTAGCGTGTTTATTACTACTCTAAAGCTATGCGTGTTTCTTAGCGTGTTTATTACTACTCTAAAGCTATGCGTGTTTCTTAGCGTGTTTATTACTACTCTAAAGCTATGCGTGTTTCTTAGCGTGTTTACTACTCTAAAGATACCCTGTTTTCATACAGGAGGCATGCTTGGTTATCATGCATGCGGATTCACCTCCTCCTGTTTTCCTCTTGTTTTCAAGCCAGCTAGAGCATTCTCACCTTCATGCTCTCCTTGCTAAGAAGAAGAATGAAAGCATGCGTGTAGGTTTTTGAGAATTCTCAAAAACCATTCTCACCTTCATGCTCTCCTTGCTAAGAAGAAGAATCAAAGCATGCGTGTAGTGTGTACCTTAGTTTGGAGGTCCATGTGGTGTCGCTTTTAATAATTCTCGGAAGTTGCCTGTCTAGTCCATGTCCATGTGTCAGCGCATCCAACTACATGGACTCGGCAGAGCGTTGTTACTCTGCTTGTGCCATGTGGCCAAGAGATTTATTTCTCTCTTACTCGATCTGCTTTCACCTCCTTCCATACTTTCGTCTCTTCCTCCTGTCTCTCCTTCCCTGAACTTCTTTCCCTTCCCTCTCCTCTGCCCCCTTCCTCATGGCAGCTGAGGGACGCTCGTAGGGATCCAAACGAAGCCCTAGAGAGCACAGAGTACGTATCCTTCTCTCCCCCTCCCCCTCTCCTCCCTTTCCTCCCCTGCTTTAGTCTTCTCGCTTCCTTCTCCTCTGACCCCTTTGTACGGCAGCTGAGGGACGCTCGTAGGGATCCAAACAAAGCCCTACAGAGTAGAGTATGTATCCTTCTCTCTATATGAAGCACTTCAAAACGTGGGACGATATTTTAGGTGCCTCAAAGGCTGCCGAGGGACGCTCGTAGGTTTCCAAACGAAGCCTTACAGAGCACAGAGTACGTACCCTTCGCTCCCCCCTTCTCCCCCGCCTTGCCTCCCCTGGTCCCCTGCTTTAGCCTTCTCCCTTCCTCTCCTTCCACTCCTTCCTCTCCCTCCTCTATCCCTCCTCAGCTCACTCTTCACAGCATCTCCGTCTGCCCTTCACCCCTTCCCTTTCTTCGTGTGATTCTCTCCCCCCTTTAACCCCTTTTCGTCTCGCCCGCAGTACCTACAAGCGGATACTTTTCGAGCATCAGCTCCTGGAGTCAAAATCTTTCGTGCACTCCCTTCCTCCATCCGACCCCTCTGTTTATCTTCAGTGCACTCCCTTCCTCCATCCGACCCCTCTGTTTATCTTCAGTGCACTCCCTTCCTCCATCCGACCCCTCTGTTTATCTTCAGTGCATTTCCTTCCTCCATCCGACCCCTCTGTTTATCTTCAGTGCACTTCCTTCCTCCATCCGACCCCTCGGTTTCTCTTCCCGCCTTCCTTCCTCCTCGAACCCCATCTGATTCTCTCCCTTCCCGTCCACCTTTCTTATAAATACCTTCCCTTCTCATCGTACCAGCACGTAAAAGCTCAGTCTGCTGGAGCATCAGCTCCCCCAGGCGACTCTTCAGAACTTTCCCTCTGCTTCGTTAATCCGTTCCCTCTCTCTCCCTGACCTCGCCCTTCCCCATCTTCCAGCACGTACAAGCGCAGTCTGCTGGAGCATCAGCTCCCCCAGGAGACCCTTCACGGGCGTCTCTTTCCGCTCCCTCTGTTCCCTCCACTCTTTCTCTCTCTGTCTCTCTCACACACACACATGCCTTTCCTTCCCCATCAACTACCTTCCAGCACGTACAAGCGCAGTCTGCTGGAGCATCAGCTTCCCCAGGCGACTCTTCAGGGGCTTCTGGCCATGCGGAGATCAGCAGCAGAGGATGATCCTTACTACCTTAAGTACATTGTGAGTGATATCCCTACTCTCTTAAAGCCAGGGTCTCATGTACGGGTTGGCTGTGCAACTGCAAAGCACTTGGGCGAAAAGTGGGTTCTTTGGAGAGTCTCGATTTGTCAAAACTTTGGCCCCAAATTTGTAAACCAATCAGACAGGCCCATTTTCATCGACTGCAAAGCACTTGGTCTACTTGAGACCCTGGCTTTAAAACCAGGGTGCACATTCAACGCGGTTCGGCTTGAGATGTTGGGAAGGGGGTTTGGAGAAAAACAGTGATTGGCTCACGAGGGGCGACAAAAAAATGATTCCGCTAGAGCTTCGGGCATTTCGTAGGTGGCGGGAGGGGGTGAAATGGCGGGAGTGGGTGAAACCGAATGGCGGGAGGGGGGGGAAACGAAATTGCGGGGGAGGGGGGAAACAAAATTGCGGGGGAGGGGGGAAACGAATTTCGACGGGGAGGGGGAAATGAAATTGCGGGGGCGTGGGGAAACGAAATTGCGGGGGAGGGGGGAAACGAAATTGCGGGGGAGGGGGGAAACGAATTTCGACTTGAAGGGGTTGAAAGCACACCTTTGATGTACATTGTGAGCTAAGTTGGAAAAAACGCAGATTCGAAATTGCGTATTGAGTTTATACGCATCTGGAATTCGTACGCTGCGTATTATGTTGAAATTCGCCAAAGTTTGCTCGGGCTGACCGAAAAAAAAATTGAGTTCGCAATCCGGCGGCAAACTCAAAATTGGAGGCTCGAAGTTCAGATCTGAGTTCGCACATTGCGAATGCAACCTCAGACCTGAATTTCGAAATTGTTTGTGAATCATCCCCTCCTATCCACCGCTCAATAACCCACTCCATCCCCATCAATCCCTTCCAGCTTTGTCGTAGACACTTCAATGTTAGGTCAATTTTTCCTTCGATGCTCTGCGTTCGTTTTCTTCCCTTCTTATCTCACCCGCGACGATGACCTCCAGTACTACAGCAGCTCCCGTTTTCATCTCGGGCCAGCGAATTCTGTGCGTACCAGACCCCCTACAGGCCAGCGTTCTGCCCGGGGAAAAGTTTTTTCCTGCCCGGGCAAGCGGATTCTTGTGCGTACCAGACCCCTCACGGCCAGCGTTTTGCGTTTAGACGCTAGCGTTTATACGAAAGCGTACTAAACGCAAAACGCGTTCTTTCCAACTTAGATTGTGAGTAGTACCCCTACTATTCAGCTTAATCTCCCCCAGGCCACCCTTCAAGGGCTTCTGGCCATGCGGAGATCAGCAGCAGAGGATGACCCTAACTACCTCAAGTACATTGTGAGTAGTACCCCTACTCTCTTGAGTACATTGTGAGTAGTACCCCTACTATTCAGCTTCGGCTCCCTCAGGCTACCCATCAGGGTCTTCTGGCCTCAACTCAACTCAAGTGTGACGGCATAGCAGACAGCTCTCACGCACCTAGTAGAACAGGCGTTTTCAAAACAGAGTCTTTTTTTTCTTGAAGCCCAAATCTCGTCTGCTGCTCGCTGAGAACAATGTCTGAAGACCAACTCAAGTGTGACGGCATAGCAAACAGCTCTCACGCACCTAGTAGAACAGGCGTTTTTTTAACGCAGTCTATCTTTTGCTTTAAGCACAGATCTAGTCTGCTGCTCTGACAACTGTGTCAGAAGACCAACTCAAGTGTGACGGCATATCATACAGCTCACGCACCTAAGCATGCCCCTTTCTCTCTGCTCCCTTTTCTTCCTCATGCAAAATTCCAGGTCAAGTATGATAAGACCGCATCAGACACCACTCCCTCCTCCACCTCCTCCTCCTCCTCTTCCACCTCCTCTTCCTTGATCAGTTCCTCATCTTCCTCCCCACAGCCCTCTAGTCACAGCAACCCACCCAGTCCCACCAAGCACACCACCAGAAGCAAGCGAACCCCCAGCACAGAGCAGGAAGGTTCCTCACATTCCCACAGTTTCCGAGAGCAGCTGCAGGCACAGCTGGCAACAACACAAGGGGGAGAGGAGGCGGGTGGGCCTTCTTCGCTTTCATCAGCTTCTGCGGATGTCGGTAGAGTCAGCAGCAGCAACAGTGTCAGTAGCAACAGCAGCGTCAGTAGAGACAGCAGCAGCAGCCTAGGAGCCGAAGGTGTTGCAAGTGGCAGCACCAATCAAGACAACGGCGCAAGCCATGCGCTTGTCCGGAGTGTACGAGACCAGCAGATGCTTCAGCATCACCGCAAAAAACAGCAGAAGCAGAATAAGCACAAACAAAGGCACATTACATCCCAAGAGCTGACAGGTTTGGACAATGATCAGCATCAGGAGCACAGCGACGATAAAAAGGGTGAGAAAGGGATGCAGGAGCAGAAACAGAGGCCTTCTAAAAAATCGCAACTAGAGCACCTGAAGCAGGGGAATGCGAGCCTTGCCAAATCAGAGTCGCAAGGGTTTTCAGGTGCCCTTGGCAGTACTGAAACCAGTCGAGCTCTTGTTGCCCTGAAGAGGCAATTACAGGAGCAGAAACGACAGGAGAGACGAAGGTAGCACCTGGCAATGATACTCCTATATGCATTTGGCATAGTGGCTACCTGCTCGGAACTGGTATGAATTTCAAGCCTGTTTGTATAAACATTTTTAATTGGCTTGTCTTTCACACCTCTCACCATACAGGACACTTGTTAGCATACTCCGTTTCTCACTATGTAGGATATGTTCTAGGTATCTGGTTTTATGGTCGCATGTAAGCGGCTCGCTTGCGGCGACGGGGTTGCCACCTCAGTTGAGCTCAAGCCACTCAACATATGGTGCCCCGCTTTCAGCAGTGTGCCACCACACAAAACTCGCCACGCTGGCTCGTAGAAGGGACCGAGATGGTCACTCCCCACAGTAAGCTGACGTGACTTGACAATGGAATTTCCAGATCCCGTGGTACCTGACGCGGATAGAATCATTTTTTTTTACCCAGCCTGCCACGACGACAGGCAGTCGTGTGGGCCACATGCGCACAGATCGGAAGGAATACAAATCACCTGCGCCATGTGGGCCGCATTTTCCGAAATGCTTCCCGAAAGGCCGCGCCTCCAGGCCTCGGGACTGGCGAACAGCATTTCCAGGAGTCCCCGCTGTCTTTAGTTTCGCACGAAATCTGCCTTTCCCGCCTCATTCTTGGGATTGTCGAGTCAGTGCTGCTGCTGGTCCCTGCCTCCCAATTCTGCTGCTCTCCTTCCCTAGTGCCCCCCTCCTGCTCATTGTCACGGCTCTTCCCTGAAGCTGAAGGGTGAAATCTGAGAAGCCATGGTTATTGCCGCTCAGATTACTTCTGCTGCTGCAAGCTCGACTTGCGTGTCCTCTCTGCTTCAGTCTAGCGTTAAGCAGACTCTTAAAAACAGCGTCGCGTTCTTGTCGTCAGGAGCGAAGCTGCTTGAATCCCCCCGCACGAGCCACCTTTCCAGGTGGGTTCGGTCCGGTGGAATTCGTTGTTGAGAATTCTAGCGAACGAATCTCATCAGGCCAAGCTGATCGAGTCCTCCGGTACTAGCCATTTCTTCGACACTTATTTGGAGCCCCGTACTCTCTTCAGATTCGCGTTGTAGGATCGTTTTTATAGACACTTGGAAGAGTATCGTTCCGAAAGTCCACCTTTGGAAGTTGAATCTTGGGTACTTTGCACGAGACAGGAGCAGTGACTTCAATGCTCCCAACTGATACATTATGCCGTTCTTCTCGCAGGTTGCCAGCGAAGCTCGACCGAAGCCAGACCTCAGTCCGAGCCAGCTCAAACTCCCCCAAGCCTACCATGGTACGCTTTCATTTCGTCCCAGACATTCCAAAATCCTCAGCCTCTTTCATTGTTTCGCGACCGACGCGGCTCTCGGCACAGCCGGGATGAGAGAATTTTGTCTTTATGCGCCTGGGATTTCGGGAATGCTGTGAGAGAATGAAACTGCATTAAGTTTTCCTGGGTTATTTCTCAAGATTCGTTTTCCGTTTGCGGTTCTCCTTACTAATCTTTCCCCTCCTGACCGTGCAGGCCGCCACTGCCACTGCGACCAAGGCGCTCATCAGCGAATCCGCTGCATGGAGCGACCTCAAGGTATGATATTCTAACAATCATCTGCTGCATGAACTGATCTCAAGGTTCTCTCCTGAAGCTGAAATGGGTCAAGGTCCTGTAATCTCAGACACGCCTCTCAAAACTCACCTTCAAAGGTCTACGTCTCCCCCGGCTTTCAGCTAGCGGCGCTAGACCGATTGATAGCGTAACGGCTAGAGCTAACACAGCAGGTCGCTTTGCACGCTTTGATTGAGAGACGGTAGTTGGCTGTAATTAGCAGGAGCTGGTTGATAGATCGCTGCGGTAGTTAGGGCGAAGGAGCTGGCTGATAGATCGCTGCGGTAGTTAGGGCGAAGGAGCTGGTTGATAGATCGCTGCGGTAGTTAGGGCGAAGGAGATGGTTGATAGATCGCTGCGGTAGTTAGGGCGAAGGAGCTGGCTGATAGATCGCTGCGGTAGTTAGGGCGAAGGAGCTGGCTGATAGATCGCTGCGGTAGTTAGGGCGAAGGAGCTGGCTGATAGATCGCTGCGGTAGTTAGGGCGAAGGAGCTGGCTGATAGATCGCTGCGGTACTTAGGGCGAAGGAGCTGGCTGATAGATCGCTGCGGTGGTTAGGGCGAAGGAGCTGGCTGATAGATCGCTGCGGTGGTTAAGCCGAAGGAGCTGGCTGATAGATCGCTGCGGTAGTTAAGCCGAAGGAGCTGGCTGCAGCTAGATTACGTCGATGGATCAACGGCCCTCAGCTCGCCGGCGCATCCCCGTTACGATCCTCCGTTTCAGATTTGTGAGAGAGGGAAGAGAACCGAGGGAGGCGAGTTCGAAGTAAAATGGTTTCTGCACCAGCCTCAGCATAGATAGTTTAGGACACACCAGGGGCTTGTTTCGTGATCTGTTGATAAGTGGAAAGCACAGTAGGAAGCGACTCGGACGCGAAGAAGTTTCTAGAGATTCTGGAGTCCGTTGGAGATTCCGTGAAGATCTGAGTGGAAGTCGTGGCAGAATCACGGTTGCAGTATTCTTTGCAGCGCAGCTGCTCACCCGCTCATCTGGAAGCACCTGTCGACTCCTAAGGCGGATATGAAGGATTTTAGTCGCTCCATATGTTTTATGGAAAGAAACAACATTTCACAGCTTTGTATAGCTCAACCTACACCATTCCGGTCTGCTTACTCAGACTTCCCAACACCCATTCTCCCAGTACCTCTGAGCGAAATCCTTCATCTGACAAATGTCATCAGTCATCCCCCTCCACACGTGCACCTGCCTTAAACTCCCGTTCGCGCGACCTAAATCTTCTTCACCACCCAGACTCTTCAGGAGAGCGCTTAAACACAGCATTAACACGGCCATTGCGCCATTGCGCCGCGTGTTCCCTCGTTCCTCCCTCTCGTACTCCTCCTCCTGCCTCTTTGTCTTCTCCTCCTCGCACCTTCCCAGGCGCACAAGGACCATTTGCGGGAAAAGCCCCTCCCCTTGCTCTACAACTGCCACTTGCACGCATTGACTGGTGTCCGCGTCCTCGCGGTTTCCCCTCCCGCTCCCCCCAGGCGCACAAGGAGGCGATCGACCAGACCCACCTGCGGGATCTGCTCACCCTCTCTCCCTTCTGCCTCCCGTTCGCGCACAACTCCCCCAGGCGCACAAGGAGGCGATCGACCAGACCCACCTGCGGGATCTGCTCACCCTCTCTCCCTTCTGCCTCCCGTCCGCGCACAACTCCCCCAGGCGCACAAGGAGGCGATCGACCAGACCCACCTGCGGGATCTGCTCACCCTCTCTCCCTTCTGCCTCCCGTCCGCGCACAACTCCCCCAGGCGCACAAGGAGGCGATCGACCAGACCCACCTGCGGGATCTGCTCACCCTCTCTCCCTTCTGCCTCCCGTCCGCGCACAACTCCCCCAGGCGCACAAGGAGGCGATCGACCAGACCCACCTGCGGGACCTGCTCAAGGATGAGGCTCGCTGCGCTGCCATGATCAAGTGAGCGGCTGATTGGACAGCATACATTCATACATACACAGTACAAGCAAGTGGTCTGGTAGCTTGTAGTTTCTTCTCGTTCTTACGGACGAGCCTCGCTGCGCTGCCATGATCAAGTGAACGGCTGACTGACGGCAAACACTGTGCAAGCAAGTGGTTTGATAGCTTGTAGTTTCTTCTCGTTCCTCGCTGCGCTGTATGATCCAGTGACAGCAAACACTCTCCTCGTGGTTTCTGGCAAGTGTAGTTTTTTCTCGTTTACATTCTGTGACTGAATCTGTGAAACATTCGGCCGGCAGTACCAGTCGGTTCAGCAGAGAAAAGTGTAACTGCTGCTGTCTCAGCTTACCTTTCCCTGTTTACAACGCGTTCATGTGCCCCATTCTCTCTTACCATGCGTGAATGTTTCCGACAGGGAGTACGATGGCATCCTGGTTGATTTCTCCAGGCAGAGGGCCACCACTGAGACCCTCCCAAAGCTGCTGGCTCTTGCGGAGGTAAGCAAAATAATAATAAAAGATCTGAAGAATTCCTGTATAGTGTTCTTCTTTTTGCGAGTGCGTGGCTTTCTCGTTATGTGCTGTTCTGTTCTGTTTGGTACACTGATTGCGCTACGTGATTCTGTGCATCAGCATTGCATGGGTGCGCGTATTTGTCATTCCCCTCCACTCAACCACACTTTACCAATTCGTGAGTGCAGGAGGCGAAGCTGAAGGAGAAGATCGAAGCCATGTTCAACGGCGAGCATGTGAGTCTTGTCAGGGCAATAGTCGGTGTGAGCCGGTTGAAATGTTCACCGGCGAGCATGTGAGTCTTGTTATGCCGTGCCAAATCATCGCAAGTGCTCGCCTCTCGCTCCCCACTCCCTCATGTCACCTTATCAATATCCCACCGTTCTTTCTGACTTCCAAGTCGTTTCCAGTCTAAATTTAACTTCCCTTTTCTTTTCTCCCGTCGCTCCAATTTATCGCCTTACAGATCAACTCCACAGAGAATCGCGCTGTCCTGCATGTGGCGCTCCGCGCTCCCCGTGATGCTGTGAGTAGGAGGTGTTTCCGGACCAACATCATGCACTGTTATGCTGTCAGCATCACGCATTGTTTTTCTGGTCGATTGAAAAACATCATATCATGGTGTGAATAAGAGGTGTCTCGACCCGTTTCCACGAATCTGTGCTTGGCGTGTGTGGGAAGTGTTGTGATGACTACTGAGCTTGATCCCTCAACCTGTTCCCACTTTTTCACCCTTTCTTTTTCCTCCTCCCCTACCCTCCCCTCTCCCCTCGTTCCCAGACCATCAATGTGGATGGCAAGAACGTGGTGTCGGGCGTATGGGAGGTGCTGTGGTGGCTCCCAAGTCAACCCCTCCTCTCTATTGCCCGTCCCATCCCCCCCCTTTACCCCCCCCTCCTCCCCCCTCCCAGACCGATGGCAAGAACGTGGTGCTGTGGTGCCTTCCTAGTCAACCTTCCTCTCGTTCTCGGTCCCATCCCCCCCTCTCTCCGCCACCCTCCCAACTTTCCTTCCCCAGACCATCAATGTGGATGGCAAGAACGTGGTGCCGGGCGTGTGGGATGTGTTGGACAAGATCAAGGCGTTCACAGACACTGTTCGGTCTGGCAAATGGGTGAGTTGATTGAAACGGTGGAGATGTGTATGGCACGGTGGCATGTGGGCAGGAGGGGATACTGGTGGTTGGGGAGGGTGGGGCCATATGGTTGAAGCCGGGCGTGTGGTGGGAGGTGTTGGACAAGATCAAAGCGTTCACAGACACTGTTCGATCTGGCAAATGGGTGAGTTGATCTCGGTGTAGGGGTGTACGTCACGGTGCGAGTGGGTTAGGTTAGGTGCGCTCAGGGGCAAATGGGTGAAGTCTAACGTGTGGGAGGTGCTGGACAACATCAAGGCGTTCACAGACACTGTTCGGTCTGGCAAATGGGTGAGCGTTGTGGGTGAGAGAAAATGGGTGCGAAAGGAAGGAGGCGGGGCAGACTGAAACAGTGCGAGTCGAAGGCCGATGCAGTCTGACGTGTGGGAGGTGTTGTGGGAGGTGTTGTGGGAGGTTTTGGATAAGATCGAAGCGTTCACAGACGCTGTTTGTTCTGGGAAATGGGTGTGTGATCCCGGTGCGGGGGTGTACGCCACGGTGGCAAGCGAGCGAGCTGATCAAGGTTAGGGGTGCGTGGAGGCAAATGGTTGAAATCTTGCGTGTGGATGGGTCATGCAAGCCCCTGACGAGTATGGCTGCCATTGCCACTGATTACTCCTGAATCAACTCACAAGTGAACCCCAACTTCGGCTTTCCCTTCCCCCCCCACCCCACCCTCCATTCGCCAACTCTCATGCTTCACAGCTAGGCGCCACATTCAAGCCTATAACAGCTGGAGCCTTTCCTCGTGCTCACTGGCACTCATTCCTCCTCGTGTGCCCCTCCCCGTCCCCCCTCTCTTGCCCTACGCCTTTCACAGCTAGGCGCCACAGGCAAGCCCTTGACCGACGTGGTTGCCATTGGCATCGGAGGAAGCTTCCTGGGACCTCTCTTCGTGCACACAGCTCTTCAAACAGGTCAGTCGGCCTTGCGCACAGCCCCCCTGCCTGCCCAGCTCTTCGTGTTCTTCATCATATTTCTCGAAGACACCAACTGGCCCTTTAGCACCTTCGACCTAGGGGCGTTTCAACAGTTGTTTTTCAGGCGAATAAAGAAACGCCCCTAGGTGCAAGGGATATCTTCTGGCCTGTCTATCCTGCAGGGCAGGACTGTCCAGTCCAGCCTAGCGAACTGAGGATTAGGAAGGAGAGGAGAGGCTTTATTAGCGCAAGGGAAGCAAGCTTGTGGGGTTGAAAACCTTGAAGCTGGACCTTGCCCCTTTTCTCAATCGTTATCATTTCGGTTCTACCATTAAGCTTCAAACTTACGTCTGTTCCATTGTCCTCTTGTTTGACCCGTGCGCTCCTTTGCCTGCCCTTCGCCTGTCGCCCTCGTCTCTCTACATCAGACCCAAGCTCTGCCAAGGCAGCAGACGGCCGCAGCTTGCGATTGTGAGTCATTTCGACCTCTCATGCTCCAGCTTAACTCCATTCCAAGCTCATTTTGTGGTGGAATCGCAAGCTCTAGTCTGAGCTTGCAAATACTTTAGTCATCCTTTCGCAGCGCACAACATTCATCTCGTGCCCCCCCGCCTGCTCACATTGTTATAAAGCTCGCCCGTGTTGCTGCCTTTGTCCATCCATCGCCCTCTATCGTCTGCTCATCCTCCCCCAGCCTCTCCAACGTTGACCCCATTGATGTCGCCACGGCCCTCCACAGTGACGCTTGAGTAAATTCAAAGGGTCCTTTCTCTCTACCTCTGCTTGTCCATCGCCCCCCTCCTTCATCTGCCCATCCCCGCCCCCCCCCAGCCTCTCCAACGTTGACCCCATTGATGTCGCCACGGCCCTCCACGGCCTCGACCAGGAAACCACCCTGGGTACGAGCTCGCTCCATCCTGCTCATTTGCTCGATGTTTCCCTGGTTCAAGCTCGCCCAACATCCCGAGTTGACTTTTGAGTCGACTCAAAAGTCAAGTCGACTCAAAAGTCAACTCGCTACATCCTGCTCATTTGCTCGATGTTTCCCTGGTTCAAGCTCGCCCAACATCCCCAATTTGCCTCAGTTCAGGCTCGTTCAAGCTCCCTGTTTTCTGCCCCCGTTTCATGCTGATCCCTGTGTCTCCCGTCTATTGCTCCCCCCTGCTGCCAGTGGTGGTGGTGTCTAAGTTGTTCACCACAGCAGAGACCATGCTCAATGCACGCACAGTATGGTTGGGTTGAGTGTGATGGGCTCATTCAGTCATCGCTGTCTCTTCCGCCTCCCAACCCTTCCCACGTCTCTTGCTCTCCCCCCTGCCAGTGGTGGTGGTGTCCAAGACATTCACCACAGCAGAGACCATGCTCAACGCACGCACAGTGCTGACCAATCCGTGCTTGCACATGCAAACATAGCATTCCCTGTGTCTCTCCTGTCTCCCGTCTCTTGCTCTCCCCCTGCCAGTGGTGGTGGTGTCCAAGACGTTCACCACAGCAGAGACCATGCTCAATGCACGCACAGTGCTGACCAATCCGTGCTTGCACATGCAAACATAGCATTCCCTGTGTCTCTCCTGTCTCACGTCTCTTGCTCTCCCCCTGCCAGTGGTGGTGGTGTCCAAGACATTCACCACAGCAGAGACCATGCTCAACGCACGCACAGTGCGCACATGGATCACATCGGCCCTGGGGTGAGTGAGGAATTGGGCCGTTGTTCTTTTTTTTTTAATATGGACGAACATAGGGTGCACTTGGGCTATGAGTGCACGTGGGTCAAACATAGGGTGCACTTGGGCTATGAGTGCACGTGGGTCAAACATAGGGTGCACTTGGGCTATGAGTGCACGTGGGTCAAACATAGGGTGCACTTGGGCTATGAGTGCACGTGGGTCAAACATAGGGTGCACTTGGGCTATAAGTGCACGTGGGTCAAACATAGGGTGCACTTGGGCTATGAGTGCACGTGGGTCAAACATAGGGTGCACTTGGGCTATGAGTGCACGTGGGTCAAACATAGGGTGCACTGCTATGAGTGCACGTGGGTCAAACATAGGGTGCACTTGGGCTATGAGTGCACGTGGGTCAAACATAGGGTGCACTTGGGCTATGAGTGCACGTGGGTCAAACATAGGGTACGAGTGCATAGCACAGTGCGCACGTGGATCACATCTCTCCCCCTTTACCCCACACCCTCCATCCCCTATCATACCCTCCTCCTCTGCTGCAGTGAGGATGCGGTGGCAAAGCACATGGTAGCAGTCAGCACGAACCTCAAGGTGAGGCATTTCCCTCTCTGGTATCTGTAGTCGCCCTATGATCACCGTCTGTCCTCTACCCTCGACTTGGAGAATAAACCTCTTGGATTCCAAGAATTAGCCATAGAATTAGCCTCTGGGATTTCTTGCTCCTTACAACAACCCTCTATAAGCTAGAGCATCACACTGGCATGCAGTTTACTGTTTCTTCGCGGCCCAACTCCACCTTGTCTCTTCCTTCCTTTCTCAGCCATGTGTGATCATCATCTCGTCAGGGAGTTTGGCATCGACCCTGCTAACCCCTCCCTCACACTCCTTCCCTCCGTCCCCCTCCCTTTCCTCCTCCCTCCCCCTCCCTTTCCTCCTCCCTCCCCCTCCCTTTCCTCCTCCCTCCCCCTCCCTTTCCTCCTCCCTCCCCCCATCACCACCCATGTGAGACCATCAGCTCGTCAAGGAGTTTGGCATCGACCCTGCCAATGCCTTTGCCTTCTGGGACTGGGTTGGCGGCCGCTACAGTGGTACGCCCACTCGCTCCATCTGTCGTTTGAGACTTCTCAGAGACCAACTTAAGCAGCTTTGCCTCTGAGTTCTCACCCTGTTTGCTTTGCTTCCTGTTTTCAGTGCCGTCGGTGCTCGCCCTCTCTCCCTCTCCCATCGCTCTGCCCTTCCTTATGCTGCCCCTTGGTTTATCCCTCCCCTTCAATCCCCTCGCCTCTGCCACCTCCCTCCCACCCTCTTTCTCCTTTTTACCTCCCTTTTATTCTCCCACCTCCCTGTTACCTCCCTTTTATTCTCCCATCCCACCTCCTTGTTACCTCCCTGCTCCCATACATGCCAGTTACCAGCGCGGTCGGAGTGCTGCCCCTCGCCCTGCAGTACGGCTTTGAGCACGTACACAAGTGAGTGCCCTCCTGATTCCTTGCCCACAAACCTCTAGCCCCAAACCCTGAACCATAACAGTGACACCCTACCCCAAGATCGCTGCCCCTCGCCCTGCAGTACGGCTTTGAGCACGTACACAAGTGAGTGCCCTCCTGATTCCTTGCCCACAAACCTCTAGCCCCAAACCCTGAACCATAACAGTGACACCCTACCCCAAGATCGCTGCCCCTCGCCCTGCAGTACGGCTTTGAGCACGTACACAAGTGAGTGCCCTCCTGATTCCTTGCCCACAAACCTCTAGCCCCAAACCCTGAACCATAACAGTGACACCCTACCCCAAGATCGCTGCCCCTCGCCCTGCAGTACGGCTTTGAGCACGTACACAAGTGAGTGCCCTCCTGATTCCTTGCCCACAAACCTCTAGCCCCAAACCCTGAACCATAACAGTGACACCCTACCCCAAGATCGCTGCCCCTCGCCCTGCAGTACGGCTTTGAGCACGTACACAAGTGAGTGCCCTCCTGATTCCTTGCCCACAAACCTCTAGCCCCAAACCCTGAACCATAACAGTGACACCCTACCCCAAGATCGCTGCCCCTCGCCCTGCAGTACGGCTTTGAGCACGTACACAAGTGAGTGCCCTCCTGATTCCTTGCCCACAAACCTCTAGCCCCAAACCCTGAACCATAACAGTGACACCCTACCCCAAGATCGCTGCCCCTCGCCCTGCAGTACGGCTTTGAGCACGTACACAAGTGAGTGCCCTCCTGATTCCTTGCCCACAAACCTCTAGCCCCAAACCCTGAACCATAACAGTGACACCCTACCCCAAGATCGCTGCCCCTCGCCCTGCTGTACGGCTTTGAGCACGTACACAAGTGAGTGGTGCAGCCAGACACTCTCAGATCAAGTCTATATTCCGACACTGCTGCGCCTTGACTGTAACACACTTGCTCACCTTCCCTGTTACTCGTCTCTGTCGTGCACAGGATGACCTTCCCTGTTCCTCGAGGGCACATGGACTGTTGACACTCAGTTCCACACTGCCCCCTCATTTCCTTGCCCTCCCTTGGCCCCCCCTGCGCTCCCTTGCCCCACCTTGCTGCCGCCTGCCTGCCCTTTTACCCACCCACTCGTGTTCCTTCACGCACAGGTTCCTCAAGGGCGCATGGAGCGTTGACACGCACTTCCACACTGCTCCCTTCGAGTCAAACCTCCCTGTATGTTATCACCATGCGTGCTTTGAGTGAGATAAACTGAAACTCATGTACCTCGTGCATTTGAGCCGCCTCGAACTTTCTCTCTGTAACCATGAGGCGACCACTGAGTTGACTAGGCCCGAAACCCGAAACCCGGAAACCCTGAGCTTGTGTCTTGTGCTTGTCTGTTGGTTCTGTTTGCGCTCCCATCAGGTGCTCCTGGGCCTCATCAGCATCTGGAACGTTTCTTTCTTCGGCAACCCTGCCCGGGTTAGTAGTCTTGCTCCAAAGCCTCTTAGCCACTTTCCATTCATAGTCTGTTGCCTCCACCCCACTCACCTGTTTTCCTTCCCCCCCATCAGTATGTGACTCTCCTATCTGCCTTCTCTCAATTCACCTATCCACCCTCCCTCCCACGCCCCACGCCCCACACGCCCCATGTGCCTCCTTTTGCGCGCCTGCAGGCCATTCTGCCCTACTGCCAAGCACTTCAGAAGCTGGCTCCTCACATTCAGCAAGTAAGAGCTCGGTGAATGCTTACGTGCTCTGCCACAATCGTGCTTTCCTATTTTTAGTTGTTTAAAATGCTGCCCTACCACCAAGCGAACCCTAAGCTGCTTCCCCTCGCTGATTGTTTGATTGATTTGCCATGCTCCTATCCTTCCTCCTCTCTGTCTCCCTCTCTCTCCGCAGGTGAGCATGGAGAGCAACGGCAAGGGTGTGTCCATCGACGGGGAGGTGTTGCCATACGAGTGTGGGGAGATTGACTTTGGCGAGCCAGGCACCAACGGGCAGCACTCCTTCTACCAGCTCATCCACCAGGGGCGAGTGGTCCCGTGCGACTTCATTGGAATCATCAAGAGCCAGCAATCCGTGTACCTCAAGGGTGGGTCATACATTCAAAGGGTTGATAACCTGATGGGTGGGGGTGGGGTTGGGCTGGGTTGATATGGGCCTGGCACCAACGGCCAGCACTCCTTCTACCAGCTCATCCACCAGGGCCGAGTGGTCCCATGTGACTTCATCGGCATTATCAAGAGCCAGCAGTCTGTGTACCTTAAGGGTAGGTCATACATACGTAAGGGTGATAACAAGATGGGGTGGGAATCGTGGGGTTGGGCCGGGCACCAACGGCCAGCACTCCTTCTATCAGCTCATCCACCGGGGGAGGGTGGTCCCGTGAGACTTCATTGGAATCATCAAGAGCCAGTAGTCTGGCTACCTCAAGGGTGGGTTGGGGTGGGGTACTGAGGGTGGGTGGGCTATGTGTGTGCTCCTAGAGTGTGTGTGTGTGTCTTTGGGATCATTAAAAGCCAGCAGTCTGTGCACCTCAAGGGTGGGTTGCACTTGAGTGTGTGCAATGGTTCAAGGTTGCGTGTGTCTCTGATCCTTTGTGGTGCAGTGCAGTGCAGTGTGGTGCTGTGCGATGCTGTGTTTAGCCAATATTTCTGGGATTTGCTCACTCGATATGCACCCTGATTCCCCCCTGCTCATATCTGTGTCATTCTATGCGGTGCTGTGTGGTGCTGTGTGGTGCTGTGTGGTACTGTGTGGTGCTGTGTGGTTCTGTGCTTTGGTCAGGCGAAATCGTGAGCAACCATGATGAGCTCATGTGCAACTTCTTCGCTCAGGCTGATGCCCTGGCCTACGGCAAGGTACGGATGGGTTACGGAACGGTGGGGATGGATTATGGCGAGGTCGGGATGGCCCGGATGGGCTATGGCAAGGGAGGGGTGGCTCATCCGGAGTGCTTCTAAGCTGATATTTTTTATTCATTTCTTTCTTTTCCCCACTCTTTTCCCCATACGAATCACCTCACCGCCTATCCCCTCTCATTCTCATCTCTATTTTCCCCTCCTCTTTTTTGTCGCGCGTGTTCTTAACAGACCGGAGAGGAGCTGAAGGCTGAAGGTCAAGTTTGAGAATTCTGAAAAGTTGTCTTCCTCCCCTTTCTCCCCTTTCTCTGTTTCCCAACCCTGAACAGACTGGGGAGGAGCTGAAGGCTGAAGGAGTGCCGGACCACCTCATTCCGCACAAGGTAAGCAGTCTCTCTCCTCGTCCCCTCTTCGACAGTAGACGTCTTTTGAGGCGCCTCAAAAGCCACCTCATTCCGCACAAGGTAAGCAGTCTCTCTCCTCGTCCCATCTCTGACAATAGACGTCTTCCGTCCACCCTCTGCCGTCCCGTCTTGCCTTCTTGTTAGTAAAAGAATGTGCCTGACTGACCATTTCTTTTCAGCAGCGTCATTCCCTGACTGACCCTTCTCTCCTCTCCCTTCTCTCTGTCCCCCGTCCCCACTCCTTCAGACCTTCCACCGTCTCAGTTTGCGTACCCACCTCTTCCTTGCCTCCTCTCTTTCTCTCCGTCCTCTCCTACACCCATTCCCCTCCTCCTCCATTTTTGAGGCGCCTAAAAAAATCCTCTCCTACACCCATTCCCCTCCTCCTCCATCTCCCTTAACCCCACCCATTCGCTTGCCGCCAGACCTTCACTGGCAATTGACAACAGAGCATCCTCCTGCCATCGCTCACACCACATGCCCTTCCCCCCCTGACCCCATCCCCCCTCCCTTGCCGCCAGACCTTCACTGGCAACAGAGCATCCTCCTGCCATCGCTCACACCACATACCCACTTCGTTTCCCTCTCTGTCCCCTTTCCCCCCACTCCGCGCTCCCCCTTCCCCCACTTCCCCCCCTTCAGACCTTCACTGGCAACAGGCCGTCGCTCAGCATCCTCCTGCCATCGCTCACACCCTACGCAGTGGGGCAGGTACGGGACAATCTTAGCTCACACCTTCTACAGAGGAGCAGTCAGACAGAGGGAGTATTTTAGCTGACTCAATAATCACCTTCACTGCCATAGCTCACACCCTACGCAGTGGGGCAGGTAAGAGACGATCGTAGCTTTTGAGGTACTGCAGAAGCCTAGACAATGGGGCAGGTAAGAGACGGTCTTAGCTCACGTCCTGTACAGAGGAGCAGTCAGACAGAGGGAAATATTTTAGCTGACTCAATAATCACCTTCACTGCCATAGCTCACACCCTACGCAGTGGGGCAGGTAAGAGACGATTTTAGCTCACTCACACCTTCTACAGTGGAGCAGTCCCACAGGGTGGGGGAAAGATGTCCTTTAAGCTGCTCCCCAATGCGTTTTAGCCCTCGTTCATTGTTAATCCTACCTCTATCACCCCTTACCCTACCTCGCTCACCGTTCAACCTCCTCTCTGCTCTCTTCACCCCTCTCCCCACCATCAGCTGCTATCGCTATCGAGAACAGGGTGGCGGTGCAGGGCTTCGTGTGGGGGGCATCAACTCGTTCCAATGCAGTAGACAAACCATGAACTCCAATCTTTGCATCTCCACCCCTGCCTCCCTCAACCCCTCTTCACCCCTCTTCCCACCATCAGCTGCTATCGCTGTACGAGAACAGGGTGGCGGTGCAGGGCTTTGTGTGGGGCATCAACTCGTTCGACCAATGGGGCGTGGAGCTCGGCAAGGTAAAATTCTAACCCTGACCCTTTAACCCTTAACCCTAAGCCCTCAACATTGGCATTGACTCATTCAACCAATGGGGTGTAAAAGCTCGGCACAGTAAACCCCGAAACCTGAACCTTTCACCCTCAACCTTATGTTTTTTTGGACTTGCAAAAAACCTGAATCTTTTACCTTAATGAGCCCAAGCCCTCTGCACTGACCTGGCTTTGGAGAGTGTAGTCAGGTCAACGATGTTTTGTCATCGGCGCCTGACCATGAGGGTGCCGTCCCCTCCCTGCCTTCCCCTGTGTGCCTTGTGGCATCTCACGTCACAACATCGTCGACCAATGGGGCGTGGAACACTTTTGAATTCCATAAACCGATCCCTATGTTGAAGGCTTTCCCTGTGTGCCTTGTGTCATCTCACAAAACATCCTCATCTCGTTCTTCTAATGGGACGTGGAAATCCCGCCAGGTGCTCGCCTCTCACATGCTGAATGCACCGTCGCTTCATTCCTTCCGGCAACCCCGCTCACCCAAGTTGCCCACGCCCGTCTCCTGCATTCCTTTCCCGTGTATTCTCCCACCCACAGGTACTGGCCTCTCGAGTGCGCGCTCAGATGAACGCCTGTCGCACCAAGGGCCAGACGATTGAGGGCTTTAACTACAGCACCACCATGCTGCTCAACCGCTATCTGGAGGTGAGTGTTTTGTTGGCGCTGTGAATGGTGTGACTGCAAATGGTGTGACTTTATGAGGTAAGGCGATTGATGGCTTCAACTGCAGCACCACCACGCTGCTCAACCGCTATCTGGAGGTAGGCTAGTCAATATGTTGGTGTACAGTAATGATTCTGGAGGGAGCCTTGAGAAACGCACCACCACCACCCCACTGCTCAACTGCTCTATGTGGCTGTGAACATGCAGCAATTTGCACACCACATCGGTTCGATGCGGCTGTCTTGTATAATTTTATTTGAACTGCAACCTTCCAAGCATACCAGCCTACACTTTCCAATGCCCTGACATCTCATTTTCCCTTGTCTATTCCCTTCTTTTTCTATTCCTTCCTCTGCTCCCCCTCCGCAGGGCAAGACTCAGCTGCTGTACCCCGAGCCGTACAACGTCTTCCCCAAGGACTTGCTGACTGGGGACGGAGTGAAGAAGCCTGTCACCCCTCCTTCCTCCCCATGATCTGATGGCTAGGCCGTGTGTCTGATTTTCTAGGATTCATATATTTTTGGAGGTGAAGAGCAGCGGGTGCGGGGCAGGTTTTCCTTGGGAGGAGCAGAGTCAATTTGGGTTCCTACAAGGGAGGATCAATTGCATTGTCATGTCACTATGGCTTTTCTTTATCCGTTTGATAACCTCTGTGCGCATGAGAAAGTATCGAGACGCACATGTGTTCATGCTGATTTGGGTAATCAAAATGTTGCATAATGTTTTGAATTCCAGTGTAGCTAGCTAGTGCAATATGTTTAGGCATTGAGGTGGAATCGGATTGACCACTCAGAATTCAAGGGCCGGTCCCTGGGGGTTGAAGTCAATGTTTCAAGCAAGATACTGGTTTGGACCACTGATGTTAGTAGTTGTAGCAGTTGCATAGTGTTTTCACTCATATAGCAGCATGCTGTAACGTGGGACCTCTACGATGGATACTTATAAGGGAATATTCGTTGAATGGCCAAGAAGATGCGTCCAAGTCAGCAAGGGCACTCCCGTCCGTCGGGCATTGATTCTCCTTCGTGACGCTGGTTCCTTGTGCCGCGCAAGCTTGTTTTGACAGGATTCCCTTGATCCTGCCTGGACTACGCGACAACGCATTATTCCAACATGATTTGACGAGTATCATATCCCGATAATACACTTCCAGTGTGACATCCAGAGCGAGCGACTGAGCTCCACGTGATGGATCCAGCCGTTCGTTCAAGTTCCCGAAAAAAATAGGGAAGGAGAAACGATTCATACTACCCCCTGATTTATGATGGTCATCCTGTCACTAACCAGAAATACTTAGGTGCGCTGTGAGAGTACACATCGAATCCTACTGGCTTGAGAGGAGGCGGTTGGTCGTTTACTACATATCCAAGCCAGCGCGATTGGCTCAACTTTTACTGCAGCAATGGAACTACGACCACAACAGGCTGCCTTCAACGTCATTGAATATTCGCGTGGCGACAAGCGGCCGCTAAAACATTTTCATCGGCGATGTGGACGGGGATACGGTAACAGGCAGCCACGCAGCTGGTTCGGTTCGGTTCGGTTCGGTTCGGCATCAGGTTTGGGGCTGTCGAAATTTCGCGTGATTTTTTCACCCAGCCTTGGTGTCGTATCCAGCGCGAATCTCGAGGTTGCCAAACCAGGTAACCCACGAACCCTAGGGTTTCCCGAAAGGTCGCCAAAGTGTAGGTGTTGGTTTCCCAACCCAACCCTCCGGCTGAACAAGTTGAAGCTTGGTGCCATACCATCCCAACCCCCCTGCCCAAAGGCTCCCTCTGCTACTAACACTCAGCCAGCAGTGGAAACTAAACCTGCTGAGCAGGAGGAATTGGCTTGCATGCATACCATGGAACGACTTCTGAGGGGTTTCCAGATCTACTACATTATTCTGTCCCATACACTACTTGTTCATTAGGCCTTTTATGGTGATTCGACTTCTTCCATAAAGATAAGATGGAAGAGTTGAAAGAATACTTGAAGAGGCTTCAAGAGGAGAGAGTGAAGGTCTTGATGTTTAAGAGGGAGTTGCCTCTGTGCTCAGATCTTATTGACAATGGTAATTGAAAGATATGAGATTCCGTGTCTCTCTGTCCCAGAAAGTTCAGAGCCCCCCCCTCTCTGTCTTCTTTGTTTTATAATAGGCCATCTAGATCTTCCAGCTTCCATCCCTTCTTTTCTATCTTCATCTCTCCTTCTCTCCTTCCACTCCTTCTTCTCTCCGCGTTTTCGTGCTAATCGTAATATTGGAAATGCACACTGTGCAATCACTCTTAGAGAGGAAAAGAGATGGGGTTTTGAGGGGCACATAAACATTGTAAACAACCCAGAATAATGCTCATCCTTGTCTTTCAACCCAGAATAATCCTCATCAAAATCAATCTCCCTCACTCCCTCTCCCTCCCTCTCTCTCCCTCTCTCTCTCCCTCTCCCCCTCTCACTCTCACCCTGTCTTTGTTGTCACAGACACTCACATTCGTGTGTGTTTTCCTGTTCTCTCACCTGGAATTCAAATGCATGCACCTGTGAAAATGCTTGCACCAATAAGAATACACATGGACAGTCACACTAGTGCATGTAAGCCCGTGTAGTAGTACACTCACACATGCATGATGATATGTATATGTATATGTGCGCAGATGTATGTATGAATAGGTAATTATCACTGGTGCTGCTGGTTGTGCAGTTGCGGTCGCTGCTTTTGCTTCTGCCGGTTGTGCAGTTAGTAGGATTGCTGCTTTTGCTGCTGATGATAACACCCCCGATGTTGCTGGTGTTGCTGCCTTTGCTTCTGCTGCTGCTGCAGCTGCTGCCGCCACTGCTGCCGCCGCTGCTGCTGCTGCTGCCGCCGCCGCCGCTGCCGCCGCCGACGCTGCCGCAGCCGCAGCCGCTGCTGCTGCTGCTGCTGCTGCTGCTGGTGGTGACACCCCCAATATTGCTGGTGTTGCTGCCCTTGCTGCTGCTGCTGCCGCTGCCGCTGCCACTGGTGCTGCCGCTTCCGTTCCCGCCGTCGCTGTCGCCACTGCCCCTGCCGCTGCTGGTGGTGGTGCTGCTGCTGCTGCTGCCGCCAGCTGCTGTTGCTATTGCTGCCGCTGCCGTTGCTGCTGCCGCCGCCGCCGCCGCCGCCGCCGCCGCCGCCGCCGCCTCTGCTGCTGCTGCTGCTGCTGCTGCTGCTGCTGCTGCTGCTGCTGCTGCTGCTGCTGCTGCTGCTGCTGCTGCTGCTGCTGCTGCTGCTGCTGCTGCTGCTGCTGCTGCTGCTGCTGCTGATGCTGCTGCTGCTGCTGCTGCTGCTGCTGATGCTGATGCTGCTGCTGCTGCTGCCTTTTTTCTTTCCCACTGTTGCCACTGGGATTTTGACTTGGTACGCCTTTCAAAAACAAAAAATGGTTACAAACAGCCACACCTCGTTCTCCTCCACCGCTCACCCCCACCATTTGTTCTCCCACCTCTCTCTCCCATTTCCCATCCTTCTCCATCTCCCCCCACCCATGTTTCATCTTCCTTTTCTCCTCCTCCTCCTCTTCCTCCTCCTCCTCCTCCTCCTCCTCCTCCTCCTCCTCCTCCTCCTCCTCCTCCTCCTCCTCCTCCTCCTCCTCCCCCCCCCACTCCTCCTCCTCCTCCTCCTCCTCCTCCTCCTCCTCCTCCTCCTCCTCCTCCTCCTCCTCCTCCTCCTCCTCCTTTCCCTCCTCCTCTCCCTCTTCCTCCTCTTTCTCACGTACCCATTATCGTTCTGTTTGTCATTTGATCTTCCTGTTCCCTCAACAATCCAGATCTTTGCACTCCTTCTGATGTTCCTTCTGGCCTATGACAATACTAGTTCTTCGATTGACACCCCGTTTGAATCACAGTTGTTGATGCAATCTATTCACCCTTGCATTTCTGCCCCCCTCCTCCCCGTGACTCCCTTTTCTGGCAGCCATTACCGAAACACAAAGCCGCATAGATGCACTACAGCGGGGTGATAGGGATGAGAGGGAGGAAGGTGCAAGAGGTATCAAAGAGATGGGAAGCAGAGAGTTGGTAGAGGCACACGATTTGGAGGCCCAATATGAGTTGGAAGGGCGTGAAGGCGAGACTATCAAACAGAACCATGGAGATGAGAGGGGTGATTCGGAGGCTCGGGATCATGTAGAAAAGGGTGAAGATACGATGATCAAACAGGATGACGGAGATCAGAGGGGTGATTCGGAGGCTCCGAATGTGGGATCGCTGTTTGATCAGAGGGATGATATGGAAAAGCGTGAAGATAAGACGATCAAACAGGATCATGAAGATCAGAGGGATTATCCGGCAAAGAGACAGCTTCGTGATGGCTTGCAGGGAGATCACAGAGCAGAGGAAGCACAACAGGAACGGCTGTCAAAGGGAAACAGAGAAGGTTGGCAGATTGAGATGTTGAGCACTCAGTTGCAGGGTCCAGGGATGGGTGGCATAAAAGGGAGGGCCATGAGGGGAGAGTGTGAAGGGGATAGAGTTCAGCTTCAGCTCCTTAGTACAGAGCCATGCAAGGGAAGGGGATCTATTGAGCAGTGTGAGGACAAGGAGGCGACGAGAAAGGGAGCGAGAGTAGAAGAGGAGTCTATGTTTGAGGGGCCTAAAATGATGTATCCATGCAAGGGTAGAGGATCTATTGAGCATTGCAAGGATGAGGAGATGACGAGAAAGAGAGCGAGAGTGGAAGAAAAGGAGGGGTTGAAGGAAGGTGGATATGATGGTGGTGATGTTGGGAGGGGTAGTGGGGATGGGGATGTTGATGTGTATTGGAATGGTGGTGCGGATGGGCATGGGCACGTGGATGGGCATGGGCACGTGGATGGGCATGGTAATGTGGATGGGCATGGTCATGTGGATGGGCATGGTCATGCGGATGGGCATGGTAATGTGGATGGGCATGGTCATGTGGGTGGGCATAGTCATGTGGATGGGCATGGTCATGTGGATGGGCATGGTCATGTGGATGGGCATGGTCATGTGGATGGGCATGGTCATGCGGATGGGCATGGTCATGTGGATGGGCATGGTCATGCAGATGAGCATGGTCATGCGGATAAGTATGGCATGCTGATGGAGGCATGGGAGAAGGTGGGAAAGAGATGCTGTGAGAGGCGAATGTGCGAGCCAGTTTGTTCAATGCAGTTGGCACTTGGTCTTGGGAATTGTGGCATGAGAGAGAGTGCCGGAGAGGAGATGGAGGAGGTGGAGGAGGAGGAGAGGGCGGAGTGGGAGGGAAGGGCAGGAAGGGTGGGAAGGGAGGAAAGGGACAGTGCACGGCATGAGAAGGAAGCGGGGCAAGAGCATGGGGAGGAGTCTGGGAAGGAGCAAGGGAGGGAGGTCGGGATTGATGATGAGAGAAGGGACAGAACGGAGAAAAGGGAGAAAAGGGATAGAGCGAAGAGATTTGGGGCAGTGGGGATTAGTGACAGTCATCGCACAGAGATGAGGGAGTGGGGTCGGGAGCTTGGTGGGCTGTGGGAGGTGGGAGCGAGGGAGAGTGCAGCAACATGCGTTGTGGTGGCAGCAGGCACTGCTGCTGCAAGGACTGCTGCTGCGGCTGCTGTTGGCGTTGCGATATCTAATGCTGCATGCCCTGTTGCGTCACCCTCTGCTGCTGCTGCTGCTACTGCTCCTGCTCCTGCTCCTGCTCCTCCTGCTCCTGCTGCTGTCCCTGCTGCCGCCGGCGCTACCGCCGCCGCCGCCGTCGCTGCTGCTGCTGCTACTGCTGCCACTGCTACTACCGCAGCTGCTGGAGTAAACCCTGTCACAGTTACACGTGCCCCCTCTGCTGCAGCTCCTCTTGCAGCCACACCAGGCGGCATGCAACTCAAGCTCACTATCTCCTCCTCTTGTGGTATTGACGCAAACAGGAGTGACTGTATCAGAGGGCACACTACTGCAGTTGCTGCTGTAAACCCTGTCACATCTGCCACCCCTGGTGCTGCTCCTCTTGCAGCCACAGCAGGTGGCATGCAACGCAGGCTCACTGTCTCCTCCTCTTGTGGCAGTGACGTAAACAGGCGTGACAAAGGGCACGCTAGGAGTGATCAAGGTAGAGGAGATGACGAGTTTGGAGAAACTGAGGTGCTGGAAGGAGATAACATGGAAGCAGCAGAAGCAGGTGTAGAGGCAGGTACAGAAGCAGCAGGTGCAGAAGCAGCAAGTGCAGCAGCAGGTGCAGCAACAAGTGCAGCAGCAGCAGGCACAGAAGGAGCAGGTTCAACAGCAACAGGTGCAGGAGCAAGTGCAGCAGCAGCAGCAGCAGCAGGCTCAGAAGCAGCAGGTGCGGAAGCAGCAGGTGCGGAAGCAGCAGGTGCAGCAGCAGCAGATGCAGAAGCAATACATACAGAAGCAGCAGGTTTAACAGGAACAGGTGCAGCAGCAAGTGCAGCAGAAGCAGGTGCAGCAGCAGGTGCAGTAGCAGCATCAGCAGATACAGAAGCAGCAGGTGCAGAAGCAGCAGGAAAAGCAGCAGCAGGTGCAGCAGCAGGTGCAGCAGCAGCAGGTACAGGATCAGGTACCGAGTCAAACTTTGGTACAGGAGGCGGCACAACTTGCAAGGTAGCTGGCAGCGGTTGCACAGGGTCAAATACACGCACAAAGAAACAACCCGAGGTTGTGACGGAGGGGCAACGGGAAAGGGAACCAGGAAGGAGGAACCAGAAGGAGGGCGCTTCGGAGGGAAAAACTACTGCTGGAGGAGACAGCAGCCGAGGGAGGGAGAGGAATACTCCACGCGAGCATAAATGGAGGGACAGTGTTTCGGAAGGAAAGGCTACTGCTGGAGGAGACAGCAGCCGAGGGAGGGAGAGGAATACTCCACGCGAGCATAAATGGAGGGACAGTGTTTCGGAAGGAAAGGCTACTGCTGGAGGAGACAGCAGCCGAGGGAGGGAGAGGAATACTCCACGCGAGCATAAACGTTCGGCTAAAAGCGTCACCAAAGCAGTACCTACTAATGGGAGGGAGCGTCACAGAGGGAAGTCCTGTGAGGGCAAAAGGAAGATAGAAAATGGAGGTGAGAAAGCAATGAATATTGACAGAAGGGCAAAGGTGAAGGAGGGAAAGAAGGTGGGTGGTATCAAGAGGGCCAGGACAGAGAGTCCAAAGAGAGTTCAGAGTGGTGGGGAATTGTTATCTAGGGGTAAGGATGGTGCAAAGAGTGATGGCCACAATGGTAGTGATAGCGGCAGTGGTGGTGGTGGTGATGGTGGTAGTGAGGGTGGTGCTGTTAATGATGGTGGTGATGGTGGTAGTGAGGGTGGTGATGCAAGTAATGATGGTGATGGTGGTGCTGATAGTGGTGGTGGTTATAGTGGCAACGGCAGTGGCCAAGGTGGTGGGGGCAGCGGAAGTGGGAGTGGCAGACACAGGGGAAGTGGAACTGGGAGTGGGAGTGGCAATGGTAGGCGCAGGAAAAGTGGTGTTGGTTGCAGCAGCAGCGGTGGGGGAGGTCACAGTGGGAGCCGTCAAGGTGACACAGCAGGTGTCTCAGGAAGGCTACGTGGAGGGAGGAAGCAGCGACGGTGCTGGTCGCCGGATATTCACAAGCAATTTTTAGATGCATTGGAAAGGCTCGGTGGCTGCTATGGTGCGTATATGGCCGCTTCATCATACTTGATTCACACTAGATTGCAGACAGCGCGCATCATCCTTGCTACACACATGTGCACGATGCTTTGTGTCAGTTGTTCATTTGCTCGCTCGTCTTTATTCCCCCGAAATCCATTTCTCCTTACAGTGGCTACGCCGAAACAGATTAAGGAGCTAATGAAAGTCGATGGCTTAACAAGCGACGAGATCAAGAGTCATCTGCAGGTAATAGCTTTCTCTAACCACTTTCCACCCATGCGCATTCCTGCTCCACCACTCTGCACTGTGGCCCACCTCTCTAATTGCTCAACAACTTTTTTTTTCTTAGATTTTGTTATGCTTCTTGATTATCATTTCGTTCTTACAAGACAGCGCCATCTCACCCTGATAACTCATCCCAACTCACGTTTCCTAACTTCACTTCCGCACACAGAAATATCGCCTTCAGTCCCACCATCCTCCTACAGAAGCATTGTCAGCTGCGGCGGCTGCTGCTGCTGCTGCCGCTACATCACCAGCAGCGGCGGCAACAGCAGCAGCAGCAGCACCAGGAGCAGCAGCTGGGGAATCAGCAGCAGTGGCTAGAGTTTCATCAGCAGCAGCAGGGGTATCAGCATCAGGAGCTAGAATCTCGGCAGAAGCAGCCGGGGCATTTGTATCTGTAGCAACCGCGATAGGGGGCAATGGAGGATTAGCAGCAGCAGGAGTATCAGCAGGAGCAGCAGGAGCAGCAGCTTCTGTTGCAACACTTCCAACATCAGGTCTAGCAGCTGAGACTATGTCTCAGGGACACGTGGCACCTGCTCATTTGCTGGTTCTTGGAAGCATTCTCGTGCCTTCATTGGCTGGCCAGGTTCCCCCATCAGGAGCGCCTAACTGGCTCAGCCACGTCAGCAACATGCGCCAACCCACACCTGGCCACTTCAGCATTGTAGAGCAATCTACACTCCATCAAACACAGCAGCAGCAGCAGCAGCAGGTACGAATTGCGGAGCTGCAGAGCAGCCAGGTGGCACCGCTTGATCCTTTCTGGCAGATGCAGATGCAGGCATACCAGCATTTTCAGCAGCAGCAGCCACAGCACCAGAAGCAGGTGCAGCAGCAGCAGGCGCCACAACAGCAGCAGCAGTTGCAGCAGTTACAGCACCAGCGACTGCCGACACAACAGTTGCAGCCATCACAGCAGCAGCAGTTGCAGCAGTCACAGCAGCAGCAGCAGATGCAGCAGCAAAATTCCCAACAGCAGATGTCCCAGCTACAGCTTCAGCTGCTGCAGCTACAACCGCTGCTGCAACAGCAACAATCACAGCAGCAGCAGCAGCAGCAGCAGCAGCAGCAGCAGCAGCAGCAGCGACATACACAACCATCTACAGAGCAGACTTGGAACCAACTGCAAGGAGGGTTCCATCCCCCAGCTAACAGCCTTGCCCACTTGTTCTCACCTCTTTCTTCTCCAAGTGCTCACACAAACCCTACTCTTTTACCCACCAACCCCCCACCCCATTCCCTCAATCCTGCTCTGTTTTCGCCCAATCATCCAGCTCTGGTCACCAACCCTTCCCTCCGTCAACCATCTCCTGATTCCCCTTCACTACATCCCCCCTTGGTTCGCCCTGTAGCCCGCTCGTTCAAAAGGCCTGCCTGTGGTGGCCAGTGAGGGTTGGTTAGGCAGATGGCTTGATCTGATGCCTCTAAGCTTCTATGCGTGGGGCTTCAAGTAACTGTGTAACGCAGTCTGACAACGGTGAAGGGCCAAACATGGAAGCGGTAGGGAAGGAGGAGAGGAGAAGTACACAAGACGGGGATGGGGTGGTGGTGAGGGTAAGGCATCGGAGTGGGAGAATGGAGTAGTGAGGTGACTAACCATTGTATTGCATGTTTGATCAGCTCCCCTGGATGCAGTGACTAAAACTGGTATTTCCTTCCAATGTACAGTACAATTTGTCCTGGTTGTTGTATATAATTCATATCGGTCAAGTTTGATACATCATATAAGAATTTGTGAACAGTTTATTGACAATACGATTCTTTTTATACATAGAAATACTTCAATGGTAAAGCCACAGTTATAGCCTTATACATACTTTTTGTGCCACAATTCTTTTCATTTTTGTAACTATGACTGTTTTTTGTGCCACAACTCTTACGGTATATATTAGTACTACAGGATTGGCACAAATTTCAGCACTACACTCGTGATATAACAGAACGTTGAAGGCAATCGGAATGGGGTCTTCAGATAGTGATGATTGCCAAGCGAAGGGTGTGCAAGTTTCGGAGAGCTTCAGGTGTGACCGACAGGCCCTATTTTATCAGGCTAATTTATCATGATTTTGCTTATTTCAGTACAGCGCTGGGGTGTCAGCACTGAAAAAACAGATTAAGATCAAAATCAGGACTGAACTTTCAGTATAGGTCGTATACCCACACTGAGAAATCAGGATAGTGGTGTACCTGTAACACTGAGCTGCGAGGATCCTATTGAAAATGGCACTGAAATGCCTTAGGACGTGTAAAGTTATAACGCCCGAAGCAAATTGGGGCGATTCTGGCGATTGCGAGGTATTTAGGGTTACGCCCATTTGATTAGTCGCCCCGATTTGACCGAGTTGCCCGGGTATTTTCCGCATAGAAATTTACGCACCGCATGTTCGGACCTACCTAGACTTATCCTCAGCGGGGAGAAAATAGTTGTGCTTGCCTAAACCTACTGCTTTGTTGAACACCCTAGTTTAGGCTTCCGATGCCGATCCTGTGTCAAACTTATATGCTGCATGTTGTGTAGGCTGTAGTGGGGTAGCCCATATGGGGTACAACCCAATTAGGGTTTGCTACTTGTACTCCTGCATGCTGCTAGTTCATCCATTCTCGTTCATTATTCTGACATGGTTTCAGAGCAGGTCCTGACCTAGGACCGTTTTTTTTAGGGCCCACCGAATCGTTCCCTGCCCGTAGCGCGTTACCCTACCCGTAGCGCCCTACCGTGTTCGTCGCGCTGCCCCACCAGTCGCGTTACCCTGCCCGCGCGCCGCCCTGCTGGCTGCCGCGCTGCCTTGCCCTGCCCTGCGTTGCGCTGCCTAGCGCGCGCTCTGCCCTGCCCTGCGTTGCGCTGCCCCGCGCACGCCCTGCCCTGCGTCGCCCTAGGACCCGCGCGACGCCCTGCCCTGCCCGTCGCGTCGCCTTAGGACCAGCGCGGCGCCCTGCCCTGCCCGTCGCGTCGCCCTAGGACCCGCGCGACGCCCTGCCCTGCCCGTCGCGTCGCCCTAGGACCCGCGCGACGCCCTGCCCTGCCCGTCGCGTCGCCCTAGGACCCGCGCGACGCCCTGCCCTGCCCGTCGCGTCGCCCTAGGACCCGCGCGACGCCCTGCCCTGCCCGTCGCGTCGCCCTAGGACCCGCGCGACGCCCTGCCCTGCCTGTCGCGTCGCCCTAGGACCCGCGCGACGACCTGCCCTGCCCGTCGCGTCGCCCTAGGGCCCGCGCGACGACCTGCCCTGCCCGTCGCGTCGCCCTAGGGCCCGCGCGCCGCCCCTGCCCTGCCCGTCGCGTCACCCTAGGGCCAGCGCGCCGCCCTGCCCTGCCCGTCGCGCCGCCCTAGGGCCCGCGCGCAGCCCCTGCCCTGCCCGTCGCATCGCCCTAGGGCCCGCGCGCCGCCCCTGCCCTGCCCGTCGCGTCACCCTAGGGCCAGCGCGCCGCCCCTGCCCTGCCCGTCGCGTCGCCCTAGGGCCCGCGCGCCGCCCCTGCCCTGCCTGTCGCGTCACCCTAGGGCCAGCGCGCCGCCCTGCTGCCCGCGCTCCGCCCTGCCCCTGCCTGTCGCGTCCACCCTGGCAGCCCGCGCGCTGCCATCTGCAGCCCGCGCGCTGCCCTTGCCTGCCCGTGCGCCCTCCTCTGCCCGCGCGCCGTCCTACTTGCAGCGCGCCGCCCTACACTGACCGTGCGCCGCCCCGACCTACCCTAGTGCCTGCTCGCCGCCCTACCTTCCCTGCGTGCTGCCGTGCCTGTCGCACACCTCCTTACTTTGCCCGCTATGACGTCTCTTCGTGGTAGCGGTGGGAGTCGTGGCGGCGGTGGTGGCAGCAGTGGGAGTGGTGGCGGCGGCCGTAGTGGCAGTCTCGGTGGAGCTGTTCGGTGGGGAGTTTCTGGCGGTGGCCGGATGCAGCTCCAGCGACGTCCGCGCGAGTCCCTCACGCCCCAGCAGCTTCGTGAGTGGTACGCTAGTTGGGGTTGTGGCGGCGGCCGTAGTGGCAGTCGCCCTGGAGCTGGTCAGTCGGGAGTTTCTGCCGGTGGCCAGATGCAGCTGCAGCGGCGTCCGCGCGAGACCCTTACGCCCCAGCAGCTTCATGAGTGGTACGCACAGAGTAGAGGGTCTCGGAGTACTGCTCGCTGCCCGTACGTCATTCGCACAGGTGATCGGGCTGGTCAGACTTGCGGGACAGTTGGTCACACACAGTCCCACTGCTTCGCCTGTCTGAGCGACGCCTGGCGTACAGAGTTTGGTGACGCGGCTGAGCTCCCTAGCTGGCTGGAGCTGCTTAGGCAGAGGGTGGATATCTTTGCTCTTGACTATGATGCTATCCTCACTGCCATGTATGCATTGCCTACTAGTGCTGAGGGTGACTGTTACCTGTGTGTGCCGCCCGACCCAGGTATAGAGTCTGCTGCTCTAGGTGCTGGTGACGCTGCTGCTCTAGGTGCTGATGAGCCTGCTGCCCTAGGTGCTGGTGCGGCTGCTGCTCTAGGTGCTAGTGAGTCTGCTCTCTCTGGTACTGCGCCTGCTGAGGCCTTGCACACCTTCACGCTTGACTCAGGTGCTTCCCGCTGTTTCTTTCGCGACAGTACCGCACTCACACCGCTCCCTGCACCTGTTGCTGTCTCTCTGGCTGACCCCTCTGGCGGCCCAGTCCTTGCACGTTCCTCCACTGTTCTCCCGTGTCCGGCGGTTCCGTCTGGCTCACTGTCAGGTCTTCACCTCCCCTCGTTCTCTACGAACTTGGTGAGCAACGCCGTCCTTCAGGATGTATGGGTTGACACATTTACTCCAGGAGGACAGCGTGTGGCGATCTGTACGTGCTCCCAGACTGGCCGGCACCTGGCCACGTTCACACGTGCGTTTGGCTCGAGTCTGTACACACTGACTACTGTGTCTCCTCAGGTAGCTGCGTCTGCGTCAGGTCAGCTAGCGGCCCCCTGCTCGTGTCGCGCACTGTGGCACCGGACCCTCCTTTGGCACCACCGTCTTGGTCACCCCTCAGTGCAGCGCCTTGGTGGCATGCACTCGCGTCTCCTTGTCTCTGGTCTTCCCGAGACTCTGCCTCCCCTCCCACCCTCGCCTGCCCCTCCCTGTCTTCCCTGTGTCGAGGGGCGGCAGTGCGCCGCTCCTCACTCCTCCTCGTTTCCCCCGACGACTGCTCCCCTGCAGACTCTCCACATGGACGTGTGGGGCCCAACCCGCGTCCGTGGACAGGGCCGCGAGCGCTACTTTCTGCTGGTCGTTGACGACTACTCGCGTTACACCACGGTCTTCCCCTTGCGCAGCAAGGGGGAGGTCCCTGATGTTTTGATCCCTTGGATCCACGCTGTCCGTCTCCAGCTCCGCGAGCGGTTCCACACGGACCTTCCAGTCCTGCGTCTGCACTATGACAGAGGTGGTGAGTTTTCCTCCGACCTCTTGCGGGACTTTTGTCGTGGGGAGGGCATTCTCCAGTCGTTCACGCTTCCGGCCTCTCCGCAGCAAAATGGGGTTGCTGAGCGCCGCATTGGCTTAGTCATGGAGGTCGCTCGTACCTCCATGATCCATGCGGCTGCCCCCCATTTTCTGTGGCCGTTTGCGGTCCGGTACGCTGCGCATCAGCTCAACCTCTGGCCCCGTGTCTCCTTGCCGGAGACCTCGCCTACACTGCGTTGGACGGGGAAGGTTGGCGATGCGTCGGTGTTCCGGGTCTGGGGTTCTCGTGCCTTTGTTCGCGAAACGTCCGCGGACAAGCTCTCCGCCCGCACCATTCCCTGCGTCTTCCTTGGTTTTCCCCCTGACGCGCCTGGCTGGCAGTTTTACCACCCCACCTCGCGCCGTGTCCTGCCCTCTCAGGACGTCACGTTCGACGAGTCGGTTCCCTTTTACCGTCTCTTCCCCTACCGCACTGCACCTCTCCCCCCCCCCGTCGCTCTTCCTCGCACCAGGTCCTCCTCCGGTAGACCCCCTCCCCCCTCAGGGTCCTGCTCCCTCAGGTGTGTCTCAGGTAGACCCTGTCGAGCCTGTCGAGGTCGCGGTCGACTCTGGTGCTGCTGCTGGGAGTGGTGCTGCTGGGGGTGCTGAGCCGGAGCGTGCGGAGCGTGGGGGTGCTGAGCCTGAGCGTGCGGAGCCTGGGGGTGCTGAGCCTGAGCGTGCGGAGCCTAGGGGTGCTGAGCCTGAGGTTGCTGAGTCTGGGGGTGCTGAGTCTGGGGGTGCTGAGACTGGGGGTGCTGAGCCTGCGGGTGCGGAAACTGGGGGTGCTGAGCCTGGGGGTGCTGAGTCTGCTGGAGGTCCTACAGGTGCCTCATCCCGGCGGGAGTCTCTCTCTCCACCACAGCTGCGCGAGTGGTTTGCTCGGCGCTGGAGTCGGGGGGCCTCCCGCTGGAGGCCCTGGAGCTGGAGGTACTGGAGCTACTGGAGCTGGAGGTGCTGCCGGCGTTGGAGCTGGAGCTGCTGGAGTTACTGGAGCCACTGGTCCCGGAGGTGCTCGTACTGGAGGTACTGGAGCTTCTGGTGCTGGTGGTGCTGCGGGAGTTGGAGCCGGAGGTGCTGGAGCTGCTGGTCCTGGAGTTACTGGAGGTACTGGAGGTTCTCCGGGTGCCTCGTCACACCGGGAGCCTCTCTCCCCACCGCAGCTGCGCGAGTGGTTTGCGCGGCGCTGGAGTCTTCAGAGTGGCGCTGCTGGAGCTGGGGGGGCTGCCACTGGAGGCCCTGGTCCTGGTGGCGCTGGAGGTACTGGAGCTGCTGGAGCTGGAGGTGCTGCCGGCGTTGGAGCTGGCGCTGCTGGAGGTGCTGGAGCCACTGGTCCCGGAGGTGCTTGTACTAGACGTACTGGAGCTGCTGGAGCTGGAGGTACTACAGGAGTTGGAGCTGGAGGCGCTGGAGTTGGCGCTGCTGGTGGTGCTGGAGCCACTGGTCCCGGAGGTGCTCGTACTGGAGGTACTGGAGCTACTGGAGCTGGAGGTGCTGCAGGAGTTGGAGCTGGAGGCGTTGGAGCTGGAGCCGCTGCTGGCGCTGGAGCTGCTGGAGCTGGAGGTGCTGGAGCTGGTGGTACTGCAGGCGTTGGAGCTGGAGACCCTGGAGCTGGGGGTACTGGTGCTGTCGGTGCTGGTTCTGGAGGCACTGTGCGGCCGCGACCGTACTTCGTTCCACTGCTTCAGCAGGTTCTTGGTCTCCCGCTTTCTACTGGCCTTCCTCCTCCCTTACTGTGTCCACCGCCTGACCAGTCGCAGTCGCAGTTACAGCCAGCCTCTCCACTGCCTGCTCCTTCTCCTTACACTGGGCCGACACGAGGTCTTGCGGAGCGTCGTGAGCCAGAGTCTCGTCCTGCGTCGCCCGTTCGCGCTGTACGCACTGGTCGTCGTGTTCCGCGTCCGCGTCCTCCTCCTGTCCCCGGCACGCACCAGATGGCACTCCGTCCTTCCTCTGTTCCACAGCGTGTCCCTCTGCCGTCTCCTCCTGCGTCCTCTCTTCCTGACGTTGCTGACCCGCCGTCAGACCTTGCTCGTGCTGCCAGTCCTACTGTCACACGTCTTCTAGCCACTGTTGTCACTGACCCTTCGTTTGAGCCCTCTGCTGCGTCTGCCCTAGTTGCTGAGCTTGTTGACTTTGTTGCCGCCTGTCGCCTCGACTACGCCGCTAGCCTTGTTGCTGAGTCTGAGTCTGTCTGTCCTCCGTCCGTCGGGGGTGAGTGTGCTCTTGGCACGTACGTCCTTGAGGACAGGCAGGAGGACTTTGAGTGTTTTGCAGCTGCTTTACCTCATCTCGTGTCCATGCTGATTGCACCTGAGGGAGACCCGGATGCACCAGACATCCCGACCCCGCGCTCTTACGCAGAGGCGATTGAGGGTCCCTACTCCTCTCTGTGGCAGACAGCCATGGACGCAGAGATGGCTTCCTGGAAGTCCACAGGCACCTACGTCGACGAGGTTCCCCCACCTGGGGCGAACATCGTCAGTGGCATGTTGATTTTCAGGGTGAAGCGGCCGCCGGGTTCTCCACCTGTCTTCAAGGCGCGTTACGTTGCACGAGGCTTCAGTCAGCGACAGGGAGTTGACTTCTTCCAGACCTTCTCCCCTACCCCGAAGATGACCACTCTTCGGGTGCTGCTGCACGTCGCCGCTCAGCGTGACTACGAGCTTCACTCTCTTGATTTCAGCAGAGCCTTCCTACAGGGCAGCCTCCACGAGGAGATCTGGCTGCGCCGCCCACCTGGCTTCACTGGGTCGTTTCCTGCAGATACCCAGTGGAGCCTCCGGCGGCCAGTCTACGGTCTCCGCCAGGCGCCTCGCGAGTGGCACGACACACTGAGGACGACGCTTGCGGCTCTTGGGTTTGCTCCTTCGACTGCTGACCCGTCGCCGTTTCTACGCACCGACACTTCTCTGCCGCCGTTCTACATCCTCGTGTACGTCAACGACTTGGTCTTTGCCACTGCTAACACTGCTGGACTGGCCTTTGTGAAGTCGGAGCTGCAGAAGAGACACACGTGCACAGACCTGGGTGAGCTGCGCAGCTATCTTGGCTTGCAGATCACCCGGGACAGAGCACAGCGCACCATTACCTTGACTCAGTCACACATCGTGCAGCAGGTCCTTCAGCGCTTCCGCTTCACGTACTCCTCGCCACAGTCCACTCCTCTGCCTACCGGTCACTCGCTCTCAGCTCTGCCTTCGGATGAGTCTGTAGAGCCGAGTGGCCCGTATCCAGAGCTTGTGGGCTGCCTCATGTACCTCATCCGGAAATATCCCGCTAAACTGCTTCAGTAGTGCTGCCAAGTCATCCGGTACGTCGGCGAGCAGTTTCTGTAAATCACTCGGCTTGTCTGCTGCCTCGGCTTCCCGAATGTCAAACGCATACACGTCAGCTCCTGCCGCTACGGCGCGTTTCATCGTGATCGCGTTGACACGCACCGACGCACGCACCGGCGAGCTCCAGCGAGGTAAGGCGATGTTGTTACCGTTCACTTGCACGGTGCAATCACCCGTCGTCCAGTCGATTCACGGATTGTGTCGTCGCAGCCAATCACGGCCGAGTAAAATATCGGTCCCGTCGAGGGTCGTTGCGAGCATTTCCTGGGCAAAGGTAAATTTACCCCCGCATTGGATCGGAAGTCGGTCCACACGTTCCCGTATCGCCAGTGGCGTGCCGTCGACCAGTCGTGCGTCAATCTCAGGTAAACGTATGTCCAGTGGGAGTTTCAGTCTCCGTGCTGTTGTGGTGTTGATCAGGCTGTGGCTAGCCCCCCCGTCTACGAAGATTTTAACTAAGTCTGACTGTATTTTCCCGCTAAGCAGTATGGGGTTGTTTACCGTTGCACCCTCCTTATTCGGCCGGGTGTGGTCGATTGCGTGAACCGGCACAATCACTCGGTGAGGGTCGGTTGGGTCGGGCGAGCGGCGTGACCTGTCAGTAGAGGGCCCGTCTGCTACTGACTCCCAACGTTTCCCTGCTGCTTAGTCTGTTTTTGCTGCTCAGCTTTCCCCCTTTCCCTTAGCGTTTTCCAGGCATTCGCTCTTACGGTGTCCCGGCCGGTTGCACGCGAAGCAAAATTTACTGTAGCGTGGTTACGTGCTGGGAAATAGGGTAACCAATATGCACCAATTGCAAGTGGCGATCGATCGTCTACGTTTACCGCGTCCTTATTGCCTCCAAATACCTATTCCGTGGTCCCTTTCGCTCCTAGCTACGTTTGGCTTTTTGTCGACAATTCCTTCTCACGCGGCGTCACACGGCGTCAGAAAGGCTATTCGTAGCAACGCGTCACGGACCCCAATATCATTCGCTGCATACCTTCACGAGGCTCCTAACGGCTGCGCAGCGAGCACTGTATCCTGGCTACGGTCTTTTCTCGCTGTGTTCGTGCATAACTAGTGCAGCGCTTCGCAGTTTGTTTCTAAGAGATTGGAGCGCGTAGTTAAAAGTAAACGTTACTAGTCAGTTAGGTTTCGCTACCTTACGCCATGGCAGGTCCTTCGGGTAAACGTAAGCACGAGGGCGAAGAGAAGGTAGCTTCTGATACCGGTGACAACCAGGAACCACCCCAACCGGCAACAGAATCGAATCCAGAATCGAATCCGAATCCCGGACTAGATTCGGACGGAAAGCCCGCAGGTTCGAACCCTAAAGCATCTGCAGCCGAGTCGCAACCAGCAAAGCAGACAGAAAAAACGTGTGTTCATGACGTCGCGCTTCCTCCGGATTTCACGGCCTCTCTCGACCAATCAGTGCACGGGACGATCGATTCGCCGGTGTACAAGGGTCCGATGGCGAAAACGTACCCGTTTGAGTTGGACCCGTTTCAAGCAACCTCAATAGCGTGCTTGGAGCGGCGGGAGTCCGTGCTCGTGGCAGCGCACACGTCGGCGGGAAAGACGGCCGTTGCGGAGTATGCAATCGCGATGGCATTTCGCGACAAGCAGAGGGTCATTTACACGTCTCCGCTTAAGGTAGGTTTGTTCTAAGGTTGGTTGCTTTTAAGGTTAAATCCCCTGAGGCAGGCTGCTTTCTAGAAGAGGGGACTTGTGATTCTGTTGCAGCTTTGAAACCGGGGTTCATTTCTGTTAAGTTCCAGGTTTGAGGGTTGAGGGTTTCGGGTTGAGGGTTGAGGGCGTTGAGGGTTGAGAGTTGAGGGCCTTACGGTGGTAGAAAGCACCGACCTTCTCTTTCCCCGTCCAGTTCCCCTCTTTGTCCCCTCCACCCCTCTTCCAGTTCCTTCTCCACTTTGGTGCCCCCAAGACTTTCTGGGCATCCAGACGTACTGGGAGCTCAATTGAACCCTTCTCCTTTCCTCTCCCCTCCCTCCCCTCCTCTCGCTCCTCTCTCTCCCCCTCCACACACCAGGCTTTGAGCAACCGGAGGTACTGGGAGACGAGTGAAGAGTCCAGTCCAGTGACGCTGGTGACGGGCAAACCCACTATTGCTCCTGTTTTTTGCACCAACCTCGCCCCGCCTATCCCTCCACACACCAGGCTTTGAGCAACCGGAAGTACTGAGAGACGAGTGAAGAGTCCAGTCCAGTGACGCTGGTGACAGGTGACGGGCAAGCCTGTTCTTACACCTCCCTGCACTCCCCCCGTCCCTCACTCCCACCAGGCTTTGAGCAACCGGAAGTACTGGGAGACGAGTGAAGAGTCCAGTCCAGTGACACTGGTGACGGTCCCCTCTTCCCTTGTGCCCCCACCTCCCCTCTCCCCCCATCCCCCCCCCCCCCAACCTGCACACACCAGGCTTTGAGCAACCGGAAGCACTGGGAGACGAGTGAAGAGTCCAGTCCAGTGACGCTGGTGACGGGTGACGTTGCAATCACTACCCTCTTCCCTTACTACCGCACCTCCCATTTCCACACGCCAGGCTCTGAACAACCAGAAGTACCGCGAGCTGAGTGAGGAGTTCAGCGATGTGGGGCTGATGACGGTCCCCTCTTCCCTTACCCCCAACCCCTCTTTACACAATCCCTCCCCCCATTCTACCAGGCTCTGAGCAACCAGAAGTACCGCGAGCTGAGTGAAGAGTTCGGTAACGTGGGGCTGATGACGGGCGAACCCCCTAACACTCCTGTCCAGTGTCGTGTTCCCCTCCCCCCCCCCCCCCCACTCCACCAGGCTCTGAGCAACCAGAAGTACCGGAAGCTGAGTGAGGAGTTCAGCGACGTGGGGCTGATGACGGGTGACCCCACTCCACTGTTGCTCCTGTCCTTACACCCCGCCTCCCCTTCCCCCCCTCCCCAGTCTACCAGGCTCTGAGCAACCAGAAGTACCGGGAGCTGAGCGAAGAGTTCAGCGACGCAGGGCTGATGACGGGTGACCCCCCTAACACTCCTGTCCAGTGTCGTGTTCCCCTCCCCACCCCCTCCTCACACCCGCCAGGCTCTGAGAAACCAGAAGTACCGGGAGCTGAGTGAGGAGTTCAGCGATGTGGGGCTGATGACGGTCCCCTCTTCCCTTACCCCCAACCCCTCTTTACACAATCCCTCCCCCCATTCTACCAGGCTCTGAGCAACCAGAAGTATCGCGAGCTGAGTGAGGAGTTCAGTAACGTGGGGCTGATGACGGGTGACGTCACCGTCACTGCTGTGCTTACACAACCCCTCCCCACCCAACCCCACCACACACGCCAGGCGCTGAGCAACCAGAAGTACCGGGATTCAAGTGAGGAGTTGAGTGACGTGGGGCTGATGACGGGTGACGTAGCAGTCACTCCCCTCTTCCCTCACTCACCCACCTCCTTCCTCACCATCTCCCCCCCACACTTTTCCCCAGGCGCTGAGCAACCAGAAGTATCGGGAGTTGAGTGAGGAGTTGAGCGACGTGGGGCTGATGACAATCTTCTCTTCCCTTACCCTCACAACCGCTCTTTAACCATTCCCTCCCCCCTTCAGGCTCTGAGCAACCAGAAGTATCGGGAGTTCAGTGAGGAGTTAAGTGACGTCGGGCTGATGACGGGTGACGGGCAAGCCATTGCCGCTCCTGTTCTTACACCTCCCTGCACTCCCCCCATCCCTCAATCGCCCAGGCGCTGAGCAACCAGAAGTATCGGGAGCTGAGTGAGGAGTTCAGTGACGTCGGGCTGATGACGGGTGACGTCACCATCTCCCCCAACGCTGCCTGCATCGTCATGACCACCGAAATCCTCCGATCCATGCTCTACCGAGGCTCTGAAGTGCTTCGGGAGGTGGCTTGGGTGATCTTTGACGAGATTCACTACATGAGGGATCGGGAGCGGGGCGTGGTTTGGGAAGAGAGTATTATTTTCCTTCCGCCAGATGTTAAAATGGTGTTTTTGTCGGCTACGCTGTCGAATGCGCGGGAGTTTGTCGAGTGGATTACTTATCTGCATAAGCAGCCTTGTCACGTGGTGTATACGGATTACCGGCCGACTCCCTTGCAGCATTTCGCGTTTCCTTATGGCGGGGATGGGCTGTACCTGATGGTGAACGAGCAGGGGAAGTTTATCGAGAAGAATTTCAATCGCTTAGCTAAGAGTTTTGCAAAAGCAAAGGAGGCGGCGGCGGAGGCGATCCCAGAAGCTGCTGGCTTCGCAGGGAGAGGGAGAGGAAGGGGGGGGAGGGGAGGGAGAGGAGGGAGAGGAGGGAGGGGAGGGGAAGGAGGGAGAGGAGCAGGAGGAGGGCCTTCGGATATCTACAAGATAGTGAAGGTGAGTCGTTCTCATCACCTGAGTCCCCATTCCCCTCCTTTCGGCTCTTCTTATTAGCCTGCTCCTTTTGAGATGGAGGGCCTTCGGATATCTACAAGATAGTGAAGGTGAGTCGTTCTCATTACCTGAGTCCCCATTCCCCTCCTTTCGGCTCTTCTTTATAGCCTCCCTGCTCCTTTTGAGATGGAGGGCCTTCGGATATCTACAAGATGGTGAAGGTGAGTCGTTGTCCTTACCTTTTCCTGAGTCCCATTCCCCATTACCTGAGCCTCCGTTCGTTCCCCTCCTCTCCGATCATCTCCTCATTATCCCCCTCCTGTTCTGCTCGAATCTGAGCCTATCTCTCCCTGCCCTCCCTCCCGTCCCAGAAACCCTAAAACCCCTTCTATGCAGACCTGCTCTAAGCTAGACTTCCATCCAATGATTGTATTCAGCTTCCGCCGGCGCGAGTGTCAGGCGTACGCCATGCGTGTAGCTCCATGCACTCCTGCTCCGACCTGCGGCTCTTTTCCTTAAACATTCAACCCAAAACCCTGCCCCCCCCATGCAGACCTGCTCCGAGCTGGACTTCCATCCAATAGTTGTGTTTAGCTTCCCTCTTTCCTTTCCTCACCCTCTCTCACCTTACCCTCTCACTCTCCCCGCACTTCCATGCAGACCTGCTCCGAGCTGGACTTCCATCCAATGATTGTGTTTAGCTTCCGCCGGCGCGAGTGTGAGGCGTATGCCATGCAGCTGAGCAAGCTGGACTTCAACAGCGAGGAGGAGAGCAAGATGGTGAAAGAGGTGAGGTGCAGTGCGGTGCAATGCACTAAGGATGGTTGCTAGATAGATCTGGTTGACGTGAGTGTGAGGCGTACGCCGTGCAGCTGAGCAAGCTGGACTTCAACAGCAAGGAGGAGAGCAAGATGGTCAAGGAGGTGAGGTGCAGTGCGGTGCAATGCGCTAAGGATGGGTGCTAGATAGATCTGGTTGACGTGACTGTGAGGCGTACGCCATGCAGCTGAGCAAGCTGGACTTCAACAGCGAGGAGGAGAGCAAGATGGTCAAGGAGGTGAGGTGCAGTGCGGTGCAATGCGCTAAGGATGGGTGCTAGATAGATCTGGTTGACGTGACTGTGAGGCGTACGCCATGCAGCTGAGCAAGCTGGACTTCAACAGCGAGGAGGAGAGCAAGATGGTCAAGGAGGTGAGGTGCAGTGCGGTGCAATGCGCTAAGGATGGGTGCTAGATAGATCTGGTTGACGTGACTGTGAGGCGTACGCCATGCAGCTGAGCAAGCTGGACTTCAACAGCGAGGAGGAGAGCAAGATGGTCAAGGAGGTGAGGTGCAGTGCGGTGCAATGCGCTAAGGATGGGTGCTAGATAGATCTGGTTGACGTGACTGTGAGGCGTACGCCATGCAGCTGAGCAAGCTGGACTTCAACAGCGAGGAGGAGAGCAAGATGGTCAAGGAGGTGAGGTGCAGTGCGGTGCAATGCGCTAAGGATGGGTGCTAGATAGATCTGGTTGACGTGACTGTGAGGCGTACGCCATGCAGCTGAGCAAGCTGGACTTCAACAGCGAGGAGGAGAGCAAGATGGTCAAGGAGGTGAGGTGCAGTGCGGTGCAATGCGCTAAGGATGGGTGCTAGATAGATCTGGTTGACGTGAGTGTGAGGCGTACGCCATGCAGCTGAGCAAGCTGGACTTCAACAGCGAGGAGGAGAGCAAGATGGTCAAGGAGGTGAGGAGGAAAGCAGGTTGCTGTGCTGCAGTGGCTGGCATGGCATGTGCAAGGTGCAAGTTAAAATTGGATTTTGATACGGCAACTGGTACGCAGATGTTTTTAGACGCCTCAAGAATTGGATATTGATAGGGTAATGGGTACGCATGGCCACACTGCCTTGCCTTACCCGTATTGATAGGGTAATGGGTTTCATCATGCACCCACCTCCCCTCCCCTCCTCCTCCCCTCGGCCCACTCAGGTGTTCAACAACGCTATCTCTGTTCTCCCCACACAGGACCAGGACCTGCCAGCAGTGCGCCAGATGCTGCCGCTGCTGCAGAGGGGAGTGGGAGTGCACCTCTCACTCAGGGCTGCTGCTGCCTTACTCCCCCTCGCTCTGCTCCCTCCCTCCCTGTCCCCAGGTGTTCAACAATGCTATTTCTGTGCTTCCCACTGCAGAAGGGCGTGGGAGTGCACCACTCGGGGCTACTGCCCATCTTTTCCTCACGCACTCCCCCTGTTGCTCCCAACCCCTCTTGCTCCTCATACAGGTGTTCAACAACGCTATATCCGTGCTCCCCACTGAGGACCAGGATCTCCCAGCAGTGCGGCAGATGCTGCCGTTACTCCAGAGGGGCGTGGGAGTGCACCACTCGGGGCTGCTGCCTTACTCCCCTTCGCTCTGCTCCCTCCCTCCCTGTCCCCAGGTGTTCAACAATGCTATATCTGTGCTCCCCACAGAGGACCAAGATCTCCCAGCAGTGCGCCAAATGCTGCCGTTACTGCAGAGGGGAGTAGGAGTGCACCACTCAGGGCTGCTACCTTTTTCCCCCTCGCTCTGCTCTGCTCCCTCCCTCCCTGTCCCCAGGTGTTCAACAATGCTATCTCTGTGCTCCCCACTGAGGACCAGGATCTCCCAGCAGTGCGGCAGATGCTGCCGTTGCTGCAGAGGGGAGTAGGAGTGCACCACTCAGGGCTGCTACCTTTTTCCCCCTCGCTCTGCTCTGCTCCCTCCCTCCCTGTCCCCAGGTGTTCAACAATGCTATCTCTGTGCTCCCCACTGAGGACCAGGATCTCCCAGCAGTGCGGCAGATGCTGCCGTTGCTGCAGAGGGGAGTAGGAGTGCACCACTCAGGGCTGCTACCTTTTTCCCCCTCGCTCTGCTCTGCTCCCTCCCTCCCTGTCCCCAGGTGTTCAACAATGCTATCTCTGTGCTCCCCACTGAGGACCAAGATCTCCCAGCAGTGCGGCAGATGCTGCCGTTGCTGCAGAGGGGAGTGGGAGTGCACCACTCGGGGCTGCTGCCCATCCTCAAGGAGCTCATTGAGATTCTCTTCCAGGAAGGGCTGTTGAAAGTTCTATTTGCCACTGAAACGGTGAGTTGGCTGCTTGCTGGTACAGAGGCGGGTGTTCATGCATGGGAGGGGCTCCTCAAAGTGGGAGTGGGAGTGCACCACTCGGGGCTGCTGCCCATCCTCAAGGAGCTCATTGAGATTCTCTTCCAAGAGGGACTTTTGAAAGTGCTCTTTGCCACTGAAACGGTAAGGAGCTACTGGTAACGAATGAGTAGGGCGTGAGAGGGGAGGGGCAGTGGAGTGGGAGTGCACCACTCGGGGCTGCTGCCAATCCTCAAGGAGCTCATTGAGATTCTCTTCCAAGAGGGACTTTTGAAAGTTCTATTTGCTACTGAGACTGTGAGTGAGAGATTGGGTTGCTTGTTCTGTTCTTGCTGTGATTGCTGGTGCTCCTGATGCTGGAGCTACGCTCATTTGTCTAACCACTCCCTTCCCTTTCCCCCGCTCCCCCACAACTCACTCCTCTGCAGTTCGCCATGGGACTGAACATGCCGGCTCGCACTGTTGTCTTCACAGCCACACACAAGTGGGATGGCGAGTCAAACCGCGCTATGCACTCAGGGGAATACATCCAGGTGGGTGCGAGTGCATGCGTGAGTGAGTGTGCGTGTGTGTGTGCTTGCGCCTCAAAAGGAGTGGGTTGGAGGGCCCGCGACAACACGTGTGGGACCTTAGTAGCTCGTCTCACGACTCGTGTTTTTGGCGCCTCAAAAACTGTTCCAGGCGATGACATCCATTTTCTATGTGTTCTATAGAGCCTAGTCCCGTTTTCCACTTACAACCAGATGTCTTGACGAGCAGTTGGTGGTAACGGTTTGAGGTGCCGAAAACGTTTCCTCCCTCTCTCTCCCCCCGCCTGCTCCCCCTTCCCCAACTCCCCCCAACCCTTGTCAGATGAGTGGGCGAGCAGGGCGGAGAGGGAAGGACAGCAAAGGAATCGTCATCGTGATGGTCAATGAGGAGGTGAGAAGGGTTGACGAGGGGTTGAGAACGGTGTTGTTGTGTGTTGTTGTCGCCATGCACATCACATCACACATCACATCACATCACATCACACATCACATCACATCACATCACATCATATCACACATCACATCACATCACATCACATCACATCACATCACATCACATCACATCACATCACACATCACATCACATCACATCACATCACATCACATCACATCACATCACATCACATCACATCACATCACATCACATCACACATCACATCACATCACATCACATCACATCACATCACATCACATCACATCACATCACATCACATCACATCACATCACATCACATCACGTCACATCACATCACACATCACATCACATCACACATCACATCACTGCATGGTATAGATACTTGTTGGCTAATTGGAATACGGTCATTTGAAAAAAAAACTCAAAAGCACGTGCTGGTTCACCAAACCCCATGATTCGTTTCAGGATACTGTCACAATGAAGCGAATTCTAGTTTTGAGGCGCCTCAAAACTAGACTTGAGGCGCCTCAAAACTAGACCAAACCCCATGGTTCGTTTCAGGATACTGTCAGGATGAAGCGAATCATATTCCGTTTCGCAGCCTCAGCCAGCCCAGCATGACTCCTCCCATTCTCATCCATTCTATTCCCAGATGACCATGGAAGCATGCAAGGAGATGATGCTGGGGAAGCCAGCCCCTCTGGAGAGGTCCTTCCGCCTGACCTACTACGCGCTGCTGAACCTCATGGCATGGTTTCACATGGGCTCACTCTCCCCATACCTTTTCATATGTGGCTTTCCTTCCTCACACCCAGATGACCATGGAAGCATGCAAGGAGATGATGCTGGGGAAACCAGCCCCTCTGGAGAGGTCCTTCCGCCTGACCTACTATGCGCTGCTGAACCTCATGGCATGGTTTCACATGGGCTCACTCTCCCCATACCTTTTCATATGTGGCTTTCCTTCCTCACACCCAGATGACCATGGAAGCATGCAAGGAGATGATGCTGGGAAAGCCTGCCCCCTTGGAGAGCTCCTTCCGCCTGACCTACTATGCGCTGCTGAATTTGATGGCTCGAGCGGAGGGGCAGTTCAATGCGGAGCATGTGATTGCACACTCCTTCCACCAGTTTCAGCACGACAGGGTACGTTGTAGCATAACAGTTGTAGCAGATTGGTTGTCACTTCTTCACCTCATGGCTCGAACGGAGGGGCAGTTCAACGCGGAGCACGTTATCGCCCATTCGTTTCACCAGTTCCAGCACGACAGGGTAAGTGCGTGTCTCAGTGCGTGTCTCAGTGCGTGTCTTGGTTGGAGGGTATGTAAGTGAGTTGACGCCTGACCTACTACGCGCTGCTCAACCTCATGGGGTCGAGCGGAGGGGCAGTTCAACGCAGAGCATGTGATCGCACACTCCTTCCACCAGTTCCAGCACGACAGGGTACGTGCGTGTGTCTCAAGTGCATGTGTGTGTGACGGACTCGGCACCTGCTATCTGCACCTCAAGTAGATGAGCAGTTCAACGCGGAGCATGTGATCGCACACTCCTTCCACCAGTTTCAGCACGACAGGGTATGGGACTGTGTGTGACCGCTCACTCACCTGCTATCTGCACCTCGAAAGGAGGGGCAGTTCAACGCGGAGCATGTGATTGCACACTCCTTCCACCAGTTCCAGCACGACAGGGTACGTTTGTGTCTCAGTGTCTCAGACTCCGCCTCTTCTCTGTTTTCGCCTCTTCTCCTCCCGTCGTTTCCCTATATTCGCCCCAGCAGCAAGTACCAGAGGTGAAAAGAGGGTTTAGCAGCTGCAGGCAGAGGTGAGGGAGTTCTTACATATAATTTCCTTCCCTTCGTTCTCAACCCCTCTCCCCCCACCCTCCTCCCCCGTGTCTTGATATCCTGCAGCAAGTACCAGAGGTGGAGAAGAGAATCAAGGAGCTACAGGCAGAGGCAGACGCGCTGGAAGCTGCCAAATGTGCGTCAGCTTCTCGTCCCTTTTCGCCCCTTACTCTTCCGTTCTCTTCCCGTTATCTCTCCCTCTCCTCCCCCCACCAGCAAGTGCCAGAGGTGGAGAAGAGGATAAAAGAGCTACAGGCAGAGGCAGATGCGTTGGAGGCAGGGACTGAGGTGAGGGCTTGAGTTTGAGAGAGGGAGGTGAGTGCTGCAAGGTTAGAGGAGTGAGGGAGTAGGGGTCGATTATGCACCTACAGGCAGAGGCAGGCGCACTGGAAGCAGGGACTGAGGTGAGGCTGTAGGGATTGAGGGAGTCTTTAGAAGGTGAGAGAGGTAGAGGGATTAAGCAGCTACAGGCAGAGGCAGACGCTCTGGAAGCAAGGACTGAGGTGAGACCTTGAGGGATTGGGTGAGGATGAGGACTTTTGAGACGTCTCAAAAGGGATTGTGTGAGGATGAGGTTTTCAGGATAGAGTGAGGCAGAGAGGAGTGGGGGAGGGAAGCTTGAGGGAGGAAAGGGCAGTCAGGAAAAGTCTAACATGTTTTTGGAATAGTAGTAAGACCAATAAGCACCACACAAGCGAGCGTAAACCCTAAACCTGTCAGTTTACGGTAAACTGTTTACCCGCGCACCAGGAAGCTCCGCTTTTCCACACTCAGGAGTGCCTACCCACCCACACACTGGCTCTAACACCTCGTCCTCCTCCGTGTTCCCCTTTCGACTTTCGAGTCGACTCAAAGTCATCTCGCTTTCCAGCCAACCCACACTTAGCCGGCGACTAAGTGTGAATTTCACAGCAGCCAAGGTGAGGGTGTATTATAGTTTACTGCTTTTCGCATTTTACTTTGTGTGCTTGCTTTGGAATGTTACTGTACAGAGTCGAGCTGCTGAGGATTTCGAGGTGGTTGGTGAAGAGGTTGATGGCGAATTCGATTCCAGCCAGCCTGGGAATTCAATTCGCCATTCACCAGGCTGGAAGGCGGTGCATGCCTAGTGGGCCCAGTGGGACCCAGCTAGCACCTTGAAGCCTACGCGATCAGCTCGGCTGACTCGCGCTTAGGAGTAGAGGTAGCTTGCGGGACAAGGCACCTAGGCAGGAGGGGATGTAGACTGGGGTAGCGCTCAGACTCGTTGCTTTTTGCTTGTATGTTTCTCGTTTACTGCAATTTGCTTTCCTAATCCGAAGGGAACTAGCAGTAGGAGAAGCTAACAGCAATCTGACGGAGCCCTTGCGAGGGAGTTTAAGACTTGTTGCATACAAGCAAAAAGGCTTTACGACTGTCTAGAGTACAGGAGTCAGGCTTGGCCGCCTGGAGTAGCTTGCGGTGATGCGCCGTGAGGAATGAGTGAATTTGATCAGGAGCTTCATACTCATCAACTGCGCTCGGGTCACCGATTCCCTGCGAGGATGATGGAGGGACGTGATCCGCCGACCAGGACGCCTGGATTTCGTGCGGGGGAAGGAGATAATAACGTACGCGGCAATCAAGGATCGGATCGGGAGAAGGAAGGTAGCAGACAGAGAGAACAGCCGCTGAGCTCTGCTTGTGATTCACCAGCAGGCGGAAGCAGAATTCGCCCTGTGGGGCCTGGACCTCGACGAGGACCTCCTGATCTGGGAGGGGAAGAGCATTACGAAGAGCGGCGAAGTCAGAGAGGAGGAGACGATCACCACGAAGAGCGACGGAGCCAGCGAGAAGGAGATGATCAGCACGAAGAGCGACGAAGTCAGAGAGGAGGAGAACAGTATCATAGATTCTCAGCGGGAGGATACGAAGCCATGGAGGCCGGAAGAGGTGGTCGGCCTGCTGGGAGTGGGGAAAGAGGGACAACGAGCTGGGGGACTGGCAGATCGATGAACGCTGCGCCACCGAAAATCGAGGTGCCAGATCGCTTCTCGGGGACACCAGGAGAAGAGCCCACGCTAAAGAACTACCTCATGATGATAGAGGACATCCGCTACTGCTGGGACAGGGAGGGGCTGGATCCCATCGAATTCTTCAGAGGTTTGGGGAGGACTCTTAAAGGAGAAGCGCTGACACACTACCGTGTGGAGAGGCAGGGGTTGCTGATGCAGAACAAGAGAGGAGACTTCCCAGCTGCGATGATCACGGACCGATTCTTGGAGAGTCTGCAAGAACAATTCCCGGGGCATTCGACAAATCGGATGGCAGAGTTTCAGAACTTCATTCGAGCCACTGCAGAGTCGCTACTGGCCTATTACAACAGGCTGCTGGAGCTGGCGGAGGACATGGGCTGCATGGAAGAACGCATCTTGGTGACTAAATTTGTTAACGGGCTGGATAAAGACTTGATAGGCGACATGAGGAGCCGACTGTACTCCCTGGGAGTACGAGCCACGCTGCAGCAGGTATACCAGGTGGCGAAGGAAGTGGAAGAGGGGAAGAGATTTTATGATGGCATGCAAGGGTCGAGTTCCAGTCGGCCGAACGAGCGGAGAAGGCCAGCTTGGGCAGCGGTGGAGGGCAGAAGGGGAGAAGAGGATCGAAGGGAAAGACAGACAGAAGATACAAGGTGCTGCCATAAATGTGGGGAGCAAGGGCACCTTCGTAGGGATTGTGCTGTTGGGATAGTATGTGATACCTGCGAAGCAAAGGGGCACTTCAGACGGGATTGCCCCAAGGCGCCAATCTGCACGGGATGCGGAAAAAGGGGACATACGAAAGCCAGATGTTACAGTAAGGGAGATCGGATGAAAGGGAAATCAGCAAGGGAGTTACAGCAGGAACGGGAGCTGGCTAAACTGAAAGCCCAGATGGAGAAGGCGGAGATCAGCGAGGATCCTGAGAAGGCGCTGCTGGCTTGGGAGGATGACGAAGGGGAGGAGTATGATGAGGGAGAGCCCGAGTATGGGACGATGGCTATACCACCAAGGGAAAGAGGGGATCTGGGACTGCGCAGCGGGGGAGTGGACGGCAGGGCCGAGCAGAAACAACAGGAGAAGAAAATTAGCAGGCAGCCAGAAGGGAGTGGAAGCTCAAGAACGGCTCGTCGTCACCCTGAAGAACGGCTCGTCTGCCAGCCTACAGCCTTAGTAGTGGAACCCAAAGCAATAGCAGTGCGGGGAATACTTGTGGAAAACGCAGTGGTGGATACGGGGGCACAGAGCGTGCTGATCGGAAAGAAGCTGACAGAGCAGCTGCGGGCCCAGGGAGAGTTGGAGATCGTGAGCAAAGGCATACTGATCATGACAGCCGACGGCGGGGCCCCTAAATGGATGCCCTGTACGCGAGAACCGATCGAGATAACTCTGCGGCCCGGGGAGAAAGGAGAGACGAAGATCAGAGTGCAATGTGGGCTGACAGAATTAGAAGACTACGACATCTTACTGGGAATGGAGCTGCTGTTTAAGATAGGTACCATGATTTGTACTTGGCAGGAGCAGGTGCTCTACCGCCCAGACTTCCGGGAGGATGGGAAAGAGTTGAGTGAGCTGCTGGTACGATTCGTTAAGACAGAACCGAAGAAGGCCTGGAGGGCAGAGGGAGTGAGGAAGGAGAGCCTGCGAAGAGGGAGTTCAGAAAGGGAGAGAGTTACCGCTAGCTTAGATCAGTACAGTATTACCTTGGTGGAGCTGTTCGGGGGGTTGGGAGTAGGCTTGGCAGCAGCACTGGAAGCCGGACTGAAAGTGAAAAAGTGGGTATATGTGGAAGTAGACCCAGAAGTGAGGAGGATGGCTTGGAATCATGCTCTGATGCTGCAACAGCAGTACTCGGCGCAGCTAACAAGGGGAGTGTTACGGGAAGCCATGCAGAACAAAAAGTGGGACGTGGGGCAGATCACCAAGGAAGATGTAAGCAGCTGGGGAAAGGTGGATCTACTCGTGGCAGGATGGGAGTGCCAGGGCACTTCCCGAGCAGGAAAAGGGAAGGGCTTGCAGGATGCACGTACAGCCATGGTGTCCGCACTTTTGTCGATCATGAAGTGGGCGAGAGAAGCAGGAGGGGAATATGCTTACATATTGGAGCATGTAGATATGAGGGGAGATGCGCGGGAGCCGGTCCGAGCAGTACGAGAGCTGGTGGAGGCAGAACTGGGGAGGGGAGTGAGCTGTGATGGGGCGCAGCTGGGGGCATGGTGCCATAGAGTTCGACAGTTCTGGCAGAATGTCCTGCCCGAAGGGGAAATGAGAGCAAGGCTAGCAAGGGTGGAGAGGGATGGGAACCGGATAGTGGAAGATATTCTGGAACCAGGCAAAGTCGCCGCCCCTGTGGTAAAGCCAGATCATCCGCGGCAGTACCAGTGTAACCGAGTGGGGGAGGCACGGAGAGCCTGGCCGACGTTAGTAGCCTACTCTCAGGCGCGAGGGTTCGTGGAGGTGGATGGGATACCCGGTCCAGGGATGGTGTACGACTATCGTAAGAAGAGGTGGGAAGAGCCGACGGCCTTAGAACGCGAATTGGCCATGGGTTACCTGCCGGGGGCAACGGCTGCGGAGGGAATGGGAGACGAGGCACGCAGGGCGGCTCTGGGCAGAGCTATAGACCAGCACTCATTGAGGTGGTTAGTTGGAGAGATGAGAAAGGGGCCGGCCAGCAAGAGAGGAAAGGCAGGGACTGAACAGGGACAGTGCAGCAAGCAAGCATCATATGTAGCCCTCAGTAAGACCACGGCTGGGAAGGAGACACACATCACGACAGCAGGGGGCAAGGAAGTAGAGCCAAGCAAAGACTGGGAATTAGGGGCTGGCATAGGGGAGCAAGCCGCAGCTGCAATTCAGGAGGTACTACGGCAACACAGGAGCAATTTCGCATACAACTTGCTAGAACTGGGGAGGTATAAGGGGAGGGAGCTGGAGCTGAACCTCACCACGGAGCTGCCTACATACCAACGCAGGAGGAGGATGAATGCAGAGGATGCAGCCATATGTAAGGAGAAGTGCGAAGAGCTGCTAGCTGCAGGGATTATCCGCCCGTCGGAATCGAGTTACGCCGCGGCCACAGTGGTAGCTGCTAGGAAGGATATCACGGGGAAGGTACTGGCGAAGAGGGTGTGCGGGGATTTTAGGGAGCTGAACAAGATCACTAGTCCGGATAGGTACCCGATGCCAACTGCTGAAGACATTTTCGACCGTCTAGAGGGCGCCACCATCTTCACCACCTTGGACCTGCGATAGGGGTTCAACCAGATAGCCATTAGGGAGGAAGACAAACGGAAGACGGCGTTTCACGGGGTGGATGGGCTGTATGAGTACAATGTGATGCCTTTCGGGATACGCAACGCCCCTGCAGTGTTCCAGCGAGCCATGGATCAGGTGCTGAAGGGGATTTCGGCAGCAGCATGCTACATAGATGATATACTGATTTTCAGCAGCAGTGAAGAGCAGCACGTGCAAGATCTGAAGCGGACGCTAGAGGCAATAGCAGCTGCGGGTCTGATGTGCTATCCAGACAAGTGCAAGGTAGCAAGGCAGACCGTGGCTTACCTGGGCTTTGAAGTGAAGGGGGGCCGGCTGGCAATACAGGAAGCAAAGGTTAAGGTTCTGGAGAACTTGGCAGCACCAAAGGACAAGACCGGGCTGCGGGCGTTACTCGGCTTCCTAAATTATTACAGGAAGTTCGTACCGAACATCAGCCGCCGCGCCTACGTACTGAATCAGCTGCTGAAGGAAGGGAGGAGCTGACAATGGGGAGAGCTGGAGGAAGCGGCAAGGCAGGACCTGTTGGAAGCAGTACGGACTGGAACGCTGCTGCAGATACCGAGGGCAGATGCCCCTTTCATCTTATACACCGACTGGAGCAGCACTGCTCTGCCAAGAGATAGAAGGAGAGGAGAGAGTGGTAGCCTTCGCCAGCCGCAGCTGCAGCCCATCCGAGGCTAACTACTGCTCTTACGAAGGGGAGGGCCTGACAGCTGTATGGGGAATCACTCACTTCAAGGTGTACCTGCAGGGTCGGCATTTCACACTTGTGACTGATCATCAGCCGTTGCTGTGGTTGATGACTCCTCAGGAGCTGACTGGGAGAAACGCACGCTGGGCCATTAAGCTGCTGGGATTCGACTTTGAGATCCGACACCGACCTGGGAAAACGCTGCAGCATGCAGATGGGTTATCAAGGAACCCGCCACCGATGCAGCCGGTAGCGCAGCTGGCAGCCATGGCTCAAGTAGCGGCAGTAACCTGGGGGCAGGAGCAAGGAAAGAAGCGGTTAGGGGATATATGGGAAGATGAGGAGACCATGAGCTGGATCAAAGGGGGAGCCACTAGAAGAGGAAGGGGTGAGCGAGAGAGCCAGGGCCCGAGGGCAGCATTTCAGGTGGTTTCAGGAACAGCTGCAGCTGAGAACCAACGAAGGGTGGAAGGTGGTGCCGCAGCCACAGGAGAGGGCCAGGATTATGGGGAACGTGCGCGCGAAGCTGGGGCACTACGGCATAACCAGAACGCGGCAGCTGCTGAGCACCATGTACTGGTGGGCGAGCATGGGAAAGGATGTGGCAGGATTAGTGGCGAGTTGCGAGGCATGTCAGAGGAATAAAGCAAGGCTGGAGAAAGAGAGGGATGAGCTGCATTCTTTACCAATTCGCGGGTTGGGTTACAGGTGGTCGCTGGACCTCGCGGGAGAGCTACCGCTGTCGAAAGGAGGGAAGCAGTACATTCTGGTGATGGTTGAGCACACGAGCAAATGGGTGGAGGCACGAGCGTTACCAAGCAAGAACGGCGCACTGATAGTTGATGCATTTGAGGAGCTGGTGCTCACTAGGTACGGGGCATGCGGGGAGGTACTCACTGATCAAGGGAGTGAGTTCCAAGGGAGCTTTGATGAGCTGCTAGAGGAGATGGGTATCACGCACAGGGTCACCTCTAGGTACCACCATCAATCGGACGGACTGACCGAGAGGCTCATACAGACCTTGAAGAAAGGACTTAGGGCCTACAGCGAGTCCCACAAAAGGAGTTGGGACCGAGATCTCTGGTGGGTCTGGCGGGGTACAGGTTCGCGAAACAGGCGGCTCTGAAGAACCTATCCCCATACCACCTGCTGTTCGGGCGGGACCCTGTGCTGCCGGTCGATGCACCGAAGCTGCTTTCTGCGGTTGTAGAGGCGGATGAGCCGAACCTGTGGGCGGAGTTAGCACAGAAGAGGGCGAAGTATTTGAAGGAGCTGACTCCGGCAGCCCTGGATAACCTCCACGTGGCGCAGCTACGGGAAGCCTGAGATACCAGGAGGAGTGCAGGACAGGGTGATTACATACACCAGGAGGAAGAAGGGATGAACCTGATCTGCAGTGCGGGTGGCATGGAGGGAAGAAGAGAAGGAGAAATCAGCGGGATACGCATGGGAGAGTGGGAATGAGGGTTTGCAGAGGAGGATTCACAACAAAACGCAATGTTAAGATATGCAAGAAGGTGCCCACGGCTGTCCGCGATGCCTTCCGTGCCATGTACGAGGAGAAGGCGGAACAGCAGGAGCTGAAACGGCAATCGCTGCAGCACTTGACTCCGCATTTGACGCGGTCACTGGTAATTCGGAGAAGAGCGGGAAGGTTACTGATTTCTTCGGCGATCAGGCGACGTGCGCCAAGGAGGACGCGGATAACGCAATTTGCCTCATGTTCTCGACGCTGCGACTTCCGGAGCGCATCGCTGATAATCCGGTCTTCCGCCACGCAGTGGCGTGCATTGCGCACGCTGGACCGACGTACGTCCCCCCCAAGAGGCACTACATTGGAGCGGCGGGCTTGAAGAAGTGTCGGCAGAATATGCAGTCCGCACTCGCACCCGTTGCCGCGAGCTGGAAGCGGGACGGCGTAACCGTGTCGTCGGACATGATGACCGACCGATGTGGCCGCCCGCAGGCCAACATTCTCCTTGTCAACGACTCTGTCGCAGTTTTCGAGCAGTCGGTGGACTGCCACATGGAGTCGAAGACGGGGGGGTATATCTCCAGCATTCTCCGCCCCGTCATAGTTAAGGTGGGGCCGGAGAATGTGATGGCGGCAGCAACTATGCAGTGGCACCCAAGAAGATCGCGACAACATGGCCGCACATTGAGCATGTGCCATATGCCACGCATGTTCTGAACCTGATGATGGAAGATGTGGGGAAAATGGCATGGGCGAAGGTGGTTGTGGAGAATGCAGGGGAGATGATTAACTTCGTGCGCAACCACTTTGGGTGGTTTTTGTTACTGTTACTTGCTGGCACTTTTGACCCAAAACATGGCAAGGCATCTAACACTTTGGATAATCGCTGCACTTACTTATGTGGGATTCGATTTCTACTTTAACGAAGGGATCAACGGCTCTGAACTTTCGTCGTCTAGCAACTTCATCATCGGCGTCAATAGACTCGGTGTGAGTGTCAAAAATATGATCTACTTATCCAGGAAAAAGCAGTTTATATTTTTTACACTCACACCGAGTCTATTGACGCCGATGATGAAGTTGCGAGACGATGAAAGTTCAGAGCCGTTGATCCCTTCTATAAAGAATAGGTCGGATCCCACATAAGGAAGTGCAGCGATTATCCAAAGTGTTTGATGCCTTGCCATGTTTTGGGTCAAGGGTGCCTGCAAGCAAAAAAAACAAAAAAAGGTTTCTTTTCACCTGCCCGGAAAAAGTTTTACCTGCCCGCCCAGCGTAGTCCAGCGAATTTGCAGTACGGGAACAATGGCGTATGGCGTGTATACGCAAGCGTATCGTTCGTTAGCGTACGATACGTGAAACGCGTATCTGCCAACTTAGGGCTCTAACACCTCGTCCTCCTCCGTGTTCCCCTTTCGACTTTTGGGTCGACTCAAAGTCATCTCGCTTTCCAGCCTACCCACACACTGGCTCGAACACCTCGTCTCGTCCTCCTCTGTGTTCCCCTTTCCCTCTGACAGGATGAGATTCGCGAGTACCACGCGCTGCGTCTGTCACTAGTGGAGAAGGCACCTTGTCAGCCAAGTTGTGCACAACCTTTTCCCTTATCCTTGCTGGTTCTACTCCCCACTGGGCTCTCAGGATGAGATTCGAGAGTACCACGCGCTGCGTCTGTCACTAGCTGAGAAGGAGAGGCGGTTGAAGGCGGAGGTGCTGCGGCCCGATAGATGCCTGCACTTCCTGCAACCGGGTAGACTGGTGAGCATGGGGGTTCCCTTGGGCAAACCAGCAGCAGGAATTGGTAGGTGTAGGTGCTTGTTGAGAGGTGGCTCAAAGCGGAGGTGCTGCGCCCTGACAGATGCCTGCGCTTCTTGCAGCCGGGGCGACTGGTGAGCATGGGGGGTCCCTTGGGCAAAGCAGCAGCAGGAATTGGTAGGTGTAGGTGCTTGTTGAGAGGTGGCTCAAAGCGGAGGTGCTGCGCCCTGACAGATGCCTGCGCTTCTTGCAGCCGGGGCGACTGGTGAGCATGGGGGGTCCCTTGGGCAAAGCAGCAGCAGGAATTGGTAGGTGTAGGTGCTTGTTGAGAGGTGGCTCAAAGCGGAGGTGCTGCGCCCTGACAGATGCCTGCGCTTCTTGCAGCCGGGGCGACTGGTGAGAGTGTTGGGTGAATGGTTGGGAGGGAAATACTGGGTGCGTGCGTCTCAAAGCAACACCTCCTCGGCCCTCATCGCCCCCTCGTTGCACCCGCTCATTCCACCAACTCCTCACTCTGTTGTACATTCTCCTGCCCTGTTGTTCCTTGCAGATCCGAGTGGTTCATGGATTGGACGACTGGGGGTGGGTTTTGAGGCGCCTCGAAATACATTCTCCTGCCCTGTTGTTCCTTGCAGATCCGAGTGGTACATACATGGATTGGACGACTGGGGGTGGGGAGTGATCGTCAACGTCATGAATCATACCTCTCACAGCAACACTTCCTCCGCTCTCATCGCTCCCTCATTCCATTTTCACGAACTCCCCACCCCTTTATCCATTTGGCAACCCTGTTTTTCCCGCCCTGTTCCTCTCAGATCCGGGTAGTGGATGGTCTGGACGATTGGGGGTGGGGAGTGATCGTCAACGTGATGAAGCAGGCCTCTCAAAGCAACACCTCCTCCGCTCTCATCGCCCCTTCGCCCACCGCCTCTGCTGCTGCCGCTGCACCGCTCTCCACCACGGCATACCTGGTGGACACGCTGCTGCTGTGCTCTCCCGTGGTGGACAGTGGAGGAGCGGAGGGCTCCACTGCTCAGCTTGTGCCACGCCCGTGCGCCCTAGACGGGAACGGAGAGATGCATGTGGTAAGTTAGCACGGCATACCTGGTCTGGTGGACACGCTGCTGCTGTCAACTCTGCTCCCTCTGCTGCACCGCTCGCCACCAGAGGGACATGCTGCCGCTGGTAAGTTAGCACGGCATACCTGGTCTGGTGGACACGCTGCTGCTGTCAACTCTGCTCCCTCTGCTGCACCGCTCGCCACCAGAGGGACATGCTGCCGCTGGTAAGTTAGCACGGCATACCTGGTCTGGTGGACACGCTGCTGCTGTCAACTCTGCTCCCTCTGCTGCACCGCTCGCCACCAGAGGGACATGCTGCCGCTGGTAAGTTAGCACGGCATACCTGGTCTGGTGGACACGCTGCTGCTGTCAACTCTGCTCCCTCTGCTGCACCGCTCGCCACCAGAGGGACATGCTGCCGCTGGTAAGTTAGCATGGCATACCTGGTGGCCACGCTGCTGCTGTGCTCTCCCGTGGTGGCGGATGGAGGAGCGGAGGGCTCCACTGCTCAGCTTGTGCCACGCCCGTGTGCGCTAGACGGGAATGGAGAGATGCATGTGGTGAGTGAATGAGTAGCTTGTGCATGCATGGTGTGGAATGCGCTCTCTTTGCACGGGAGGATGGACAGGCAGACACAGACGGCGGTGCTGCTGCTCCCCTTGTGCCGCGCCCGTGTGCGCTAGACGGGAATGGGGAGATGCATGTGGTGAGTGGGATGCGTGCGCATGCTGTGTGGCAGGCGGACAGGGAGGGCACTGCTGCTGCTGCTGCTGCTCCCCTTGTGCCGCACCCGTGTGCGCTAGACGGGAATGGGGAGATGCATGTGGTGAGTGGGTTGCGTGCGCATGCTGTGTGGCAGGCGGACAGGGAGGGCACTGCTGCTGCTGCTGCTGCTCCCCTTGTGCCGCGCCCGTGTGCGCTAGACGGGAATGGGGAGATGCATGTGGTGAGTGGGATGCGTGCGCATGCTGTGTGGCAGGCGGACAGGGAGGGCACTGCTGCTGCTGCTGCTGCTCCCCTTGTGCTGCGCCCGTGTGCGCTAGACGGGAATGGGGAGATGCATGTGGTGAGTGGGATGCGTGCGCATGCTGTGTGGCAGGCGGACAGGGAGGGCACTGCTGCTGCTGCTGCTGCTCCCCTTGTGCCGCGCCCGTGTGCGCTGGATGGGAATGGGGAGATGCATGTGGTGAGTGGGATGCGTGCGCATGCTGTGTGGCAGGCGGACAGGGAGGGCACTGCTGCTGCTCCCCTTGTGCCGCGCCCGTGTGCGCTAGACGGGAATGGGGAGATGCATGTGGTGAGTGGGTTGCGTGCGCATGCTGTGTGGCAGGCGGACAGGGAGGGCACTGCTGCTGCTGCTGCTGCTCCCCTTGTGCCGCGCCCGTGTGCGCTAGACGGGAATGGGGAGATGCATGTGGTGAGTGGGATGCGTGCGCATGTTGTGTGGCAGGCGGACAGGGAGGGCACTGCTGCTGCTGCTGCTGCTCCCCTTGTGCCGCGCCCGTGTGCGCTAGACGGGAATGGGGAGATGCATGTGGTGAGTGGGATGCGTGCGCATGCTGTGTGGCAGGCGGACAGGGAGGGCACTGCTGCTGCTGCTGCTGCTCCCCTTGTGCCGCGCCCGTGTGCGCTGGATGGGAATGGGGAGATGCATGTGGTGAGTGGGATGCGTGCGCATGCTGTGTGGCAGGCGGACAGGGAGGGCACTGCTGCTGCTGCTGCTGCTGCTCCCCTTGTGCCGCGCCCATGTGCGCTAGACGGGAATGGGGAGATGCATGTGGTGAGTGGGTTGCGTGCGCATGCTGTGTGGCAGGCGGACAGGGAGGGCACTGCTGCTGCTGCTGCTGCTCCCCTTGTGCCGCGCCCGTGTGCGCTAGACGGGAATGGGGAGATGCATGTGGTGAGTGGGTTGCGTGCGCATGCTGTGTGGCAGGCGGACAGGGAGGGCACTGCTGCTGCTGCTGCTGCTCCCCTTGTGCCGCGCCCGTGCGCGCTGGAGGGGAATGGAGAGATGCATGTGGTGAGTGGGATGCGTGCGCATGCTGTGTGGCAGGCGGACAGGGAGGGCACTGCTGCTGCTGCTGCTGCTCCCCTTGTGCCGCGCCCGTGTGCGCTAGACGGGAATGGGGAGATGCATGTGGTGAGTGGGTTGCTGCACGTGGCTTCGTCCCTCTCTCCTTCCCCCTCTTTGATGAGTGGCTGGGCCTATCTCTGCATTCCCTCCTTCCTTTCTCCTTTCCTTCCCACTTTCCTCCCCTCCCCTCCTTACCTCCCTGCCCTCGTCCCTCCCAGATCCCAGTAAAACTCCCAGCAGTGGCGCGCATAGGGGCGCTCAAAATCCCCCTGCCCACAGATCTTTGCCCCAAGGAGGCCAGCCAGGGGTGCATAAACTCTTCTCTTCCCGCCCTCCCTGTCTTTCAACCTCCCTCCTCCATCCCTCCCAGATCCCTGTCAAGTTACCAGCAGTGGCGCGCATAGGCGCGCTCAGAATCGCCCTGCCCACGGATCTTCGCCCCAAGGAGGCACGGCAGGCCGTGCTGGTGACACTCAGAGACGTCACCCAACGGTTCCCCGATGGCCTGCCCATTCTGGACCCTGTAGAGGTGAGTGAAATGATGGGAGGGAAGGAGGGAGGAAGGCCAAAAGAGGCGCGCCCCGCCAGGCTGTGCTGGTGACACTCAGAGACGTCACCCAACGGTTCCCCGATGGCCTGCCCATTCTGGACCCTGTAGAGGTGAGTGAAATGATGGGAGGGAAGGAGGGAGGAAGGCCAAAAGAGGCGCGCCCCGCCAGGCTGTGCTGGTGACACTCAGAGACGTCACCCAACGGTTCCCCGATGGCCTGCCCATTCTGGACCCTGTAGAGGTGAGTGAAATGATGGGAGGGAAGGAGGGAGGAAGACCAAAAGAGGCGCGCCCCGCCAGGCTGTGCTGGTGACACTCAGAGACGTCACCCAACGGTTCCCCGATGGCCTGCCCATTCTGGACCCTGTAGAGGTGAGTGAAATGATGGGAGGGAAGGAGGGAGGAAGGCCAAAAGAGGCGCGCCCCGCCAGGCTGTGCTGGTGACACTCAGAGACGTCACCCAACGGTTCCCCGATGGCCTTCCCATTCTGGACCCTGTAGAGGTGGGTGAAATGATGGGAGGGAAGGAGGGAGGAAGGCCAAAAGAGGTCCGCCCCGCCAGGCCGTGCTGGTGACACTCAGAGACGTCACCCAACGCTTCCCTGACGAACTGTCTATCGTAGACCCTGTTGAGGTGAGTTATGGAGGGAGGACGGAAGGAAGAGAATGAATGTGTGGGCTACTTGATTTGAGGCATCTTCAACCCAAGGAGGCAAGGCGGGCCGTGCTCTTCACACGTGTGTGTTAAGTCGATTTTTGAGTCGACTCAAAAATCGACTTAACACCCAAGGAGGCAAGGCAGGCCGTGCTCTTCACACTCAGAGACGTCACACAGCGGTTCTAGAGCTGGTTGACGTCTCTCTGAACCGCTGCCCCGCGAAAGTCTTCGCAGGTACTACTGCCTCACGCACAACAGTTGCAGAACTGCCTTCACCTGCACCGGCGGTTCTAGAGCTGGTTGACGTCTCTCTGAACCGCTGCCCCGCGTAAGTCTTCGCAGGTACTACTGCCTCACGCACAACAGTTGCAGAACTGCCTTCACCTGCACCGGCGGTTCTAGAGCTGGTTGACGTCTCTCTGAACCGCTGCCCCGCGTAAGTCTTCGCAGGTACTACTGCCTCACGCACAACAGTTGCAGAACTGCCTTCACCTGCACCGGCGGTTCTAGAGCTGGTTGACGTCTCTCTGAACCGCTGCCCCGCGTAAGTCTTCGCAGGTACTACTGCCTCACGCACAACAATTGCAGAACTGCCTTGACCTGCACCGGCGGTTCTAGAGCTGCTTGACGTCTCTGAACCGCTGCCGAGACGTCCCAGGACGGGCTGCCGATCCTATTCCCTGTACAGGCGAGTGAGGGAGTGAGTGAGTGAGTGAGGGAGTGAGTGAGTGAGTGAGTGAGTGAGTGAGTCACTGAGTGCGCTGTTAAGAATTCTCGAATTCGTCTCCATCCGTCTCCAACTGTGTGTACCCCTTCGCCATCTCTCCCGCTCTCAGGACATGGGCATCACAGACGAGTCGTTTTTGGACCTGGTGCATTCTATTGACCAGGAGGAGAGCAAGCTAGGAGCACCTGACACCTGTCTCGTTCGTACTTACTCTCATCCGTGCACCTCTCTTATCCATGACCCTGCCTCTCTCAGGACATGGGCATCACAGACGAGTCGTTTCTCGACCTCGTGCATTCCATCGATGAGGAGGGGAGCAAGCTGGCCAAACATGGCCTTTGAGTCCTCTCCTCTCTACCTTTTCTCTGTCTCCCGTGACCCCTTTGTCCATCTTCTCTCCCGCTCTCAGGACATGGGCATCACGGACGAGTCGTTTTTGGACCTCGTGCATTCCATCGATGAGGAGGAGGGCAAGCTGGCCAAACATCCTCTTTTCAAGGTGATTAACTAGCTGGTCAAGCAGCCAAGCCAAGCGTATGAAGAAGTGTTTTGAGACGTCTCAAAACACCCCTTTCACTAACTGAATGGCATTGCTCACGCCCCCATCCGCTGTGGCACCTGCACACTCGAAACCCCGATTCCATTTCTTTTGATGTTCCGTTCGGGCGTTGGGCTTACATTTTCCCTCCCGTTAACACCTGCACTGCACAGTGCACATCCCGTCCCACCCACCCCCTTCCTCCTTCTCGCGCAGCTTCCCGTAGCCTGAACGACCCCTGAACACCCCCTTTCCCCCTTCTTCTCGCTCCCTTCTTTCTCCCCTTCCAGGCGGAGATAGCGGAGCAGAAGCTGGAGGTGCTCAAGAGGCGAGGGCAGCTGCTGGCAGAGGCACAGAGGCTTAAGATGAAGACGAGGGAGTCACAGGTGCGTGTGGAGGAGTGCTGTGCGTTGGGGAGGTTTGTGATGCGGTGGGAAGGTTTGTGATGCTCTGCCAGTGGGGAGGCATGTGGAGCAGATCTGCACACTGTGTGAGCGAGCTACTCCCAAAAAACCGCCTGTGTGCGGCGGCATTCACCTCCTCTCTCATCCAGTGCTGCACCCTTCCCTTCACCTTTCCACTTCGTTTTTTCCCCTGTCTTTTCCTTCTCCCAATTCCTCCCATCTCCCCCCAGCTCTCTCTCTCTCTCTTCAAGTCTGAGCTCAGGTACCGCTGGCGCGTAATCAAACAACTGGGGCGCATCGATGCAGACGGGGTGGTTATTTTTGAGACGTCTCAAAAATAACCTCTCTACACGTGGGTAATCAAACAACTGGGGCGCATCGATGCACACGGGGTGGTGCAGCTGAAGGGTGCTCACCTCCCCACATGGTCCACCCACCCTTCCCGACCTCCCCCCAGCTCTCTCTGTTCAAATCCGAGCTGAGAAGCCGCTCACGGGTGCTCAAACGACTGCAAGCCGAGTGCCAGCTACGACTGCTGACAGCGGGGAGGGGGGAATGGAGATGTGTGGCACCATAGGGAGTGCGAGCGGAGTACATGAGGGAAGTGAACTGGTGAGGGTGTTCGAGCTCGGTTCTCCTCTAGCATCCTCTGCCGGTTCTCGTGCTAACAGCAGCTGCAGCACGAGAACCGGCAGAGGATGCTTGAGGAGAGCCGAGCTCGAACACCCTCACCAGTTCACCTCCCTCATGAACTCCGCCCGCACTCCCTATGGTGCCACACATCTCCACTCCCCCCTCCCCGCTGTCAGCAGTCGTAACTGGCACTTGGCTTGCAGACTCCGCCTTCTCAAAATCAGAAATCGACTCAGACGGGGTGGTGCAGCTGAAGGGGTACTCACTCACCTTCTCTCCCCCCATGCTCCACCCTTCTCTCCACCTTTTCCTGACTTCGTTTCTTTCCCCACCTCTCTTCCCCCGCAGCTCTCTCTCTTCAAGTCCGAGCTCCGAAATCGTTCAAGGGTGCTTAAGCGGCTGGGCCACATCGATGCAGACGGGGTGGTGCAGCTCAAGGGCCACTCACCCCTCCTCTCCCCTTCCCTTCCCAAACCTCTTTTCTTATGCTCCAACCTTCCTTCCCATCTCTCCTCTCCAGCTTTCGCTCTTCAACTCCTAACTGAAAAACCGTTCACGAGTGCTCAAGCGTCTGGGCCACATCGACTCCGATGGGGTGCTTCCACCAGCTCAAGGGCCGGGCAGCGTGCGTCATGCCCTCATAGGTGCTCAATCCTCCTCTCCTGCCTCTCCCTATTCCCCAGCTCTCACTCTTCAAATCCGAGCTCCGAAATCGTTCAAGGGTGCTTAGGCGGCTGGGCCACATCGACTCGGACGGGGTGGTGCAGCTCAAGGGCAGGGCGGCGTGCGTCGTCACGACAGGCGATGAGCTGCTGGTGACGGAGCTGATGCTGGAGGGCGCTTTTAACTCCATGGACCCTCACCAGCTGGTTGCTGTTGCCAGCTGCTTCCTTCCTTCTGAGAAGTCGAATGAAGAGCAGGTGAGTGTCTGCTTCAGGCCAGACCATGAGGAACAGGTGAGTGCTTTCTATACCCTAAAAAACTGGGGATTGAGCCGTTTCCTGGCTTGGTTTTGGAGGCCGGTGGCATGGAATGTCTGAAGCCCACGACAGGAGAGGAGCTGCTGGTGACGGAGCTGATGCTGGAAGGAGCTTTCAACTCCATGGACCCCCACCAGCTGGTTTTCTGTGGCTAGCTGCTTCCTTCCTTCAGAGAAGTCCAACGAGGAGCAGACTTTTCAGCCCCTGAGAAGAGCGCCCTTTTTTGGTGAAGTTTGGTTTTGAGGCGATGGCATGGCATTTTACGAGGTCATGAAGTCACGACAGGCGATGAGCTGCTGGTGACGGAGCTGATGCTGGAGGGGGCGTTCAACTCCATGGACCCCCACCAGCTCGTGGCCGTGGCCAGCTGCTTCCTGCCCTCTGAGAAGTCGAATGAGGAGCAGGTGAGGCAATGAGTCGTGGTCAGGTCATATAATTCAAGGGTGGACGGCAGAGGTGAATGCTGCTGTTGCTGCTGACGGAGCTGATGCTGGAGGGGGCGTTCAACTCCATCGACCCTCACCAGCTCGTTGCCGTTGCCAGCTGCTTCCTGCCCTCTGAGAAGTCCAACGAGGAGCAGGTGAGGAAGCGTTCAGCTCACCTCCTCTGTCCTCTGCTCCCCTGCTGTTGGTGACGGAGCTGATGCTGGAAGGAGCGTTCAACTCCATGGACCCTCACCAGCTCGGTGCCGTTGCCAGCTGCTTTCTGCCCTCTGAGAAGTCCAACGAGGAACAGGTGAGGCAGTGAGCCTTCCACAGTCCAGCCCACCTCCCTCCCTGCCCTCTCCGCTGCTGCTGGTGATGGAGCTGATGCTGGAGGGAGCTTCCAACTCATCCCCTCTTGCCTCCCTCCTCCTCCCCTACCCGCCTGCAGCCTGTGTCAGCGGACTTAAAGCCGCACTACAACACTTTAAGGGAGGCAGCGCAGCACATAGCGCAGGTTCAGATTGAGGAGAAGATAGAGGTGGACGAGGAGGAGTACGTGGATCAATTCCGGCCGACGCTCATGAACGTGTTCTTTCAATGGTCCAAGGTGAGGGAGAGGTTTTTAGGGATTGAGTGCGGTACAGAGGTGAAAAGGAGAGGTTGGGTGCGGTACTAAGGTGGTCAAGTGCAAATTGAGGAGAAGATAGAGGTGGACGAGGAGGAGTATGTGGATCAATCCCGGCCGACACTGATGAACGTGTTCTTCCAGTGGTCCAAGGTGAGGGATTGAGTGTGGTACAGAGGTGAAGAAGAGAAGTAGACTGCTTTACAAAGGTTAATGGCTGAAGTATAACGGGGGTTGAAAACGAACAAGTGAAGGTGATTGGACCCATCACAGGATGTGGAGAACAAGAATGAACACATTCATCGATTTCAGCCGATGGTCATGAATGTATACATTTCGTGGAGGCCAAGGTTTGGGGTTTAGGCAAAGGCGAAGAAGTGAAGGTAATGGAATCCACAAGAGCCTGTGAATTGGTTCCTGTGATTCAACGCTCATCAACGTGTTCTTCCAGTGGCTAAAGTTGGGCGAATGGATGGTGGAATATGAGTGTTACGAAGGCGGGCAATTGAAGGTCGTCATGGGATAGAGGATGAACAGAAGAGAAACAAACACTGTGGGCTGTTCTCAAGTTTGGGCTTGCACATTTCTCTGCTTATGTTCGTATGCACCAACAATTGGGGTGCATGGATTCTGTTTCTTTTTGTTTGTGACTGCAGGGAGAGTCGTTTGGCAAGGTCATTGACAGCACGGATGTGTTCGAGGGGACGATCGTGCGTGTGGCTCGACGGCTCGATGAGCTTCTAAACGAGGTGGGATTGATTATGTTACATCACAATAAACACCAGTGCAATCGGGAGTCGTGCCTGATTTATCCTGCTATTGTATTTGTGTAAAATCTTATGTCCATTTTCTCCTTGTGCAGATGAAGCTGGCGGCTCAAGCAATCGGGGAACAAGCTCTTGTAGATAAGTTTACCAAGGCTAGTGAGAGCATCCGCAGAGGCATTATGTTTGCCAATTCGTTGTATGTTGAGTGACATGGTTGGATTGGCATTCACACAATATAATATGCATGTGAGTACCTAAGTAAATAGTTTATATGAGGTAACAATCTACATGTATGTTTGTTTTACAACCCTTTGAAAATGCCGAGTGAATAAGGAGGTATCTGGCCAGAAACCTGGAACAAAATCGTTGCGCGATCCTGTTGGGGACATAGGTGCTGCCGACCAGCGCGGTGGGCTACTGTGGAATCCTGCCTGACGAAGTTACTATCCCCCCAGTGTGAACTTCGTTGTGGGTTGTGCGGACAAGGTTACTAGGTTCCAGGCTTCGCCAGTGCTCGTAAGCGAAAACACCAGACTAGTCCGATTTCTGAACTCAGATGCAATGTCCCTTTGGAGGACCGTCGATTGGTCGAATCGGACGGTCCAAGACACCGTCTAGCTTGGAATTGACGCGGGACATCGGACGTGTGTGACTTCCACTTTCACCGCGACGGTTCGAGCGCATTGGTAGCACTAGGCGCTACTACTAGGCGCTAAATTTTTAATCCCCCGCCAGCCAGCCAGCCAGCCAGCTGACGGAGGGGAAGCGAGCTCTCTCTTCCAGCCGTCGGATGCTCGCTTCTCTGGCATTGCATGTATCAAGGTTTTGACGGGTTCTGAACGTGCGTTGAGACTCTTCTGAACGAAGGTTGAGAACTTGAGACTCCGAGTCTATCCTAAGTAGATTCTCGAACGCCGTGTGACGCGTCACTGGCGACGACAACCCTCATACCTTGTTGACAACCAGCTGAGTAGTCCAAGACAGGGCGATGCGCTCGGTCCAGCTGTCGCAACTTCCCGGAGTCGCCCCGCCGAGCAAACCCAGAGCTTTTTAAGAGCCGCGTTTAGGTCAATCGATGGATGATTGAGCTAAAGTGTTTCAAAGCTTTTTTTTCCCCCGTACCATCATTGGCCGGGAGTAAGCGGCCTGCCATTGCGAATGTTAACCGGCGATTCCTAGCCGTTAATCCTCTACCGGCGATTCGCAGTGCGATTTTCTGCCGTCGCGGATTTTCTACTTCGCGATTCTTAGCCTGCCGCGTTCTCAGCCGGCGATTCTCGATTGCGACTCTCAACCGACGACCCTGCGACTCCTGCGACTCCTGCGACTCGTTCGACTCGTGCGACCCGTGTGACCCGTGCATCCACACCACCACTGCTTCCTTCCTCATCCGAGCGACGGCTGTGCATGATCATGGCAATGTCACTATCCGCGTTAAAGTCGTCCGCGTTACACAGTTCCTCGTCACCACATTACCAAAAATCTACTAAAACTATTCTCTGCGCCGTTCGCCCTGCTTCCTTCCCCGTCTCTCTTCCCCCATCCTCCCCCACCTCCTCCTCCATCTCCTCCTCCTCCTTCTCCTCCTCCACCCTATCGGACCACCCTCAGCAGCTAGCGCCGCATCAGTGCATCCGTTCTCTCTTTCAACTCAATCCATCAGAGGCAACCGAAGCGAGGGGTCTTCTAACGCGTATCCAGCTATTACTCGGAAAAGCACAAACCCGTCGCGAAATACTGCCCGTGTTGCCTTTACGAGCGGCTACGAAGGGAAAACTTTCGGAGGAGGTGTAGGTGTAGACACTGCCGCGCCGAGAGTCTTAACGGAGGCGCCTGTAACGAATCTGACGCCGGCGAACGAGATTCTGCAAGTGTGCCGAACCGCAGGCCCCGCCACCATCGCCATCGCTCCCGATTTGAATGGACAGACCTGGCGAGGCTGGGGCACGTCGCTTGCTTGGTGAGTTACTCAGCAAGAACGGTTCTTCATGGTGCACCAATAACTTACTCTCCAGGCCTGCCACCATCGCCATAGCTCTTGGTCTCAATGGACAAACCTGGTGAGGCTGGGGCACGTCGCTTGCTTGGTGACTTCTTCAGCAATAACGGTTCTTCTGGGTTCTTCTGGGCCCGCCACCATCGCCCTTGCTCCCGATCTCAACGGACAGACGTGGCGAGGCTGGGGCACATAGCTTGCTTGGTGAGTTTCTCACTGTGATTTGCTGGCTTAAAGCTCGCGTCTCATATTTTCTCCGTTTTACACTTGGTTGGGTTTGGGCCTCCGTGACTGGTTTGCGATTGACGAAATCTGTGACGAGCTGAAGTAAATTTCTGCCGAAACCAATCACGGACGTGCGTACCCAACCAAGTGTTAAACGCTTGTAAATATGAGACGCGGGCTTTAAGTGGGGTACGCCCTCTCCCACCTGCCTGCCCACCCCCACCCCAACTCCCATTTCCCCCATTCCCTCCTCCCAAAGTCAGGTTTGCCAACTATATCGGCAAGCTCCCACCAGACCAGCTGAACCAAATCCTTGACCTAATCTCACATACTCACTCGGTTTCCCCTCCTCCCCTCACCGCCCATTTCCCCCATTATCTTCCCGTTCTCTCCCCATTCTCTCCCCATTCTCTCCCCATTCCCTCCTCCCTAACTCAGGTTTGCCAACTATATCGGCAAGCACCCACCGGACCAGCTCAATCACATCCTTCTCCTAATCTTTGATCCCTCCTCCACCCCTCTTCACCGCATCCCACCCCGCCAACCCCAACCCCACCAGGTTTGCCAACTATATCGGCAAGCTCCCACCAGACCAGCTGAACCAAATCCTTGACCTAATCTTCGATCCCACCTCCAGCATCGGCCTCAATCTCGCAAGCTACCTGATCGGCGGCAGCTACATCCTCCTCTCCCCCCACATACTCATTCGCTCTCCCCCCTTTCTTCCCCCCAACTCCTCCTATTTCCCCCCATTCCCTCCTCCCTATCTCAGGTTCGCCAACTATATCGGCAAGCTCCCACCGGACTAGCTGAACCAAATCCTTGACCTAATCTTTGATCCATCCTCCATCCCTCTTCACCGCATCCAACCCCCCAACCCCACCAGGTTCGCCAACTACATCGGCAAGCTCCCACCAGACCAGCTCAACCAGACCCTTGACCTAATCTTTGGACCATCCTCCATCCCTCTTCACCGCATCCAACCCCCCAACCCCACCAGGTTTGCCAACTACATCGGCAAGCTCCCACCAGACCAGCTCAACCAAATCCTTGACCTAATCTTCGATCCGTCCTCCGGTATCGGGCTCAACCTCGCACGCTACCTGATCGGCGGCAGCTACAATCTCGCCAACAGCCCCCGATTCGACACTGCGGACTGGGAATCCCGGGCAATTCCGGGTTATAGACCTTTGGAAAGCGGGCCATATGATTGGACGAGAGATTGGCGGCAGCGGAAGGTTCTGGACGGGGCTATAGTGAGGGGAGTGGATGAGGTGGATGCGATTATTTACTCCCCGCCCTGGTGGATGACTATAACGGGGGATACCTCTGGAAATGCGAAAGACGAGACGAATCTTCAGCCGGACGCGTACGGCGCTTATGCGGGTTATATGGCTGATGTGGTCGGCAGGTTTCGGACTCATTGGAACGTGACTTTCTCGACAATGAATCCGGCGAATGAGTCGCTGGAAGGGTGGTGGGTGAAAGGGGGCCGGCAGGAAGGGTGTAACTTCAAACCGGAGCAGCTTGAGAGGCTGACGTGGGCCGTGGCAGCGGCACTTAGAAGGCGGAATCTGCCGACTGGTGTGGCGGGTTTTGACAGTTTTGTCGGGGCTACAGTAAGGTTTCGTCACAAGTTTACCGCGAGGGTAAAATCCATCTTGAAACGGATTAATGTGCACCAGTACGTGCCTCCCCCTTCCAACACCTCCGATGCTCGGCAGTATGTTGAGGGAACCTATGTGAGTATGGCGAGGATGGCGATTGGGTTAGGAAAGGAGGTGTGGGTGTCGGAGGTGGGTCCGATGTGGGTGGGAGGAGGTCAAATTGACGTGGCGTTGTTCTTGGCTCGATCGGCCATTCAATCGATCAACATCATGGGAGCATCCGCTTGGATTTACTGGCAAGCGATTAATGGCGCATCGGAGACGAACGTCAATGCGGTCAAATGGGGTCTTTTTACGATCCCGTTTAATCGGTTGAGCAACGAGACAGCCCCGCCGCTGGATATAGTCCTCACGAAGAAGTTTTACGTGTTGAAGCAGCTCGCTCAGGCTTCTCCCAGAGACAGTCTGCCTTTGCAGATTGATTCAAGTAACGGGTGTCATCATTGCGTGGCTGCTTTTTACCACCCCACCAAGCACTTCATTTCGCTCTTCATCGTCAATCAAGGAGACAGCTCGTACTACCTGACTTTTACATTTACGGCGTTTGGGCTCTTTGACCCACTAAGTCCATGTAAAATGGAGTTGTGGCGGACGTCTACAGCTGAAGATGCTTCACTGGTTGCATCACAGAGCTTTGCCGACGTGCCTGCTTCATTCGCTGTTACGGCTGAAGGGCTTAGCATGACATCTATTGTGTTTTCTAATGTTTCATGGTTGTAAATGCATTGGCTGTATTGATTTGCTACACTTGTTGTCAATATCAGTTTGCCTTCAACCCCTTTCTCCAAAACTGGAAATTGACGGCGGCGCAGCAAGTCTGATTGCTGCAGAGAGTTGCAGTCGGTCTCAGCAGATGTGTTTAGCTTTGTGAACGGTAGGGGTAGTTACGCCGTGATAACTAGCGGTTCAACCGAACGCCTGACATGTAATCTTGACCTTGGTCAACCTCCAACGGTCAAAAGGGCGATGGATGGTCTGATCGCGAAAAATATTATGGTCATTCATGATTGGCCGATTCTCACGGTTGCAGTCAACCGATTGGGTGTCTTGTGGAAAATGGGCAGCGAATATTCGAGGATACTTTTTTCGAGACCCCGTGCTCCCTGGCCCTTGGCAGTTGCACGAGCTCGAACTCACAACGTGTTTAAATGTTTGATGACAGCCTGATAGCACATTGATCTTCAGTTTTGCAATATTTGGAATCTGTTACGGAGAGAAACCTCCATACAACAGTGACCATTCTGTGAAAATGACACTGAGATGAACTTGAAACAACCGTTGTGTGAACGGCTGCAAATATTTGGCACGCAATGCATCGCTTCGATAGGTAATGAATATCCCAGTGATGCATGTATGTATCTCCCAGTTTACTGCTGTATGGTACTTTCAACGCCTCTTTTGGGAATCACGAGGAACTGTCACTGTGTCATTGCTCATTCCGTTGGCCAGAACCAGTGTGCTTGTGCTAGACGTCTCCTTTCGTAGAATTTCAATACCTTGGTCCTGAAGTAGAACTGATCATGTGCTTTCTCTAGGCGGGCATTTCTGTTCTTCAGGCCGTTCTTAATTAATATTCGGTCTAATCTCACTCGCATGTCCAGCGTTGGCGCCATGGATCGCCTGATCATCCTGCCTTGTCGCAACGTTCCAGCCATTTCTGCTTCCACATTGAAACCGAAATGTCGTGAAACCTTTCGGGGTGTTTCGCAGCAGAATTCACTGCTACTAGCTTTCACAACTCGCCGTCACGCGCTTCGTTCTACGGTTTCCGTCACTAGCAGACAATCTTTCGCTCCCTCTTCTAGCGTGAATTCCGCAAGCAGGGTGGTTCGCGCTGCGAGTGCTACTAACGCGGATGGAGGGGAAACTACCGAAGCAGCAGCGCGTGACGTGGCGGATGATCCCGCCACAGTGGCAGCCCAAATGGCATTGAGCGTCTCGGAAGAGGCGTTTCCGGACGGTGACGTGGACGAGGCGCGCGCCGCAGCCGCCGCTGCGCTGATGGAGAGCGATCTGCTCCAAAAATCGCCGGAAAACGCAGCTGGAAACGCGGCGGGAAATGCGGTTGGGGAGTTGGGGAAGGAAGGAGCGGAAGAGAGCAGAATCGGAGCTGCTGCCGCTGCTTCTGCAGTTGCCGCTGAGCCGCAGGCGAGCGTGACAGTAACGAAGGGGACTAAAAGGGGGATAACCGTTAAGGGAAAGAAAGTGAGAGTAGGAGGAAGAGCAGGAGGGGGAGAGAAAACTTGGAGCGGATCTGATGGGGAAGGCGACTTCAGCGGGAGTGAGAGTGACAATGGTAGTGGTAGCGATAGTGGAGGAGAAGAGGTGTTCCGTGTGGTGTGGTCGTCCAGTGACAGCAGGATAGACTATCTCGGGGAGAGCACTAAGGGGGATATGGTGCTTCCGGATCTGCCTGTCGACCTCGGTAAGTCAATATAAAAGAGTCTCCGAAAGTCAAAAGAGGGAGTGAGAGTGACAGTGGAAGTGGTAGTGATAGCGGAGGAGAAGAGGTGTTCCATGTGGTTTGGTCGTCCAGAGACAGCAGGATAGACTATCTCGGGGAGAGCACTAAGGGGGATATGGTGCTTCCGGATCTGCCTGTCGACCTCGGTAAGTCAATATAAAAGAGTCTCCGAAAGTCAAAAGAGGGAGTGAGAGTGACAGTGGAAGTGGTAGTGATAGCGGAGGAGAAGAGGTGTTCCATGTGGTTTGGTCGTCCAGAGACAGCAGGATAGACTATCTCGGGGAGAGCACTAAGGGGGATATGGTGCTTCCCGATCTGCCCGTCGACCTCGGTAAGCCCAATTCTCCCAATCCTCCTCTTTGCTAAGTCCTATTCCCCCCCAGGAGAATTCGGTCGGTTCTTGGTAAGGAAGGTGTGAGCACCATTTGGGTGCCATGACTTCGTGTGGCAGCGGCTGAGATGTCGGGAACACTCACCAGAGAGGTGACTTTTGAGTCGATTCAAAAGTCACCTCGTAAGGAAGGTATGAGCACCACTTGGGTGCCATGACTTTGTGTGGCAGCGACTGAGATGTCGGGAACACTCACCAGGGAACGAGGGGCGGCGAGCCTTTGACCTGGAAATGAATGCGGATGTGGGCCCAAAGAGGAGGAGCTCGCCAAGGCAGAGGCTGATGAGGCCATTTCTTCCCCACATACTTCCCCTCCTCTATTCCCCCCCCCCCCCCCCTTCCCCCAACCAGGGAACGAGGGGCGGCGGGCCTTTGACCTGGAAATGGACGCGGATGTGGGGCCCATAGCGGAGCTCGCCAAGGCAGAGGCTGCACTGCACCCAGTCTCCCCCTAAAACACACCATTTCCCCCCATCGCTCCCGCCCACCAGAGAACGAGGGGCATCGGGCCTTTGGCCTGGACTTGCAGGCACACGAGGGGGTCCATAGCGGAGCTTGCCAAGGCGGAGGCTGTTGATGAGATGCGTACACCCAGTAACCCCCTTCTACAGAGAACGAGGGGCGGCGAGCCTTTGACCTGGACTTGCAGGCACACGAGGGGGTCCATAGAGGAGCTTGCCAAGGCGGAGGCTGACGAGGCCGTTTCTTCCCCACATACTTCCCCTTCTCTTTCCCCCCCCTCCCTTCCCCAACCAGAGAATGAGGGGCGGCTTGATCTGGACTTAGACGCGGATGTGGGGCCCATAGAGGAGCTCTTTTGAGTCAACTCAGAAGTCTTTATCTCCCCCCCACGCCCTCTTCCCCCAACCAGAGAATGAGGGGCGGCTTGATCTGGACTTGGGTGCGGATGTGGGGCCCATAGAGGAGCTCGCCAAGGCAGAGGCGGACGAGGCGGAGCTGCTGCTGGAGCAACTGGGCGTGCCTGTGAGTGACTGTGACTCTATGCCGTGTCAGTCGTACAGTGTGACTGTAAGGAATTGTGACTGTATGAGGAGCTCGCCAAGGCTGAGGCTGACGAGGCGGAGCTGCTTCTGGAGCAGCTTGGCGTGCCTGTGAGTGACTGTGACCGCAGGCAGTGCGTCCTGTCCGTAAAAAAGAATGACTGTACAAAGAGCTCGCCAAGGCGGAGGCTGATGAGGCGGAGCTGCTGCTGGAGCAGCTGGGTGTGCCTGTGAGTGACTGTGGCTGTGAGTTATTGTGACTATGAGTGGCTGTGACCGACCGCAGGCAATGTGTCCTGTCTGTGGAACTGAGTGACTGTAAGGCAGTGTGTGTGGGGCTAATAGAGGGCCTCGCCAAGGCAAAGGCTGATGAGGCGGAGATGCTTCTGGAGAAGCCGGATGTGCCTGTGAGTGACTGTGACTGAGTCATTGTGACTGCACATGCAGATGATGTCAGTCAGACAGTGTGACTGTATGAGGAGCTCGTCAAGGCAGAGGCTGACGAGGCAGAGCTGCTGCTGGAGCAACTGGGTGTGCCTATGAGTGACTGTGACTATGAGTGGCGTGGCACAGGCAATGTGTCCTGCCTGTAGAAACAGAGTGAATGTAAGGCCGTGTGTGTGGCTGTATGAGGAGCTCGCCAAGGCGGAGGCTGATGAGGCGGAGCTGCTGCTGGAGCAGCTGGGTGTGCCAGTGAGTGACTGTGACTGTAAAGAATCCTGTGTTATATGACAGTACTGTTGTGTGGATTGGATTGTATTGTAGACGCAGATGACTCAAAAAACATCCTCTCACTCTCCCTCCCCACTTTCCCTTTCCTGTCCAGCCTCATCCGTTCCCCCATGACATGACATATTTTGCCTCTGCAGGCGCACTTTGAACCCGTGTGATCCCTTAATCCCTCCCCGTCCCCATCTATTGTTATCCCTGGCAGCCCCAGTTCCCCCATGGGCTGGCGTCGCGCGGCATCTTCTGCAGCCGCACTCTCAACCTGCGATCGATCACGACCATCGGATATGACATGGACTACACTCTGATTCACTATAACGTCAATGTAAGCACTCTTATCGAGTATGACATGGAATGAACTACTACACTCTGATTTACTATAATGTCAAAATATGTACCCCTGCTGGATGTGACATTGACTGCCAATGCCACACAAGGCAAGTACCCCAAATGAAAACGAGGTAGTCTACACCCCGATACACTAGACTGTCAACGTATACGTATGCACACCCCCATTTTCTCCCACCAGTAATCTGGACTAATTAAAGCAATCCCTTTGCCTCTTTTCCGAACCTCTTTCCCTGTCCAGGCCTGGGAGGGCCGAGCCTACGACTATGCTATGGAGAACCTCCGAGCCAAGGGGTACCCGACCGAGGGGCTGAGGTTCGATCCGGACCTGGTGATCCGAGGGTTGGTGATGGACAAGGCGAGTGGCAACCTGGTGAAGTGCGACCGGTTCGGGTTCGTGAAGCGAGCCATGCACGGCACTGAGATGCTTTCCAACAAGGCCATCAGGTGAACCCTCATACAAGCAGGGCCATCAGGTGAGCGAGGCAACGAGGGAGATCAAGTGAATAGGTAGGGGTCATCTCTTAGAGTGAGGCACGTGTCAAGCGAGCCATGCACAGCACTGAGATGCTTTCCAACAAGGCCATCAGGTGAACCCTCATACAAGCAGGGCCATCAGGTGAGCGAGGCAACGAGGGAGATCAAGTGAATAGGTAGGGGTCATCTCTTAGAGTGAGGCACGTGTCAAGCGAGCCATGCACAGCACTGAGATGCTTTCCAACAAGGCCATCAGGTGAACCCTCATACAAGCAGGGCCATCAGGTGAGCGAGGCAACGAGGGAGATCAAGTGAATAGGTAGGGGTCATCTCTTAGAGTGAGGCACGTGTCAAGCGAGCCATGCACGGCACCCAGATGCTGTCGAACAGGGCCATCAGGTGAGTCGGAGAGATGCTGCCCAACAGGGCCGTCAGGTGAAGCACAGAGATGTTCGTCAAGCGAGCCACGCACGGCACTGAGATGCTGCCCAGTAGGGGCCATCAGGTGGGTCAAAGCAATGCTGTCCTACAGCAAGCTGTATGGTAGGGAGCTGGTGGAGTGAGGTGACTTTTGAGTCGACTCAAAAGTCACCTACAGCAAGCTGTATGGTAGGGAGCTGGTGGAGTGGACTTGAGGAATGAGGCTCCCAGCTAGGAGGTTCTGAACACGTTCTTCAGTGTGAGCGAGGCAGTGGTTTACGTGCAGATGATTCACTGCCTTGACCCCCTTTCCCTCCTTTGCTGTTCTGTGTGTTCCCCGCGCTACCTCTCGCAACAGCAAGCTGTACGGTCGCGGGCTGGTGGATCTAAGAAACGAGGGGCGCTGGGAGTTCCTGAACACGCTCTTCAGTGTGAGCGAGGCCGTGGTGTACGTGCAGATGGTTCACCGCCTTGACCCCTCTTTCTCACCTTGCTTTCCATTCGGTGTTTGCTTTCCTGCCCCACCTCTCTACAGCAAGCTTTACGGCCGCGAGTTGGTCGACCTAAGGAACGAGGGGCGCTGGGAGTTCCTGAACACGCTCTTCAGTGTGAGCGAGGCCGTGGTGTACGTGCAGATGGTTCACCGCCTTGACTTGACCCCTCTTTCCCTCCTTCTTTTCCCTGCTCCGTGTTTCCCCTCTCCCCTCTCTCAACAGCAAGCTGTACGGCCGTGAACTGGTAGACCTGAGGAATGAAGGCAGGTGGGAGTTCCTGAACACGCTCTTCAGTGTGAGCGAGGCCGTGGTGTACATGCAGATGGTTCACCGCCTTGACTTGACCCCTCTTTCCCTCCTTCTTTTCCCTACTCCGTGTTTCCCCTCTCCCCTCTCTCAACAGCAAGCTGTACGGCCGTGAACTGGTAGACCTGAGGAATGAAGGCAGGTGGGAGTTCCTGAACACGCTCTTCAGTGTGAGCGAGGCCGTGGTGTACGTGCAGATGGTTGACCGCCTTGACCAGGGGCTGCTCCCTGCTGAGGTGGCTCCAGGGGACTACAAGACCCTTTATACAGTGAGTCGTTATAGTATTCTGGTGTGTTGACTGACTGACAGGTACCAAGGTGGTCTACATGCAGATGGTTGACCGCCTTGACCAGGGGCTGCTGCCTGCTGAGGTGGCACCTGGCGACTACAAGACTCTTTATAAGGTGACTTGCTCTAGGATTATTCGTTTTATGTGACACGTAAGGTACGTGTTTAAGGTGGTGTACAAATGCAGATGGTTAACCGCCTTGAGAAACTAGAAGGTGACTCTCTGTGTAGTGATCTGCTTTTCTTTTCTTCCTGCTCTGCTTTGCTTCTCCTCCTGCTCTGCTTTGCTTTTCCTCCTGCGCTGCTTTGCTTTGCTTTGCTTTGCTTTGCTTTACTGGTGCAACCGCCTGCCATCTGGACTCGATCGCGTCCTGCTTTAGACTCTTCTGATTAATTCAAATGACAATCAGCCTACTTCCAGTTCAACCAAACAACCGCATTTCTCCCTCTCCTTCGACCTTCTCCCCCCCCCAGGTGGTGGCTAGAGCTCTTTTCCGAGCACATGTGGAGGGGCAGCTCAAGGTACGGGGAGTGAATTGGCATGAGGGGGTGGGTGCAGGGGGGAGGTTGGGAGTGGAAGGTATGGTGCGCAGTACCCCCTCAGGTGGTGGCTAGAGCTCTTTTCCGAGCACATGTGGAGGGGCAGCTCAAGGTACGGGGAGTGAATTGGCATGAGGGGGTGGGTGCAGGGGGAAGGTTGGGAGTGGAAGGTATGGTGCGCAGTGCCCCCTCAGGTGGTGGCTAGAGCTCTCTTCCGAGCACATGTGGAGGGGCAGCTCAAGGTACGCAAAAGTCAACTTTGAGTCGAATTCAAAAGTCAAAAGTCAAGATTGAGTCGAATCGAAATATCAAAATTTGAGTTGACTCAAAAGCCACCTTCCTCAAGAGCCATGAGCAATGAGGCCTACCTACCTACCTTCCTCAAGAGCCATGAGCAATGAGGCCTACCTACCTACCTTCCTCAAGAGCCATGAGCCAACTCATTGCCTCGAGCCAGCTTCGTGACTTTTGTGTTGACTCAAAATTCACCTCAGTCTTTGAGGTGACTCAAAAGCCACCTTTCTCAAGAGCCATGAGCCAACTCATTGCCTCGAGCCAGCTTCGTGACTTTTGAGTGGACTCAAAAGCCAACTCGCGTGCTCTCCATCGCGTGGAGGGCAGAGGGCGGACCCTCAAACTTTGAGTTGACTCTGCCTTTGAGTTGGACCCGGAGCCATGAGTTGACCTCAGTCTTTGAGTTGACTCAAAAGCCACCTTTCTCAAGAGCCATGAGCCAACAACTCATTGCCTCGAGCCAGCTTCGTGCAGCTGGACCCGGAGCTGCCCCTGGCTCTGCTGGACCAGAACCACGCCTGAACCCATCTGAACCCATCTGAACCCATCTGAACCCATCTGAACCCATCTGAACCCATCTGAACCCATCTGAACCCATCTGGACCCACCTCTCCCACAGGCGGAGATCATCAACTCACCAGAGAAGTTTGTGTAGCTGGACGCGGAACCTCCCCTGGCTCTCTTGGACCAGAAGCTGGTGGGGAAGCGGGTGCTGCTGATCACCAACTCGCATGCCTGCTTCCTTCTCACCATGTCTCTCACCCGTCCATCTCCCCCATCCCCCACAGGCGGAGATAATCAACTCACTGGAGAAGTTTGTGGAGCTAGATCCGGAGCTTCCCCTGGCTCTCTTGGACCAGAAGCTAGCAGGGAAGCGGCTGCTGCTGATCACCAACTCGGAACTCCCATGCCTCCTCTCCCCCCTGTCCATTCTCCCTCTCACCCCTGTCCATCCATCCTCCTTTCCCCCTCAGGCGGAGATCATCAACTCGCCGGAGAAGTTTGTGGAGCTAGATCCAGAGCTTCCCCTTGCTCTGCTGGACCAGAAGCTGGCGGGGAAGAGGCTGCTGCTGATCACCAACTCGGACTATCAGTACACCCACCGCATGATGACCCATGCTTTCGACCAGTTTTTGCCGGAAGAAATGACCTGGCGGTCATTGTTTGACATGGTAAGTTCTCCCCTTACAAAAGAATATCATTGGGTAAAGTAAAGCTGTTGTTGCTGTTCACTTGCTGCTGAAGCGGCTGCTGCTGATCACCAACTCGGACTATCAGTACACCCACCGCATGATGACCCATGCCTTCGGCCGCTTTCTACCGGAAGAAATGACCTGGCGGTCTCTCTTTGACATGGTAAATACTAAATTCTCCTTCAAACAAGCATGTTGCTTCTAGAATTAAGCTGCTGCTGCTGATCACCAACTCGGACTATCAGTACACCCACCGCATGATGACCCACGCGTTCGACCGGTTCGTACCTGAGGAAATGACCTGGCGATCGCTCCTTGACATGGAAATTACTCAATCTCCCTTCATAGCTGCTTGCTGTTGAAGCGGCTGCTGCTGATGACCGACCAACTCTCGGACTATCAGTACACCCTCTGCATGATGACACGCGCGTTCTTCTCCATGCCTCACCCGCTGTACGAGATAGCAACAGCAGACGACCTCACGCAACTATGTGTCCGTCTCTCCCTCTCTGCCTTCCGCCCATCATCCCCACCTCCAGGTGATAGTGTCGGCTCGCAAGCCCGAGTTCTTCTCCATGGCTCACCTGACACCCGCTGTACGGGATAGCAACACCAGACAATCACTGACCCTCCTACTGTCAACAGCTCACGTCCATCCCGCATTCTCCCCCATCATCCCCCCCCCACCCCTCCCAGGTGATAGTATCGGCTCGCAAGCCCGAGTTCTTCTCTATGGCTCACCCGCTGTACGAGATAGTGACCCCTGATGGGCTCATGCGACCATGCTTCAAAGCAAACTCTGGTATGGGCTTTAGAGTGAACTTGCGGTGTGTGTTTGTGTTTTAGGCGCCTCAAAAAGAAACGCCGGTATGTGTTTTAGAGTGAACTTGCGGTGTGGTGTGACCACATCCACACAGACCCCCTCGTTCACTCTCCTTCTTCCCTTTTTCATTCCCCTCTCTCTTTCCCCGTATTCATTCCCCTCGTTGATTCCCCAAATCCCAGGAGGGCTGTATTGTGGAGGCAGCGCTCAGATGGTTGAGAAAGCCTTGGGCTTTGCAGGGGACGAGACACTGTACGTGGGCGACCACATCTACACGGATGTGTCGCAGTCCAAGCTGCACCTGCGCTGGCGCACCTGCCTCGTGTGCCGGGAGCTCGAACAAGAGGTGTGTGCGAGGGAAGGCTGTTTGTGAATGACTGTGCACGGACGTGTTTCAGTCCAAGCTGCACCTGCGCTGGCGCACGTGCCTCGTGTGCCGCGAGCTCGAACAAGAGGTGTGTGTGTCTTCGAGGTTCACAGGCTTCACAGGGGCTAGCAGGGATTAACAGGGGTCCACAGGGGTTCATAGGGGGAGACGAGACAGACACTGTACGTGGGCGACCACATCTACACGGACGTGTCTCAATCCAAGCTGCACCTGCGCTGGCGCACGTGCCTTGTGTGCCGTGAGCTGGAGCAAGAGGTGCGAGCGAGCAATATGGGGGAGTGATGTGTGTATGTGTATGTGTGTTGGTGCATGCTGCAGTCCAAGCTGCATCTGCAATGGCGCGAGGGACCACTCTTGTGCCTTGTGTGCCGCGGGCCGGAACAAGAGGTGCGAGCGAGGGAGTATGTGGGAGTGAATGTGTCCTTGATAGAGCAGTGGTTATGCTCACTCAGTTGGAATGGCTCGGGGGTTCACAGGGGTTCACAGGCCATGACATGAGGCTCAGACTGATCGATCTGATGGCTCAGAAGGACTGCGTGGGGGACTGCTTCAACCAGCTGAGGCTGGCCCTGCAGTGACTGGTGGTGGGGATGGCAACTGAACTCGGGCCCATACTCCCCTCTCTGAGTGTGCTCTTTCCCAGGTGGAGGCCCTGATTCAAGGGCATGACACCAGGCTCAGGCTGGTGGATCTGATGGCTCAGAAGGACCGCGTGGGTGACTGCTTCAACCAGCTGAGGCTCGCCCTGCAGAGCCTCGCCTGTTAGCAGCACTTGAGCTCATACCAACCCATCCCTTTTCTTTGCCCACATCCACAGGTTGAGGCCCTGATTCAAGGCCATGATACCAGGCTGAGACTCATAGATCTGATGGCTCAGAAGGACCGCGTGGGTGACTTCTTCAACCAGCTGAGACTCGCCCTGCAGTGACTCTTGGGAGATGGCACTTCAGCCCTTACCCTCTCATCCTCTCTTCCCTTCTCTTGTGTTCTTCCCCATTGGAAGCTCTGATTTAAGGGCACGACACGAGGCTGAGACTGATCGATCTGATGGCCCAGAAGGACCGCGTGGGGGACTGCTTCAACCAGCTGAGACTCGCCCTGCAGAGGCTGTTAGTCAATGGCACTTGATCTCATACCAACCCATCCCTTTTCTTTGCCACTTTCCCAGGTTGAAGCCCTGATTCATGGTCATGATACGAGGCTGAGACTCATAGATCTGATGGCTCAGAAGGACCGCGTGGGTGACTGCTTCAACCAGCTGAGACTCGCCCTGCAGAGGCTCTTGGGGGGTAACAACTAAAACTTTTACCCTCTCATCCCTTCTCTCGGAGTCTTTCCCAGGTGGAGGCCCTAATCCACGGCCATGACACGAGGCTAAGACTCATAGATCTGATGGCTCAGAAGGACCGCGTGGGTGACTGCTTCAACCAGCTGAGGCTGGCCCTGCAGCGGCGTACACAGGGGCAGGCGGCGCAGACGGCAGCGGTGGGGGAGATGGAGGATGGGGAGCTGGTGAGGAGCATGCAGCGACTGCTGTGGATCATGGCGAGGCTTGATGGGGAGATTGCTCCCTTGCTTGAGACGGATGGGGCTGCTTTCAACGACAGGTGAGTGTGTTCTGCTGGGTTCAGTGCGGTGTAGAGGTGTATTAGGGGTTTACCCCCACCTGCTATGGTGAGGAGCATGCAGCGGCTGCTGTGGATCATGGCGAGGCTCGACGGGGAGATTGCTCCCTTGCTTGAGACGGACGGGGCTGCCTTTAATGATAGGTGGGTGTGCTGCTGGGCTTTGTGCTTCCGGGTAATTAATTTTGCTGTACTGATTTCAGAAGTGCAATCTCATCTCCCTCAGGCTGCTGTTTGATATTTTTGTCGCATAACACAAAACGTGTTTATATTGTCTTCATGTGTCTCTCTTCCATTTTGTACATCCCCTTTGTGAATGGCTCTTTTTCTGTCTACTGCTTTCATTTGTGTGGCCAGATGGGGATACCTCTCTCGGGCTGGTCTTTGGGATAAGAGCCACATTACCCGCCAAATAGAGAAGTGAGTTGGTAGATTACCCTGCAAGATACTGACAAAGCATCACTACTGTACTGTTTCTGTAAGAGACTGCAATATATTCATGCTGCTTTCTATTTTCTTCCTGCTTCTATGCTCCCTAATTACTTATGCCTTATCCTACCATTAGATATGCTGACATCTACACCTCAAGGGTTTCCAACTTCTTGCGGTACACCCCGTTCATGTACTTCCGAGCACAAGGGCAGGTATGGAGTTGACCCCTAATTGAATGACATTGCTTGCATCCTAGTCCTCTTTGTTCTCTTACTTTACCATCACGTCTCCTGTTTTCCATCCCTCGCATTGGCTTCTCATCACCTTGGTGAATGATTTTTCATTTACTAATAAATGTGTTTCTCTGGTTTCTGTTTGTTTGATTGTTGCAGTCCTGTGCACATGACGTTTCAGACACATGGCCTATCGCCAGTCTGCAGCCGTTCTCATCTCCCGAAGATGATTTGCAATAACACAAACAGAATTGCTGTAACGTGAAGATTGATGTTGGGGTGGTGGTGGTGGTGGTGTACAATGGTGTTAAGAGTAGAAGAGCGGAATTGTTGTGACTAGGAGGAGATGGGTACAAGTATGCAAATCTAGACAGTGTTGTACCCTATATGATGCAAGGCTGGGTTCCAGAAAGCGCGGAAAGCTACCGAAGAGATCTAGGTTGATATTGACAGCGGTGTACTCCACGCCATCATGAATTGAACCATATTATAATTTTGTCAACAAATCAATAATTAGTGCTGAAAAAACATATCTACATGCTGGTGGGGTCTGCACGCGCATCAGTAGTCCGTGCTGGGCCCCCACTCCGTCATTCCTGGCAAAAGGTGTTGTGTACGCGGTGGTTCAGTGTACGCGGTGGAAAACGATGAAGTGCGGTTTAAAGCGTTTTGCTTGTTTCGTAGCTTTGAACCGCAACTTTCGATCTTCGCGACAAGTCAGAGGAAATCGCAGGCTGCTGCACTTACTAGGGTTCAGAACTCACAACTTCAATGTTCGTAAAATAGCGTTCTCATGTAGTTGCTGCTTGTGATTTTATAGTAAAGACGTTGTCCAGTGGGATTCATCGCAATGACGCCGTCGTCTGCATCCCTCCCATTACACCATGATGGCGTACCGCATCCCCCGAAGCAGCAGCAGCAGAACCAGCAGCAATGGTCTATGCTCACCCAGCTGTTAGAATAAGCAGGAATGAATGGTGGACTAGGTAGCATGCATGAGTACAAGTACCTAACCCTAAAGTGTTGTACCCCTTGTAGGCTAACCCACTATAGCCTAGAGAGAACACAAACATACAGTTTGACACACCCCCATAGGCTAAGTGGGAGATAGCAAACACAACAGACGGTCACAAGACCAGTCAAGCAAGAGAACAAGCAAAGCAAAGCAAAGCGCAGGGTGGATCTCAAGGACACCACACAATCTGAGCACAAGCAAGCGGCCACAAGGCCAGTTCACATGCAGAGTTATAATAGCAAGGCAGTACACTGATCACAACCTAGCAAGAGTAAACAAGCAGGTATAAAGATATATATCAGTGTACAACAAGAGCAAGTCAAGCAACCAGCAGGTGAGGCAGAGTAGGCACAAGCCCAAGAGCAGTGCAAAAACGGTGATGATCACCAGACCCAAGGGCCTTGGTGAAAACATCAGCAGTGTTGGCCCGAGAGGCCACGTAAACAAGGCGCAGCTGACGACGCTGCTGCAACTCACGCGCAAGGAAGTAGCGAAGAGCAATGTGCTTCGTTCTGTGCTCCAGTCTCTGCTCGCGACACAAGGCAAGCATTGCCTTATTGTCGACGTACAGAACTGGAGGAGAACGAGGCCGCTCCCCCAAGTCGGTCAGCAGGTAGGTCAGCCAGCGTAGCTCCTGTGCAGCCATGGCCCCAGCGTAGATCTCGGCCTCACAGCTGGAACCAAGCACAGAAGAAGAACGAGTGGACCTCCACGAGACAGAACCAAAGCCAAGACTGAAGGTGTAACCCTGTGACGTACGCTGAGTCGCCTGGTCGTCGGCCCAAGAAGCGTCAGAGTGTCCTGTGAGGACCACCGAACCCCGTCCTCCAAGCACGAGCCCCATGCCCGATGTGCTGCACAAGTAACGCAGTACCCTCTTCGCAGCATCAAAGTGCACCTTTCGGTGTCTACCGGGTGCCACGTAGCGAGCCAGAAGGCTGAGAGGGTACGCGAGGTCAGGTCGTGTGCACGTCATCAGGTACATGAGGCAACCCACAAGCTCTGGGTACGGACCACTCGGCTCTACGGACTCGTCCGAAGGTGGAGCTGAGAGCGAGTGGCTGGTGGCCAGACGAGTGGGCTGTGGCGAGGAGTACGTGAAGCGGAAGCGCTGAAGGACCTGGTGCACCATGTGTGACTGAGTGAGGGTGATGATGCGCCGTGGTCTGTCCCGGGTGATCTGCAAGCCAAGATAGCTTCGCAGCTCACCCAGGTCAGTGCAGGTGTGTCTCTCCTGCAGCTCCGCCTTCACTAGGGCCAGTGCCTCAGTGTCAGCAGTAGCAAGAACCAAGTCGTCGACGTACACGAGGATGTAGAACGGCGGCAGAGTAGTGTCGGTGCGTAGAAACAGCGACGGGTCAGCAGTCCAAGGAGCAAACCCAAGAGCCGCAAGTGTCGTCCTCAGTGTGTCGTGCCACTCGCGGGGCGCCTGACGCAGGCCGTACAGTGGTCGCCGTAGGCTCCACTGGGTACCCTCAGGAAACGACCCAGTGAAGCCCTGTGGACGGCGCAACCAGATGGCCTCGTGAAGGCTACCCTGCAAGAAAGCTGTCGAGAAGTCAAGGGAGTGCAGCTCGTAGTCACGCTGAGCTGCAACGTGTAGCAACACCCGAAGAGTGGTCATCTTCGGGGTGGGGGAGAAGGTCTGAAAGAATTCGACCCCCTCACGTTGATTGAAGCCTCGAGCAACGTAACGTGCCTTGAAGGCAGGCGGAGAACCCGGCGGCCGCTTCACCCTGAAAATCCACATGCCACTGACGATGTTCGCCCCAGGTGGGGGAACCTCGTCGACGTAGGTGCCTGTGGACTTCCAGGAAGCCATCTCTGCGTCCATGGCTGTCCGCCACTGAGAGGAGTACTCACCCGAAATCGCCTCCCTGTAGGAGCGCGGGGTGGGGATGTCAAGTGCATCCGGGTCTCCCTCAGGGGCAAGCAGCATGGTCGTGTGATGGGGTGAAGCGGCAGCAAGGCACTCCAGCTCCTCCTGTCTGTCCTCAAAACGTCACAGCCAAGGGCAGTACAGCCAAGAGCAGTCTCACCCCCGACGGACGGAGGACAGGCAGGGACAGGGTCAGAGACAAGACTCGCAAGGTAGTCGAGGCGGTACACAGCAGCAAAGTCAACGAGCTCGGCTACTAGGGTAGACACAGCAGGAGACGAGAACGTAGGGTCCGTCACAACCGTAGCAAGAAGGCGAGTAACAGTCGGACTGGACGCACGAGCAAGGTCAGACGGAGGGTCAGCAACGTTAGGCAGAGAGGACGCAGGAGGTAACAGTAGTACAACACGCCGAGGAACAGAGGAAGGACGGAGTGTCATATCGTGAGTGCCGGGGACAGCCGGAGCACGCGGACGACGAACACGAGGAACACGAGCACGGACAGCAGCTCTAGGCTCAGGCTCAAGGTCAAAGCTAGACTCAGGCTCTCGACGCTCAGGGGTGGAAGCACGAGTCTCAGGCTCTCGACGCTCAGTCAGGGACTCTGACACCGCAGTGTAAGGAGCAGGAGCAGGCACTGGGGAGTGTGGTAGCAGCGGTGGCTGTGACTGGTCCGCCGGTGGACACAGCAACGGAGGAGTAGTACCTGCCACAAGGAAGCCAGTAGCACCTGGCGGAAGACTGAGAAGGTGGCGAAGAGCACCAGTAGCTCCCGTACCTCCAGCACGAGCAGCTCCTCCAGTACCCCCAGCAACACCTCCAGCACCAGTAGCACCAACACCTCCAGCACCACGAGCTCCGACAGCGCCAGCACCTCGAGCACCAGTAGTACCTCCAGCACCTCCAGTGCCTCCAGCTCCAGCTCCAGCGCCTCCAGCACCAGTAGTACCTCCAGTACCTCCCGTGCCAGCAGCTCCAGTAGCACCTCCAGCACCTCCAGCACCAGCAGCACCACCTGCTCCAGTAGCTCCAGCACCTCCAGTACCTCCAGCACCAGCACCTCCAGGGTCAGCACCTCCAGCACCAGCAGTAGCTCCAGTACCCCCAGCACCAGCAGCACCTCCAGCACCAGCAGTACCTCTAGTACCTCCAGTAGTACTTCCAGCACCTCCAGCACCAGCAGCACCTCCTGGACTAGTAGCTCCAGCACCAGCCAGACCGTACCCTCCACCACCAGGATTGCCTCGCCGAACGACCCACGCACGAATCGCCTGCGGCGAGAGCGTCTCAAGTAGAGCAGGCTGCGGTAGCTGTCCAACTCCAGTACCTCCTGTACTGGTAGCTCTAGCACCTCCAGCACCAGAAGCACCTCTAGTACCCCCAGCTCCAGCACCTCCAGCACCAGTAGCAGCTCCAGTACCTCCAGTAGTACCTCCAGGCCTAGTAGCTCCAGTACCTCCAGCTCCAGTACCTCCAGAAGGACTCGCAACACCCCCAGAGTCAGCACCCGAAGTCTCAGCACCCCCAGGCTCAGTACCCTCAGGCTCGGTACCCGAATTCCCAGCACCCACAGGCTCAGTGCCCTCAGTCCCAGCACCCGCAGGCTCAGTACTCTCAGTCCCAGCACCCGCAGGCTCAGTACTCTCAGTCCCAGCACCCGCAGGCTCAGTACGCTCAGTCCGAGCACCCGCAGGCTCAGGATCCTCAGTCTCAGCTCCAGTGTCCACTACAGAAGGCTGCAGAGGCGGGAAACCGAGGGGGGTAGCCAAACGAGGAGAGCAGTCACCCCCAGACGTACCACTCCCAGGCCCAACTCCAGCAGCCTCAGCTCCAGAGTCCACAGCAGCAGGCTGCGGAGGTGGCGAAGACGGCCGAGGCGGGAAACCCGGGGGGGTCTCCAAGCGAGGAGTGTGGCGAGTGGTCGCCGTGTCGTTGGCGACGGTGTCACCCCCCTCAGCTGAGTCAGAGGAGTCAGAAGAGATCTCAACTGGCTCATCCAAGGGGGGTGGGCCTACCTGGGACACACCTAAGGGAGCAGGACCCTGTGGGGGAAGGGGTTCTACCGGGGGGGGGGACTGGTACCAGGAAGAGAGGCGCGAGGGGGACCGGGTGGGACGCGTGTGGGTGAAGTCAGTAGTAACAGACCGACTCGTCGAAGGTGACGTCCTGAGAGGACAGAACACGACGCGAGGCAGGGTGGTAGAACTGCCAGGGTGGAGCGTCGGTGGGGAAGCCCAGGAAGACACAGCGGAGAGTACGAGGAGAGAGCTTGCTCGCTTTGGTATCGCGAACAAGGGAGAGCGCGCCCCAGACCCAAAACGACGACGCATCACCAGGCTGTCCCGTCCAACGGAGTGTGGGCGAGGTCTCTGGAGCAGAGACACGGGGCCAGAGGTTGAGCTGATGCGCGGCGTATCGGACCGCAAACGGCCACAGGAAATGGGGAGCAGCCACATGGATCATGGAGGTACGAGCAACATCCATGATCAGGCCAATGCGACGCTCAGCGATCCCATTTTGCTGCGGAGAGGCCGGAAGCGTGAACGACTGGCGGATGCCCTCATCCTGGCAGAACGTCTCAAGGACGCCAGAGGAGAACTCACCACCCCTGTCAGAGTGCAGACGCAGGACTGGGAAGTCCTGCTGAAAGCGCTCGTGCAGCTGGAGACGAGCAGCACGGATCCAGGGGATCAAAACACCGCTGACGTCCGCCTTGCGACGCAAGGGGAAGACTGTGGTGTAGCGTGTGTAGTCGTCAACAACCAGCAGGAAGTAGCGCTCTAGGTCCGTCCCACCGACTGGGGCCGGGCCCCACACGTCCAGGTGGAGAGTCTGCAGAGGAGCAGTGGTCGGAGGAAACTCGGAGGAGTGAGGAGCGGCGCGCTGCCGCCCCTCGACGCAAGGAAGGCACGGCGGCGCAAGTGAGCGCGGGAGGGGGGGCAGGGTCCTGGGGAGGCCAGAGACAAGGAGACGGGAGTGCATACTGCGTAGACGCTGCAGGGAGGGGTGACCAAGACGGTGGTGCCAGCGCTGAGTCTCGTGCGTGAGTACTCTGCACGAGCAAGACGCAGCGAACTGCCCCAACGCAGACGCCCGACTCGACGCACCCACCTGACCTGACTCAGCCACATGTGCAGACGCAGTGGTCAGTGTGTACAGACTAGACCCAGGCTATCGAGTGAACGTAGCCAGGTGACGGCTAGTCCGGGAGCACGTACAGATCGCCACACGCTGCCCTCCAGGAATAAAGGTATCAACCCAGACATCCTGAATGGCAGCGTTGCTCACCAAGTTCGTCGAGAACGTGGGGAGGTGGAGACCTGACAGAGAGCCGGAGGGGACTGCTGGGCAAGGGAGGACCGTGGAGGCTCTCGCAACTACTGGGCCCCCAGAGGGGTCAGCCAGTGAGACTGGGACAGGTGCTGTGAGTGGTGTGACTGTGGTGCAATCACGAAAGAAGCAACGTGACGCACCTGAGTCAAGCATGAAAGTGTGCAAGACCTCAGCTAAGGCAGGACCTGTGGTAGGAGACGCACTAGCACCTAGAGCGTCGGCAGACTCACAGGCACCTAGAGCTGCAGCAGACTCACTAGCACCTGGAGCGGCAGCAGACTCACTAGGACCTGGAGTAGCAGCAGACTCACTAGCACCAAGAGCAGCAGTATTAACAAAACGATAACCTCCACCACCAGGACGACCTCGCTGAATAACCCACTCACGAAGCTGCTGAGGGGTGGGGTTGTCTGGGAGAAGCAGTGCCCGCTGCTGTCCACCCCTGACCGCAGCAACTGCTGCGGAAGTGGCCATGACAGACAGTGACGGTCAGGAGTAGGTCCAGCACCTCCAGCTCCTACAGCACTAGCAGCACCTCCTGCACTCCTAGCAGCACCTCCACCAGTAGCAGCAGTAGCACGAGTAGTAGCAGCAGTAGTAGTAGTAGCAGCAGCAGTAGTGGTATTATTATTATTATTATTTTTATAGCAGGAATTAGGGTTGCGCGCGGCCCACGGGCTGCAGGGGCGACGCGCGCCTCGGCAGGGCGGCGCGCGGGCTGCAGGGGCAGCGCCCACGGGCTACAGGGGCGACGCGCAGCTCAGCAGGGCGGCGCGCGGGCTGTAGGGGCGGCGCGCGGCTCAGCAGGGCGGCGCCCAGGCTGCAGGGGCGACGTTCGGCTCGGCAGGGCGGCGCGCGGGCTGCAGGGGCAGCGCCCACGGGCTGCAGGGGCAGCGCCCACGGGCTGCAGGGGCAACGCGCGGCTCGGCAGGGCGGCGCGCGGGCTGCAGGGGCAGCGCCCACGGGCTGCAGGGGCGACGCGCGGCTCTGCAGGGCGGCGTACGGGCTGCAGGGGCGACGCGCGGCTCTGCAGGGCGGCGTACGGGCTGCAGGGGCAGCGCCCACGGGCTGCAGGGGCAACGCGCGGCTCGGCAGGGCGGTGCGCAGGCTGCAGGGGCAGCTTCCACGGGCTGCAGGGGTGACGTGCGGCTCGGCAGGGCGGCGCGTGGGCTGCAGAGGCAGCGCCCACGGGCTGCAGGGGCGAATGCGCGGGCTGCAGGGGCGAACGCGCGGGCTGCAGGGGCAGCACGCGGGCCACAGGGACAGGCACGGCTGCAGGGGCAGCACGGTCGCAGGGCCAGGCACGGCTGCAGGGGCAGCACGGTCGCAGGGGCAGGCACGGCTGCAGGGGCAGCACGGTCGCAGGGGCGAGTACGGCTGCAGGGGCAGCGCGGTCGCAGGGGCAGCACGCGGGCTGCAATGTCAAAGTATATGAATGTTATATATGTGTAGGCTGTAGTGGGGTAGCCAATATGGGGTACAACCCCTTTTAGGGTTTCATACTTGTACCCACCTCTTTCATAGTTCATTCATTCCTGTCTCTAGATTCTGACATGGTTTCAGAGCAGTAGGTCCGTAGGACCGTTTTTTCCGGGCCCACCTACCGCTACCCCACGACTGTGACTGTGACTGTGCCTGTAACGTGCTGCGCTGCGCGCGCCGTCTGCCTGCTGCCTGCTGTCTGCTGACTGCGCGGTCTGCTGCTGCTTAGAGCGCGCAGACCTGATTCTTGCGCGCGGCCCGATTTTTGCCCCGCGCGTCGCCCAAGCTGCCCGAGTCGCGCCTCGGCAGCCCGCGCGCGGCTCGCTGCTGCTCCGCGCGCCGCGTCTGCAGCCCGCGCGGCTTGCTGCGGCCCCGCGCGTCGCGACCGCTGCCCGCGCGTCGCGCTGCAGCCCCGCGCGTCGCGTCCGCTGCCCGCGCGTCGCGCTGCAGCCCCGCGCGCCGCGGCTGCCGTCCTCGCGCAGCCTGCTGCGGCTTCGCGCACCGCGCCCGCAGCTCGCGTAGCCCGCTGCAGCCCCGCGCGCCGCGGCTGCCACTGCTCGACGCGCCCCCCCCCCCCCCCCCCCTTTTTGGACGCCGTCCCTGCCTGACTGCCGCCGTCGCTTCTGCAGCAGCTGCCGCGGAGCGCCCTGCCACGGTCGCGGCCCCGCCCTGCAGAAGCTGCCGCGGAGCCTCCTGCTGCTGTCGCGGCCCCACCCTGTAGCAGTCCTTGCGGCCCCACCCTGCAGCAGTCCTCACGGCCCCGCCCTGCAGCAGCTGTCGCGGACCTGCTCTACCGCCGACGCAGCCCTGCTCTGCCGCAGCGGTCGCGGCCCCGCCGTCGCCGCCGTCGTGCGCCTACCCGGCCGCCGCCCGCCGAGCGCCGGCCCTGCTTGCCCGGCGAGCGCCTGCCCTTCCCGCCACTGGTGAGCACCTACCTTGTTCATGCGCTGCCGCGTCATCTACCTGCCTGCCTGCCTGCCTGCCTGCCTGCTTGCCTGCCTGCCTGACTGCTTGCCTGCCGCACCTGCCCTGCCCGCACTGTTATTGCTGCTAGGCTGCTGCTGCTGCTGCTACTGCTGCCACTTCTGCTACTGCTGCCACTTCTGCTACTGCTGCAACTTCTGCTACTGCTGCTACTGGCGGTGGCCAGATGCAGCTCCAGCGACGTCCACACGAGTCTCTCCCGCCCCAGCAGCTTCGTGAGTGGTACGCTAGTTGGGGTTGTGGCGGTAGCCGTCGTCGCTGTCACCCTGGAGCTGGTCAGTTGGGAGCGTCTGGCAGTGGCCAGCTGCAGCTGCAGCGGCGTCCCCGCGAGACACTTACGTCCCAGCAGCTTCACGAGTGGTACGCTCAGAGTAGAGGGTCTCGGAGTACCGTTCGCTGCCCGTACGTCATTTGCATAGGTGATCGGGCTGGTCAGGCTTGCGGGACGCTTGGTCACACACAGTCCCGCTGCTTCGCCCGTCTGAGCGACGCCTGGCGTACCGAGTTTGGCGACGAGGCTGAGCTCCCCACCTGGCTGGAGCTGCTTGGGCAGAGGGTAGATATCTTTGCTCTTGACTATGATGCTATTCTCACTGCCATGTATGCATTGCCTACTAGTGCTGACCGTGCCTGTTACCTGTGCGTACCGCGTGACCCAGGTATAGAGCCTGCTGCTCTAGGTGCTGGTGAGGCTGCTGCTCTAGGTGCTAGTGCGTCTCCTGCTCTAGGTGCTGGTGAAGCTTCTGCTCCAGGTGCTGGTGAGTCTGCTCTATCTAGTACTACGACTGCTGAGGCCTTGTACACCTTCACACTTGACTCAGGTGCTTCTCGCTCCTTCTTTCGCGACACCACCACCCTCACGCCGCTCCGTCGGCCGGTTGCAGTCTCCCTGGCAGACCCCTCTGGAGGTCCAGTCCTTGCGCACTCCTCCACGGTCCTGCCGTGTCCGGCGGTCCCGTCTGGCTCCCTGTTAGGTCTTCACCTCCCCTCGTTCTCTACGAACTTGGTGAGTGGTGCTGACCTCCAGGACCAGTGGGTTGACCAGTTCACTCCTGGAGGTCAGCGCGTGACCCACTGTACGTGCTCCCGGACGGGCCGGCACCTGGCCATGTTTACCCGTGCGCCTGGCTCGAGTCTGTACACACTGACTACTGTGTCCCCTCAGGTCGCTGCGTCTGCATCTGCATCAGGTCAGCTAGCGGCCCCCTGCTCGTGTCGCGCTTTGTCGCACCAGACCCTCCTTTGGCACCACCGCCTTGGTCACCCCTCGGTGCAGCGCCTTCGTAGCATGCACCGCCGTTTCCTTGTCTCTGGACTTCCAGAGACTCTGCCTCCTCTACCACCCTCGCCTGCTCCTCCCTGTCTTCCCTATGTCGAGGGGTGGCAGCGCGCCGCTCCTCACTCCTCCTCGTTTCCCCCGACGACTGCTCCCCTGCAGACCCTGCACATGGACGTGTGGGGCCCAGCCCGCGTCCGTGGGCAGGACCGCGAGCGGTACTTTCTGCTGGTTGTTGACGACTACTCGCGTTACACCACGGTCTTCCCCTTGCGCACCAAGGGTGAAGTCCCTGATGTTTTGATCCCTTGGATCCGCGCTGCCCGTCTCCAGCTCCGCGAGCGGTTCGGGACGGAGTTTCCCGTCGTGCGTCTGCACTCTCACAGAGGTGGGGAGTTTTCCTCCGACCTTCTGCATAGCTTTTGTCATGGGGAGGGCATTCGCCAGACTTTCACGCTTCCGGCCTCTCCGCAGCAGAATGGGGTTGCTGAGCGCCGCATTGGCTTGGTCATGGAGGTCGCTCGTACCTCCATGGTCCATGCGGCTGCCCCCCATTTTCTGTGGCCGTTTGCGGTCCGCTATGCCGCGCATCAGCTCAACCTCTGGCCCCGTGTCTCCTTGCTGGAGACCTCGCCCACACTGCGGTGGACGGGGGAGGTTGGCGATGCGTCGGTGTTCCGGGTCTGGGGTTCTCGTGCCTTTGTCCGCGATACCACCGCGGACAAGCTCTCCGCCCGCGCTGTTCCCTGTGTCTTCCTTGGCTTTGTCCCTGACGCGCCCGGTTGGCAGTTTTACCACCCCACCTCGCGCCGTGTCTTCCCCTCTCAGGACGTCACGTTCGACGAGTCGGTTCCCTTTTACCGTCTCTTCCCCTACCGCACTGCCCCTCTCCCCCCCCCGCCGCTCTTCCTCGCTCCAGGTGCTCCCCAGGTAGACCCCCTCCCCGCTCACGGTCCTACTCCTTCAGGTGTGTCTCAGGTAGACCCTCCTCCCTTGTCTGCACCGGTTGAGGTCACTGGTGACTCAGGTCCTGCTGGGGGTGGTCCTGCTCAGGGTGCTGCTTCTGGGGGTGCTGAGCCTGGGGGTGCGGAGCCTGGGGGTGCTGAGCCTGGGGGTGCGGAGCCTGGGGGTGCTGAGCCTGGGGGTGCGGAGCCTGGAGGTGCTGAGCCTGGGCGTGAGGAGTCTTGGGGTGCTGAGCCTGGGGGTTCTGAGTCTGGGGGTGCTGCACCTGGGGGCGCTGAGGCGTCTGGTGAGCAGTCTCCCTGGAGCGGCCGTCTCCGTAGTCGCTCCGCTGGTGCCTCGCCGCTGCACTCTCGCCGTCGTCTCCCTCTCTCCCCACAGCAGCTGAGTGAGTGGTACGTTAGCCGTCAGGGTCGAGCTGCTGGAGCTGGGGGCCCTGCTGCGGGAGGTGCTGGTGTTAGAGGCACTGGAGCCGGCGCTGTCCCTCTCTCCTCACAGCAGCTACGTGAGTGGTACGTTAGCCGTCAGGGTCGCGTTGCCGGAGCTAGGGGCCCTGCTGCTGGAGGCGCTGGAGCTGGTGACTCTGCTACTGGTGTTGTTTCTACTGGAGTTCCTGGAGCAGCTGGTCCCGGAGGTGCTCGTACTGGAGGTACTGGAGCTGCTGGGGCTGGAGGTCCTACTGGACCTGGAGGTGCTGCTGTCGACTCTGAGGTTGGGGGCCCTGGAGCTGGAGGTGTCGGCTCTGGGGGTGCTACTGCTGCGGGTGCTGGCGCTGGAGGTTCTGGAGCTGTTGGAGGTGCTGGCGCTGGTGGCGCTGGAGCTGGAGGTTCTGGAGCTGCTGCGGGTGCTGGCGCTGGAGGTTCTGGAGCTGCTGTTGCGCGGTCTCCTTGGAGTGCCTTCGTTCGCGGGTGCCTCTCACCTCACAGCAGCTGCACGACTGGTACGGTCGCCGTCAGGGTCGCGCTTCTGGAGCTCGGGGCTCTGCCGCTGGAGGTACTTCTGCTGACGTCACTGGAGCTGGGAGTGGTGCTGGTCCCGGAGGTGCTCGTACTGGTGGTACTGGAGCTGCTGGGGCTGGAGGTGCTGAGCCTGAGGGTGCTACTGCTGGAGACCCTGGGTCTGGGGGTGCTGTCACTGGAGACACTGAGGCTGGAGACCCTGGGACTGGAGGTGCTGGTTCTGGGGGTGCTGTTGTTGGTGGAGCTGGTCCTGGAGGAGATGGCGCTGGAGGTGCTGGAGCTGCTGGGGGTACTGGAGCTGCTGGTGCTGGTGTCACTGCACAGCCGCGCCTGTTCTTCGCTCCACCGTCTCCGTCGTCTCAGCCACCGCCTGACTCTGTGCTTCGCCAGGTTCTTAGTCTCCCTTCGTCTACTGGTCTTCCGTTACAGCCTGGCTCACCGCTGCCTGCTCCTTCTCCTTACACTGAGCAGACAGGGGGTCTTACTGAGCGTCGTGAGCCTGCGTCGCGTCCTGTCTCGCCTGTCCGTTCTGGTCGGTCCGGTCGTCGTGTTCCTCGTCCGCGTCAGCCGGACTTCGTAGTCCGTCGTCCTTCCTCTCCTCCGCAGCGTGTTCCTCTGCCGTCTCCTCCTGCGTCTTCTCTGCCTGTCGTTGCGGACCCTGAGTTTGACCGGTTTCGTGCTGAGAACCCTACTGTCACGCGTCTGCTAGCCACTGTTGTCACTGACCCGTCGTTTGAGTCTGCTGCTCCGTCTGCCTTTGTCGCTGAGCTTGTTGACTTTGCTGCTGCCTGTCGTCTAGACTACGCTGCTAGTCTTGTTGCTGAGTCTGAGTCTGTCTGTCCTCCGTCCGTCGGGGGTGAGTGTGCTCTTGGCACGGACGTCCTTGAGGACAGGCAGGAGGACCTTGAGTGTCTTGCAGCCGCTGCGCCTCATCTCGTGTCCATGCTGCTTGCCCCTGAGGGAGACCCGGATGCTCCAGACATCCCGACCCCGCGCTCTTACGCTGAGGCGATCGCGGGTGAGTACTCCTCTCAGTGGCAGACAGCCATGGATGCAGAGATGGCATCCTGGAAGTCCACAGGCACTTACGTCGACGAGGTTCCCCCACCTGGGGCGAACATCGTCAGTGGCATGTGGATTTTCAGGGTGAAGCGGCCGCCGGGTTCTCCGCCTGTCTTCAAGGCGCGTTACGTTGCACGAGGCTTCAGTCAGCGAGAGGGAGTTGACTTCTTCCAGACCTTCTCCCCCACCCCGAAGATGACCACTCTTCGGGTACTGCCGCACGTTGCCGCTCAGCGTGACTACGAGCTTCACTCTCTTGACTTCAGCACAGCCTTCTTACAGGGCAGCCTGCACGAGGAGATCTGGCTGCGCCGCCCACCTGGCTTCACTGGGTCGTTCCCTGCTGGTACCCAGTGGAGCCTCCGGCGGCCGGTCTACGGTCTCCGCCAGGCGTCACGTGAGTGGCACGACACACTGAGGACGACACTTGCGGCTCTTGGGTTTGCTCCGTCGACTGCTGACCCGTCGCTGTTTCTGCGCACCGACACTTCGCTGCCGCCATTCTACATCCTCGTGTACGTCGACGACTTGGTCTTTGCCACTGCTGACACTGAGGCTCTCGCCCTGGTGAAGTCGGAGCTGCAGAAGAGACACACGTGCACAGACCTGGGTGAGCTGCGCAGCTACCTTGGCTTGCATATCACCCGGGACAGAGCACGCCGCACCATCACACTGACTCGGTCACACATGGTGCAGCAGGTCCTTCAGCGCTTCGGCTTCACCTGGTCCTCGGCACAGGCCACTCCTCTGGCTACAGGTCACTCGCTCTCAGCTCCACCTTCGGACGAGTCCGTAGAGCCGAGTGGTCCTTACCCAGAACTAGTGGGCTGCCTCATGTACCTGATGACCTGCACTCGTCCTGACCTTGCGTACCCTCTTGGCCTTCTAGCTCGCTACGTGGCTCCTGGTCGGCATCGAAAGGTGCACATGGATGTTTCTAAGAGGGTACTGCGCTACTTGTGCAGTACATCGGGCATGGGGCTAGTGCTTGGAGGACTGGGCGACGTTGTCCTCACTGGGCACTCGGACGCTTCTTGGGTTGACGACCAGGCTACGCAGCGGTCGTCACAGGGTTACACCTTCAGCCTTGGCTCTGGCTCTGTTTCTTGGCGGTCTACACGCTCGTCCTCTGTTCTCGGCTCCAGTTGTGAGGCTGAGATCTACGCCACAGCCATGGCTGCACAGGAGTTACGCTGGCTCACCTACCTGCTGACCGACTTGGGAGAGAGGCCTCGTTCTCCTCCAGTGCTGTACGTCAACAACAAGGCCGCCATTGCCTTGTGTCAGGAGCACAGACTGGAGCACAGAACGAAGCACATCGCTCTGCGCTACTTCCTTGCTCGAAAGTTGCAGCAGCGTGGTCAGCTTCGTCTTGCTCACGTGGCCACTCGGGCCAACTCTGCTGATATATTCACCAAGGCGCTTCCGTCTGGTGATCATCAGCGTTTCTGCACTCTGTTAGGCCTTGTGCCCACGTTTCCTCACTTGCTGTAGACTTCGCTTGTACTGTGGTCTATATATATACCTGCATGCTTGCTCTGCTAGGTAGAGATCACTGTGCTGTTGTTGTTGCATATATACCGCTGCATGTGAACAGGCCTTGTGGCCCTTTGCTTGTGCTCAGTGTGTGTGGTGACGTTGTGATCCACCCTGAGCTTGCTTTGCTTTTCTTGACTGGTCTTGTGACCCCTTGCTCTCCCCCACTTTGCCTATGGGGATGTGTCAAAGTATATGAATGTTATATATGTGTAGGCTGTAGTGGGGTAGCCAATATGGGGTACAACCCCTTTTAGGGTTTCATACTTGTACCCACCTCTTTCATAGTTCATTCATTCCTGTCTCTAGATTCTGACATGCAAGGGCAGCGCGGCTGCAGGGGCAGCGTAGGAAGAAATTTTTACGGTTAGGGCAGGGCGGAACGTTCGGTGGGCCCTAGGAACGATTCTGCTCTAATACCATGTTAGAATAAGCAGGAATGAATGGTGGACTAGGTAGCATGCATGAGTACAAGTACCTAACCCTAAAGTGTTGTACCCCTTGTAGGCTAACCCACTATAGCCTAGAGATAACACAAACATACAGTTTGACACCAGCTTCACCAGCTTCCCTATCACCTCCTCCTCGTCGCCGCGGTTACGTTCATGCTCGGGTACCTCGCAGCCTACTCCCCTCGTTCGGCCGCTTTAGCTCCTCAGCCGGCTGGTCGTTCCGAGCATTCTCAGTCACCGGATTTTTCTCGAGCGGATGCTTCTAGTCTCGATACAAGCACATTGATCGAGCTGCAGCAAACCGTCAGTCCGAGACTGCTGAATTCATCCCCAAGTGAGCAACTCTCAAATGACATATGTGCCGCTCCCATTGGCGTCCGACTCCCCCTTTCATCGCCATCCACATCCGAACCTCGTACTGCAGCACCCGAATGAATTCCTCTACCCAACCGGTACCTTATGCTTTCATGCACCAACGGCAGAAGCACGAATCGCCTCTTATGCTTTCAGAAGACCATTCTGGCAGCGCACGCCATGGTTACAATGACAACCGAACGGTCAACGTTCTCACGCCACATAGGGTATCTAAGGGAGAGCCTGGACCTCGCATTATGCCATGATGGGCTCATTTGCGAGGGCAGAGCTAAAGAAGCTATTGGATTAAAATTCAGGCGTTGAATAAATCTGGTTTCTCAACCCCCCACTCTGAAGATCAGGGCTCATAGAGGGAGCTTCATTTTCACCCTCAAATGTATGTTCTTCCTTTAGAGATGTTTTTTCAGCACTAATTATTGATTTGTTGACAAAGTTCGATTATGGTTCAATTCATGATGGCTTGGAGTACACCGCTGTCAATATCAACCTAGATCTCTTCGGCAGCTCTCCGCGCTTTCTGGAACCCGGCCTCGCCTCTCTCTCCGCGCCAGCAGGCTCGGCAATCCCAAGGAAGAGTAGCAACGGCTACGCTGGATCCCACTCTCCATCCCACCCAAGCCAAGCCAGGCCTGGATCCTGATTCCTGAAGCAGTAGAGTAGACAGACATTTTACACGGGACATAGCTTGGTACATGCCATGCCTGCCAGTCGCTAGGTGCTGAGATAGTGTCATAGTGGCATCGTCGCTGGACTGCTTGTTCGTCCGGTCGTCGAAGCCTGGTGTTATATGATTCGTAGGCTGGAGTAAATCTAGGGCGATTCACGTCACTGACCAGCCACGGACTCGGAAAGGAATGTGAGTGTGGCGAAGCTGGTGTAACAGTTCAGTAATTTGGTAACCGACGAGTACAGCGCTTTTTTCACCTAGTTTTGTTAGTTTTTAATCAATAATCTGCTAGAAGGCCAGCGACGAACAGAGCTGACCGGATACGGACGTTGTTTAGCTGAATGATCGAAATCTTAGTTAATGATTCAGCATATAGAGGAAAGTAAAAGCTCGCCGTTTCGTTCACACCTGTCGCTTCGTCAGTAGTCAGCTGACTGGTTTCCGGCCGACTGTGTTTCTGGCTGACTGCTAGCCGTCTGACTTGTTTCGGCTGACCGGTAGCCGTTTCATAAAATCTCGGTTGACTGGTAGCCGGCAAGATGAGGGGAGGCAAGTTCCAGCAGAAGGTGGTGGAGGATGGCAGCACGCGGAACTCGGAATCGCTTTTCGAGACGCGTTCTATCGCGGATATCGTGGCGATCGAGGCGCGCACGAGGAAGGAGGTGGAGGAGAAGAAGGAGGAGCTGCGACAGCTGGTCGGCGCGAGCTATCGCCATCTGATCGAATCCGCGGATTCGATTCTCGATATGCGCAGGTACGCTGGAAACTTGGGCTGAATGTAGATCGGCTCAGAAGTCCAAATAAAGGAAAAGGAGCAAGGGTAGGAAAGAGGGGGAAACGGGAGAAGGAGGATTTGCGATGTTTGAATCGTGAAACGGAGCCTTTTGCTCACATGGGGAAGAGAAAGAGGAGAGGAGCTGCGACAGCTGGTCGGCGCGAGCTACCGCCATCTCATCGAATCCGCGGATTCGATTCTCGACATGCGGAGATACGCGTGGGGACCAACATATCTGTGAAATGGCGTGTGTGCGTGTTTGATCCTGGTCATCATGCGTCGGCAAGTAGGCATATCCATTCCGCTCAGAATCTCCATATGTTTCTTCCTCTAGGTCTCGTGTGATTCCAAGTCTTAGTGTGCATGTGTCTAAGTTTGCGTGTTCACATGTGCACAGGTCGTGCGAGGCGGTGGTGCGCAATGTGGCAGCCATGGAATCGGATTTCAACCATGGGTGTACCCATTGTAGTGTGGCACTCTCACTCACAAAACCACTTCAAAGTCGCATGCTCTTTTGTGCCACAAACACGTGCTCATTCACATTCATTCATATCCATCCATGTTCCACAGGTCGTGCGAGGCCGTGGTGCGCAATGTGGCAGCCATGGAGTCCGACTTTTCGCTGCTGCACAAAACCATCTCCACCACCGCCACCACCACCCCTGCTGCTGATGCCAAACGCAAGGTGAGCACCTGTGTGGTTACCAAGTAACAAGGGTGTGCCAGAGGTCCATCAAAGAAGGCGGACTTCTCTCTGCTGCACAAAACCATCTCCACCACCGCCACCACCACCCCTGCTGCCGATGACAAGCGCAAGGTGAGCACCTAAGTAGTTACCAAGTAACAAAGGTGTGCTACAGTGTTACTGTATTACTGTACTACTGTGTTATGATCTTTTTGGGCTGTTACTTACTGTATTACTGTGTACTGTACTCGTTACAGTGTTTCATCCTACCTCCCGTACTACAGCGCAGTGAGCCGAGTCAAGTACCTGGTGGACATGCCAGAGAAGATCTGTTGGGTGTTTTTGTTGACATTGTAACCAAGTTACAAACCTCTGTACCCTTCTTTCCCTTAACCCACAGCGCAAGGAAGCCCTATACGCGCTGGGCAGCCGAGTCAAGTACCTGGTGGACACACCCGAGAAGATCTGGGGCTATCACTGCCTGCTCTAGCGTGTATACTCGTTACAGTGTTCCCTGTTATCCGTATGTGCCCCCTCTCTCCCGACGTCCCTCGCTACAGCGAAAGGAGGCTCTGTACGCGCTGGGCAGCCGAGTCAAGTATCTGGTGGACACTCCAGAGAAGATCTGGGGGTGTCTGGACGAGCGAATGTTCCTGGAAGCTGCGCAGCGGTTCATGCGCGCATGGGAGGTGCACCAGCTGCTGTCGCCCTCCCCGGCTGATGGAGCAGCAGCAGGGGGAGGGTGGCAGGCGCAGCAGCAAGGGTTGATGGCGTCTTTTCCGCTGCTGCGGCATCAGTGGCCGCTTGTGGAGACGTTTCGCACCCAGGTGAGCAGCAGGGGCAGTAGGAGCAACAGTTGGAGAGGATGGAGCAGCAGCAGGGGGGTGGCAGGCGCAGCAGCTAAGGGTTGATGGCGTCGTTCCCTCTGCTCAGGCACCAGTGGCCGCTTGTGGAGACGTTTCGCACGCAGGTGAGCAGCAGGGGACAGACTGGAATCATAGCTCAATTCTGCTGGCTTTGCACTCAGGCGAGTTGCAAGGCGGGATGTTGATTCGGTGCAGTTGGTTTGGTTTGCATTCAATTGCAACTCTCGTCGGGTTTTTATATGGCAAACCCGACGGCAGTTTCTACATGCACCCTCCCTCTCGTACAATCTTCGAGGCACCCCAATGTTCTTTTCAGTTTGTTCACATATAAGTGTGAGGCGACAGCGTAGTTAGCCTACATGCTTCTCTCTACTCATCCCCTTCCCGTCCCCACCGTCCCAGATCGTTGAGAGGAGCAGGGAGTGTCTGCATGATGCATCCCGCATTCCAGCAACAGGGCTGGGCTGGGGGAGCACACACAACTGAATTCCACATAACGACCCAACAACCCCTTGTTCTGCCCACACAAACACACCCCATTGTTTCCCTTCCCCCTTGTGACCAGATTGTTGAAAGGAGCAGGGAGTGTCTGCATGATGCATCCCGCATTCCAGCAACAGGGCTGGGCTGGGGGAGCACACACAACTGAATTCCACATAACGACCCAACAACCCCTTGTTCTGCCCACACAAACACACCCCATTGTTTCCCTTCCCCCTTGTGACCAGATTGTTGAAAGGAGCAGGGAGTGTCTGCATGATGCATCCCGCATTCCAGCAGCCGGGGTGGGGGAGTATGCAGCAGCACTGGCAGCAGTGGCAGTGATGGAAGAGCTCTCGTCCCACGACCTCCTCGCTCTCTTCCTTGATGCTCGTAGAGCGTGCCTGCGCTCCCAGGTGCGTGTGTGCATGTGGCTCCGTCTCTCTGTATGTGAAGGGAAGATTGGGTGGGACAGAATCCAGCAGCGCTGGCAGCAGTGGCAGTGATGGAAGAGCTCTCGTCTCACGACCTGCTCGCTCTCTTCATCGACGCCCGTAGAGCGTGCCTGCGCTCCCGTCCCAGGTGCGTGTGTGTGTGTGTGGCTCCGTCTCTCTGTATGTGAAGGGAAGATTGGGTGGGAGAGTATGCAGCAGCGCTGGTAGCGGTGGCAGTGATGGAAGAGCTCTCGTCCCACGACCTCCCCGCGCTCTTCCTTGATGCCCGTAGAGCGTGCCTGCACTCCCAGGTGGGTCTGTGGGGAAAGGAGAGGGGGTAAGAGAGGTGGAGAAGAGATTGGGAGAGTATGCAGCAGCGCTGGCAGCGGTGGCAGTGATGGAAGAGCTCTCGTCCCACGACTTCCCCGATGTCTTCCTCGACGCCCGTAGAGCGTGCCTGCGCTGGCAGGTGGGTCTGTGTGTGTGTGTGTGTGTGTGTGTGTGTGTGTGTGTGTGTGTGTGTGTGTGTGTGTGTGTGTGTGTGTGTGTGTGTGTGTGTGTGTGTGCCTGTGCCGCCCTGCATGAGGACGAGTGAGGGGGGGGGGGGGGGTGTGGGGGAGTATGCAGCAGCGGTGGCAGCGGTGGTGGTGATGGAAGAGCTCTCGTCCCATGGCAGGAGGGCAGGAGGAAGTGGCAGGAGGAGGCTGTCTGTTTGCCTGCCTGTCTGTCCATCCGTCCGTCCGTCCGTCCGTCCGTCCGTCCGTCCGTCCGTCCGTCTGTCCGTCCATCTGTCTGTCTTTCTGTTTTTAGCCCCTCTTGTCTCCTTTCCTTTCCCTACGCTTCCCCTGTTTTTCTCCCCCTCTCGCTTTGCATGTCTGTGGAAAGAAAAGGGGCAAGGATGAGAGAGTATGCGGCAGCAGTGTCAGTGATCCCTCCCATCCCCTCCCACCCCTTTCCACCCCCTCCCATCACCTCCCATCCCGCCCCCTCCCAACCCCTCTCATGCCCGCCCGCCCTCCACTCCTCCCTGTTGCAGCTCGCCTCTGCCACCTCAGCTCTGGGCGCTGGGGGGAGTTTTGCTGATGCGCTGGCATCACTGCTCAGCCAGCTGGTTGCCATGATTCAGGTATACCAGTGGTAGCGTAGCATAGCAGGTAAATCAGCGGTAACAGGTATACCAACGGTAGCAGGTATACCAGTATGTATGTCAACTCAGCTTCTCTGATGCGCTAGCGTCACTGCTCGCCAACTGGTCACGACGATTCAGGTATATCAGCAACACCAAATATGCCTACCAGGTCTATTTCTGAGCCTGCTTCTGAGGCGGCTCAGAAACAGGTACCCATAGGCTATAGCTCAATCGAGCAAAGTATGCTGATGCGCTGGCGTTACTGCTCAGCCAACTGGTTGCAGTGATTCAGGTATACCAGTGGTTGCAGATGTACCAGTGGTAGCAGGTACACCAGTGGGAGCCAACCACCTCCATTCACACCTTCCAACCGTCCCGCAAAACTTCCAACCCCGTCTGCCCCCCTTCCCTCTCGTCAGCTCACGCTGTGCCAGACGGGGCAGCTGTTCCTGGAGGTGTCCTCAGCCGAACGAGCAGTGCTGCTGGGGGTGCTGCTGCAAGGAGCACCGCAGGCGCAGCTGTTTGGCGGCATCCCGCGCCCCGACAGGGAGCTCGCGCTCTGGCACCGCCACAGGGATGCTCTGGAATCCCGATTGCCGTCCCTCAGCAGCAAAGAGGTGGCAGAGGCTTGTCAAAATTGGCTGAAAGCATGCGCTGCTGACATTGCTGGTGAGTCTCTGTCTGTGGGTGTCCAGAGGTTCTTGAGAGGGGCCTAACCCCCCTGTTTCAAGGGGCATACCGCGCCCAGACAGGGAGCTCGCACTCTGGCACAAACACAGGGACGCACTGGAAGCCAGGTTGCCTTCCTTGAAAGTGCCATACTGCGCCCCGACAGGGAGCTCGCGCTCTGGCACACACACAGGGACGCTCTAGAAGCCAGGTTGCCTTCTCTCAGCAGCAAGGAGGTGGCAGAGGCGTGCCAGGAGTGGCTCAAAGCATGCGCTGCTAACATTGCTGGTGAGTGCATGGGGCTGAGGACAGGTCTTGAGAGTGGTAGTCTCCACCCAGCCACACAGGGACGCGCTGGAAGCCGTACTGCCTTCTTTGAGCAGCAAGGAGGTGGCAGAGGCGTGCCAGGGGTGGCTCAAAGCATGCGCTGCTGATATTGCTGGTGAGTCTCTGTCTGTGGGCGTGGGGTTCTTTCCCCACGAACTTGGTGTGCCTCAGCCAAATAGGGAGCTGGCGTAGAGGTTTCTCCTGTCCTCCCTACCCAAGATTATATATATATACATATGTGCATATATATGTTTATCCCCTTCTCCTTTTCTCCCACTCTTCCCACACTTCTCCCACCCCCCACCATCCCACCAGCCGAATCCAGGAACCTTCTCAGCAGGGTCACCCAGATCCGCCACCTGGCGCAAGCAGAGGCCGCCACGCGTGCAGCGATTGCCAACAAGGACATCTTCTCCGCCAGCCTGGACTGGCTGACGTCAGCCTTCGGCTCTCCCCCTGAGTCCCCCTGGCGGGCCCTCTGCGAGCTGCTACTAAAGGAGCCTAAGGACCTATGGAGCGAGTTATTTGAGGCGGCGTTCGCACTTAGAGCGCGGGAGATCATTGATGGGGCGTTCGCGGGGTTGACGCTGAGGGAGGAGATTGATGGAGTGTTGAGGGAGGTGGGGGATGTAGTGGCTGTGGCAGCGGTGGTTTCAGCTGAGAATGCTGGTGCTGGTGCTGCCGCTGCTGGTGGTGCTGCTGTTGTTGCTGCTGCCGCTCGTGCTATTGCCAGTGAAAAGGCAGCAGGTTTGGCAGGAGGAGACAGGAGGTTCGGGGCAGGTTGGGCGAGGCTACCCCCTCTCACTGACGTTATAGGCCAATCAGGGTTCGAAGAAACAGGCGGGTTTGCCGTTGGGGAGGCAGTTTGGGGCAGCCTGGGAGAGGAGTTGGGTGCGGTGGGGCTGGGTAAAGGTGGGGGACCGGGAGGAGCAGGCGGAGGGGGGAAGGAGGGTGGGAAAGAGGGTGGGAAGGAGGGACGGAGGGGGAATGGAGAGGCGGTTTTGCGTGGCACACAGGTGTACGAGCCACAGGTGGCAGTGGTATGGCAGCAACTAGACTCCAAAATCCAGGAGATTCTGCTAGATGCCCTCACGCTCCTCCTCCCACACTCTGCACTCGCTCCCTCTGCCCATCAATCCATCTCCTCCTCATCCTCTTCATCGGATTTCTCTACCCCTGCCTCCGCCGCCGCCGCTTCAGCAGCTTCGGCGGCGTCCCGAACCAAGGAGCTGGCGCCGTACCTGCAGGATCGGTGCCACGAATGTGTGATGCGGCTGGTTAGGCTGCTGGCAAGCAGGCTTGGGGACCTACAGAAGCAGCAGCAGGCAGAGCAAGTGGAGAGGGCGGAGGGGCCGGAGGGGGCGGAGGGGGGAAGGAGAGGAGAGGGAGAGAATGGCAGTGTTGAGAGCAGCACTGAAGGCGTGGCAGCAACAGCAGCAGGGGAAAGATCACCATCCAACGGTCCAGATGCAGCGAATGCTCCTCGGAGGTTATCCGCGCAAGTGGCGGTCGAACAGGCTCTCCTGATTGGCCGGCTTGCGGCGGCTGTAGCACAGAGCTCGTCCTCCCTAGCTGTAGCGCTTGGCCCCAGTTCCACCTGGCCGGCTGTAGCAGCAGCTGCTGCCGCTACAGCCAGTGGCGATACTGCCGCATCGGTTGATTCAACTGCTGCTGGAGCAACCTCAGAAGCTAGTACTGGGGCGGTTTATAACGGGGATGCTGGGAGGGATGGGGCGAGGGCAGGGGAGCCAGTGTTACAGTGGCCAGCCCAGGAAGTTGTTGGGAGTATTATTGCAGCAGCGGTGGCAGGAGGGGGGGGTGGTGGCAGTGGGAGTGGCGGTGGCGGTGGTGGTGGTGGGTTCAGCTGGATGGGTGGTGGTGGTGTGGGATTTGGAGGAGTGGGAGGGGGGTCGGGCAGGAGGGGTGGGAGGAGGGTGACGGAACTTGCTGCTGTTACGGCGAGATCGGCTGAATTCGCTCGGCTGCATGAGATTCAAGTGAGTCGCTGTAACCCCATCTGCCGTGACTCTGCCATCCGAGGTGACTTTTGAGTCGACTCAAAAGTCAATTCGCTCGGCTGCATGAGATTCAAGTGAGTCGCTGTAACCCCATCTGCCGTGACTCTGCCATCCGAGGTGACTTTTGAGTCGACTCAAAAGTCAATTCGCTCGGCTGCATGAGATTCAAGTGAGTCGCTGTAACGCCATTTGCCGTGACTCTGCCATCCCCCCCAGCCCTCTCCCCTCCATCAATCTGCAGTCACTTTCGTTTGCGTTCAGCTTCTTGTTTTGTAAATAAGAGAATGTTGGAGCTGCATCCCCTGGGCATGCATCTTGCTTGCTTCCCCAACATCCTCTCCCAAGATGCTCTGCCTAAGACACAATCCCTCACTCCTTGTACGCCCCCTCCCCTCCCACTACACCATCCTCTGTACTCCAGAGGGAGCTGCGGCGGCTGAGCATCTTGGCCCACTCGCACTGGGTGACCCACAGCACCCGCCTGCTCGCCTCCGCTTTCAGCCGCAATCTCATGCACGATCCAGCTCTCACCACCGCAACTCCCCTCAAGGTACGAATCTCTTGTACGGCCGTCCTTCCCCTAAAGGTCTCCTTTCCCCCAGCTTGAGAGGTGCAGTGCAGTGCAGCTAGGTGGTCTTGCCATCTCCCCCCAGTTTTCCGCCACAATCTCAAGCACGACCCAGCTCTCACCACTGCCACTCCCCTCAAGGCACGGTCGTTGCAGTGGGTTGCACCCGCCTGGTCGCCTATGCTTTCAGCCGCAATCTCAAGCACGACCCAGCTCTCACCACCGCCACTCCCCTCAAAATACGCGCTTCTATTGAACTCCAACTAATGTGCACCGTGCAGCACTACCCAGAATCGCTATCTTATGCATGAACCAGCTCTCGCCTCCTTCCCTCCGTATCCCACACCCTGTTCTCTTGCCGGGATGAGAGGAGACAGTGGTGCAGCAGGAGGGGCAGGAGGGCGAGGCGAAGGTGGAGATGCGAATGACCCTTCCGGCCTGCCGCTCTGCCTGTCCTGTTCCTCACCCATTTCCCACTTAATTCTTGGCTCTCCTTGCACACTGCTTCCCCTCTATCATCTGCACCCAAATCCCCTCCATCTCCTCTCTTCCACAGGGCTGGGAAGAGACAGTGGTGCAGCAGGAGGGGGAGGAGGGCGAGGCGAAGGTGGATGTGCGAATGACCCTCCCTGCCACCCTATCTGCCTTCTCCTCACCCCGTTTCCTCCCTCTCTCCTGTGTTGCTTCCCTACCCGTCTATGTACTTCCCCACAGGGCTGGGAGGAGACAGTGGTGCAGCAGGAGGGGCAGGAGGGCGAATGACCCTCCCGGCCTGCCCCTCTTTGCCCCTTCCGGCCTCCCTGCCCCACTTTACACCCCGCCCTTCCCCTGTTTCTCCCTGCCCTTTAACGTATCTTCCCTACAGGGCTGGGAGGAAACAGTGGTGCAGCAGGAGGGGGAGGAGGGCGAGGCCAAGGTGGAGATGCGAATGACCCTCCCAGCCTGCCCCTCGCCCTACGTGGCTTCGCTGCTCTTTGCCGCCTCTGCTGATGTGCACCGCGTGGGCTGCCACTCCCTTGACCGCCTCGTGCTGAGGCTGTTTGCATGGGAACTCTCAGAGCAGGTGAGCCGAGCACTAGGAGGGTGTAGCCGTGGGCTTAGAGAGAGGAAACAGGCAAGAAGCACAGGGTTGGGGCTTGGTGCTTCTCTTTGTGCATCAGAGAAGGGAGTGCTGCAGCTGCTCTTTGATGCTCGCCTGCTGTCAGACTTGCTCTCAGGAGGGGCAGAGCTGCTTCTGGAAGCACTCACCCTTCCTCCCTGCCTCCCTGCCTCCCTCCCTCATATCCGCCCCCTCAGGTTCTGATTGCCTTCGAGTCGCTGGCTGTCACTCGCGGCGCATCAGAGAAGGGAGTGCTGCAGCTGCTCTTTGATGCTCGCCTGCTCTCAGACGTGCTCTCAAGAGGGGCGGAACTGCCTCTGGAAGCACTCACCCCTCCTCGCTGCCTCCCTCATGTCCCTTCTTTCAGGTTCTGAGTGCCTACGAGTCTGTTGCAAGCGTTAAACGTGCATCAGAGAAGGGAGTGCTGCAGCTGTTGTTTGACGCGCGTCTGCTATCAGACGTCCTCTCAGGAGGGGCAGAGCTGCCTCTGGAAGCACTCACCCCTCCTCCCTGCCTCCTCTCCCCCCCTCTCCCCGCAGGTTCTGGCAGCCTACGAAGCCATTGCCTCTGCTAAGCGTGCATCAGAGAAGGGAGTGCTGCAGCTGCTCTTTGACGCGCGTCTGCTATCAGACGTGCTCTCAGGAGGGGCAGAGCTGCCTCTGGAAGCACTCAGAGAAGGAGCAGGGGCAGCAGCAGCAGCAGGCGGGGCTGCGGCAAGGGTGGGGGCAGGTGGGGAGGCAGCAGCAGGAGGGGGGGCTGTAGCAAGGGCGACGTCAGGAGGGGGAGCAGGGGCAGGGGCAGGGGCAGGGAGCATTGGTGCATCAGTTGCATTGAGGAAGAAAAGAGTGGCAGCTCTGCTGGAGAGGCTGCAGGAGGAGCTGGATCCCATCGACAGAGCTGCGTGAGTGTTGTAGATCTCATTCTCTGCCATGATGTACCAGCACATCAACGGCTCACAACGCACGTGGCCGCGCTGCTGGAGAAGCTGCAGGAGGAGCTGGACCCCATCGACAGAGCTGCGTGAGTGTTGTTATTCCCAAGCCCCAATTCCCGTAGCACAGAATGAGAACATGCTAGGCTGGAAGAAACGAGTGGCAGCACTGCGGGAGAAACTACAGGAGGAGCTGGACCCCATTGACAGAGCTGCGTGAGTGTTGTTATTCCTTATTCCCGTAGCACGTAGTGAGAGAACTTGCCAGGCAGGCTGGAAGAAACGAGTGGCGGCGCTGCAGGAGAAGCTGCAGGCGAAGGTGGATCCCATCGACAGAGCTGCGTGAGTTGCACTTGACGGAACAGCATACCACATGCCTCATGCTTTCCGGTTTGAATGAACGAGTGGCAGCGCTGCAGGAGAAGCTGCAGGAGGAACTGGACCCCATCGACAGAGCTGCGTGAGGATTGCCAAGCCATGGATTAACAAAATATCACATTGCATTCCTCTCTTTCTTTTTCCTCCCGCTCTACCCCCTCGACCCAACCATGCTTTCTTTCTCTCTTGACTCAGAACCTTTCTTTCTTTCCACCCTCGACTCAACCTTCCCCCCAACCCTCTCCCTCTCTTCCTTCAACTCAACCCCTATTCTCCCTCCCCTCTCCCCAGCTGCCTGCCCTTCCTGTGGCAGAACCAGCTATGTGCACGCTTCTACCTGCGCTCAGCAGTGCTCTTCTCTTTAGCCATCTGGCCTATCTCCTCTCTCACTCATTGTCCCCATGCACCCTACCATCCACCCCGTCCTCCCCTCTCTTCCCCCTCTCCCCTCTCACCCCCCCTGCCCCAGCTATCTGCCCTTCCTGTGGCAGAACCAGCAGCGCTTCTACCTGCCCTCAGCAGTGCTTTTCGGCCATCTGGCCCAGCTCCATCGCCTCTACACGATGCTGCCCTCTGCCTCTGTTTCTTGCTTTTCTCACATCTCTAATCTCACTTCCTCTCCCTTCCACTCATCCCTCTTCCTCCTACCCGCACTCCCCCTCCCCAGCTACCTGCCCTTCCTCTGGCAGAACCAGCAGCGCTTCTACCTGCGCTCAGCAGTGCTCTTCGGCCATCTGGCCCAGCTGCACTCTCACTCATTATCCCCCTACACCCTTCCATCCACCCACACACCCCCCTCCTTCCTCGCCCCTCTCCCCGCCCCTGCCCCTGCCCCAGCTATCTGCCCTTCCTGTGGCAGAACCAGCAGCGCTTCTACCTGCGCTCAGCAGTGCTCTTCGGCCATCTGGCCCAGCTGCATCGCCTCTACACCGATGCTGCCCCGCGCCATCCCTACGCCACAGACGCCAACACTCTCGACACCGCACCGACCGTCCCCCGTTTCACCTTCCTCCCTATAAGGTAAGCGCGAAGGCCTGCTTCTAGAATAACTTTTGCCAACTCTGCATTGCCTCTACACCGATGCTGCCCCGCGCCATCCCTACGCCACAGACGCCAACACCCTCGACACCGCGCCCACCGGCCCCCGTTTCACCTTCCTGCCCATCAGGTAACATGCTCCTTCTAAGGTAACCCTCATCAGTTTTGATGCTGCCCCGCGCCATCCCTACGCCACAGACGCCAACACTCTCGACACTGCACCCACCGTTCCGATCTTCACCTTCCTCCCTATAAGGTAACTCTTTATAAGGTCACTCAGTGCGCCCTATAAGTCACCTCTCTACCCAGCCCTCTGTGTCCCTACGCCACGGACACTGCCAACACAACACCGCCCCACCGTCCCCCACAAAGCCTCCTCTTTATAAGTTGACTAACATCCTCCTCATAAGGTGAATTGCGTCCTCTAATAACAAACTCTCCATTCACTGCTTCTTGGCCATCTGCCCCACCGTCACTCTTTGTGAGAAATCAATCGTGACACACCTTTGCTTCTTCCCCTCCCTTCCCCCCACCCCAACCCCTCCCTTCCCCCAGCTCGCCACTTCTGGCCAATGGCGGGCTGGCACCTGGCGGTAAGCCCCGCCGTCCATCCACCTTTGGAGACGTCTCACTATCCGTTTCTGGTTCAAGCAGCAACAGTGGTGCTCCAGTTTCCCGAGTGCCTAGTGGGTCAGGGGCAGGGGTAGCTGCAGCAGCAGCAGGTGGTGGTGGGTTTGGAGGGGTTGGAAGCGGTGCGTGGGGAGAAGATGGGGCTCTTGGAGGGGCGTTTTCGTTTGCAGATTCGACGGGGCTTTCTGCAACACCCATTTTCAAGTCACTTATGGGTCAGGTAATTACTGCAGGCTGGTCAAGTAAACAAACAAACAAATGCCGTCCTTTCTGTTTTGCATCTGCCTCGACTCGCGTTTCACCCTTGTTATCCCCCCTCGATTCCAGGTCAAACTGGGGTCGATCCTCGGGGATGGCAGTCAAGTGACGCGCAACATTTCCAATCTACAGGAGATGTTCAACCAGCCCTCGCAAGCAGCTGGGCTGTTCTCATCACTTACGAGTGCCGCTGCTGGCAGCTCCTCACGCCTGCAAGAGCTGTTTTGAAGAAACAATACCGATACCAGTGCAGATAGAAAGTTGTATTTTAGCTCTCAACCAGCCATCGCAGCCAGCTGGACTGTTCTCATCGCATACAGACGCTTCCGCTGGCAGCTCCTCCCGTCTGCAAGAGTTGTTTTGATTCAATTACCAGAGCAAACGGAAAATTGTATTTTTAGTTCTCGACCAGCCATCACAGGCAGCTGGACTGTTCTTGCTTGCAAGTGTGGCTGCTGGCAGCTCTTCTCGCCTGCAACCGGCTGACTGACTTATCCTCATCGGCCTGATGTTAGTTCGTGTACGGAAAAATGATATATAGTCTAAAGATGTATGTTTCACGTGGAAAATGCTTCTTTCATGACTAATTGAAACTCAAATAATGCTGAATTATTTTCCCGTTGTATGGAGCAGCCAACCGAGAAGTGGAATCTGTTCTCTATATGGATGTACGGAATGGGAAGTACAGTTCCACATCCGCGTTTCCGCTTAGCGAGTCGTCTCCAGCTTTCGAGTGGCAATCCAGCCATCAGGATATTCGAAAGGTCCCCGCGCCACCTCAGCTCTATCCCTTTACAAACATGACGTGGGAACTTGCTGGCAAAGATGGCGAACCCCAGACCCCAGCATTTATCAAAACGCTTCGAGCAAATAAATTCTTCGGCAAGGTGTTCGTTGTGCTACTTTTCACGCCTGCCCGTGTCTTATGTGGCAGCGTGTTGCGAACACCAGCCACCACAACGACTCGAAATTTATGGTTACGTGGCAAATGATGAATTTGTCGCAGCCACTCATCCACCCATGAATATGGTCGGATGAGGGTGACCGTTTGCCACGCGGCAAGGCTCCGTCAGCCACCTCAGCAGCAATGGTCTTGCTTTCGCTTGCTCTTGGTGGCTGCTGACGGGGCCCCACCACGAGTGCCAACAAGCGTTTTCGCAGCCAGTTAGAACAGACCACCTGCCGGATTCCGTCTCTCGCCGTCAGCTCTGGCAGGCTTCTCCGTCAGCCTAGGAGAAATCTCGAAGGCTGCTGCTGATGCTTCCTCCAATTCCTAGGGATCTCCGCCAGCAACAAAAGGGAAGCCTTACCTTGGAATTACTAACTAGTCTCCAGGACAACTCAGACTCAAAAGTCTAACGAGATCAGACCGTAGCTGATCTCCTGTCCTGTCACCTAGACCGGCTTATTCGCTTTCTCTTATCTCCCAGAACTCCGCAACCATGGAGGCTGTGAGGTGCAATATCGCTCAGGCTGCTTCAGTGGCTCCCGCCCTCCGTGGCGCGGAGACCAAGGCTTCCTTGTCCTCCGTTAAGGCTCCTCTCGGTCTGTACTCCGGCCTGAGGAAGACCTCCTCGGCCAAGGCTTCCAAGAACAGCCGTGCTGCGGTGAAGGCTCAGATTGCTAAGGTCACGGCCACTGCTGCTGTCGAGGTCGTTGCTAAGACTGATGCCGCTATCCTCGAGAAGGTACCTAAGACGCTGCTGCTGACAAGCAATATCCTCTGGCATACATCCTTTCCACTGTTGCTCGTCGTTATGCCGTTAGGTTGCTCGCTATTATGATGTCTGTCTCGAATTCTTTCTAATTATCCTGTCAGTCATAACTTGCTTCGCATGCAGGCCATCAACTCTATCAGGTTCCTCGCCATCGATGCCGTCGAGAAGGCGAATTCCGGTCACCCTGGTCTTCCCATGGGCTGTGCTCCCATGGCGTTCGTTCTCTTCGATGAGTTCATGAGGTTCAACCCCAAGGACCCCTACTTCGTCAACCGCGATCGTTTCGTGCTCTCTGCCGGCCACGGATGCATGCTCCAGTATGCTCTGCTTCACCTTTTCGGATACGACAGCGTTCCGGTACGATTTCGACGTTATGCATTTTTGTTCCATGGTCTGGAATGTATCCCATGCAGTTCTTATCGAATGATATACCATCGTCTGATACATTATGCTCTAAATGCAGATTGAGGAGCTTAAGCAATTCCGTCAGTGGGGAAGCAAGGCCCCTGGCCACCCCGAGCACTTCATCACCCCCGGTGTTGAGGTCACCACCGGTCCTCTTGGACAAGGTATTGCCAACGCTGTCGGTCTGGCTCTTGCGGAGAAGCACCTTGCCGCTCGCTTCAACAAGCCTGGGTTCGACCTGATTGACCACTACACGTGAGTGTCTTCAGCACACGCGCTCAACCTCAACTCCGTTTTCCCCCTCAATCCTGTTTCGAAATCGGTCAACGCGCTAACTCTTACATTGAATTTATTGAGCAGCTATGTTATTCTCGGTGACGGTTGCAACATGGAGGGTATCTCTACCGAGGCTGCTTCCCTCGCTGGTCACTGGGGTCTCGGCAAGCTCATCGCTCTGTACGACGACAACCATATCTCCATCGATGGCAGCACCGATATTGCATTCACGGAGGACGTGAGCGCGCGTTTCGACGCTCTCGGCTGGCACACAATCTGGGTGAAGGACGGCAACACCGACCTGGACGCCCTTCGCGCCGCCATTGAGGAGGCCAAGTCCGTCACGGACAAGCCCACCATGATCAAGGTAATATATTAACTGCAATTACATTCACGGCGAAGAGAATTTCCAAAATGTCAATGACAAGTTTAAAATGTCTAAAATGCGATGCCTCTATCGAAACTGAACGCTAGAGTCGAGTGCGACGGTGATTGTACTTGGTTTTAACTACCCGCTCTTGACATTTACCTTTTCCAGATCACCACCACCATCGGCTTCGGTTCCCCCAACAAGGCCAACTCGTACGCCGTCCACGGTGCTGCTCTCGGTGCCAGCGAGGTCACTGCAACCAGGGAGAACCTCAACTGGCCGTATGCGCCATTCGAAGTCCCTGCTGAGGTCTATGAGTAAGTATATCTCACTCCGGAATCAAGGAATTGTTCTCTTTCCTTTCTTAGGTTGCCTTATATCAACATTGGCTCATATATTTCTGCTTTTTGTTTAACAGGCACACTCACAAGAAGATTGAGGCGGGTGCCAAGTTGGAGGCTGACTGGAACGCCCTTCTGGCTAAGTACGAGAAGGAGTACCCTAAGGAGGCCGCCGAGTTCAAGCAGCTCATCAGCCTCGAGCTCCCAGCGGGCTGGGAGAAGGCCCTTCCGGTATGTACAGCACATGTTAATGAATTATCGCGCATCACTCATTTCGATTTACCGTCGTCCAAATCTTACGTTTTTGCTAAGTTGTGTTTTACATGTTTTCCTCTTCTTCTGGCAGACCTACACCCCTGACATGCCTGGCGATGCTACCCGCAACCTGTCCCAAGTGATGCTGAACGCCCTGGCTGACGTTCTCCCCGGCCTTGTTGGTGGCTCTGCCGATCTGGCCTCCTCCAACATGACCCTGCTGAAGAAGCACGGCAACTTCCAGAAGGACACCCCTGCTGAGAGGAACATCCGCTTTGGTGTGCGCGAGCACGCCATGGGAGCCATTGCCAACGGTATCCAGCTGCATCTGACCGGTCTCATCCCCTACGTCGCCACCTTCTTCATCTTCTCCGACTACATGCGCAATGCCATCCGCATCTCCGCGCTGGGCGAGACTGGTGTCATCCAGGTCATGACCCACGACTCCATCGGTCTTGGAGAGGACGGCCCCACTCACCAGGTAAGCTTGTGTTTCATAAGTGTGAAGGCAACACAACAAGCTTTTCGTTTGGAGACCCATGCTTGCTATGCGTTGGATGTTTCAAGATTTGACATTTGCTATCACCTGTCCAGAGCTTGTCATGTAGAAAATAGTTGTGTGCGCATTATCGAATCAACTTTTACCCTCCGTCCCCGTGCAGCCTATTGAGCACCTGGCGTCCTTCCGCGCCATGCCCAACCTGCTGATGATGAGGCCTGCTGATGGCAACGAGACTGCGGGGGCGTACAAGGTGGCTGTGCAGAACAGGAAGAGGCCGACTGTGCTCGCTCTCTCCCGCCAAAAGCTGCCCAACCTTCCCGGCACTTCCATCGAGGGCACCGAGAAGGGTGGATACACCATCAGGTAACCTTCTGTCATACCTTGTCTAAATAACATGTGAATCCGTACATTATACCCTTCCCCTTATGTGCTCTCCCTTGTGTGTGTGCGCAAGTCAACAATCCTTGTCTCAACCTGCCTCTTCCCTGAACCCTTTCCTTTTCTCAGCGACAACTCCTCTGGCAAGCCTGATGTGATCCTCATGGCCACCGGCTCTGAGCTCGAGATGGTGGAGAAGGCAGCCAAGATCCTCAGGGACGAGGGCAAGGGTGTGCGCGTTGTCTCCATGGTCTGCTGGGAGCTGTTCGAGGAGCAGACTGAGGAGTACAAGAAGTCTGTCTTCCCTGATGATGTGCGTGCTCGTGTCTCCCTTGAGGCTGGCTCCACCCTTGGCTGGCACAAGTATGTGGGTGACAACGGCAAGGCCATCGGTGTTGACGAGTTTGGTGCCTCTGCCCCGGCCAACATCCTGTATGAGAAGTATGGCATCACTGTTGATGCTGTCGTAGCTGCTGCCAAGGCCTCCATGGCGAAGGCCTAGACAGCTGATTCGGTTGGCCTAGGATCTGAACCCTCTTTTTGCTTTGCTTGAACTTCATTAATTCCAAATACCTACAAAATAAAAGGGTCCCTTGACATTGAAATTGTTAAAAGAGAACACTTTGAAACACATTGCATATAATTTACAACCAAACTCAGTGAACTAAAATCTGTTGAAGGTGCCTGAAACCCAATGCATCACAACACTAACCCCATGTGAACTGTACTGTACCCGTACTGGACGTACCGGTACCAGTATCGAAATGTGACACTCGTGTACTGTAGAGGTGTCCCAATGTCAATGTTGAAACTATGATCCTGAAATGACCTGTTTGTAACCATTGGTTGGAAGAAGTGTACACTGTACATCTGTTCCTCAAAGGCCACTGGAGAAGTACATGCAGATGGCTCTGCCGCGTCCATTGCCAGCCATTTACACCTCGGGTTTGCCAAGCTTCTACATTCTCATCCTGACGCTTGGAGTGATGAGTGAGGACTGGCTTGTGTTGCAATATCAGCAGCACATCTCAAGCGTAGAAGAGTTGCTTCACTACTAACATTTGTGGTACATGATACATTTGAAGCATAATCTACCTCCTACCTACCTGCCTGCCTGAATAGAAATACTACTCTTAGGGGAGAAACGGGTTGTGTGCTGCTGGAGCAACCAGCCCAGTCACATACCAATTCGGTCGTGTGTCTGAAGCGCAGACTAGGCATGGGAAAAACTAACTCCGCGGCTAGCAGTGTACATCTCCAATTACCACAGGTATGGACGCAGCGGTCCTGAGCCGCAGCCCTTCTGGAGGCTCAGAAGTTGGGGTCAATTGGTGAGTATATGAATAGCTTAGGACTGTCAGAAAGGTATATGAATAACACCTAATGAGTACCGATGTAAGACGAGTGTGTGCTGTTGGAAATTAGGGAGCTTTCTCAAGCTATTGCAGCGTGAGCGCCAGCTAGCGGCCGCACAGGCCATGACGCGGAAAGCGAACGTGGCACGTCGACACCCAAGCGCACTGCCACGTCTACAAACGAGCTGACGTCCCTTTTCCACAGCAGCGCGCCGCCGCACCCAGCTGCCTTCGCTCCGCCAATGTCGTTCTTCCAGCTGTCGCCCACGTGCAGGACTTCGTCTGGCCGGACATCGAGCATGTCGCAAGCTGCGTGGAATATTTTACCACACGGCTTTTCTGCCCGCACTTCTGCTGAGACCGCGACCGCGTCAAAACAATCCAGACAACCCAGCGATTGGAGAACGGACCGGAGCCGCGAGTCGAAGTTCGAAACCACGGCGACTTTGATTCCAGCCTGGCGAATAGCGGCGAAGGCTTCGTGCGCGTGGGGGTCGGACAATCGCCACGCGGATTGTGTTGCGTAGTAACTGTGTAATTCCTCCGTGAAAGTGGGATTGGAGCAACCAGTTGACTCCGATATGACATGATGCCAGAACGGCAGGGCCTCCCCTTCGTATCGAAGCGACCCACGCCACGGTTTACTGTACGCTATCCGATACCGCCGCAAAATCTCTTCTGCTGATAACGAGACGCCGTAATTTTGACCCATGGATTTGTACACCTTATGCTCCGGTTCCGATGTCTCGATAAGTGTCCCCATCGCGTCGACCAGCAGCGCACGCGGCTGGAAAGTCTTCGGCTTACGCTGACAGAGCCATTCTTTCGGCCACATCGGCTGGTGCTGCCCCTCGGGAAAAGCAGCCACGCAAAACCCGTATTGCGGCTGCTGCAGCTGCTGCGGATCGGCCTGCTGCTGCTGCTGTTGGTTTTCCTTAAAGTGCACCGACCAGCACGGGACGGAAAGAGCCGACGGAGTTACTGCGGCGGCGCCTTCAGAAACAGCGGGAAGACTCCGAGTCGGGACGGGATGATCCGCTTCCGCCGAAGGCAGAGAGTCGCCGCTTAGTAGCCAGAAGCGCTGGTGCGGATTAAACGCGTCTTCCTGAAACGGGAGCACGTCGGGAGGATCGCCAATCATGCGAGGCGTAGGCGACAGTGGTAAACGCGGCTGCGGTCGAATCGCAAGCTCCTGAATAAGCAGCTGATGCGGGCCGGCAGGAGGAGCCTGCATGGTGATAGCCGAGACGCTGCTACCATCGATGTTGCTTGTATCGGTGCTGTTTGTACCGTTGGTCTGACTCTCGACTTGGCTAGGCTCTGATGGGTGTTTGTTTGACGCGCTTCGAGATAGTATGATATTGGAGGCCGAGCGAAGGGCGCCACAGGCGACAGCAGCCTGGGCTATTTACGACGCGACAAGCGGAAGGAGTTTGTGAGCCACGACTCCGGCCATGGCTAACTTAGCGTGTGGATTGTAGAAACGTTTGAGCTGGATTAACTGATCAGGATACGAATAGAACCAGCAAGACAGATAATTGCGTTTGGCTTATGGCCAAAGACAGGCAGACGATGTGAGGGTGAAGACAGGATGATGTTGCTTGATTGAGTTGTGTTTTCTCGCGGGGGAAGGCGAAAGCTATCGATGATATCGTGGGGGTATAATCGACGATCTGAACGGCTTTTGGTCGTGATCGAGCTTTTGTTTTTGTATGATCTTGCAGTACAGTCACTCGTCTGGGGGATGGAAGGTGGGAAACCCTGTGCGACGAATTTCTTCAAGGCGCTTCGGGAAACAGGAAGGCATATGCTGTTGGCGAATGCGATGAAAATGTCTGGCTGTCTCGAGCCGCTCTCGAAGGACGTGAGCGAGTCAGCCCTGTCGGATCGCTCCGCATTGCTCGCCTGATCCCCATCACTTTACACTGAGTCGTTACTGTATATCCTCGCGTCAGCACTTTTGAGAGGAGGCCTCGTCAGCACATAGTCATCAATATGAGGCCAGGTGCATTTGACGGTTTCAACCGCCAATCAATATTCAGAATTCCACGCAAGCAGTCCTCCTATGTGGATCGAGCTGACCAGTCAGCGGCGGGAGGATGTCGGCGTCAGTTGAGGCTTGCCGTGAGGCACAGCACAGCACGCGACAAGAGATGGGAGGGGTGGGGGGGACCACAACGTCCGAAACGGCGAGCTCTGGTCTGGATCTTGCCAAATTGGCAACTGTGATCGAGGCAGAAGCGCACTCTATATAAAAGTATCACTTAGGGACTTGCGGGAGATGTAGGGTTGTTACAGACACTTAAATCACCACTGGTGATGTTTACTGCTGAAGCGTGATCCCGTATCAGTGTGCTGTCTGTGGATCTGCGTTGGTTGGTCCTTCGGTTACAACACTAACTCAAACCCTTCCGCAGGATGTCATCCAGGTCAGCACGAGAGGACACAGCAGCTCCACCTGAGCCACCCACTGTCAGCTGAGAGCACTGTTGACGGTTCCCTCGTTGGCTGATTTTGCTCCAGGGGGAACCAGCCAGCTGTGCCAGGCAAGCAGCCCACGCGCAGACCAATTCGGTGCAGCCGCCGCAATCGCAACCATTCGACAATCGAAGTTCTGTTGCCGATTCCAGGTGGGTTTGTCTCTGAACGTGATTGGTTGTACGTGCCTGGTTGGGCATCACTGTTGTGGAAGCGTGGTGAGGTGGTTTGTGCACGTCAGCCTTGTCAGGCTTCCGCAGCAAGTCCACGGCGCTTTCGGTTGTGCACCTAAAATGCACAAAAATATTAACACTTCTCCATAGAAGCGAAAATGGAGTAGAACACTGTCGACACTCTCCCGTTAGCGTGTCGCTGTGTAGCTTTGTACCGAAGCTTTCCACAGAAACACGTCATTTGCACTACAGCTGACTCAATCGTGACTGTCAATAACCATTGAAGGTCTGGATCCAGCAGAGCATGACGTGTGCCTTCGTTGAATCTTTGGTTCAGGATGCAAATTCACCCCAGGAAATGGGGACCAATGCTCTGCACCTTACATGGTGAAATCTCGGAAATATCGAACCGCATGTCCCATCCCATTCTTTCCTCCATTCCACTCCACCACCCATGAACCGGAACTTTCTCCGTCAATCGGGAGTGCCACCAGCAGCATCCAGATTCACGGTCTGATGAAAAACTCACGGAGTGACTGTACTTGACGGCCGCCAATTAGCGAACGGTTTGAATTAATTCGAGAACGTCAGGTGTCGGTTAGTCGTCAGGTGCTGTTCATCAGTTGTGTTCAGCACCCCTCGAAGGAGCTGGTTTCCCATTGCGGCTCATCGGTTGTGTTACCCCTCGCTCATCGTCGCATAACTCAAAAGGGCTGCTTTCGTCTTGACATTCCCAGTGAACAGCGCACCTAAAGTGGAACAAACAAGCAATCTCCCACACACCCATTCTCCCATGCGCGGCGTTACGCGATTGTGCTGTTCGCGACTTCGTATCACAAGGTGTTCGTCAGGCAGAATCAGAATACGCCCTACTCGGGACAGAGCCAAGAGTTGCGCGTGTCCACATCACACACTCCTGCTGCGGTTTCCCGCATGAAGTTTCGCACAAATACGGCTTAGTAAGGTTCTTTACGTTTTACAGCGATCAATCAAGGATTTCAGACGGTTTCTGGAGGTATTCGAATGCCACCGATTTCGTGAGTCCTTGTGCTTCCGTAAGCCATCCGTTTCTTGTGCCAGCCCATCCCAACCTCCGTCAGTTACCATACCAGCTGCTATAAGTACCAGATCTTCATGCTAAACTGCGGCATTACACGCTTCTCACAGACAAACCTACGCTTATCGTCTTCATTCGCTTGTTCCTTTCGAGTTGCACTTCTCAGTGTTAACCCAGGTCGTCTCGCATGTACAGCAAAGTCTAATTCGACCATCTACTTATGCACGCGCCTCGATAACCAATACGTTTCAGGATGCCGTCTTTACACTTGCTAGAAGCTCCCCTAGGACTATCCCGCCCCTCCATAGCAGTACCGCCTACTACAGATACTAGCAATCACCGGTCTTTTGAGAATTCTAAAAAAACGCAGACTATGTGTAGTAGTACTACTTGTAGCAGTCACCGGTCCCTCACGTTCAAGAACTCTCCTTACAGCCGCCTTTCGTCGTGGCACGCCCCCAAACCCGCCACTTTTCCCACAGCTGTGCGGAATTATGTCGCCGAGAATCGCTGCTCTCCCCGTCGTTCGTCGTTTTCGCATCTGCAAACGCGAGCGACGATACTACTCCCATCAGAGGGCTACTCTGTCCCAACGGACGCATCTTCACCCGCCGTTTCATCCGGCGTTTCGGAGACGAATCTTGCTCCCATTTTGCACGGACGCGTCGATTCTCGCCGTCAGTTGTCTACTTCTGCCCGAAAAAGGTTGCCTCGTACGCGGCAGGGCCAGCAAGTGAACCTGACGGCAATCCAGCAGCCAGTTGACGCCCACCACGTGGCTGATAATCAGCGGCCTGACGAGGAAGCAGTAGCTCCCGTGATTCCGTGGTACGCACGACACCTCCTGCTGCCGCATCGTCCGGCGGGATTAGCGGAGCTCCACGCGGCGGAATTTGCGGTCAGGCAGCAGCCGGAAGGCGTGGACGCGGAAAGCGTAGAAATTCGCGACGGGCAGCTGAACGGGCAGGTGAACGGGCAGGTGAACGGGCAGGAAGCTGCGGAGAAAAAACAACAGCAGCGGCAGCATCAATGGCCGGACCTTTGGCAGCCCGACCATGGCGAAGCGCGCTTAGTAGACAGCAGCGGGAAGCGGTTGCTCGAACCGCGCGCGTTATTAGTAGACGCTTTTGGAACGTTGGTCGAAACGGCGGAGGAAGAGACTATGGTGTATGCTTCTATCGGGCAGAAATTCGGCGTGGAGATTAGTCCGGAGGAGATTGGGAGGCGGTACGAAGTGGCTTACAGGAAGCCATGGCTGCAATCCAAGCTCAGGTAAGCACAACTACATTATTTCTGCTCATCCTCCTGTGAAGAGTCGAGAGAGACATCTCATGCCAACATGTCTCGGAGTTTCCTCATTCCCCTTCTCTGACTGTTTTTGAGGCAATTCCTACGTTTCCTACGTGGCTCTGCTGACTCCGTTGACTCTGGCAGGTATGAAGGCGACGCTCTACCCTTCTGGCATCACATCATTTCCGAATCAACTGGCTGCTCCAATCCCAGCTACACCCAAGAACTCCATGGCTATTACATAAACAAACACGCGTGGCGATTCACCGACCCGAGCGCTCGCGAGGCGTTCGCCGCGATCCGTCGCGCCGGGATTAAGATCGCGCTCGTGTCGAATTTCGACATGAGGCTCCGGGACCTGCTCCGCGCGCTCGACTGCTATGATTGGTTCGACGCCGTCGCGGTTTCGGCGGAAGTGGAGGCGGAAAAGCCGAGCCAGGAGATTTTCCATGCGGCGTGTGACATGCTGGGGGTGCTGCCGCATGAGGCGGTGCATGTGGGGGACAGCCGGAATAAAGACGTGGCGGGGGCGAGGAGGGCCGGGTGCGGTGCGGCGTGGCTTTGGAACGAAGATGTATCTTCCTTCACAGAGGTGAGAGAGAGGGTGGTACTTGTTTTCTGAATCATTTTCTCTCAGCATTCCACGAACAAAGGTGAGACAGAGGGTGGGGGGATGGGGATATAAAGGTGGCGTGTGACATGCTGGGGGTGCTGCCGCATGAGGCGGTGCATGTGGGGGACAGCCGGAATAAGGACGTGGCGGGGGCGAGGAGGGCCGGGTGCGGGGCAGCGTGGCTCTGGAATGAAGATGTGCATTCATTCACAGAGGTGAGAGAGAGGGTGAGAGAGTTTAGGTGGTGTGATGTGTGGCCTGTGAGGGGTGTGACATGCTGGGGGTGCTGCTGCATGAGGCTGTGCATGTGGGGGACAGCCGGAATAAGGACGTGGCAGGGGCGAGGAGGGCCGGGTGCGGGGCAGCGTGGCTCTGGAATGAAGATGTGCATTCATTCACAGAGGTGAGAGAGAGGGTGAGAGAGTTTAGGTGGTGTGATGTGTGGCCTGTGAGGGGTGTGACATGCTGGGGGTGCTGCTGCATGAGGCTGTGCATGTGGGGGACAGCCGGAATAAGGACGTGGCAGGGGCGAGGAGGGCCGGGTGCGGTGCGGCGTGGCTTTGGAACGAAGATGTATCTTCCTTCACAGAGGTGAGAGAGAGGGTGGTACTTGTTTTCTGATTCGTTTTCTCTCAGAATTCCACGAAGAAAGGTGAGACAGAGGGTGGGGGGATGGGGATATGAAGGTGGCGTGTGACATGCTGGGGGTGCTACTGCATGAGGCTGTGCATGTGGGGGATAGCCAGAATAAGGACGTGGCGGGAGCGAGGCGGGGGCGAGGAGGGCTGGGTGCGGGGCGACATGGCTTTGGAACGAAGTCGTGCATTCCTTCACAGAGGTGAGGGAGAGGGTGGGAGATTCTTGAACACGTGACATCCTTCTCAGAGGTGAGAGAGAGTGTGGGAGAGAGCTTGGGCGGAAACCACAACGTGCACTCCTTCGCATAGGTGAACCTGAGGGTATTTACAAAGAGTTGGAACAACACGGGGTATTCGTTGGTGTGCTGCATTGTGGGTGGGAGCAAAGACATGCGCAAAGCAGTCACAGAGGTGAGAGAGAGTGTGGAAAACTGGGGATGGGAGAGAGCTTCCTGTGGGTGAAACTGGGGGGAGTTGGACCAACATGGGGTATTCGTTGGCGTGCTGCATTGCGGGTGGGAGCAAAGACATGCGCAAAGCAGTCACAGAGGTGAGGTCGGAGAGTATTAAGAGCCTTAAAACTCGTATGTTTTCCAACAAGGTGGGGTGTGCGGCATTTTGGGTAGGAGCGGAAATGGGATCCTCTCTCATGTAGAGGTGAGCTTGGTAGATAGAGTGAACGATTTATGGGTGAACGATGTATGGGTGAACGATTTATGGGACACCTCTGATATTTCCTTTGCTGTGAGCATGGGAAATAGCGACAGAAGAAGGGGGTGGGAAATACTGCAGTTGCTTGGAAACAAGGAATTGACGTTATTGGTGATGTGATAGGGGTGGATGATTAGGACTTTCTGTCTGCATTTGTTTTCCGTATGTTTTCCGCATTTGATGTGTCAGTGTTTAGATCCACTAACCTGTTTCGCCAACAAACCCTCGTCTTTGCATTCAGGTAGCACAGCGGTTAGGAGTTGCAATTCCTGCAGCATCGCCTAAGGCTGATCTCATTCACTTCCTCTGAGGGCGTGTCCAGCGCGTACATTTACAGTTCATAAACTCGTTCGGTTACCACATTTTCTTTTGTAACACTGCATTTTACAAAAAGGTTGGACAAGATCAGCTTCCGTACACAAAACGGCACGCCCGCTGCACGTACGACGAATCGTCTAACACACGTTACTGGAATGAGTGTACGCGCGAACAATGATACAGCATTGCGTCCTGCCCGCTACAGTAATTTTCGTTCAAGCGAGGAATTTTCGCTTGTGCGTGAATTTCTGTGCGATGATAGACGAGGCAAACAGTTACCTCGTTTTCCACGAACTGTAGAAATTTGTGTGCAGAGGGTTGTGTCCGCGCGCTGGAAGGCCCACTCCTTCGGACTCGACTTGCCTTATATTCGTTTTTTTGGTACAGTGAGATATTTTGAGCCGGGAAACGTGTGAAGGTACTAATATTCCCAAAATGTACGCGCTGGACACGCCCTGAGCATGTGCCCACAATTCATCGTGGAAACTAGGGCACAAAGGATTCGATTGTAAAGGAAAGCGAGGTGCACATATGGTAGGTTGTTATCGCTTTGCCATGATGTACATATGGCTCTACTAGGTTTTGCTTGTATATATTATTGTGACTTGTGTACATTTTGGTTTGTATATAATGGATTGTATATTCGTTTGGATTGTTGACATGTGCTTCAGATACGAGTTCAGCCTAGAATTTGATGGAGAGGAAGGCTGTATATTAGACTAAATAAAGGTAAGACATCTCCAGTACGAGAACTGTATACCCCTTCTGCTTTACAAGGCATAGAATACTGTACCGCGTAACCTATGCTCTTCGCCAATCAGATGCGTGGAATTGGCTGACACTATCCCAGTGTCAGAGCAGAGAAATGTGGGGGCAGAGAAACCCAGATTTCGTGCTGTGTTGCGCAGAGCAGTCCCCCCCTGCCATCCCCTCCATGGGTCGGTCGCTTGGTTGTGTGACTTTCCCGTGGCGCCCAATGCCTTCATTTGGATATCCATGCCGAGTCGCATCCGCGCCCCGCAAACATTTTTTCCTTCCACTATGCAGTCGTGTGAGTGTTCAACCACCCACAATACTGCACGAGTGGCCTGTGTTGTGTTTCTGCATTTACTCCTGCCGTCGTGTGGCACGAGTCGTGAGTTGCGTCGTCGTGAGGCTGCAGCAGCCAAGAGGTATCAAGCGCGACGGCTTTCTTGATCAGCTAGGACGGCACAATATTTGGCCATCGGCATCGACAGCTGCGCGCAATTACTCGCAAGTCGAACTGTTGGCGTGGAATGTCATGTCATTGTGACGGGTTTGCAGCTTAGATGTTTAATAGCTAACGCGATGTATCGTTGCGCATGACGGGCAATGGTTACCGCGAGATGCTATGATGCCATCGTCGGGACCTTATTCGAGAGATGCAGTTCATGTTGCATCTAACGAGCATACTTTAAACCTGCTCTCAGAGCATATAGCGACGATTTCTCTCTAGACATGCTCAACGAGCGTCTGACGCTATTCCATAGACATGCGCATTGAGCATCTAACGACTACTTTACGTTGTTCATGACAACTATTACTGCCCCTGCTGTAACATTCGATTCAAAAAGAGCTTTTTATTACCGGCCCGAAACTTAATCCGGATCGACGGACTTAGGGGGGGAATAAGAAGGGGCAGAGCCGGCAGCGAGAAGGGGTGGAGGTAGTTAGGTCTTTCGGTACGTCTCCTTCTGACCGTCGATCGGACGAAAAAGCGCTCAATAATAAATAGCACGATGTTGATTCAACTAAGTCGCTGCAATGGTAGCCGTATTCTCAGAAAAAGACCACTTTTTTCATATCCCCTCGACCTCAATCTTCGTCGAACTCCGTCCACGTTTCCGTCACGCCGCCTCAACCGGCGTCAATGCCCGTTCGCTTTCCCGTCAGAGACCGTCCTCCTACTGTCTCTCCTGCTTCTACACAGCCCTCCTAGCCTCTCTCCCTTCTCCCCGTTTTCTCTCTTCTCCCCCAACTCTCCCCGCTCTCCTAGCGCATACCGCCAATCTCGCCCCTCTTACCTTGCCGCCGCCGCCTCACACGACAGCGAACATAACAACGCGGCCGTGGTAACATCTACGTTAGCCTTTTCGCAGTCGCTTTCCTCCAAGCCAATTGCGGGTGAACGACCCCGACACGGGCATGCTCCCAGGCGTCACACCGGCCGCCGAAACGGAACTAGCAGCGCGATGGATCACGCGGAGTCGATTTCTAACATCCAAACAAATACTTCCGAACACGATGGCCAGGATATTGTCGCGGATAACGTAGCTGATACTACCGCGGATATCGGCGCGTCTCAATCCACATCCGTGGTCGCACGGCGGGGGAACAACAGGCTGGAGCGATCTCCCCCGCCAGCGATAAAAAGCCGCGTTGGCGGAAGTGTCAACCGCACTGCGCGAACGCCTCCGCCTGCGCGGAAGTCTCCGCCTGCGCGGAAGTCTCCGCCTGCGCGGAAAGACCTTCCCACGCGGGGAACTGTTCCCGCGCCCCCGATCGGCGCGGGGGCGCGCAAAAGCGGGGATCCGGCGCAAGCAGGCCGCGCTTCGAATACGACAAGGAATAGCGCCCCCGCTTCCGCCGGCTCAAAGCGCGCCGCGCCGCCACCGCTTCGCCCCAGACGCGCAACCAGCGGCGCGGGGAGGCAGTCCGGAAACGCGACTAGGCAGCCGGAGAACGCGGGGAGGCAGTCGGGGAACGCGGGTAAGCGGAGTAGCAGCGGCTCGAGCAAGAGGCGGACAGGCAGGCGCAGCGGGACCCCGACTCGACCCGTGCCGCGGGCGGCTCCGCCGCCCATTCAGTTCGTGCGGCTGACGACGGCGAACAACGCGACTTGCCTGGACGGCAGGTGGGTGGCGGGTGGCTTGTGGGCGGCTGGGTAGGTGGCTGGTGGACGGCAGAGTGGGCGACTGGGTGGTGGCAGAGTGTGTGGTTTGACGGCGGAGTGAGCATTTGCGCAGAACGACAAGGAAACGTTTCGTGTTTAGGATTGGCTGCATTGGTTGATGTTCTATGCAACTCTGCCGCTTGGATTTCTGAAGAATTCAGAGCAAACGAATGGTTCAAGGATCATCCGCCCGCATCTTCCCCCCATCCGCCCGCATTTTTCCCCCATCCGCCCGCAACTTCCCCCATCCGCCCGCATCTTCCCCCATCCGCCCGCATTTTCCCCCCATCCGCCCGCAACTTCCCCCATCCGCCCGCATCTTCCCCCATCCGCCTGCATCTTCCCCCATCCGCCCTCATCTCCCCCATCCGCCCTCATTGCCCCCCATCCGCACTCATTTCCCCCCATCCGCCCGCATCCTCCCCCATCCGCCCTCATCTCCCCCCATCCGCCCTCATCTACCCCATCCGCCCTCATTTTCCCCCATCCGCCCTCATTTCCCCACATCCGCCCTCATTTCCCCCCATCCGCCCTCATTTCCCCCCATCCGCCCTCATTTCCCCCCATCCGCCCGCATCTTCCCCCATCCGCCTGCATCTTCCCCCATCCGCCTGCATCTTCCCCCATCCGCCTGCATCTTTCCCCATCCGCCTGCATCTTCCCCCATCCGCCTGCATCTTCCCCCATCCGCTTGCATCTTCCCCCATCCGCCTGCATCTTCCCCCATCCGCCTGCATCTTCCCCCATCCGCCCGCATCTTCCCCCATCCGCCCGCATCTCCCACCCATCCGCCCGCATCTTTCCCCCATCCACCCTCATTTCCCCCCATCCACCCGCATCTCTCCCCCATCTGCCTGTGCAGTCCCCCGGCGTATTACTTCCGTCCTGGGTACGGCCTCGGAGCAAACAAGTGGCTTATATACCTCATGGTGAGTGATGTCTCGTTATAAGCTGGCTCATGGTGATTGATGTCTCGTTATAAGCTGGCTTGCAAAGGTGAGCGGGGAGAGAGGGAGGGGGGTCGTTATAAGACCCATTTCTGTTGGCAAGAATGAGAATATAAAACGGGCAGATAAATTCGTTTTTCCGCCTGATGAGGAGAGGAGGTCATCCACCCATGGTCATCATGAGGTCACCCACCCAATTTCGACACGCCTCAAAAGTCAAGAGTGGTCTCATTTTTTTAGGCGCCTCGGAAGTTTGCCCGCTTGATGAGGAGGTCATCCACCCATGGTCATTCTTCCCTTCCATTCTTCCCTCCCATCCTTCCCTCCCCACTCCCGTCTCCTCTCTCCATACCCTCCTTCCGTCTCCTCATTCCCTCCCCTCCCTTCTTCTCTTCCCACCCCTCCTTCTTACTCCTCCCCATCCCTCCCCACTCCTCCCCTGCAGGGTAGTCGCTGGTGCCTCCCCCCCAGTCAGTGCTGCCTACGGGCCGACACAGAGCTGGGATCCACCAATGCTCGCTTACACCTGAACCTTCTCCCACCTCTTCCCACTACTTCACACCTCTTCCCACTCCTCCCCACTCCTCTGCAGGGCGGTCGCTGGTGCCTCTCCCCCAGTCAGTGCCGTGCCGCCTACGGGCCAACACAGACCTGGGATCCACCAACGGCTGGCACAAGTCGGGCTCCTCTCCCACTGATTCCCACACCTTCCTATTCCTCCCCACTCCTTGTCACACCTGCCCGCTCTTCTGCAGGGCGGGCGCTGGTGCCTCTCCCCCAGTCAGTGCCGCCTACGGGCCGACACAGACCTGGGCTCAACCAACGGCTGGCCCAGGCCCGGGAATCCAGGCTTTGAAAACACCGTGAGTCCTATTGCTGGTATTTGTGTGGACTCAACCCTCCTCTCCCTCAGTCAGTCAGTCAAGTCAGTCAGTCAATGCCGCCTACGGGCCGACACAGACCTGGGCTCAACCAACGGCTGGCCCAGGCCCGGGAATCCAGGCTTTGAAAACACCGTGAGTCCTATTGCTGGTATTTGTGTGGACTCAACCCTCCTCTCCCTCAGTCAGTCAGTCAAGTCAGTCAGTCAGTGCCGCCTACGGGCCGACACAGACCTGGGCTCAACCAAGGGCTGGCCCAGGCCCGGGGATCCAGGGTTTGAAAGCAACGTGAGTGCCGTTACCGGTTGGTCAAGTCAGTCAGTCAGCCAGTCAAGTCCGTCAGTTTGTCAGTCAGTAATTCAGTCAGTCAGTCAGTGCCGGCTACGGGCCGACACAGACCTGGGCTCAACTGTACTATCTCTCCGGACTCTACCTTTTCCCCCCCACCAGATTGACAGCATGGGAGCGGGGTTTCAGGGCATGCTGAGCAGCGATTCGTCGGAAAATCCGCTCTTCTATTCCTGGAACACCGTGGCTGTGCTGTATTGCAATGGAGGCGTGTCTCTTCCCCCTCTCTCTGTCTCACTGTGTACTCTATGCCTTCCCTTATCCACTCCCTCCCACACATCCCCCCCACCCCCACCAGATTGACAGCATGGGAGCGGGGTTTCAGGGCATGCTGAGCAGCGATTCGTCGGAAAATCCGCTCTTCTATTCCTGGAACACCGTGGCTGTGCTGTATTGCAATGGAGGCGTGTCTCTTCCCCCTCTCTCTGTCTCACTGTGTACTCTATGCCTTCCCTTATCCACTCCCTCCCACACATCCCCCCCACCCCCACCAGATTGACAGCATGGGAGCGGGGTTTCAGGGCATGCTGAGCGGCGATTCGTCGGAAAATCCGCTCTTCTACTCCTGGAACACAGTGGTTGTGCTGTATTGCGACGGGGGTGCATCTTGTCACTCTCTCAATGTGTACTGTACTGTATGCATTTCCTCCCCCGTTCGTCGTCCCCACCATCCCCCCCACCAGATTGACAGCATGGGAGCGGGGTTTCAGGGCATGCTGAGCGGCGATTCGTCGGAAAATCCTCTCTTCTACTCCTGGAACACGGTGGTCGTGCTATATTGCGACGGGGGTGTTTTCGCTGGGGTGAAGGGAAAAATGCTCTACGACCACTCTCAACCGTACTATCTCTCCGGACGACCTATTCTGAACTCGATCCTGGGAGGTGAGTAACGTTTTTGTTATCGCAGCCTATAGGGAACAACTATGTATCAAGATCTAGGGAACCAGAGGACCAGTTATTGAAAATTTACGAATGTAACTCGGTTTAGAGAACGTGGTATTGGGAGGATTGTTGAGGGGAGTGCAAGCCAATATAGCACACAAATACACCATAAAGCTTACTGCTGCTGCTGCACAGATACCACATATGGTTAATCCACCCCAGCCCAGCCCTCCCCCATTTCCCCACAATCCCAAATTCACCTGTGAGTTGACACAGAAGTCACCTTAAGCTTACCACTGCAGCACACATACCACGCAAGGCTAATCCGCACACATACCACACATGGCTAATCCGCACACATACCACACATGGCTAATCCGCACACATACCACACATGGCTAATCCGCACACATACCACACATGGCTAATCCGCACACATACCACACATGGCTAATCCGCACACATACCACACATGGCTAATCCGCACACATACCACACATGGCTAATCCGCACACATACCACACATGGCTAATCCGCACACATACCACACATGGCTAATCCGCACACATACCACACATGGCTAATCCGCACACTTACCACACATGGCTAATCCGCATACATACCTCACATGGCTAATCCGCACACATACCACACATGGCTAATCCGCACACATACCACACATGGCTAATCCGCACACATACCTCACATGGCTCTCGGGTGTGCAGCGGTACCCCATATGGCTAATCCACCCCCGCCCTCCACCATTCCCGCACAATCCCACATGACTCTCCACTTGACGCGTAAATCACCTATGGCTAAGCCTTACCATTACAGCACACATACCACACATGCCACATAAGGCTAATCTTCTCCCGTACCCCCACCCCAATCATGTTGTTTCAGCCATCTTCTATGTGCTATGTGCTCTGCTTCCCCTTCCCACACCCTGCTATGTGCTCTGCTTCCCCACCCCCTCCCGTTTTCCCTCCATCCCCTCGTTCCCTTCATCTAAATTCGAACAAGGTTCCCAGCCACAGCCCAGCCCTCCCCAGCCCAGCCCTCCCCCATGCCCAGCCTGGGGAAATGGGGGAGGGCTGGGCTGGGGCGAAATGTATTGTCCTTCCCTTGCTCCCCACACAGCCCAGCCCATTCCATGTCCCCCCTTGCTCACCCTCCTTGCTCTTTCACCCCAACCCCACGTTCTCTTCCCCCCAGATCTCAACAACAAGGGCATGCAGCGAGCTGATTCCGTCCTCCTCACAGGCTGCTCCGCTGGCGCTATAGCAGTGTCCATGGCGTGTGATGCCATGGCGCAATTCCACTTCCCTCGCACGGCCAAAGTCAAATGCCTCATGGACGCTGGCTTCTTCATGGGTATGTACACCCATACATCTAGAAATGTGTAAAGTTCTAGAGTTGTATACAGTTTAATATATATTTTCCTCTTATTAACAAGTTGGCGGTTCAGAATGTGCAGTCCTTCTCATTTTCTGCTCGTTGTTTCCTCTCGTCCACCCTCTTGTTCTCTCATTCCTTCCCCCAGATACCCCAGACATCAGCAATCAGTACAGCCTCAGAGGCATTGTGCAGCGAATGTTCCGATTCCACTCCATGACTGCTGCTGCTGACGACGACTGCCGCACGGGTATGTTCTAGGCATTACACTGATCTTTTTCCCCTCATATCCTGGCAAAGGTGATTGATTCTGGCACTGTGCTCCGATTCCACTCCATGACTGCTGCTGCTGATGACGACTGTCGCTCTGGTACGTTTAAAACAATAAACTTGACATGTATCCCTTCCCAGATCTCCTTTAATTTCGCCATTCACACTGCTTTCCCTTGGCCAGTCCTGATCTCATCCGTCATCTCACTCCTTTCGCTTTCTCCTTTTTCGTTCATACTCCGTTTCTCCTCCCTTCTCCCTTCCCGCTCCCTAGTCTTTCATCTTCTTTTCCATGTTCCTCGTGCTCTAACTTTTACTTTCCCCATTGCCATTCCCCCATCAACAGCTTACTGGCGCAGTAAGGAGCTCTGGCGTTGCTTTTTCCCACAGTACAACCTCCAATACGTTTCAACACCCATGTTTATTGTGCAAAGCACATATGATAAAGTCGGAGCCGGGATTTCATTCTCCCCACCTCGACTCCCAGACAACAACACACTTGAGAGGTGTATGACTCCAGGAGTGAACAGGGTGTGTTCTGCACCCGTGTTACGATCCTTGGAGCAATATCGACTTACATTACGCACGACGATAAATAATGTCGTTGCAAGAGCTAGTGCTACTCATAGGAGCAAATCCGCTTTTGTTGTGACGGATGACGCGCATTGCATGGCTGCATATCCGGACTGGAACAAACGGGCTGGTAGGAGTGGTCTGACCCTTGCTATGGCGATTTCACAGTGGTGGAGAACTTCTTAACCTTAGTTTGACAATATTTTAATGTATTAATGTTAATTCTGTATTTATTTGTAAAAGTGGTGTAACTGTGCTGGTTGGTCTCACAAATCCGAAGTCTTGGAATCCGCCCTGATTTCAAAGTCTGTCTTTGCAGGACCTTGTGCTTGGTTGAACCGCGAGAGTGTTCTGTTCAGTGCAAAGCAGGTACCTTCCAAAACCACTTTAAGGACGTGTCTCAAATGCGCGGGTCCACGTGGGTCCGACGCGGATCTGGCGGACCAGCTCGATAACCATCGAGTGAACCAGCGACGGACTGGACCGAGCTGCGAGGCAAAAAAATGGCACACAGCGGTGCCATTGAGTTGGTCGCCATACCAGTCCGCGCCTGGTCCGTTACTGTAGCAGCTCACATATTTGTTTGCGAAAATTCTCACTGTTCGTGATTGTTGCTCCTGACGGGATGGGGGGTTTCTTCCGGGCCGAAAATAGAGGTAACTCGATTTCAACATGTCTGATTTTTGTCGTAACTGTTTTTTTCTTCGCAAGTACTGTGCGGCCCGTGACGCGAAGTATCATGTAGACCAGCTCGTGTCTGGTCCACGGCTGGTCCGCGATGCTGGTCCGTCGGACCAGAATTGCGGACCAGGCATGCATTTTTTTGCAACGGACCAGGTCGGGGCGGACCAGTCACATGAGTCACCTTCTAAAACATGCAAGAAGCTATAAAAACCTCTGAATCGCAGCCTAAACGCGTAACACCTGAAAGTTTCGCATCGGGGTCACACTCGTTACATCCTGCTTGCAAGGACACGAGGATAATAAATGGGTCCTCGACGTCGGTTCTCTCGATGATGTTGGCATGGCAACTTCAAGGGGGGGATGGTGTGACTGTGGTGGTGACTGTGGTAGCACGAATCATCACCAACTAGAAACATATCACGACCGATGAATGAAGAAAGCGAGATAAATGGCTTTCACTCCCGTACGCAGGGCTTTCACTCCTCAACGCGGAGTTGTCTCTCCTCCACGCAGTAGCCAAATGGCTCCTTTTGTCGCACAGAGTCGCCAGACGACGATTTTCCTCATGCTCCTAGCGCTCGCTGTCGCACGTTTTCCTCCACTACGCGTGTGCGCCGCCACGGCTGCTACCCACGACCTCCGCGAATTCCGGAGTGATGTCGACCAAAAACAGAATCAGATTCTTTTAATGCCTCCGGAAGGTTACGCTTCCGATACCCCCGCGAAGCGTGAACCAAATCACGAAATTCAGGAAAAACTCCAGAAGTCTTCAACAGAAGCAGACGCGACGAGGAGACGGGAAGGTTACGGTTCCGACACTCCCACGGAGCGTGAACAGTATTCCGAAATTCAAGAGAAACTCCAGAAGGCTCCAACAGAAGCAGACGCGACGAGAAGCGGAGAGATTTGGGGAGTGGAAGGAAAGAGAGGAGGGTGGGGAAGGGTGGTTCCGGACATGGCTGCCGTTGTGACAATGGCCGACGCCGAGGATGTCAATTGCGAGAACAGGGAAGGATGTGGGAAGGATAGAGGAAGCGGAGAGATTCGGGGATTGGAAGGGAAGAGAGGAGGGTGGGGAAGGGTGGTTCCGGACATGGCTGCCGTTGGAAGGCCGGAGGAGAAACAGAGGCTTATTGTGAAAGTGGCCGAGGATGACAATGGCGAGGATGACAATAGCGAGGATGACAATAGCGAGGGTAAAATTGGCGAAAAGGACATCGGAAGGCTTCGTCCCAAGACCGAGATTCTCACAGTCTGCACGCCAGCAGGTAAGGGTGCCGCTTCAGACACTAAAGAGCTGGGTATTGATCATCTGATCACCAGATTTAGATTCTCACAGTCTGCACACCAGCAGGTAAGGGTGCCGCTTCAGACACTAAAGAGCTGGGTATTGAATCATCTGATCACCAGATTTAGATTCTCGCAGTCTTCACACCAGCAGGTAAGGGTGCCGCTTCAGACTAAAGAGCTGGGTATTGAATCATCTGATCACCAGATTTAGATTCTCGCAGTTCACACATCGGCAGGTGAGAAAACTGCTTCAGAGTAAGCGTGTGGGTCCTGAGTCATCTGAAAACCAATTTGGGATCCTTCCAGACATGTTACATTGGGATTCTTCTTTCCAGTCTTCAGTTTCGGAGTTTCATGCAAAATTTTCAAGCTTTGCGGCGTCTCAAGAATTTCTGTTTTGGGGTAGTAGCACGTTGATCATTCCGTCTCATTCCATCTAACCCAAACTCTTTCCATCACACCCCATCTCTCCCCATCCCACGCCATGTCTTTCTGTTCCTCGCGCCACTCTCATGCTGTTTGCTCCTTATCCCATCGCACCGCATTGCACCCCACTGCATCCCTTCCTTTCTGCGATCACAGGCCATGCTCAAGTGCACATCTCCCCTGCCCGCATGGGGCAGACGTGGAGAGGAGGGGGCACCGATGAGTGCATAATTCGTTCTCAACCGCATCCCACCGCACTGCACCCCACTGTATCCCTTCCTTTCTGCAATTCCAGGCTATGCTGAAGTGCGCATCTCCCCTGCACGCATGGGGCAGACGTGGAGAGGATGGGGCACTTCCTTGGGATGGTAAGAACGTGGGATGGGTTTGGTATGGTGATGAGTGGTCCAGGGGTTGGGGCACCTCCTAGCCAAGCTCTTTTGTTCCCTTGGCTCTGTCCTTCGCCCCCTTCCCTCCTCTCTGGCCTTTGTCGCCTTACCCTCCTCTCTGCCTTTTGTCCCCTTCCCTCCTTTCTGCCATTTGTCCCTTCCCTCCTCTCTTCCCTTTGTCCCCTTCCCTCTTCTCTGTCCTTTGTCCCTTCCCTCCCCTTCCACCTCATCCTCCCACCTCCACCATTTCCCTAATTTCCTCCTCCTCCATTCGCCCCCCAACCCCCCAGGTTCGCCAATTACATCGGCAAGCTCCCACCTCACCAGCTCACTTTCCTCCTCGACCTGCTCTTCCGTCCCTCCATCGGCCTCGGGCTGAACCTCGTACCTCTTGGTTATCTGCACCTCGTTCCACCCCCTGATTTCCCCTTTTCAACCCTCTTCACCGCATTCAACCCCCCAGGTTCGCCAATTACATCGGCAAGCTCCCACCACACCAGCTCACCTTCCTCCTCGACCTGCTCTTCCATCCCTCCATCGGCCTCGGGTTGAACCTCGCCCGATACCTTATCGGGGGCAGCTTCAACCCCCTCCTCCCTACCTCCAATACCGCTCCACTCACACTACTTACCAGTCCCCCTCATCTTCTCTTCTCTCTATCGTTTGTCTCTCAGGTTTGCCAACTACATAGGCAAGCTCCCACCTCATCAGCTCACTTTCCTCCTCGACCTGCTCTTCCATCCCTCCATCGGCCTCGGGTTGAACCTCGCCCGATACCTCATCGGGGGCAGCTTCAACCCCCTCCTCAGCCCCCAGTTCCTCACAGAAGCCTGCGAAGCCATGGCGATTCCTGGTTACCGGGTAACCGCATCCGCGCCGTACGATTGGTCGGCGGATTGGCGGCAGCGGAAGGTACTGGCCGGAGCGATCGAGCGGGGAGTTGATGAGGTAGAGGCAGTGGCTTACTCTCCTCCTTGGTGGATGACTGTCAGTGGGGATACCGCGGGGCTAAGTATCGGTAAGAGCAACTTAAAAGAGGGTATTACTTAGCGTACGCGGGGTATTTAGCGGATGTGGTCGCTCATTTCCGGGAGGAGTGGAACGTAACGTTCTCGACGCTGAATCCGGCCAATGAGGCGCTAGAAGGGTGGTGGGTGCGCGGTAACCGGCAGGAGGGGTGTAACTTTAACGGCACGGAGCTCAATATGCTTATAGCGCATGTGGTGGGGACGCTTAAAAGGAGACGGCTGTTCGACCGGACAGGAGTCGCTGGTTTCGACAGTTTTGCCGGGCGTACCTTTCGAAATTGGGAGGAGTTTTCGCCGTTAGTCAAATCCTCACTGACCCGTATCAACGTGCATGGGTACGTTCCCCCCCCCGGAAAACGGCACAAACGCACGTGATTATATCGAAGGCAAGTTTGGTCCTTTAAGGGAAAGGGCACAGGCCTTGGGGAAGGAGGTGTGGGTGTCGGAAATGGGTCCGCTTTTCGTAACCGGTGACGATATGGCGGTAACCGCGTTTATTGCAAGGTGTATTATTCAGTCCGTGAATATACTGGGCGCGTCGGCTTGGATTTTCTGGCAAGCGATTAATAAGGAGGATCAGAATGACCCTTCTGCCCTCAATTGGGGTCTCTTCGTTATCCCTTATAACCGCATCAACAATTCCTCCGCTCCGCCGTTACAAGTTACGTTTTCCAAAAAATATTATGTGTTATGGCAATTTATTCGAGGGGCTCCCAAGGGGAGTTTCCCCTTGAAAATCGATTCATCTGAGGGGTGTCATCATTCTGTAGCCGCCTTTTTCCATCCCGGGCGGCACCTGTTGTCAGTATTCATCGTGAATCAAGACTCAGCGGATTACAACGTAACGCTTTCGATGTCCTCTTTTGGAGTGTACAACCAGGCTACCGCGGCTTCTATTGAGGTGTACAGGACGTCTTATACAGAGACGGGGAGCCGTGTTTTGTCAGAGAACCATGAAGCTATGCCACCGTCTTTTCTTGTTGTGGCACCAGGAAGCAGTGTAACATCTGTACTGATCTCTAATGTGGTTGCTCTTGAGGCTTATTAAAGCTTTAAGTACAGTAATGGTCACGTTGTAGTAGCGCCAGGCAGCATTGTAACAGTGTTACATCTGTGTTGATCTCCAATGTTATGGCTCTTGAAGGATTTAGAGTGTCTATGGAGTACTTGTGTCCCTTTCTTTGTGAACTCAAGCAGTTTGAGTGCGTGCTTGGGTGCAAGTGGTCCCTGTCAAAGTTATATCATAGTTCTTATTTAGCTAATAGTGAGATGCATCTTAGGGGGTACAACCTTTCTCTCGTCATTCTACGTGTACCCCCCCTTGACCTAGTCGACATCATTCCTCTTCTCTTAGTTTAACATGGTATTAAGAGCGTTATGGTCCTTAGGACCGGATTTGGGCCCACCGTTCAATTTTCGCTCTGCTGCCTGAGTCGCGCCCCTAGGCGCGTCCCGTCTTTTATCCTACCCGAAACGCGCCCTAGGCGAGACGATTTTTCTGCCCTAGGCGCGTCCCGTCCCCTAGGCGAGACGATTTTATCTACCTAGTCACGCGCGCCCCACTGCCCAGCCCGCGCGACGCCCTGTCCTGCAGCCCGCACGCTGCGCCCGCTGCTTGCGCGCTGCCCCTGCTGCTCGCGCACTGCATTTGCTGCCCGCGCGCTGCTCGCCCTGCCCGCGAACTGCTAGCGCGCTGCTGCACCAGAGATGCTGCTGCGCCGCCTGAGCTGCTACTGCACCTGAGCTACTGCTGCTGCTGCTGCTGTGCGCCTTCTCCTGGGTGCTACTGCTGCTGCTACTTGCTGCAGCTGCTCCTCCTTGCTGCTGCTGCTGCCACTTGCTGCAGCTGCTCCTCCTTGCTGCTGCTGCTGCTGCTACTTGCTGCAGCTGCTCCTCCTTGCTGCTGCTGCTGCTGCTGCTACTTGCTGCAGCTGCTCCTCCTTGCTGCTGCTGCTGCTACTTGCTGCAGCTGCTCCTCCTTGCTGCTGCTGCTGCTACTTGCTGCAGCTGCTCCTCCTTGCTGCTGCTGCTGCTGCTACTTGCTGCAGCTGCTCCTCCTTGCTGCTGCTGCTGCTACTTGCTGCAGCTGCTCCTCCTTGCTGCTGCTGCCGCTACTTGCTGCAGCTGCTCCTCCTTGCTGCTGCTGCTGCATCGCGGAAAAGGAAAATGTCGAAATTGGGGCTCCGAAGGTTTTTCTGCGAAAATGTTGCCAGAAAGCTGCGGGGGGTTGCCAAAAAATTGCACACCCATTTGGATACATGGGCGCCAGTGGTAACGTCCGTTTGTCCGCTAACAAAAAAGTCACTCGAAAGTGTCTGGAATGTCGCGTCCACAGTTCCGCGTGGTTTAAAGCGGTTACGCACAGTGACAATGAGTTTGAGATGGGAACAACTATTTTAACGAAACAAAACGATTCCACGAAATCTAGCGAGGTTGTACATGTGGATACTACTTTTTCGCTTTGGTTCCAAACTGAACCGAAACCTCTTCTACAGTCTGACGTGTGAGCCAAACAAATTTTAGCAACCAATCATTTGTAAACAATCGATCAATCCCTCCCCTCCCTTATCTTCACGTCAGCACACCAAACCAGACCAACCGCCACCCAATCAACCCCCAACCTCCAATATCGCCACATCAGCAGACCACACCTCTGACCAACAGATTCTTCTTCCTCTCCCTCTCACCTGTATTCCTTCCTTGCAGGTACATACTGCAACCCTGTGTTTATTTTCGTTCTGTTCGAAGACCCTTACTAGCTTCAACTGTAGGTCATTCAGAAGTCCTCCTGACTCCTCATTCTAAACTCTCCTCCACCCCTCACAACATCCCATTCCCCTTTGCAGATCATCGAGTTGCTGCGTTTCCGCGGTGGATTTCGGAGCACGTAGTGATGCTAAGATGCATTCCGGCAGGTATGTTTGTTTGTTTTTCTTCTTTGAACGATGCGAAAAGTCTTGGATTCGCTCGTGTGGTATACGTTTTTTCATCATTGATCAACTGCTCTACATGTCTTGTTCGACGGTTCTGTACAGTGCGCATCGCTCGGCTTGTGTGTTTCCTCTCCTGTTTTCACTCTTTCCCTCTCACTCGCCCCCTTTCTAACCTCCATTTCAGACGTGCGATCTTCTATTGGCTGCCAGCAGTGCGAGATGTTAGGTAAGTAGTATTTTTGGTGAGGTATATGTTTTTTCCTACGCTTTTGACTGGGTTGCCGTGTGTTCTCCGTTCTGTAAGCTCATCACTTAGCGCCATGTGTCCTATGTTTGCATCTCCACGTGTTTATTCATAGTTTTTTACGTTGGCAGCGCCTTCCATTACGGGTGCGACCAAGCCTGCCGCACCGGCATCTCAGTCATCCCGTGTGTAACCATTGTCGCTCGGGCAACCGCGACTAACTCTGCATCTGTTAAGTATGTGTCGTTTGCTAAGTAGCAACATTTTCTTACACTAACCCCGGCGGAGCAATTTCTGCGGGATGCGTAACAGCAGGGTGTTTTTGCATGTTTTGCAGGGAATGAGTGTTTTTGCTGGCTTATCGACAAGCAGAATCGCATGGTATATTTGTGTAACCATTTCTGCATACCAACCCCAATATAACTAATTGGTGAGTGCAGAAATGCATACTTGATTTGCATGTTTTACAATTTCGAGCTCGTTATGTTTTCTTGCAGGCAATACTAACAAGCAGCCCAAACCGATACATCTACTAGCAGTGCAGTATGATCAGTAGGCCAAGCTGGATTGGGTAGATTGTAGTGTCGATTTGTACATGCCAACGTTTTATATTTAAAGGAAACGGCATATCTATCAGAATGTTATATAATCTAGCCTGCAGTGGGGTGCTCTATAGCGAGTACAGCCCAATTAGGGTTTGCTATATGTATCCCAACTGCTGCTAGTGAACCCCCTCTTTCTGTTTCTAAACTTTCTACTCATTCTTCTGACATGTAATCAGAGACTGTTAAGTCCTGGCCTGTGGGCCCCACTTGCTTCCGCTGCCTTCCTGTCTGTCGCGCGCCCCGTGGCGCGCGACGCTTTTTTTCTTCCCGCCACGCGCTCGGGGCGCATGGCGGTTTTCTGCCCGCCGTGCGCCCCGAGGCGCGTGGCGGCTTCATTCTTCGCGCGTCACCCCGGGGACCCGCGCGTCCCCCCCCGTCGACGGTCGCGTCGCCCCCCCTGGAGCCCGTCGCGTCGCCCGGAAAACCACCGCGCGGCCCCCCGTCGCCCCGTCGCGCCGCCCTGGGGAGCTGCTCGCGGCCCCCCGCTGCCCCGTCGTGGCGCCCTGGGGAGACGCGCGCGGCACCCCCCCCGCAATCCCGTCACGGCGCCGTGGGGAGCCGCGCGCGGCCCCCGCTACCCCGTCGCGCCGCCCTGGGGAGCCGCGCGCGACCCCCTGCTGCCCCGTCGCGGCGCCCTGGGGGGCGCGCGCGGCCCCCTGCTGCCCCGTCGTGGCGCCCTGGGGGCTGCGCGCCGTCCCCCGCGCTCCTGCCCCGTGCCACCCGTTTTAGGGTTTGGGGGTGGCGAGTGTGGGGGTGGCGGTTATGGGGGTGGCGGTTGTGTGAACCGTCCCCTACTCCTCCTCCTCCTCCGTCTCCCACTGCTGCAGCTGCCGCTGAGGGGGGTGGGTGTGTGGGAGCCGAGGGTTTAGGGTTTAAGGGGGGTGCCGTGGGAGTGGAGCTAGGGTTTCAGCAGGGGGTGTGTGAAAGGAGGGGTGGGACAGTTGGGGGAGGTTGAGCGGAGGCTGCCGTCTTGTCGTCCGCAGCACCTGTAGTCCGGGGCGCTGTCCTGGTAGCCCAGAGAGCCTGCTGCGCCTGTCGCCCGTGGGTCCGTTGCTCCTGCCGCTCCTCGTAGCCGCCGAGCCAGTTACTCCAGTAGTCCGGGGCGCTGTCCCGGTAGCCACTGTGCCAGCCGCTCCTGTTGCCCGTGTGTCTGCAGCTTCAGCCGTCGCCTCCTATCTTCTCTCCTCTTACAGTCCCGCCTCCTCCTCCTCACTTGCCCGCTGTGACTACCACTAGCTTTGCTTATAATTGTGAACTACTGCTATGCCTGCTCATTGTGCTGATTACACCCCACTTTGGCTATGGGGGTGTGTCAGAATGTTAAATTATCTAGCCTGCAGTGGGGTGCTCTATAGCGAGTACAGCCCAGTTAGGGTTAGCTATTTGTATCCCAACTGCTGCTAGTGAACCCTCTCCTTTGTCTAATTCTCGCTTGCCTAGCTAGGTAAACCCTAGCTATGGCTCCTTACTCTCGCTATTCTTCTGACAATATCCGCTCATTTGTGTTAAACTAAGCAACTGTAGCGTGTATCGAAACTGGCTAAATAGAATCCAATCGTTCGCCAATAGGAAATCGTTTTCGCACACCTAAAATGCTCTGTGATTGGTCGACAAGGTGCGTTCAAGTGCGTCGATTTTAATCTGATCTGACGGTTGTCGTTAGCGTACGTTGCCAGCCACGTCAGCATGTTTCAGTTTCATCTCGAGTACGTCGTTTGCCACGTGGCCGCTCAGATACACTTTCGCCTAGGTTGCCCAAAAGTGACGTTTAGCAACTCCCTGGTTGCTTTACTGTACACCTTACAGTTGCCCCAAGGTGTACAGTTTTCGCCAAGAAAGTGACGGCAAAGTCACTTCGCAAGTGACCTGTGCTACCACTGTTTTCGACTCAGACTATTTTTTTGCGAGCGCAATGCAACGGAAAAATTACGGGGCAGTAACTTTTCAGTTGTTTTTCGCCCTTCCCTTTTCCGCGATGTGCTACTTGCTGCTGCAACTACTTTTGCTCCTGCTGCTGCAAGCGCTGCTGCCACTGCTGCTGCGCCGCTGCTACGCCCTGCCCTGCCGAGCCGCGCCGCCCTGCCAGACCCGCACTGCCTTGCCCCTACTGTGCTGTTGTTGCTGCTGCTGCTGCTGCTGCTGCCGCTGCTGCTGCTGCTGCTGCTGCTGCTGCTGCTGCTGCTGCCGCTGCTGCTGCTGCTGCTGCTGCCGCCGCTGCTGCTGCTGCTGCTGCTGCTGCTGCTGCTGCTGCTGCTGCTGCTACTGCTACTATGACTACCGTCTCCGTTCTTAGTTTCGACGCTGAGGGCCGCGCGATCGACTTTGACATCTGGCTCGATGACCTCCGGCTGTTCCTGCAGAGCGAAGCGAAGGATGGAGTTCCCCTGTTAGCCCATACCGACGGAACCCTCCCCACCCCACCTGCCACAGAGATAGCTGCTCATACTCAGTGGATGATTCGTGATGCCACTGCCCGCCTTGCGGTTCGCAACCACCTTCCTGTCGCTGAACGAGCGCATTTTAGCCAGCAGAAAACAGCCCAGGCCCTCTATGACGCTGTCGTCGCTCGCTACTCCTCCCCGGTCACTGCTGCCGTAGGCCGTCTCATGTTGCCGTACCTGCATCCGGACCTAGCCACCTTCACCACTGTCGCTGACCTCTTTACCCACCTCCGCACTAGTGAGGCTCGCTTCCGCTCCGCTCTCAAGCCGGACTTTCTCGCTAAGAACCCCCCCCCGCAGTATTTCACCCTGTACCTCCTCGTCACTCGCCTCCCTGACTCCCTTCGCACTGACAGGGACCAGTTCCTAGCCCTTGACCCCACTGAGCTCATGCTTGACTCGCTCGAGAAGTCCCTTCTCGAGGCAGAGAAGAGCACCAATGCTGTCGCTACCTCTCGCGGCACTCCCCGCTCCCCCTTCTTTGAAGGATGTTCTCCCTCCCCTCTCCTCCCCTCAGTTGCTACTGCTGCTACTGTCGACCTCCTTGGTGCTGAGGAGGCTGGCGCTGCGTCTGCTCCTAGTGGAAGGCGCAACAACAGCAAGGGCAAAGGGGGCAAGGGTGGTGGGGGTGGCAACAGCGGTGGGGGTGGCGGGGGTGGCAGGGGTGGCGGGGGTGGCGGGGGCGGGGGTGGAGGCGGTGGGGGCGGCTCTGGGGGTGGCGGCAGTGGCGGCGGACGTGGCGGTGGAGGCCGCGGGGGTGGTGGAGGCGGCGGGGGTGGTGGAGGAGGTCGGAGTGGGGCTGGCAAGGGTGGAGGCGGTGGCGGTCCCACCCGTGGCGGTGGAGGCTCTGGGGGTGGACAGCAGCTGCCGCGCCTCCCGAAGAACCCCACCCCGCAGCAGCTCCGTGAGTGGGTGGTCGGGAGTGGTGCCTCTGGGGGCTCTGGGCGCTGCCCGTATGTCCGGCGCACTGGGAAGCTAAAGGGTCAGCCTTGCGGGAAGCCGCACACTGAGTACCGCTGCTTCGGTCGTCTTGAGGATGTCTGGGTGGATGAGTACGGGACTGAGCTGGCTCTCCCCAACTGGTTGAAACTGTGGCGGATGGGAGTAGATATTTATGCTCTTGATTTTGTTCAGATCTACAAGGCTCTATATGCTATGTATGTGACTGAGTCTAGTGATGACGGTGCGTGTTACTCGTGTGTCTCTGGTGATGCTCCTGCTCTTGGTGATAGTGAGTCTGCTGCAGCTCTAGGTGCCAGTGTGTCTGCTGTACCAGGTGCTAGTGAGCCCGCTGCCTCCGCTGAGGCCCTGCACACTTTCACACTTGTCTTAGGCGCGTCTCGTTGTTTCTTTCGTGACGCCACCACACTCACTCCACTAGCTGCCCCGGTCGCGGTCTCACTGGCTGACCCCACTGGGGGCCCAGTCGTCGCACGGTCCTCCACTGTCCTCCTGTGTCCAGCAGTCCCCTCCGGTTCTTTGTCAGGTCTCCACCTCCCCACGTTCTCTACGATCTTGGTGAGCAACGCTGCCATTCAGGATGTCTGGGTTGATACCTTTACTCCTGGAGGGCAGCGTGTGGCGATCTGTACGTGCTCCCGGACTGGCCGTCACCTTGCTACGTTCACTCGACGGCCTGGGTCTAGTCTGTACACACTTACCACTGCGTCTGCACAGGTGGCTGAGTCAGGTCAGGTGTCTGCGTCTGGTCAGCTTGCAGCGTCCTGCTCGTGTCGGGTACTCTCCCACCAGACTCTCCTCTGGCACCACCGCCTCGGTCACCCCTCGCTGCCGCGTCTCCACAGCATGCACTCCCGTCTCCTAGTCTCTGGCCTTCCCGAGTCCCTGCCCTCCCTCCTGCGCTCTCCTGCCCCGCCGTGTCTTCCTTGCGTCGAGGGGCAGCAGCGCGCCGCTCCTCACTCCTCCGAGTTTCCTCCGACCACCGCTCCTCTGCAGACTCTCCACATGGACGTGTGGGGCCCGGCCCCCATCGGTGGAACGAGTCAGGAGCGCTACTTCCTGTTGGTTGTTGACGACTACACACGCTACACCACTGTCTTCCCCTTGCGTCGCAAGGCGGACGTCAGTGGTGTTTTGATCCCCTGGATCCGTGCTACTCGTCTCCAGCTGCATGAGCGTTTTCAGCAGGACTTCCCAGTCCTGCGTCTGCACTCTGACAGGGGCGGTGAGTTCTCTTCTGACCTCCTTGCGGGGTACTGTCGAGACGAGGGCATCCGCCAGACGTTCACGCTTCCGGCCTCTCCTCAGCAGAATGGGATTGCTGAGCGTCGCATTGGCCTGATCATGGAGGTTGCTCGTACCTCCATGATCCATGCGGCTGCTCCCCATTTTCTGTGGCCGTTTGCGGTCCGATACGCTGCGCATCAGCTCAACCTCTGGCCCCGTGTCTCGGAGCCAGAGACCTCGCCCACACTCCGGTGGACGGGGAAGGCTGGCGATGCGTCAGTGTTTCGGGTCTGGGGAGCGCTCTCCCTTGTTCGCGATGCCAAAGCGAGCAAGCTCTCCTCCCGCACTCTCCGCTGCGTCTTCCTTGGCTTCCCCACTGACGCCCCGCCGTGGCAGTTCTACCACCCGCCCTCGCGTCGAGTCTTCGCCTCCCAGGACGTCACCTTTGACGAGTCTGTCTGCTTCTACCAGCTGCACCCGCACGCGTCTCACCCGGTCCGCCTTGCACCCCTCTTCCTGGTACCAGTCCCCCCCCGGTAGACCCACTCCCCCCACAGGGTCCTGCTCCCTCAGGTGTGTCTCAGGTCGACCCACCCCCCTTGGATGAGCCAGTGGAGATCTCTTCTGACTCCTCTGGCCCAGATGAGGGGGGTGACCCTGTTGCGGACGACACGGCGGCCACTCGCCACCCTCCACGCTTGGAGACCCCCCCAGGCTTTCCGCCTCGACCGTCTTCTCCGCCTCCACAACCTGCTACTGTGGACTCTGGAGCTGAGACTGCTGGTGCTGAGCCTGGGGGTACTGTGCCTGACCTTGCCCGCTCTCCTCGTTTGGAGACCCCCCCTGGTTTTCCGCCTCGGCCGTCTTCGCCGCCTCAGCAGCCTGCTGCTGTGGACCCTGGAGCTGCTGTTGGTGGTGACACTGGGGGTGCGGGTTCTGGGGGTGCTGAGACCGAGCGTGAGGGTTCTGGGGGTGCTTCGACTGGAGGTGCTGACTCTGGGGGCGTTGCGAGTCCTAGTGGCGGTGGAGCTGTGGGTGACTTTGCTGGAGGAGCTGGAGCTGCTGGTACTGGAGGTGCTGGAGCTACTGGTCCTGCTGCTGGTGCTGGAGGTACTGGAGCTGCTGCTGGTGCTGGAGGACGTAGAGCTACTGGTGCTGCTGGTGCTGGAGGTGCTGCTGGTGCTGGAGGACGTGGAGCTAAAGGTGCTGGAGCTGCTGGTCCTGCTGCTGGTGCTGGAGGTACTGGAGGTGCTACTGGTGCTAGAGGACGTGGAGCTGCTGGTGCTGGAGGACGTAGAGCTACTGGTGCTGCTGGTGCTGGAGGTGCTGCTGGTGCTGGAGGACGTGGAGCTACTGGTGCTGGAGGTGCTGGAGCTGCTGGTCCTGCTGCTGGTGCTGGAGGTACTGGAGGTGCTGCTGGTGCTAGAGGACTTGGAGCTGCTGGTGCTGGAGGTGCTGGAGGTGCTGGAGCTGCTGGTCCTGCTGCTGGTGCAGGAGGACGTGAAGCTGCTGGTACTGCTGGTGCTGGAGGTACTGCTGGTGCTGGAGGTACTGCTGGTGCTGGAGGACGTGGAGCTACTGGTACTGGAGGTGCTGGAGCTGCTGGTCCTGCTGCTGGTGCTGGAGGTACTGGAGGTGCTGCTGGTGCTAGAGGACGTGGAGCTGCTGGTGCTGGAGGTGGTGGAGCTGCTGGTCCTGTTGCTGGTGCTGGAGGTACGGGAGCTGCTGGTGCTCTTCGCCACCTTCTCAGTCTTCCGCCAGGTGCTACTGACTTCCCTGTGGCAGGTACTACTCCTCCGTTACTGTTTCCACCGGCAGACCAGTCACAGCCGCCACTGCTACCGCGCTCCCCACTGCCTGCTCCTGCTCCTTACACTGCGGTGACACAGTCCCTGACTGAGCGTCGAGAGCCTGAGACTCGTGCTTCCACCCCTGAGCGTCGAGAGCCTGAGTCCAGCTTTGACCTTGAGCCCGAGCCTAGAGCTGCTGTCCGTGCTCGTGTTCCTCGTGTTCGTCGTCAGCGTGCTTCGGCTGTCCCAGGCACTCATGATATGACACTCCGTCCTTCCTCTGTTCCACAGCGTCTTGTCCTGCCGTTACCTCTTGCGTCCTCTCTTCCTGACGTTGCTGACCCTTTGTCTGACCTTGCTCGTGCGTCCAGTCCGACTTACTCGCTTTCTTGCTACGGTTGTGACTGACCCTTCGTTCTTGTCTCCTGCTGCGTCTGCCTTAGTCGCTGAGCTCGTTGACTTTGCTGCTGTGTACCGCCTAGACTACCTTGCGAGTCTTGTTTCTGACCCTGTCCCTGCCTGTCCTCCGTCCGTCGGGGGTGAGACTGCCCTTGGCTGTACTGCCCTTGGCTGTGACGTTCTTGAGGACAGACAGGAGGAGCTGGAGTGCCTTGCGGCCGCTGCACCCCATCTCGCGACCATGTTGCTTGCCCCTGAGGGAGACCCGGATGCACTTGACATCCCCACCCCGCGCTCTTACAGAGAGGCGATTTCGGGTGAGTACTCCTCTCAGTGGCAGACAGCCATGGACGCAGAGATGGCTTCCTGGAAGTCCACGGGCACCTACGTCGACGAGGTTCCCCCACCTGGGGTGAACATCGTCAGTGGCATGTGGATTTTCAGAGTGAAGCAGCCGCCGGGTTCTCCGCCTGCCTTCAAGGCGCGTTACGTTGCTCGAGGCTTCAGTCAGCGACAGGGGGTCGACTTCTTCCAGACCTTCTCCCCCACCCCGAAGATGACCACTCTTCGGGTGTTGCTACACGTTGCAGCTCAGCGTGACTACGAGCTGCACTCCCTCGACTTCTCGACAGCTTTCTTGCAGGGTAGCCTTCACGAGGCCATCTGGTTGCGCCGTCCAGAGGGCTTCACTGGGTCGTTTCCTGTGGGTACCCAGTGGAGCCTACGGCGACCAGTGTACGGCCTGCGTCACGCGCCCCGTGAGTGGCACGACACACTGAGGACGACGCTTGCGGCTCTTGGTTTCGCTCCATCGACAGCTGACCCGTCGCTGTTTCTACGCACTGACACCACTCTGCCGGCGTTCTACATCCTCGTGTACGTCGACGACTGGGTCTTTGCTACTGCTGACACTGAGGCACTGGCCCGCGTGAAGACGGAGCTGCAGGAGAGACACACCTGCACTGACCTGGGTGAGCTGCGGAGCTATCTTGGCTTGCAGATCACCCGGGACAGAGCACGGCGCACCATCACCCTGACGCAGTCACACATGGTGCACCAGGTCCTTCAGCGCTTTGGCTTCACGTGGTCCTCGCCACAGCCCACTCCTCTGCCTACAGGCCACTCGCTCTAAGCTCCACCTTCGGACGAGTCAGTAGAGCCGAGTGGTCCGTATCCAGAGCTCGTGGGTTGCCTCATGTACCTGATGACCTGCACACGACCTGACCTCGCGTACCCTCTTAGCCTCCTGGCTCGCTACGTGTCTCCCGGTCGACACCGAAAGGTGCACTGGGAAGCTGCAAAGAGGGTACTGCGTTACTTGTGCAGTACATCGGGCATGGGGCTTGTGCTTGGAGGACGGGACGCAGTGGTACTCACAGGTCACTCCGACGCTTCCTGGGCTGACGACCAGACGACTCAGCAGTCGTCACAGGGGTACACCTTCAGTCTCTGCTCTGGTTCTGTCTCGTGGAGGTCCACTCGTTCGTCTTCTGTGCTTAGTTCCAGCTGTGAGGCCGAGATCTACGCTGGGGCCATGGCTGCACAGGAGCTTCGCTGGCTGACCTACCTGCTGACCGACTTGGGGGAGCGGCCTCGTTCTCCTCCAGTTCTGTACGTCGACAACAAGGCCATGCTGGCCTTGTGTCGCGAGCAGAGAATGGAGCACAGAACGAAACACATTGCTCTTCGCTACTTCCTTGCACGTGAGCTGCAGCAGCGTCGTCAGCTCCGCCTCTCCTACGTGGCCTCTCGGGCCAACACTTCTGACGTCTTCACCAAGGCCCTTGGGTCTGGTGATCATCAGCGTTTCTGTACTGGTCTTGAGCTTGTGCCCTCTCTGCCTCACCTGCTGGTTGCTTGACTTGCACTTGTTGTACACTGATATATATCTTTATACCTGCTTGTTTACTCTTGCTAGGTTGTGATCAGTGTACTGCCTTGCTATTATACCTCTGCATGTGAACTGGCTTTGTGGCCGCTTGCTTGTGCTCAGATTGTGTGGTGTCCTTGAGATCCACCCTGAGCTTTGCTTTGTTTGCTTCTTTTGACTGGTCTTGTGACCATTTGCTTGTCTTGGTCGTTCTGATCCCTCTCACTTAGGTTTTGGGGGTGTGTCAAAGTTATATCATAGTTCTTATTTAGCCTATAGGGAGATGCATCTTAGGGGGTACAACCTTTCTCTCGTCATTCTACTTGTACCCCCCCTTGACCTAGTCGACATCATTCCTCTTCTCTTAGTTTAACAGTCCCATGTGTGTGCCATTGTGACTTGACTCTTGTCGAACAAAGCTCCACTGATTTCAAGGTTAAATGCCCAAAGATGCAAAACAATAACATAATATATAGTACAAAATACAGAAATATCTCAACTTAAACAAAACAGCTGGTTGATAACACTACGCCTTACTATCTACGCCTGTGCAGACGGGCAGCAACTGCTGCACCATAGTACCACTCGCTAATAGCCCATGGGAGGTTCTTGCCAGGCCACTGGGGCGAAACTACACTTTGCCACGCAGGATCCCCTAGCATACAATGCGATTTTGTTTGATAAACGAACGAAGTAAATGCCGCTCCTCTTCGCTTAGCGTTCTCCACTACACCTCGCACTGTAGTCATTACCCGAGTTGCGTACCTGCCAATTTCGCTTCGTTGTTCCGGAGTGCAATCGTTCAATCCCGCAGAATAGTAGCAGTGCATGAGCGGGTGTGTAACGGGTTTACTCGTCCCGACAAGAGTCATCGCTATAGCCTTGTAGTCGATGTTACTATTGAGGATGAATGTAGGCGTGCTGACGAAATGCAGGTTGTACTCGGGGAAGGTACACTTCCATGACTGCTTCGTTCCTCTGAAGGCTGTTCATAAGGGGGACAGGAGAGAGGGATGGGGAGTGTGGGAAATCAAAAGGGGTCTGGAAAAAGAACAAGGTTTCGAAAGTGCCAAAACAAGGATCCAACGAGAAAAAACAGGGTGTTTCTGAGCACACATTGTGAGAAAATAATAATAATTATTATTATTAAACGATTTTGCCAAAAAACCAGCAGCCCACGCCTGGACATAGCTGGACAGCCCAAGGTCCACTGTGGATGCCAGCTGGCTCAATCCTCCAAGTCTGAATCACTCGCGATTACAGTCACACTCATACGGCTACACTACAGTCACACTCATAGAGTCACACTCATACAGTCACACTCATACAGTCACACTCATACAGCCACACATACAGTCGTACTAATACAGTCACACATCACCCACATGTTCTGTCACTCACCAGCAGCCCTGGTCATAGCTGGATCGTCTAAGATCTTTCTGTGGATGCCAGCTGGGTCATTCCTGCAAGTCACACAGGCACCCATACATATCACACTCGTACAATCACACCCATACATATCACACTAATACAATCACACTACAGTCCCTCTCACATACTCTCTCACTCACCAGCAGCGCAGCCCTGGTCATAGCTGGATTTGCTGTTGATGCCAGCTGGCGCAACCACACACGTACAGTCACACACGTGCAGTCACACACACGCCATACTATCACATCACACTCACCAGCAGCGCAGCCCACGTCATAGCTGGATTGCGCGAGATTTGCCGTTGACGCCAGCTGGCTCATCCGACGGCGAAACGCGTACGCGCCTCGTACAGTGGGGATGTCTGGAGCAGTGAGGGGAGGGGAGGGAGGGGATGGAGTGAAGAGGGAAGGAGGGGGTGGTGGGGTCCAAGGTCGGCTGTTGATGCCAGCTGGCTCATCCGACGGCGGAAGGAGTAGGAGCCTCGTACGGTTGGGATGTCTGGAATGGAGTAGGCAAAAAGGGGAAGATTTGCGCAGAAAAAACGAGGATGCGTTACAAGTCAATGCGTTGAGCATCGTTGATGTTGAATACCGTTAAACATCAACTATGCCCACTATACTTATACTTTTGAGGCGCCTCAAATGATGTCCACCGTTGTTAGACTTACCCATGAAGAATCCAGCGTCCATGAGACATCGTGTTTTGGCCCCATACTGAGCCATCCACTTGGCAACACCATCACACACCATGCTGACCCCTTGTCCCCCCGCGCTACAGCCGGTCAGCAGCACGTCTGTAGCCTGCCTCAGATTCTGCTTCGCTAGAAGCTCCTCCACTATCCCTATAAGGTTCCACCGGCCTTCCATGTAGACGGGCGGCTTGTTGCTGTTGACGTTACGCGGTTGCACGACGCCACGGATCCCGGCAAAAGCAGCGCCGTCGCAGTATTTGAAAATGACAAAATTCCAGTTGTGGAAACCGGGGTTAATCTGCAGGTAATAAAGACAAAGAAATCGACGCATGATAAGGTCAAATGGGAATAGTCCTAGCCAAAGGTGACACTCGGCAAAAGTTCAGCTCTTGCATGTAGTTATAACAATGGTAGTTCATATTGTGAATTTGCCAATTGATTTGTTCAACATTTTATGTTAAAATTAGATATCTGTATTGCTACTGATGCTGTACCTACGCAGCGTTGAGTTGGTGAAGTTTAATAGTTGTGATACCACCCATATCAGTGTCCACCTGCCCACTTATGTCTGTTTTTTTTTGTTTTTTACGTTTATATACCCTAAGCGTGCTGTACTAACCAAAAAGGCAGTGTTTGTACCTTGATGTCGCTACTCGCGATTCCGGCCAAGTCAATGTCTTTCTGAAGGAGTGAAAATCGAGGCGCAAGAAGGGTCGGAAGCAGATTGGTTGGGGCAGAGAGGAAGGTAATAATTTTGGATAAATATACAACTTTGAGGTGCAATGTAACACGCCCTGAAATGTGGCGCGATACAAGAGAACTTTACATCCTCTGCCCAAGAGGAGGCTGAAAGAAAGCAAGAGGAGGCTGAAAGAAAGCAAGAGGAGGCTGAAAGAAAGCAAGAGGAGGAACGAAAATGATGTTAGAAAACTGAGTGCATGTTACATGGAAGTCACTTAAGAATTCTAAAAAGTGATGTGGGAAAGCTGAGAGCAAGACCTATGAGTGGAAATCTGGGCATGGGAGGGAAAAGAAGGATGTTGGAGGGTTGGGACTGGGAAAAATGAGGGAACTAGCGAGGGAGGGAGGGAAACGGGAAGCTGTGTGGGGAGGGAAGGTGGTTGAGACACTGAGACATGAGAGGAGATGGAGAGGGAAACAGGAGATGGGTAGGGAGAGCGGGAGGGAATGGGTAGGGAGAGAGGGAGGGGATGGGGAGGAAGAGCGGGAGGGAATGGGGAGGGAGGGAGAAAGAGAGGGAGGTAATGGGTAGGGAGAGATGGAGGGAATGGGGAGGAAGAGCGGGAGGGAATGGGGAGGGAGGGAGGAAGAGAGTGAGGTAATGGGAAGGGAGAGAGGGAGGGAATGGGGGGAGAGAGAGGGAGGGAATGGGAAGAGGGAGAGGGAGGGAATGGGGGGGGGAGAAGGGAGGGAATGGGGAGAGGGAGTGGGAGGGAATGGGGAGGGAGGGAGGGAGGGAGGGAGGGAGGGAGGGAGGGAATGGAAGAGGGAGAGGGAGGGAATGGGGGGGGGGGGGAGGAAGAGGGAGCAAATGCAGAGTGACTGTACCGATTGGTTGTAGTAACGGGAGGACCCGAGCACAGTCTTGGACCGAACGCCGCACTGCTTAATACTGAAGCACCAGCCTCCGCCCTGCGACACAAACGGGTGTGTCACAAACGGGTGTGTTACAAACGGGTTTAACACAAACGAGTGTGACACAAACGGGTTTAACACAAACGAGTGTGACACAAACGGGTGTGACACAAACGGGTGTGACACAAACGGGTTTGACACAAACGAGTAGGGCACAACGAGTGTGACACAAACGAGTGCAACACAAAATGAGTGTGGCACAAACGGGTGGGACACAAACAGGTATGAAGCTTCATGAACCCATTTACAATATCATTCGCCAGACTTTAAGGTGAGATTTACTGTGCACTAAGTTTTCATTAACTGAACAGGTACAGATTCGACTGTGCTCCTTACCTCGAGATAGAAGATCCACTTGTTCGCTCCTGTACCGTAGCCGTTTCGGATGACAAAAGCGGGGGAGCTGCAATAACGCGGATGTGTGGAGGGAAGCGGAGGGCAGAAGAAGAGGCAGAAGGAGAAAGGCAGAGGAATGGGAACGACGACCAATGGGAGGAGGCGGAAGGCCAGGAGGGAACAGAGCCAAAGCAACCACCCTAAACCCTGGAGAGAAAGGAGGCATCCAAGCATCGCCCTCGTTTCGTCGCGTCCAAAGTCACCACCCTTTGAATCTAAGCAGCTAAAGCACGGCCCAGCAGTCACGGAACCACAACCCAGCCTCAGTCAGTCAGTGAATCACCTGCCGTCCAAGCATCGCCCTCGTATCCTCGCGTAAAACGTCACCACGTCTCTACTCTAAGCAGCCAAGGCACGCCGCAGCCGCAGTCACAGGTGCATTCTGAGTGCTTGCGGACAACATGCAACCAAACCCACCCACAGCCCTGACGCAGCCTCAGTCAGTGAGTGAATCACCTGCCGTCCAAGCATCGCCCTCGTTTCGTCGCGTCCAACGTCGAACCCCAAAGCGAACACCCCACGGCTCGGCAGTCACCGCCGAACATCCCAGCCTCAGTTACTCAGTTAATCACCTGCCGTCCAAGCATCGCCCTCGTTTCGTCGCGTCCAACGTCAACCCCCCTTACCCCAAGCAAACACCCCACGGCTCAGCAGTCACAGCCCATCATCCCAGCCTCAGTCGGTCAGTAACTCACCTGCCGTCCAAGCATCGCCCTCGTTTCGTCGCGTCGAGCGTCACCAGTCTCGGCTTCCCCACCCACGGGAAAAGCGGATCCTCCGCAGCTCTCTTCCTGCCCGTTTTTCTGCCCGTTTTCTTGCCCGTTTTGCTGCCCGGTTTGTTCGACCCCGCGTGCGGTTTGTGCTTCCCCGCGCCCCGACTTCGCCTCCGCGTCTGCGCGCCTTTCTCTGCCCCCGTCGTTCCGCGAACGCCCCGAGGGGTTAGCCCATCCGCGGGACTCCGCCCCTTCATCTGACTCCCCGCTGTTGCGACGCCAGCAAGCGACGAAATGCGACGCCCCCCAAATGCTACCGGTCCCCCTTCCTCAGTCTCCGCGCTCCCCACCACCTCCGCGGATGCTGGTCCCGCGTGTCCCGCTGCTTCCGCGCGCCCCGCTGGCTGCATCTGCCGCGGTGCTGCTCCGCCAACGCCTTCCGCCGATGCGCCGCCCGCAAGCGCGCGACTGGTGGGGTGGCCTTGGAAAGTTCTCGGAAGCAACGGCGAATCGGCATCGCTAGGAAAACTCAGTGACCGAAAGTCGATTGTGGGGGTAGAGACGTTCTGACCGACAGCGGTGCGAGCGGAGCAGCAGGCGACGAGAAAGAGAGGGATCAGCGCGAGCATTATGCGTTCCGAGAAAGAGAGCATAATGCCCGAAGTGCTGACTGGAGTTGCCTGCCGCATGTTCTTCGATGCGTCTCTTGAATCAGATACGCGCTGTGACCTGACGGCAAGAGATGTGGTCAGTCTCCCCAGCTCGCTTCCTACAGCACGGGAAAGGCGCTACTTATGGGCTTTTGACACGTGTAGAAATCCGCTAGATTTGCACTGAGCCTCTTTAATTCGCTTACGGCACGGGGCAGGCGCGAGGTAAGGGAGAAATGCGAAGACACGGTCGGGTGTTTGGGGACGGCCCGCCTAGAATGAAAGTTCATAGTATGAACTAAGGCGAGGGTTTGCGCGCGAGCTGAGCTTGGGAAGCCATTTTACGGCTAGAAATGTGGTGAAATGGTAAGGTGGAAGTGGAACTAACAATGTCGCGTTTCGTACGAGAGAGAGATAGCTGAACCGAGCTCGATAGGAAGTTGGCTTGAGTTCGAGAGGGGGCTGATTCGCGACTAACGATCTCGCGTTCAAGACTGACGTACTGGTGACGTGGTTCCTGCTCACATGAGTAAGTACTGTGTACTCCTTGTGCTTTGACTTTTTTTCTTTTTCTTTTTTCTTTCTTCTACGCGCTTGACAGCGCACAAGTCGGCCTGAAGCTAAAATACGCCGGTCGAGGTCTGCATCGATCCTGGACTTCTTATCACGAAGAACGTTTTAGTAATCGCGGACTCTAGAATCACATGTCCTCCCTAGACGATAACAGGATGACTCGTGAGTCTTGCTCGAGTCGACTCGAATCACTTATCGACAGGAAATAGTTGAAGTATGCACGGCAGACCCGTGCGCGTGGGGTATGGCCTCCTACGCGATAACAGGACAATGTCAAGCAGGAGCCACTTGCTGTGCGCGACCCGGTGGAGCCCGTGGAAGGCGGAGCGTTGTCAGCGGAGATCCTGGTCACGGGAGAATTATGTGGTGTCAGGGAATGGCACGATGTGGTTTGTACTGTATGTATTCGTCGGAAAATGGCTTGATGTGGGATTTCTGCGGTGCGGGATGGGACAAGATGGTGGAATGGAGATGATCAAGAAAGGGGGAAGTCAATGGAAAATGATGTTTGGGTTGGAGACAGGGGAGGGTAGGCGGGGGAGTGGAGAGAGTTTTGCTCAATTCCGCGAAATCGCGGTTCGTTTTATTTTCGCCACGTGGCATGCCTATGATCGCGAGAACCGCGATTTGTTTTATTGTTCCCACAAATTTCAAGAGAAATCTAGTTAGACTTAGTGGATCTCATGTACTACCCTGCCCGCGGGCAAAAATAAAACCCATTCGGGCCTGGCATGCGTTAGGGATGCATCAACCCTAAACACCTAGAGGCAAGGCGTTTAGGGTTGATGTCTCCCTAACGCATGCCAGGCCCGAATGGGTTTTATTTTTGCCTGCGGGCAGCGCAGTACTAAACTTAACTAAAATTCTATTGAACTTTGTGGCAACAATAAAACAGATCGCGGTTCCCGCGATCGAAGGCATGCCACGTGGCGATAATAAAACAATCCGCGATTCCGCGGAATTGAGCAAAACTCTCGGGAGTGGACCTTCACAACTGCAATCAAAATTCGTGACCGTGACGAGTTATAGAGGTGTTAAGCACGTTTCCAAACGGTTCAGTAAGGCGGCGTTAGGAGGACCGAATTTTGCCTCACGGTACCGATCCGCATCGTGTTCAAACTCGTCCTTACCGTCACGATTTTCGAAATCGAGGTGCCAATCTCGTTGAAAGGCTGCCCCTCGTCGACAGGAGAGAACAGTATGTGCGGGATGGATCTGCTTGCTTGCCACGATCCCGAGATGTGCGCAAGGTGGCGTCTCGGGGAAAATGTTTGGCGCGGTGCGGCGCGGACGAAATATTTGCGCCCAGATTCGTGGTGGTTGTGCTGTGCTGGTCTGGACAGCATTTCCAGGGAAACTCACAAAACATAAAGGAGCTTTAGATGCACGCCCTAAAAACAAAGCATTTTTGTTTTCCCAAATCTGCTCCCGACTCACAACCAGTTGTTCTGGTACGCGCACGCTTGCTGAACCCTGGAGAGTGAGGGAGACGTTTTCCTGACTGGGTCATCTCACCTGGTTGAAAAAATAAACTGGTATGGCAAATTCACATCAGAATCCGGCTCCAGGGCTGGCAAGCACAGTGCGCCGCAGAAATGATACGCGTCATTAGCTTCTCCGTTTCGTCAACAGGTCGTTATTTTCGGTCCCCTTTATCCTAGGAACCAGAAGTCGCCATCTGTTCTGACGTGGATTCCCGCCGTGCACATGTGGAAAAGTGATCCAACTTCGGAATGGCCCAAGAGCTAGATTCATGTTATTGATGCGTTTCATACAGTGCGGTATTGTGAGATTTTGTGCGGCTCACAGTGGTATTATTTACCTTCCAAGATGAATGGCCCTCCATCATATCACAACAATAACCAACCGCACTCACAGAACCAGTCAACCCTATCTCTCACCCAACCCTTCCAAGGCTCAAGCCACCCCATTCCGCCCTCCCCTGCTCCAAATCGAGGAGCAACGCTTCTCGTGGCTGTCACACTGAAATGGCTGCTGCTTGTAGGGTCACGTCCACCGCGCGCCCCCTTTCGAGCTTAGCATGGCTCGGGGGGATGTCTGGAGGTAGTCGCGGATTACAAGGCGCTACATCGTCACATTCCGTGAAATTTCACGCGCCAATTGCTCATTCGCTGAGCGCCGTGCGATCCCAGGTGGAACCGCGGATGGACATTAGCGCGTCGTCGCAGGCTATTTCCACGAATGAAAACGTCGCGCTGGAACTGTTACCTGGTAACCAGACCCGGCGAACGGTCCTTCTCGGAGCTGCGACAACAGCCGCTGCCGCGGTTGTCACAGCGGGAATGCCTTGGGTTCAACCGCCTGAAGCTCTCGCGGTACGTTGAATTTTGAAGGTGGTGTTAAGTCGACTAAGAAATCACCTCCGTCAACTGTCACGCCGTTGTTACTGGGATGCCCTGGGTTCAACCGCCTGAAGCTCTCGCAGTACGTTGGCATTCTAACCGTGTCATCCCTACGTCGCATTCTAACCATGTCGCTTTGTAACCGTGTCATCCCTAAGCCGCATTGTAACGACGCCGCGTTATGACCGTGTGATGCCTAAGCCGCGTCCTCGGAGCCTCTTCTGCTATTGTAATTTAGGAGCCCTAGCAGATGCCGTCTTGCGTTGTGGTCTGGATGTCCCCATCCTATCCCGTTCCCTTCTCCTCGCAATTCCGGCCAATCTCTTTGCATCCCTTTGTTGAACTTCGGTGCATTATGTCATGTGAGTGCAATCATTTACTCGTAAATGTGCATCCAACACTACAGCGTTGCAACACCTCAAATTCACATCAACCTCCTTGTTCTCCTCCCTAACTCTGCCCCTCCCTTGTGCCTACTGAAGGTGGTTACAGTGGCTCTTAAAGACCTAACTTACCGCCCATGTGCCAATCCCTACACGGTTGGGCCCGGATCTTCCCTGTACAAGGCCAAGTGCTTTTTGATCATGGGCACTACGGTGAACAAATCAGGGCGGCCTGTCTATAACGCGGATGTGTTTGGGTTTGTCTTGGATGCTTATGACGAACCTGCAATTCCTAACATGGGAAGGCTGGCAAGCATCAAAGAGATACCCGTGGTGAGTTGTATACAAGCATGAGTGTGTTTGAGTGAGCAATAGACAAGAGAGTGGAGTGACTGTTCACTGTGGTGGAATGTATATGACTGCTGCACTGCACCATATGCACCATCGCCTTGTGCTATTTCTGTTGTAGTTCAGTGTCTCACTATAAGCCTAATGTCATTCTTGTGCTCTGCAGGGAGAAGGGACGTTTGAGATTGAGATTGTGGTGCCAGCAAGTGAGTCGCTTCCATTGACACTGAAGAACTTCAGAGCTACTGGATTTCATGGAGGTGTCCAGAGAACAGGCAACCCTTACGACATTTTTGAGGAGGATAAAAATGGTGATGATGATGACATCCCATTCTAAGGTGACTACCACTTATTACGGACTGTCACTCCAGTTTGTTGTATACCCTCATATAGCATGCATGAAATGTGATTATCAGCAGCGATTACAAATGCATCAGACGAGGAGTAAAAGTCCAAATAATTTGCGAATGTGAGCAGCTATTATGTTCCCTTTTAACCAGAGGGCAAGCTTCTACAATAACAAAAGTTAGCTTACCTAACATTTTGCATACATGTTAGCGAAGCCAATTTTCAAATGCGTAACAGGTACAACAACGACCGTCAAGGTTTCGTCAGACGACCACACGATCGTGTCGGCTCAAGCAAGCGGCTGGCTGGGGCAAATCGCGGGTTGCGCAGTCTTCCACCAGGAGCGACGGCCTCGAAAGCTCTGCGAACCATCCTCCAACTCCCCCAGAGTCGCAGAACGGCTCTCTCTGACCGACAGTCCCGCCCGCTTCGTCGCGCAGCGCTAGTCCTTCCTTGGCAGTCAGAAATTGTCACTGTGCGAAGGAAACTGCGACAGACTGACGGAGATTCGGGTCTTTTCTAACCCAAAATAGGATGCGACTCGGTTTAGCACTTTGGTCTTCCGCGTCGCACATCGAAGCATGCAAAGAAAACCAATCAACGAGATGTTTTGGGTGGGTGGATGGATGGAAGGACAAGGCACGCATTGCTGCAACAAAATCTTTCCCACCCCTCCTCGTCAACCTACCTCCTTTCCCTTACCCTGCACCGTTCCGAACCCTACAATTTCACCGTTTCATTCTGTAACTAACCAGCCCCACTCAAGCCATATCAGAATGCGTAAGGTGCACTGCTTGCGCGGACCGCTAAGATCAGCAACAAGGCGGACCGAGAATTCGCGCGAGCTGATTCCATCCGTCTTTACTGCTAAATTACTTGCCTAGTTCCCGTGTCTCCCTACTGCATAAAGCACCAAGAGAAATGTCACACCTGCTGCAACGAGCGACCAGACAAGAATCCGATCATCCGACACAACACAAGGTATTTTGCCTCCGCCGCGACTTTCGAACCGCAACAACATCCACACGCTTCGGATTGCGTCAATTGCGAGGAAGCTAATCCATCACCTGTCGCTCACAAGCAGTACAGTACGGCAAGCTCTCAGTCTGGGGAGTAATAATCGAGTTTTGATTCGTCTCTAAATCACAACGGCACTGCACGTTCTGATAGTCCGTCCGTGAAGGAATACCAAAGATATAGGCACCACGCCTTGAGGTGCCTTATAGCTTAATATTCCGTCGACTGAGAAAAACCATCGAGCGATATCTCGAGCGACGAGCAGTTAGCGTTTTGCCACAGAAATAGTTGTCGCTTCTAAGAGCTAGAGAAGACGGGCATCGCAACCGTAACAGAACTCTCGTAAAGGTCGGGATTCTCAACCTTGATAAACCACTGCCCTCCTTCCCAGCACGCGTCTTGTCCTTCACCCAGACGAAATTTTGAGACTCCTCGGAAACCATATCATAGTTTTGAGTCGCACTCGCTCGCAAGAGAGAATGAAGCCGTCCGGAGGAGCCGCTTCGCTGAGCAAGAGCCACTCTCTCTCCTCACACGATGCTTCCGAAAAGTTTCAACAACACGCGCAAAATCCTTCCCGCGTCGTCCTCCATCCCCCGAGAGTGAAGCAGTCAGGAGCAGCCGCGTCGCTGAGCAAAAGCCACTCCATCTCTTCGTTTATCGTGCTGGATGCCCCCTCCCTTCACAATAGTCACAGCAAGTATAAGCACGATCGGGGTCCGTCGTGGTCTCTCCTCGTCCTTGCCTGTGCGCTCACCGCAATAGTCTCCAGCCTCGCTGGGTCCTACACTTCGTACGCGTTAACGAGGAATTCGTTACAGTTCACGGATATTTCCGTAGCGGCTTACTCGACTAACTCCTTCGACCCCACCGTTGGACTGTCCACTGTCACTCCTCCTGCCGTCAAAACAGCCGGGAAAGCCGCCGTTGAATCCGCTGTCACCCGTTCCAGCCAGGCCAGAGGAGATCAGCGGGCAGAAGACGACGCGGTGCCGCTGTACTCGCCAAAAGCGTTCCTGTTATCGCGCTACGCGGACCTCATCGGACCGAGCAGTCGCGGACGCGACGCCGGCGTTGGAAGCGGAAATGGCGGCGGGAATCACGAGCCTGAGTGGATTCGTCGGCTCGTTGAGTCCGCAAAAGTTAACGACAGTCTTTTCGGACAGCAGAGGGCGAGCGCGGTGCCAGTCGCAGCCGCGAAAGACGGGCAGAAGCAGAACGAGTCCATGGTTGTTCTTGTAACGGGGGCTGCCGGATTTATCGGGTCGCATCTCGCGCTGGCTCTTAAAAAGGAGGGTCACGGGGTGGTGGGTCTGGACAATTTTAACAACTACTATGATACTACACTGAAGGAGGCGCGCGCGGCGCGGCTCTGGTCTGCGGGCATTGAGATTATTCGCGGTGACTTAAACAACGGCACGCTTCTCGACGCGCTGTTCGCTACAGTCACATTCACCCACGTGGCACATATGGCGGCGCAAGCGGGGGTTCGGTACGCGTTGGAGAATCCGAAATCCTATGTGGACAGCAACGTCGCAGGATTCGTGAATCTGCTGGAGAGGTGTCGCAGGGTGCCTGTGCGACAGCCTGCGATCGTCTGGGCGTCGTCCAGCAGCGTGTACGGCGTGAATCGCGAGGTTCCGTTTTCGGAGTCGCACAGAACCGAGCGACCGGCGAGCCTGTACGCTGCGACGAAGCTGGCTGGCGAAGCGATCGCACACTCGTATAATCACATCCACGGGCTGTCACTAACCGCGTTGAGATTCTTCACTGTATACGGGCCGTGGGGACGACCCGATATGGCGTATTTCTTTTTTACGAAGAACATATTGGAAAAGAAGGCGATTGAAGTGTACATGGGAGCCAATGGGGTGAGTAGTCGTCTGAATGCTCTGCCTCTCTGACACACTGCTCAGCATTGTCTCTTCCGAATGCTTCTCTCTACTTTCCCCACTTTTCTCGTCTCATCCTTCCCATCCAGGGTTTCCACATTCCCCCCTTCTTCCCCCTTTTCCCCCCCACCCTCTTCTACCCCCTACTCCCCCCCCACCCTCACCCCCCCCCCTCCCCCACCCCCCCATTCCCCCTCGTATGTTTCTGAGGTGCCTCTAAAACTTCCACCCCCCCTCATCCTTCGATGTCCACACTCTCCCCCCTCCCCTAGCCCCGCTCCTCCCCCCACCTCTCAACCCCATCTCCCCATCACACACTCTTCCTATCGCCTCATTGTCTGTGCGCCACCCAGAGCCCCCTGCCACCCATACCTTCCCCCTTCTCTCTCCCTTTTTCTCTCCCCCTTCTCTTGCCTCTTCGCTCTCGCACATTCGCTCTCATATTGCCTCTTTTTCTCAACTAGTCTCTTTCTCCTCTTTTCTCCGCTCTCACCTACTCTCCACGTGCAGACCCTTGTTTCTAGGGACTTTACCTACATAGATGACGTCATCAAAGGCTGTGTCAGCGCCTTAAAAACGGCTACACCCAGCACTGGCGTCCAAGGCAAGAAGACAGGTCCGGCGCAGCTTCGGGTGCTGAACCTCGGGAATACGCAACCGGTTTCCGTGCCTCAGTTGGTCGACTATCTACAGTTACATCTGAGGGAGAAGGCGTTGAAGCTGACAGTGCAGCTGCCTCATAACGGGGATGTGCCTTTCACTCATGCAAACGTGTCACGGGCAGAGCATGAGCTAGGGTATCACCCTGGGGTGAGACTAAAGGATGGGCTACAGAAATTTGTAGAATGGTATTTGAAATTTTATGGTAGAGGTGGTAAGAAGCAGGTGGAAGGGGAGAAGTCGAAAGGAAGTGGTAGGACAGGGTCAAAAGGAAAAGGGGAGTTCGGGTTAGATAAGGCATCATTATAGGTTAGTGAGACAGCAGAGATGATAACTCACATATCTAATTGATTTAATTTTGTTTTGTGCAACATGCTATGCAATATGGGACTTCTATTATCAAATGAGAGGCTGCCCCTCGTTATTCCCTGTGGCCCTGTAACGAGGTTAACCTGAGTCAACCAATCCATGCTTCGTGAAAGCTGACGTGGACCTTGTAGGATTCTACGTGTCACCAGGGCGGAAACCAATCACACTTCCTCGATCTTGTCGTGCTGGTCAAAATGGGACACTCTGGACGGCTAACGAGGCAATACTCGTAATTCGCAAGAGTTACCAGCGCGTAAGCGACGTCGCGACTGTAGCTACCAAGGCTGTCTCTAGGACTGCATTTTCCGTAACTGTGCAACTGTGCATACAAGAAGTTTCGTGTTCATGTCTTTGTTCTTCCATATTCGAGCAATTAGTGGCTTTCGTCGACCTTCCTTAGTAATTCCGCGACTCGGACTCCAGCAACTCAGATACTCTTTTGCGAAATACCCCCGCTATCACTGTTTCGCAAAACGTCCTTCATTTTTTCTAGTAACTTGGTCGCATGTTAGTAGGTCCATTTCTAGTACTGCGAGGTGTTTGGATGTTTTGTGCTAGCCGAAGAGGACTTAGTGGCTAGAATTGCTATATGTAAGATTACCTGCCGAACCGCTGCTGAACTGCTGCTCCTGCTGTTAGTGCTTAGAGTGGCATACGATTTTCGCCAGCTCAACACAAGCTAAAATTTAACACGACAGCCATGAGTGCGCATTTATCCTCGTTATTATCAGATTCCACAGTCACCGGCTCAATCCCAGCTGCTACAATCACCACCATGAGTAGTAGTACCACCACCGCGGCCCCTCCCACAATCCTGTCCGCTATCCACTGCCCCACCCCCCCCGACCTAACCCTAATCGAGCAACTCGTGGGCGGTCCGCTGTGTGGCCCCTACTGCCAGATATTTCCGAGACAGGGGTATTCGGGGTGGGGTTATTTGGGGGAGGGTAACCTGGGGGAGGGTTACCCGGAAGAGGGCGGATTGGCGGGCGCGGTCGAGGGTGCGCGGAGGGCTGGAGCAGGCGGAGCAGGGGGAAGGGGAATGGGGAGCGGAAGGGGAAGCGGAAGGTGGAGCGGATGGGGTGCGGAAGGGGCGGGGGAAATGGAAGAGGGCGCGGGGGTTCTTATGGCGCCGATTCAGTCGCCCAAGGTTGCGCCAAGCGTGGCGGAAATAGGCGCGTGGGGAAGGCGGTCGCAGGGGGAGATGTGCGGAATGTAGGGTCTGGGGAGAAAGGGGAATTGGGGAGGGGGGAAGGGAGGGAGGGAGGAAGGACGGAGGGAGGGCGGGAAGGAGTTGGAAAAAGGGAAGGAGGGGGACGCGGCTAAGGTTGCTCCAAGCGTGGCGGAGCTGTGCGGAATGTAGGGTCTGGGGAGAAAGGGAGGGAAGAAGGTGGGAGGGGGGGAGGGGTGGGAGAAAGAGTGGGGGAAACAAGGCTTTTCGAGGGGTGGCCAGGGCAGGGCAGGGGGCGTGGGGAAGGTGGGCGCGTGGGGAGGTGTGCGGAATGTAGGGTTTGGGGAGGAAGGAAAGTGAAGCGGGAAGGGGAGCTGGGGGAGGAGGGGGGGGGAAGGTTGAGAAGGGGGGGAAGGAGGGTGCGGAGTTCATATGTCGCCGTTGCCATCCCCCAGGTTGACCTTTGAGTCGACTCAAAGGTCAGCTCGGGAAGGTTGAGAAGGAGGGGGAGGAGGGCGCGGAGTTCTTATGTCGCCGTTGCCATCCCCCAGGTTGACCTTTGAGTCGACTCAAAAGTCAGCTCGGGAAGGTTGAGAAGGAGGGGGGGGAGGGCGCGGAGTTCATATGTCGCCGTTGCCATCTCCCAATTTGTGCCAAGCGTAACGGAAATAGGGGCGTGGGGATGGCGGGCGCAGGGGGAGAAGTGGCGGAGGGGCAGGGGGCAGGGTGACGGAGGGGGAAATGGAAGAGGGCGCGGGGGTTCTTATGGCGCCGCTGCAGTCGCCCAAGGTTGCGCCAAGTGTGGCGGAAATAGGGGCTACTAAGGAGGAGGGGATGGGGGAGGAAGGAGGAGTGGAGCAGGAAGAAGGGGTTTCGCAGCGCCAGAGGGAGGAGACATGCGCTCTGCGCCTCATGCTGTTTTTGGGGCTCTAGAGGCTCTTGGAGGCTTGTTTGTTCGTTTGAGGCTACCAGGGAGGAGGGGGTGGGGGAGGAAGAAGGAGTGGAGAAGGAGGAAGGGGTTTGGTGGCGGCAGAGGGAGGAGGTACGCGCGCTGCGTGCCCTTAAAAGTTTTGAGGCTTCTTGCTAGGTCAGTGATTTGACACGTTTTTTTTTTTTTTTTTTTTTTTTTTGCGCTGTCCTAAGGCTTTGCCACTGGGTTTGGCAACCTCCGTACGCTAAGTCTTGTTTGTACATGTACTCGAGATGGTACTATAATGAAAGGTCCAATAACGAGAGAGAGGAACACTAGTGCTCGTACAGAAAGGAAACTACGATACAAATCCCGGAGAGGATAAGAGAGAAACTAGAAAGCATGCTAGCACAAGCACAAGCAAGGGAAGCCCAGCAAAGGAAACTGGTAAGCAGTTTCGCTTTTGCTTTTAAATTGTATAAAAACGCCCAGCAGGAGGGATGGGTAAGCAGTGTCTCTTCTTCTGTTTGCCATGTCTTGGAGGATAAGCAGTTTCCACAAACGAGCAGCTACGGTCTCCTGAGGGAGGCTGTATTTGCCAGGAAGTGTCGTGGAAGCTTCCTGAGCAGTGGCTTACAAGACCCGGCACCCCCGCTTAGTCCCGTGGTTCTTCGGATTACAAGCTAGTCCTGGTAGATTCAGGGTGATTTTTGGAGTGATAATCAAGGTGCAAGAGAGATAATAGAGGAAAAGGAAAATGGGGTTTTGCAAGAGTTACGGGAGGCGTTGCTCTCAACCAGTCATAGGATTGACATGGCATTAGGTGACTTTAGAGACGACTCAAAAGTACACGTTGCTCTCAGCCCGCCATAAGCATGACATTGTTATGGTTTACAACGGTGGCTGAACGCGCCCATGGTTGAGAATGACGCTCTTTGCGAGTCAATTCAGCCCCTCATACTTCCCGTAGCTTGCAATTTTTCCTTGTTTCACATTCACATCGTCATGGGTTGCAATTCTGGCTGGGTTGCAATGCAAATCTAACTGAACACACCTTGAGTGTGATGTTCTTGGCGAGCCAGTCAAGCCCCTCATAGAGCCCTTCCCCTGACGTGGCACAGGTGCTCTGAATGTACCTGGTGGTTGGGGGGGAGGGGGTGGGGGGGGGGGAGGGGAGGGAGAGGGATGCAGTACAAGAGGGAGAGAGGAGGATTAAAGTGTATAATATGATGGTGATATTCCCCTGACGTGGCACAGGTGCTCTGAATGTACCTGGTGGTTGGGGGGGAGGGGAAAGAGGGGAAGTGGGGGGAGGGGAAAGAGGGGAAGTGGGGGTTGGACACGGGAAGAGGAGTGGTTAGGGGTGTGTAGTAAGGTGTGATAATACCCTGACGTGGCACAGGTTCTGTGGGGGGATAAGCGTGCTGTAAGGGGATGCGTGATTGTAAGAGGATGCGTGCTTGTAGGGGGATGTGTGCTTGTAAGGGGATGCGTGATTGTAAGAGGATGCGTGCTTGTAGGGGGATGTGTGCTTGTAAGGGGATGCGTGATTGTAAGAGGATGCGTGCTTGTAGGGGGATGTGTGCTTGTAAGGGGATGCGTGATTGTAAGAGGATGCGTGCTTGTAGGGGGATGTGTGCTTGTAAGGGGATGCGTGATTGTAAGAGGATGCGTGCTTGTAGGGGGATGTGTGCTTGTAAGGGGATGCGTGATTGTAAGAGGATGCGTGCTTGTAGGGGGATGTGTGCTTGTAAGGGGATGCGTGATTGTAAGAGGATGCGTGCTTGTAGGGGGATGTGTGCTTGTAGGGGGATGTGTGCTTGTAAGAAGATGCATGCTTGTGAGGGGATGCGTGTTTGCGAGAAATGCGTGTTTGTGAGGGGTTGCGTGTTTGTAAGCTCACCAGTTTCTGCTCCTGAGTGTGTGCAGAGACAGACTGTCGGTGATTTCAGCTGTGCTCATGTTTTAAGACGACTCAAAACGTGAGATAGGGAGAGACGACTCAAAACGTGTGTTGGTGAACGCACCAGTTCCTGCTCCTGAGCGTGTGCAGCGAGAGGCTGTCGGTGATCTCAGCTGCGCTCATCGCCTTGGGAAGGTCCTGCTTGTTGGCAAACACCAGCAGTGCCGCATCCCTCAGGGCGTCCTGTGAGTGTGACGGGGGGTGGGTGGAAAGGGGAGGCAGGGAGGAGAAAGGCAGGGAAAAAGGAGTAGCGTCGGATCCTTGTCTGCTGCGCTCATTGCCTTGGGAAGGTCCTGCTTGTTGGCAAACACCAGCAGTGCTGCATCCCTGAGTGCATCCTGTGTTTTGGGGACAGGGGGACGAAGGAGAGACAGGGGGAAAGGGAGGGGAGGGACAAAGGGAAAGGAAGCAGCACTCCGTCACTGTCTGTTGCGCTCATCGCCTTGGGAAGGTCCTGCTTGTTGGCAAACACCAGTAGTGCTGCATCCCTCAGGGCATCCTGGCATAGGGATTAGGAGAGATGCGAGGAGCAAGAGGAGTTGAGTCAGAACGAGGTGAGTGGGAGACTGTCGGTGATTCCAGCTGCGCTCATCGCCTTGGGAAGGTCCTGCTTGTTGGCAAACACGAGTAGCGCTGCGTCCCTCAGGGTGTCCTGTGAGTGTGTTTGGGGGTGTGTGGAAAGGGAGGGGGACGAGGGAAGAGAGAAGAGAGAAGAATCGAGATTCTGATTGTGGTCGTTGCTGTCCACCACGGAAATGGGAGTTGACCCGTGTTGACTCTCATTGACTCTTGTTGACTCGCCTCGCTGAGCATCGCATGGAGCTCATGTCTCGTCTCTGCCACTCGGTCCCGATCACTGCTGTCCACCACAAAGATGAGGGTCGACTCGTCTTGACTTGCATTGTCTCCCATTGATTCTGTTGACTCTCACCTCACTGAGCATCGCATGGAGCTCATCTCTCGCCTCCGCCACTCGGTCCCTGTCGTTGCTATCCACCACAAAGATGAGTCCGTTGGTGTGCATGGACATGTATTGACCTGCATTGACTTCTGTTGACTCTCACCTCACTGAGCATCGCATGGAGCTCATCTCTCGCCTCCGCCACTCGGTCCCTGTCGTTGCTATCCACCACAAAGATGAGCCCGTTGGTGTGCATGGACATGTATTGACCTGCATTGACTTCTGTTGACTCTCACCTCACTGAGCATCGCATGGAGCTCATCTCTCGCCTCCGCCACTCGGTCCCTGTCGTTGCTATCCACCACAAAGATGAGTCCGTTGGTGTGCATGGACATGTATTGACCTGCATTGACTTCTGTTGACTCTCACCTCACTGAGCATCGCATGGAGCTCATCTCTCGCCTCCGCCACTCGGTCCCTGTCGTTGCTATCCACCACAAAGATGAGCCCGTTGGTGTGCATGGACATGTAATGACCTGCATTGACTTCTGTTGACTCTCACCTCACTGAGCATCGCATGGAGCTCATCTCTCGCCTCCGCCACTCGGTCCCGGTCGTTGCTATCCACCACAAAGATGAGCCCGTTGGTGTGCATGGACATGTAATGACCTGCATTGACTTCTGTTGACTCTCACCTCACTGAGCATCGCATGGAGCTCATCTCTCGCCTCCGCCACTCGGTCCCGGTCGTTGCTGTCCACCACAAAGATGAGCCCGTTGGTGTGCTGGAAGTAGTGCTTCCACAGGGGGCGAATCTGAGGAAGTGGGGAGAGAAGAAGGTTGACTTGGCTTGACTTGGTTGACTTGCAAGGTACCAGGATGAGTCCGTTGGTGTGCTGGAAGTAGTGCTTCCACAAGGGGCGGATTTGGGGGGGAGGGGAAAGACCGGGTTGACTTGGATTGACTTTCCTGACCTGGATTGACCTGTGCTGTACGATGACGCAGTTTGCATGCAGGAAGTAGAGAGCCAACCAAAACTGAGCCAACCGTAACTGAGTGTAAACAGGAGTTTGACAGGGAGAGGAAGAGGGTACACTGGAACTCACCCTGTCCTGACCCCCCACGTCCCAGACAGTGAAGCTGATGTTCTTGTACTCCACGGTCTCCACGTTGAAGCCTGCGATACAGTCACAGTGAGGACATTGAGAGAGGAACCGAGAGTGAAAAGAAAGGGGGAGATTTGTCATATAGTGTATGGTGACTGTGTTGAAGAGTGCGATACAGTCACAACAGGTGAAAAGGGAGAAAAGAAACGTTGATGCATGATGATTAAGGTTTCTGTTACTAACCAATTTTACCGTACAAGCTAGAAAGGTCAGAAGAGCCACCGTTTCATGTATTCTCTTAGATTGCTGACCAATGGTGGGAATAAAGATGTTTTGAAACGTCTCATAAGGATTTTACTATCACGTCACCACCAGAGTCACTGACCAATGGTGGGAATAGTGGTGACGTTTTCGCCGAGCTTGAGCTTGTAGAGAATGGTCGTCTTCCCTGCTGCGTCCAACCCCACCATGAGAATGCGCATGTCACGCTTATTTATAAGCGCCGCAAATGCTCTTGCGAGAAAATTTCCCATGGTGCACTGGTGCTACTACAGGAACGAGCTTGGTCAAATGAGTTTTGAACAGTGTCAGAGGATAGAAACAAACAGAGTGAGGCAGGTGCAATCGATCTCCAGAAGTTTAAGTTGAAGAGCAGAGGCTGTAGCGAATATCTATTCAAAATCTGGGCAAGCTCATCGAATTTGGATCAAGAGAAGTTGGGATGCTGGGAGTGAATTGGCCACCTGAGTCTTTATCTTCCGAAAACCTATCTGAACACGGCAAAAAGCATTCCCGCTGGTAGACCTGGAACAGAGCCCAGCAAGAATTGGCGCAGAGGGCTGCGCACCTGAATGCGCCGCCTGCTGCAGCGCTGCAGAATTGCTTGCGCCGACTTGCGCAGATAAGGAGGTCCGCGGTGCAACTACCACGTGAGTCACGTGGTGCGGAAAGTGCGCAAAAGAGGGAGAGGGAAGGAGGGTGCGTGGGACTTCTCAGAACAATTTCAAAATGGCTGTGGATGGGAAATGCGAAATGTGCATCTTCGATTGGTTCGATGCGCGCATTGAAACGCGACTCGATGAAGAAGGCAGACGGAAGTTTCAGAAGAGAGAAAGGCGATTGGTGAGATGCAAACGAAAAGGTTACCACGTGGGAAGGAGAACTGATACACATCCGGAATTTGTAATTGGCTGAATGACGTGGGTGCGAAATCGCACGAACGATCTTGGTCGTCGTGAGTACAGTTCGCAAACGCTTTTGATCAGATGGAGTTTGCCTCCTCCACTTTCCCTGCTTCGCGACGGCTTCCCTCGCTAACCAGACGAAACACCAGGCCTGTCGTGCGACGACATGTAACCAATCAGAGAAGTTGCGTACAACTGGCAAAGACACCGAGTCTGAAAGGCCGCGAGAGGGTTGGATGTTACGTCACTCCGCCAATCAGCGTTAGGCAATGACGAGCATTCGCGGCCATTCGCGGCCATTCGCGGTCCATTCGCGGTCCATTCGCGGTCCATCACGCCGGTGGATACGGAGCTCTCTCTTACTCGTTTCAACCGAAATGCCTTCGAATATTATTGGTCGAGAGTGTTGTTTCGAGGCTTCCACAGTATCAGCTGTTTCGAGACTTGGAACTCCGCTGGAAAGTCAGCGAAGCGCACGGAAGGTTCCGGGAAGCCCGTTCCGCGACACGTGCGGAAAATGAAGGGTGCTTGCGCTTGCCCATCTCCGCCTCGCACCGCGTTCGCATTCCGTTCCCCCCTACCCACTACCGAAACTCCCCTCCTCTTCCCACCTTCCCTCACCCTCCCTCTCACCGATTTATCCCCGCCACCCACACCAACCCCCTCAACTCTACCGCTCTAAACCGGCTCGAGCGGGACAAGGCCGCTGATGCGGGTATCGTGGCGGCGGTTCTCCTCGCCCCCGCGCGCAAGGCATTCATTCCCCGCGGATGTAGATTGCAGGGTATTCCCGCTAATGGCGGAGCCCAGAGCTCCGCCGATTGCCTCCGCGGTGTAAACCCAAACCCAATGGCAGGAGGGAGGACTACCCTCACTGCTGCAGCTAGATCTTCCGCTACCACTCCAACTACTACCCTGCAACTGCTTATAACACAGGTGACTTTTGAGTCGACTCAAAAGTCACCTCGGACTACCCTCAGTGCTGCACTTAGATCTTCCACTACCACTCCAACTACTACCCTGCAACTGCTTATAACACAGCTGCAGACGAATGCCATTACTACTCTAACTACTCCGCAACAGCGGCTTATATCACAGCTTTTGAGCCGTTTCAAAACTCTGCAACAGCTGCTTACATCACAGCTTCTACTTTCCAGGAAAGCAGCACGTGTCTCGTAAAAGACTCGTTACAAGCTTTCCTTCTTAGCAATATAAGCATCTCAATCAAGTAAAGCCTAACTACAAACAATCATGGGGTTGACGTTCACGAAGCTGTTTGCGCGGTGGGTGGGCAAGAGGGACATGCGCATTCTCATGGTGGGGCTGGACGCGGCGGGCAAGACCACCATTCTCTACAAGCTCAAGCTCGGGGAACTCGTTACAACCATCCCCACTATTGGTGAGTAGTGTCTGGTGAGGCAGTGGGAGGGAGGGAGAGAAAGCAGTCGGTGGGAGGGAGGGAGGGAGGGAAGGAGGGAAGGAGTGGGTGGGAGGGCAAGCAGTAAGTGGGAGGGTGGGAGGGTGGGAGGGAGGGTGGGCAAGAGGGACATGCGCATTCTCATGGTGGGGCTGGACGCTGCAGGGAAAACGACCATTCTCTACAAGCTCAAGCTGGGGGAGCTCGTTACAACCATCCCCACTATCGGTTAGTGACAACCTTCCCCACTATTGGTTAGTATAGTATGTCTGGTAAGAGTGTGGGTGAGTGGGAGGGCAAGACCACCATCCTCTACAAGCTCAAGCTGGGGGAACTCGTTACAACCATCTCCACTATCGGTGAGTGCATCTGGCAAAGGTGTGTGGTTCTGATTAGCTTTATCGTTGGGATTAGTATGCAGTTGATTATCCCTAGATTCTCCTCTCTTCGTGATTGCCAGCTGTGACTGTATTGCAGGCTTCAATGCAATCGTTGTACACTTGATGACAAATATTACCCTTTTCCCTCTCTTTTCACCTGTTGTGACTGTATCGCAGGCTTCAACGTGGAGACAGTGGAGTATAAGAACATCAGCTTCACTGTCTGGGACGTGGGGGGCCAGGATAAGGTAACCAGGCTGACCTTTGTTGACTTGACTTCATTGACTTGTGTTGACCCGAGCGAAGGCTGGAGACAGTGGAGTATAAGAACATCAGCTTCACCGTGTGGGACGTGGGGGGTCAGGATAAGGTAACTAACTTATCACATTGGCTTGAATCCATCGACTTGTGGTTGAATTTCTTGACGTGTGTTGACCTGAACGAATGCTGGAGACAGTGGAGCATAAGAACATCAGCTTCACTGTGTGGGACGTGGGGGGCCAGGATAAGGTAACCAACCACATTGGCTTGACTCTGTTGGCTTTTGTTGGTGCTCTGTTGACTTGTGTTGACTTGGCTCCGTTGACTTGGGCTCGATTCCGTGTTGACTTGTGTTGACTCGATTCCTTGTTGGATTGTGTTGAATTTAATTCCGCTGAATTTTTTTATTACTTGCGTTGACTTGTGTTGACTTGATTGCGTGCTGACTTGTGTTGACTTGACTCCGCGTTTCTGACGTTGAATTCGTTGACTTGAACGTGGATACAGCAGATGTATAAAAGCATCAGATTCACAGTTTCCCCCTTCTGTTTCCTATTCTATCTTCCTTCTTTTCCCCCAGATTCGCCCTCTCTGGAGGCATTATTTCAACAACACTCAAGGGCTCATATACGTGGTGGACAGCAATGACAGGGAGAGAGTGATGGAGGCGAGAGACGAGCTGCACCGTATGCTCAATGAGGTGAGTTAACGCTGGTCAACGCCAGTCAATGCCGGTCAACGCCGGTCCTTCAACCCTTCCCACTTCCCAGGTTCTGTGGCGGCACTTCTACCACTTCATCCGGGGGCTCATATACGTGGTGGACAGCAACAACAGGGAGAGAGTAATGGAGGCGAGAGATGAGCTGCACCGCATGCTGAATGAGGTGAGTCAACGCTGGTCAACGCCAGTCAATGCCGGTCAACGCCGGTCCTTCAACCCTTCCCACTTCTCAGGTTCTGTGGCGGCACTTCTACCACTTCATCCGGGGGCTCATATACGTGGTGGACAGCAACAACAGGGAGAGAGTGATGGAGGCGAGAGATGAGCTGCACCGCATGCTGAATGAGGTGAGTCAACGCTGGTCAACGCTGGTCCTCCCCTTCCCTCTTCTTTTCAGATCCGGTATCTCTGGCGGCACTACTTTCAAGGCACGCAGGGAATCATATACGTGGTGGACAGCAACGACAGGGAGAGAGTGATGGAGGCGAGAGACGAGCTGCACCGCATGCTCAATGAGGTGAGAGCAGTGATGGTCAACGCTGGTCAACGCTGGTCGATGCTGGTCAACGAGCGGGACCTTCCCAACGCGATAACTCCCCTCTTTCCGTGTTCTCTTCTCTTTCATCCCCTCCCCATCTGCAGGACGAGCTGCGTGACGCTTCTCTCCTGGTGTTTGCCAACAAGCAGGACCTGCCCAACACGATGAACGCTGCTAGGATCACCGACAAGCTGGGCCTGCACTCCTGTATAATCCCGCACCCTCCTCGTGATGCTACCCTCCTCGTGTTTGCCAACATGCAGGACCTGCCCAGAGCAAAGTAGCTCTCTTCTCTCCTATGCCTCCTTCATGACCTCTCCCTGCCCCTCCTCTCATTGCTCTACAGGACGAGCTACGTGATGCTACCCTCCTCGTGTTTGCCAACAAGCAGGACCTTCCCAACGCGATGAACCCTTCCCGTGTACTCTTCTCTTTCATCCCCTCCCATGTACAGGACGAGCTGCGTGACGCCTCTCTCCTGGTCTTTGCCAACAAGCAGGACCTTCCCAACGCGATGAATGCTGCTGAGATCACCGACAAGCTCGGCCTGCACTCGCTGCGCCACCGCATCTGGTACGCTTGTATGTGTGTGTGTGTTTGCCTCTTTCCGTCCCGTGTATGCGCCAACCGGCCTTCCCAACGCGATGAATGCTGCTGAGATCACCAACAAGCTCGGCTTCACTCGCTGCTTCACCGCACCTGGTATGCGTGTGCCTCTGGTCTTTCAGATCTTGCCCTCCTATTATGCCCCAACCTTCCAGCCCTCCCTGCTTGTGTTGCGGAGACCACTGACAACCTCGCCTGCACTCGCTGTGCCACCGCACCTGGTATGTGTGTGCCTCTGGTCTTTCAGATCTTGCCCTCCTATTATGCCCCAACCTTCCCTCCTGCACTCGCGGCGCCACCGCACCTGGTATGTGTGTATGTGTGTGTGTGGCCTTTCCCCTCCCTCTTTATCCCAATTCCCTCGTTTTTACGCACTCCCTTGCTGCATTTCTGAGATCACCGACAAGCTCGGACTACACTCGCTGCGCCACCGCTGCTGATGTGTGTGTGTTTGTGTGTGTGTGTGCGTGCGTGCGTGTGCGTGTGTGCATGTGCGTGTGTGTGTGTGTGTGTGTGCATGTGCACATGTGTGTGTGTGTGTGTGTGTGTGTGCATGTCCATGTGTGTGTGTGTGTGTGCATGTCCATGTGTGTGTGTGTGTGTGTGTGTGCGCGCGCGCGCGTGTGCGCGGCGCGCCTTGTGCTTCTATTTGTGCATGTGCGTGCGCGAGCGCGTGTGTGTAGGCTCTTTCTCTCGCCTCTATCACTGCCTTACTACACACCTTTTCCCCTTCTCTCCTCGTCTGCCTCCACCTTTTCTTCCCTCAACACCCCACCCCCCCCACCAGGTACATTCAGAGCACCTGTGCCACATCAGGGGAAGGTCTCTACGAGGGGCTTGACTGGCTCCCTTTTTGTCACTCACTCCCCATCCATACTCCCCTTTTCCCCCCTTGCTCCTCACCCCTGTCCTCCTCCTTCCCTCACCCCACCAGGTACATTCAGAGCACCTGTGCCACGTCAGGTGAAGGCCTCTACGAGGGCCTTGACTGGCTCTCGAACAACATATCCACCTCCCTTCGCTGTCCCTTTTTCCTCCTCCTTCCCCTCCCCCCTCCCCCCCCCACCAGGTACATTCAGAGCACTTGTGCCACGTCAGGGGAAGGGCTGTACGAAGGACTTGACTGGCTCTCTAACAACATATCCGCTAAAGTGCGCAAGCTCTCCCTCCCCTGCTGGTGCAGTTCTCACCCTTCTGTTTTTTGACTCTCATTGACTCGTGTTGACCGTGACTGGCTCTCTAACAACATATCCGCTCAAGTGCGCAAGCTTCCCCTCCCCTTCTGGTGCAGTTCTCACCCTTCTGTTTTTTGACTCTCATTGACTCGTGTTGACCTTGACTGGCTCTCTAACAACATATCCGCTCAAGTGCGCAAGCTTCCCCTCCCCTTCTGGTGCAGTTCTCACCCTTCTGTTTTTTGACTCTCATTGACTCGTGTTGACCGTGACTGGCTCTCTAACAACATATCCGCTCAAGTGCGCAAGCTTCCCCTCCCCTTCTGGTGCAGTTCTCACCCTTCTGTTTTTTGACTCTCATTGACTCGTGTTGACCTTGACTGGCTCTCTAACAACATATCCGCTCAAGTGCGCAAGCTTCCCCTCACCTGCTGGTGCAGTTCTCACCTTCCTTTTCACTCCTGCGCTCTTGTTGACTCTTGTTGACTTTCTTGACCTTCTATTGATGCCTTGTTGGTGTTAATACTGTGACTGGCTCTCTAACAACATATCCGCTAAAGTGCGCAAGCTTCCCCTCCCCTGCTGGTGCAGTTCTCTCCCTCCCCTGCTGGTGCATTCCCACCCTCTTTCACTCTGTAACGCTTGTTGACTTTTGTTGATTTCCTTGACCTTCTATTGATGCCTTGCTAGTGTTAACACCGTGACTGGCTCTCTAGCAACATATCTGCTGAAGTTTGCAAGCTTCCCCTCCCCTTCTGGTGCAGTTCGCACCCTCCTTGAGTCTCCGAACCTCTTTTACTCCTTCACTCCCTTGTACGCCTAGACTGCCTTTGAATATTCTTCACCTCCTATGACATAAGGCATGGACTGGCATCTCTCATAAAGCACTTTAACAAAATATCCTCTGAAGTGCGCAAGCTTCCCCTCCCCTGCTGGTGCAGTTCGCACCCTCCTTGACTCTGCAACTCATGTTGACTTTCTTGACCTCCTACTAAGCCCTTGCTTGTGTTGAAGACCATGATTGACTTTCTTGCAACATATCCGTTAAAAGTACACAAGCTTCCCCTTCCCTGCTGGTGCATTCGACCCTTGTTTACTCTTTCACTCTCTTTTACTCCTGTTACGCCTTTCGCTCCTAGACTCCCTTAGCTCAACCCCCTTCCCTGCTCCCTGCCGTCCTTTCTCCTGCCAGGATTAAAGGGTGCTTTCGGGTGGTTTGAGCCTCAGCGCAGCTGCCAGGTACACAGAGATGTTGAGAATATTCCGCGCTGCATGGATGGTTACCCTAAACCCTATGCGTTACAAAAGTTGCACTTTGTAGAGTCGATCCTGCTTAATTTCTACCAACCAACTCTTGTTTCTGCTTTCTGTGTTCAGTGCGGTGCGGTGCGGTGCGGTGCAGTGTGGTGCATGTGTCCTGCTGTTATTATGCCAAGTAATCAAATCATTCAGTGTGGCATCGCTCTCTTGCATTGTTTTCTTTGGCATTCTCCTTGCCTTCCTAGATATAACGTATATTGAACACTCCAACTTCGTATTCGCGTAAGTGATTATTCATATTGTTAGCAGCACGCACACGCTAGTACCTTTTCAACATTCATTAATGATAAAGGTCGCTGTTGAAAAAACTCAGGAGTCACAACACAATCATTCATGCCAGGAGGCTAGTAAGAACTACATTGCATAATGGGTCCTCACAACAAAAGGAAAAAAAAAAAAGCTCAAAGGAAATTAGATACCCCAAAGTAGGCGTTATTTAGGCGCCTGAAGAATAGACCCCCTTTATTTGTGGCTTCACATCATTATGAAGCTTCATGTCAAGTCCCGAGAAGGTGAAAGAGGGAGAGCCAAACAGGTGACTTTTTGAGTGGACTTAAAGCCACTTTGTGGCTTCCACGTCAGATTGAAGCTTCATGTCACCTCCCTCCCGAGGAGGCAAAAGAGAGTTTTGTAGAGGCGCCTAAAAAAATGAAGCTCCATGTCACGTCCCAAGAAGGGAAAAGGAGCCGATTAGTGCATGCCAAGCGTGTAGAGAATGAAGGCATAGCGGAGCGCCACGTCAGCAAGGCGATCGAACCTGCAGCAAGGAAAGACAAAAGACGGGCAAGTCCTAGTTTCCAAATGTGTAGCGAACATGCAACATTGCTGCCATCAGCTGTAATCTTTTAGGCAACTTTTCTTTGGGCACCTAAAGGTTGTCTCATTTAACGTGGAGGTCCCTCACTCTACTCACACCCTCACTCACTCACTCACGCACTCACTCACTCACTCACTCACTCACTCACTCACTCACTCACTCACTCACTCACTCACTCACCTCCCTGTCTTGCTGAAATGCCCAACGTCCATCTCACACCGCCGCAGCACCACTGAGTCACTGCGGCAATTGGCGTCTCTCATCCACGCCCCCCTTTACTCAGTCCCTCCACTCACTCACTCACTCACCTCCCTGTCTTGCTAAAGTGCCCAGCGTCCATTTCACAGCGCAGCAGGACTACCGCGTCACTGCTTGTGTTGGCGTCTCTCAGCCTCGCCACCCACTTGGTCGGCTCCCAGTAGTTCACTCTCTGGTCTGCCATGGGGGTGAAGAGCGAGGGGTTTGGGATGGCGAAAGGGCGAGGGAGAGTAGAGAGGGCAGCAGGAAAAGAATGAGGCTCGCTATTGCCCCACGCTGCTGTTGGCGTGTCTCAGCCTCGCCACCCACTTGGCCGGCTCCCAGTAGTTCACTCTTTGGTCTGCGATGGGTAAACGAGAGGGAGGGGGAGAGCAAGAGACAGCACGTGAGAAGTCAGCACCACCGAATCACAGCTGGTGTTGGCATCTCTTAATCGTGCCACCCACTTCGCTGGCTCCCAAGAATTCACTCTCTGGTCTGTGATTGGTAGAAGAGAGGGAGGGAGGAAGGAAATGAGAAAGGCAAAAAAAAAGAAGGAAAAATGTTGAGATTTCAACATGCTTCTTCCTAGTTCTTTTTATTACTATCATGAAACATTAGCTTACCATGTAGCGAAGCAGTGGTAAGAATGTTGGGGTAAGCCTGGGGCTTCACCTGCAAAGAGGAGCAGCAGACGAACAGACGAGAGGGAAAGGATCGGGTATAGAGGAAATGCACAGGAATGAGTGCCGTCAGCCAGGAAAGAATGGTCTTCTGACATGATTCACAGCTCGCTGAGAATTATGTCAGAAGACCAGAGGAAATGCACAGGAATGAGTGCCGTCAGCCAGGAAAGAATGGTCTTCTGACATGATTCACAGCTCGCTGAGAATTATGTCAGAAGACCAGAGGAAATGCACAGGAATGAGTGCCGTCAGCCAGGAAAGAATGGTCTTCTGACATGATTCACAGCTCGCTGAGAATTATGTCAGAAGACCAGAGGAAATGCACAGGAATGAGTGCCGTCAGCCAGGAAAGAATGGTCTTCTGACATGATTCACAGCTCGCTGAGAATTATGTCAGAAGACCAGAGGAAATGCACAGGAATGAGTGCCGTCAGCCAGGAAAGAATGGTCTTCTGACATGATTCACAGCTCGCTGAGAATTATGTCAGAAGACCAGAGGAAATGCACAGGAATGAGTGCCGTCAGCCAGGAAAGAATGGTCTTCTGACATGATTCACAGCTCGCTGAGAATTATGTCAGAAGACCAGAGGAAATGCACAGGAATGAGTGCCGTCAGCCAGGAAAGAATGGTCTTCTGACATGATTCACAGCTCGCTGAGAATTATGTCAGAAGACCAGAGGAAATGCACAGGAATGAGTGCCGTCAGCCAGGAAAGAATGGTCTTCTGACATGATTCACAGCTCGCTGAGAATTATGTCAGAAGACCAGAGGAAATGCACAGGAATGAGTGCCGTCAGCCAGGAAAGAATGGTCTTCTGACATGATTCACAGCTCGCTGAGAATTATGTCAGAAGACCAGAGGAAATGCACAGGAATGAGTGCCGTCAGCCAGGAAAGAATGGTCTTCTGACATGATTCACAGCTCGCTGAGAATTATGTCAGAAGACCAGAGGAAATGCACAGGAATGAGTGCCGTCAGCCAGGAAAGAATGGTCTTCTGACATGATTCACAGCTCGCTGAGAATTATGTCAGAAGACCAGAGGAAATGCACAGGAATGAGTGCCGTCAGCCAGGAAAGAATGGTCTTCTGACATGATTCACAGCTCGCTGAGAATTATGTCAGAAGACCAGAGGAAATGCACAGGAATGAGTGCCGTCAGCCAGGAAAGAATGGTCTTCTGACATGATTCACAGCTCGCTGAGAATTATGTCAGAAGACCAGAGGAAATGCACAGGAATGAGTGCCGTCAGCCAGGAAAGAATGGTCTTCTGACATGATTCACAGCTCGCTGAGAATTATGTCAGAAGACCAGAGGAAATGCACAGGAATGAGTGCCGTCAGCCAGGAAAGAATGGTCTTCTGACATGATTCACAGCTCGCTGAGAATTATGTCAGAAGACCAGAGGAAATGCACAGGAATGAGTGCCGTCAGCCAGGAAAGAATGGTCTTCTGACATGATTCACAGCTCGCTGAGAATTATGTCAGAAGACCAGAGGAAATGCACAGGAATGAGTGCCGTCAGCCAGGAAAGAATGGTCTTCTGACATGATTCACAGCTCGCTGAGAATTATGTCAGAAGACCAGAGGAAATGCACAGGAATGAGTGCCGTCAGCCAGGAAAGAATGGTCTTCTGACATGATTCACAGCTCGCTGAGAATTATGTCAGAAGACCAGAGGAAATGCACAGGAATGAGTGCCGTCAGCCAGGAAAGAATGGTCTTCTGACATGATTCACAGCTCGCTGAGAATTATGTCAGAAGACCAGAGGAAATGCACAGGAATGAGTGCCGTCAGCCAGGAAAGAATGGAAACCTATGGAATTTGTAACTAACTTTAAGATAAAAGAAAGTAAGAAGCTGCCTACTGCGTTGACAAAGGAAGGCCTTTTATACTTGAAGCGCCTCAAAACCGACTGATGTTCTCATGAAGGCCACTTGGCTGAAACGTGTTCTCGCACGAAAGAAATGAGATCCGACCCCGATCCAGCAGACTAAACATGTTCTAGTATCAACTATTCGCTAGTTCGTATGGTAGGTGCTTAGGCTAGGTAGGGATCAGGTAGACAAGGAAATATCATTCCAAACTGAGCGTACGCGTTTCGGCACGATGGCCTTCATCAGCGCTCTCAGGCCATTTGGCTTTTGAGTCGACTCAAAAGTCTCGATGGCCTTCATTTCATCAGCGCTCTCAGGCCATTTGGCTGAAACGTGTTCGTGCATGCACGCCAACAGCAAAAGTATCAGGGGTATGCGCATTATTGATTGGTTGGTTTACGTGTACCCCTTATAAGCATGGGAGAGATGCAAAGAGCGGCTTACATTGTCTACGGGAGAGTAGGATTTGATGTAGTGATAGTACTGCTCCTCCTGTGGGTTGCCCCACTCCTGCACGCCACACACAACCACGCACAACCACACATGACCACACACAGCCGCACATGACCACACACAACCACAGTAGACGCACACAACACATGCACACAAGTTGCTTGCATCGAGCAGATGTCAGGAGAGGGCAGCATTGAATGGCACACCCTTGGGTCAATTCACAAACCTACCCACCTCCCACTGCCCAACCACCCACTCACCCACCCACCTCCCATTCAGTGATAGTAAGATGCAAAGAAGCTTCCAGCATGGTGGAGAGCACATCAACGAACGACACGCCAGCCACCCAGCCAGCCACCATGCACCCACCCACCCACCTCCTCCTTAATGAGGGTGAGTGAACCCACCTCCCACTCAGTGATAGTAAGATGCAAAGAAGCTTCCAGCATGGTGGAGAGCACATCAACGAACGGCACACCAGCCACCCACCCAGCCAGCCAGCCAGCCAGCCGGCCAGCCAGCCAGCCGGCCAGCCAGCCAGATTATGGGGCAAGAAGGTGCTTATGCAGCAAGACAGCGTACCACCCACCTCCCACTCACCCTCAAGCCCACCCACCCACCCACCCACCTCCCACTCTGTGATGGTGAGGTGCAGGGAGGCGTCCAGCATGGTGGAGAGCACATCAACGAACGGCACGCCAGCCACAGCCGATCGGAACAGGTCCGGTCGTTCGTTCACTGCTGCCCCCACAGGTATGCCCCCCGCTGACCTGCCTTCCAGTGCCAATCGGTCTGGAGTGGTGAGACTGGGTACAGACAGGTAGGGAGAGAGTGAGAGAGGGCAGGGATGGAGGCATAGGGTTGGGGAGATGAGAGGATTTTTAGAAAGGCTCAGCGGTTCGTTTACTGCTGCCCCCACGGATATGCCTCCGGCTGACCTGCCTCCCTCCCAGGGCCAATCGGTCTGGAGTGGTGAGGCTGGGTACAGAGAGAGAGGTAGGGTGAGGGAGAGGGCAGTGATGAGGGCATACGGACGGTGAGATGAGATGAGAGGAGAACTAAAGAAGATCCGGGCGTTCGTTCACATCTGCCCCCACGGGTATGCCCCCTGCTGACCTGCCTTCCAGTGCCAATCGGTCTGGAGTGGTGAGACTGGGTACAGGGAGGGAGAGGTCAGGTATGAGGGCATACAGATATTCAAAGCAGGAATCCGACAGAGCAGGAGAGAGGAGAGCAGGAGGAAGAGGGCAGGGGAAAGGGAGAAGCAGTGGGAGAACTAGCGCTGGCACAGCACTCACTTTCACTCCTCCAGAGTCAGTCAGTCAGTCAGTCAGTCAGTCAGTCAGTCAGCCGGCCGGTCGGTCGGTCGGTCGGTCGGTCGGTCGGTCGGTCGGTCGGTCGGTCGGTCGGTCGGTCGGTCGGTCGGTCGGTCGGTCGGTCGGTCGGTCGGTCACTCACTCGCTCACTCACTCACCCCTCGCTCTCACACTCACTCGCTCACTCACTCACTCACTCACTCGCTCACTCACCATTCCTTGATCAGGTGCTCTGCACACACAATCACATCCCACACCGTGTTGGTGGCAAGTGCCTCTCAGGAATATTCTACAAAGCACACACTCATTCCATCCCTCCCTTCCCTCCCTCACTCCTTCCTCCTCACTCACTCACCCTTCCTTGATCAGGTGCTCTGCACACACAATCACATCCCACACCGTGTTGCGAGCAAGTGCCTCTCGGAAATCTTCTACAAAGCACACACTCATTCCATCCCTCGGTTCCCTCACTCACCCCGTCCCTCACTCCCTCCCTCCCTCACTCACTCACCCTTCCATGATCAGATGCTCGGCACACGCAATCACATCCCACACCGTGTTGCTGGCAGGCATGCACACACCCTTCAAGGCACTCACTAACTCACTCACTCCCTCCCTCACTCACTCACCCTTCCTTGATCAGGTGTTCGGCACACGCAATCACATCCCACACCGTGTTGCGCTTTCTCAGAAGCTTCCCGTCCAAGTACCACTGATAGTCCCAGTCGCCTCCGCCCCTCACATGCGCTATGGCCACTGCCACCCCTCGATCGAGCAGGGAGAGACGATCGGGGGAGAAAGAGAGGCGCGAGGGCACCTGGGGAGGGACAGGGAGCAGAGGGATTGGAGAAAGAAAGAGAGAGAAAAAGAGGCAGTCAGTAAATCTCCTCGCTCTCCCGTCCAAGTACCACTGATAGTCCCAGTCCCCTCCTCCCCTCACATGCGCTATGGCCACTGCCACCCCTCGATCGAGCAGCGAGAGACGGTCGGGGGAGAAGGAGAGGCGCGAGGGCACCTACAGAAGGGAGGGTGGGGAGAAAGCAGAGAGAAGGAGGTCAGTCGAATCCCGGTCGCCCCTTGCCCCCCTCACATGGGCTATCGCAGGTACCACTGATAGTCCCAGTCCCCTCCACCCCTCACGTGGGCTATCGCCACCGCCACCCCTCGGTCGAGTAGGGAGAGACGATCGGGGGAGAAAGAGAGGCGCGAGGGCACCTGGGGATGGAAGGAAGGGGAGAGGGATGAGACGCTTGGTTAGTCAATGCTTAACCCCACTCACGTGGGTTTCCCATCCAAGTACCACTGATAGTCCCAGTCGCCTCCTCCCCTCACATGCGCTATGGCCACTGCCATCCCAGTCCCAGTGAATTTCAGCCGTCCAAGTACCACTGATAGTCCCAGTCGCCTCCTCCCCTCACATGCGCTATAGCCACCGCCACCCCTCGATCGAGCAGGGAGAGACGGACAGTAGATCTCCTCGCTCTCCCATCCAGGTACCACTGATAGTCCCAGTCGCCTCCTCCCCTCACATGCGCTATAGCCACCGCCACCCCTCGGCCGAAAGAGAGTCTCGTTGGGGACTGGAGAGAATGGGGGGAGCACGGGAGCACTGCTGCTGCCGCAGCAGCAGCAGCAGCAGCAGCAGCAGCAGCAGCAGCAGCAGCAGCAGCAGCAGCAGCAGCAGCAGCAGCAGCAGCAGCAGCAGCAGCAGCAGCAGCAGCAGCAGCAGCAGCAGCAGCAGCAGCAGCAGCAGCAGCAGCAGCAGCAGCAGCAGCAGCAGCAGCAGCATCATCAGCAGCAGCAGCAGCAGCAGCAGCAGCAGCAGCAGCAGCAGCAGCAGCAGCAGCATCATCAGCAGCAGCAGCAGCAGCAGCAGCAGCAGCAGCAGCAGCAGCAGCAGCAGCAGCAGCAGCAGCAGCAGCAGCAGCAGCAGCAGCAGCAGCAGCAGCAGAAGCAGCAGCAGCAGCAGCAGCAGCAGCAGCAGCAGCAGCAGCAGCAGCAGCAGCAGCAGCAGCAGCAGCAGCAGCAGCAGCAGCAGCAGCAGCAGCAGCAGCAGCAGCAGCAGCAGCAGCAGCAGCAGCAGCAGCAGCAGCAGCAGCAGCAGCAGCAGCAGCAGCAGCAGCAGCAGCAGCAGCAGCAGCAGCATCATCATCAGCAGCAGCAGCAGCAGCAGCAGCAGCAGGAGAAGGAGGAAGGTCAGTGGAAGTGCAATTGCGATGGACTCACGTACTGCTACTGCCACAGTGGGGTGACTCTCTCACTCACCTCATAAGCGCCATAGGCAAAGAGCAGAATGGGCCAAGGCATGGCCGGCAAAGAGCAGAATGGGCCAAGGCATGGCCGGCAAAGAGCAGAATGGGCCAAGGCATGGCCGGCAAAGAGCAGAATGGGCCAAGGCATGGCCGGCAAAGAGCAGAATGGGCCAAGGCCGGCCATGCTGGGAGCATCAGCAGGAGAGTCGCTGGGAGTGCTGTTGCAATGGACGAGTGAGATGGGCACTTGTGAGCCGTCTGCTGCTGCTGCTGCTGCTGCTGTTGCCGCTGCTGCTGCTATCACTGCTGTGCAGTGACTCTCACCCCACGCCTTACAAGTCACTCTCACTCACCTCGTATGCGCCATAGGCGTAGAGCAGCATGGGCCAAGGCGGGTCATTGGGTGCACTCGAAGTGCTGTTGCGATGGACGAGTGATATGGGCACTTGAGTGCCGTCTTTTGCCGTGGCGAAGAGACGGCGAGAGGAGTAGAGTGAGGGGTCAAAGGATGGACCGACCTGTACGGGAGAGAGATATAGGGGGAGGGAGATGTGGGGATGGGGAGACGGAGAGAACATGCTTGAAGAGCTGTGTTGCAACTTGTGTGCCGTCGGCTGCCGTGGCGAAGAGACGGCGAGAGGAGTAGAGTGAGGGGTCGAAGGATGGACCGACCTGCACGGGATAGATGGGGAGAGGGAGATGTTTAAAGAAATGTGTTGTTACTTGTGTGCCGTCTGCTGCCTGCCAGCAATGAGACGGCGGGAGGAGTAGAGTGAGGGGTCAAAGGATGGACCGACCTGCACGGGATAGATGGGGAGAGGGAGATGTTTAAAGAAATGTGTTGTTACTTGTGTGCCGTCTGCTGCCTGCCAGCAATGAGACGGCGGGAGGAGTAGAGTGAGGGGTCAAAGGATGGACCGACCTGCACGGGATAGATGGGGAGAGGGAGATGTTTAAAGAAATGTGTTGTTACTTGTGTGCCGTCTGCTGCCTGCCAGCAATGAGACGGCGGGAGGAGTAGAGTGAGGGGTCAAAGGATGGACCGACCTGCACGGGATAGATGGGGAGAGGGAGATGTTTAAAGAAATGTGTTGTTACTTGTGTGCCGTCTGCTGCCTGCCAGCAATGAGACGGCGGGAGGAGTAGAGTGAGGGGTCAAAGGATGGACCGACCTGCACGGGATAGATGGGGAGAGGGAGATGTTTAAAGAAATGTGTTGTTACTTGTGTGCCGTCTGCTGCCTGCCAGCAATGAGACGGCGGGAGGAGTAGAGTGAGGGGTCAAAGGATGGACCGACCTGCACGGGATAGATGGGGAGAGGGAGATGTTTAAAGAAATGTGTTGTTACTTGTGTGCCGTCTGCTGCCTGCCAGCAATGAGACGGCGGGAGGAGTAGAGTGAGGGGTCAAAGGATGGACCGACCTGCACAGGATAGATGGGGAGAGGGAGATGTTTAAAGAAATGTGTTGTTACTCGTAGTACTAGGCATGGACCGTATGCGAGACGAGAGAGGGGAATGTTCTTGAGTCGACTCAAAAAAGGACAAAAAAAACAGAATTGCATACTATTAGTAGGTATGGACTCTTTGCGAGACGAGAAAGGGGAAGGGGGAAGGAGAAGCAAAGACACTCACCCAGTCGACCTTCCTAGCCGCCTGCCTGTCTGAGTCCATGTCTCTTTCGAACACAGTGGTGGGGGTGACGAGGGAGGAGAAGGAGAAGCGGAGGAGAGGCAAATCACGCCGGCACAACCACCACACCCACCACACTTGCAACCCACACTCACCCAGTCGACCTTCCTAGCCGCCTGTCTGTCTGTGTCCATGTCTCGTTCGAACACGGTCGTGGGGGTGACTAGAGAGGAGAAGGAGAAGCGGAGGAGGGGCGATTCGAAGCGGCTTCTGAGGGCCCGGATCTCATATGCTGCTTCGTTAAAGTCCACCCTGTTACATGTAAAGCAATGAAACGGGTGAAGTAGAGTGGTGGAAGGGGCATGAGTGTAACACATTGCGAGGTAACGTTTGCAGCATCCCAACCCGGCTTCCTAGGGGCCAGATCTCGCATGCTACCTCGTTCAAGTCCACCCTATACAGGGACACCCCATTGGGTTGCGGTGGAGGACGGATAAGGGAGACATTTAGAGCCAGTAAGTTCTTAGGCGACTCAAATAGGCTTTAGCAGGGGCGCGATCCTGTCCTGTGTGGTGATCAGAGTTGTTAAAATCCATAAGAGAAAACAGCCAAACGCAGTGAAATGCAGTTTCTTTGTGAGAGGTCTCAAGAAAAACACAAACGCGGTCGGTCCTTCCTATGAGGTGACTTTTGAGGTGACTTTTGAGTTTTGAGTCGACTCAAAAGTCACCACGCGGTCGGTCCTATGAGGTGACTTTTGAGTCGACTCAAAAGTCACTTTGTGAGAGGTCTCAAGAAAAACACAAATGCGGTCGGTCCTATGCAGGTCACAGAGAAAAGGGGAAGGGGTAGGGTGCAAGGCAAGGCAAACATCTATCTCCCCATGTGGGTCCAATCCAAGGAAAGAAAAGCACATTCCATCGGCAATTGTTGTTGGACGCTTACAGTTTGGCTTCTTCAGCTGCAGGAGAGCCGTCGGATCGCAAGGGGATGCATCTGATCCGTTGGAGCCCCTTCACCCTCTCAAAAACGACCACGTGGCGCTTGAAAGCCGTCACTGATTGGAGCTTCACACTAGGGGTTCGAAAAGCATACAGTACAGGGGTTTAAAGGTTGAAGGTTCAAAGTTGTCAGTGAGATTGGGGTGACTGAAATAACGACCACGTGGCACTTGAAGGTCGTCACTGATTGGACCTTCACACTAGGGGTTCACAGACACACGGTAGATGGTAAAAGGAGACGGGCTTCAGGGTTTTGGGTTTAGAGTTTGAGGGTTCATGGTTTGAAATGCCCCAAAGCTCGCTTGAAGAACGTCACTGATTGGAGCTTCACATTAGGGGGTCAAAACCATACAGTAGAAGATAGAAGGCAAGGGGGTTAGGGTTTGGGGTTTCAGGTTTCAGGTTAGAAACGTCCTAAAGCTCGCTTGAAGGCCATCATTGAGAGCTTCACGCTAGGGGGTCACAATCATACAGTAGAAGGTAAAACGAGGAAGGGATTGGGTATGGGTCAGCATCGGACAGAGTACTAGGGTCAGGAAGGGGCGCGTACAGAAGAAGGCTTGCCACCTGCTCACCTGGAATCATGTGGCAGCACTACTGAGGGCTCTACTGCCTCAGCAGCAGCAGCAGCAGCAGCAGCAGCATGAGGCAGAGCAACAGAGTCAGCAGCGGGTGGGGAGAGCGGCAACACGAGGAGCTCTGAGTTCCAGAGTTGAGCTGAACGGCTTGAATCACTCACCTGGGATCATGTGGCAGAACCACTGAGGGCTCTACTGCCTCAGCAGCAGCATTAGCAGCAGTAGCTGCAGCATCAGCAGAATCAGCATCAGGCAGAGCAGTGGGGCCAGGATGAGGTGGGGAGAGCGGCAGGGTGAGGAGCTCTGAGTTCCAGAGTTGAGCGGAGCGCCGGAGGAGGAAGAAGTGCGATCCGCTGTGGTCCCCATACACCTCCACGTTCTGAAGAGGGAGGGAGAGGCAGAGCGGGAAGGGGGGTTGAAGGCAGGGAATGGAGGGAGTGGGAGAGGGAGGCGGCGCGGCGGAGGAGGAAGATGTGCGACCCGCTGTGGTCTCCATACACCTCCACGTTCTGAGGAAGGCGATGGGGGAGGGGTGGGGGGGAAAAGACATTTGAGGAGTCCCATGTGGCGAGGAGGTCCGAGTTCCAGAGGGGGGGGGGAGCGGCGGAGGAGGAAGAAGTGCGAGCCGCTGTGGTCCCCTTTTGAGACGTCTCAGAAGACACCTCCACGTTCTGAGGAAGGCGAGGGGGCGGGTGGGTGGGGGGGAAAAGACACTTGAGGAGTCCCATATGGTGAGGAGCTCCGAGTTCCAGAGGGGGGGGGGAGCGGCGGAGGAGGAAGAAGTGCAACGCGCTGTGGTCTCCATACACCTCCACGTTCTGAGGAGGGGAGGGGGGAGGGGGAGAGGAGAGGGTGGAAGAGGAGTGCGACTCTTGAGTCGAATCAAAAGTCAACGAGGAGGAAGAAGTGCAACGCGCTGTGATCTCCATACACCTCCACGTTCTGAAGGAAGAAAGACGTGGGGGAGGGGGGGAGAGGGGGGTGGGGGAGGTTGGGAGAATGAGGACAGGGCGCAAGTGAAGAAGGTGAGACGAAGGTCGAATGAGTACTGACATGGAGTCAAGTTCTGGTCAGTCTCTTAAGACGCTGCAACCGGCAAAACCAAATGCAGCAGGCTGCTGTTACGATTCACATGCACTCTCGGCACGAGTTGCTTGGGAGGGTCGAACGGCGTTTGAACGTCGATCGCCAGCAAAAAGGATGTCACGGCCGACCAACCCACAGCCCACACACCACCCTACGCAGCAGCCTATGCAGGTGCACTCACATGCACTCTCAGCACCAACTGCTTGGGAGGGTCGAACGGTCTCCGATCCTCGATCGCCAGCAAAAAGGATGTCACAGCCGACGAACACCCACACGCGCACAACAACAACAACACATGCATGCAGCAGCCCATGCTACTCACATGCACTCTTGGCACGAGTTGCCTTGGAGAGTCGAGCGGCCTCAGAACATCGATCGCCAGTAGGAACGACGTGACCGCCGACCCACACGTGATTATAATGAATTGGTCCGACGACGCACGGTGAATCCCCACGTCAAACGCCTCGTCCTTTTCAAAAAAGACGCATGCGTCCTGCGACACCGGAGTGCCGATGACGTGGCGCATGACGGAGCACGGGCGGTCTTTCTCGTCCTGAGCGACGTAGAAGAGTGTCTGGTTGTCGTCTGCCCAGCACACCTCCCCACTTGTACCGAACTCCGCTGTGATTACATCTGTATCTGCCGCTGCTAATGCTTCTGCTGCTGTTACTGCTGCAATTGATCTCCTTGTCGCAGCTTCTGATAGTGTTGCTGCTGGGTTTGGTAACGCTTGATCTGCTCCCTGTGACGCTCCTGATGAATCAGCTGCTGCTGACGCAGCAGGCACGGACGACAATCTTGCTGAAGCTGCAGCAGCAGAACCAGCACATATAGGTCGGACATGGATAGCGTACCTCTCATCTCCCCTCGTGTCAATACTATACGCCACGAGCCCATGGTTCGGACTCACAACAACACTGTCAATATGGAAAAAGCTCCGCCCCTCCGCCTCCCTGTTCTCGTCTAAAACTATCTCCTCTGGAACCCCTTCATCCATGCTCTCGGAAAAATAGTCCCTGGATTCGCAGGGTTGAGCTGCTGCTGTAGAGTCCGCAGCTGCTCTCCTGCAGTGGATGGGATACTGTTTGCCCTCCTCCTCTCGGGTGTAGTACCAGAAGTTACCCTTCCTCAAAGGAACGCCCCTGTCTTCCTGCTTCACTCGCGCTTTCATCTCTTCTTCCAGCTGCACCCGCAGGGACACACCCTCTCCCCTTCCTCCCCCTTCTCCTTTCTCACCTATATACCCCACCATCCCTCCACCAACACATAGAGGCTGCAGGGCGTCAGTGTACGCGTTTTCTGCCGGTTCAATCTGTGACTTTCCAGCATTCGCGTTTTCATCATCAGTGCACGTGCTTGGGTTCCCAGCATCACATAGAGGCAGCAGGGCGTCGGTGTACGCGTTTTCTGCCGCCAAATGCGCCAGGATTTCCGGATTTTCTCGCCTCTCATCCCGCAGCCAGTGGTGGGGGTCGTCCCGTTCGTCCCCGAACATGGGGGGGGAGGAGAATGGCACCTTGGCGGAACTGGGGGGCGGAGGGGGTGTGGGGGTTTGCGCATATGTGTTATTCTCGCGCCTCTCGTCCCTGACCTGAGCCGGTGGTGGGGGTCGTCCCGTTCATCTCCGAACATGGGGGGGAGGGAGAATGGCACCTTGGCGCACCTGATGGGGAAGGAAGGAACAGGGGAGCCGGAATGGGGAGGGAAGAGGGTTGTTACAGGACCAGTGGTGGGGGTCGTCCCGCACGTCTCCAAACATCGGGGGGAAGGAGAAGGGCACCCTGGCGCACCTGGAGGGCGGAGGGGTTGTGGGGGTTTGCGCATATGTGTTATTCTCGCGCCTCTAGTCTCTCAGGCAGTGGTGGGGGTCGTTCCGCACGTCCCGGAATATTGGGGGAAAGGAGAAGGGGACCTTGGCGCAACTGGTGGGGGAAAGGGAAGGGGAAGGGGGAAGGGGAGAGCTGTGGGTGGGGGTCCTCCCGCACGTCCCCAAATATCGGGCGGGAGGAAAAGGGCACCTTGGCGCAACTGAGGAGCGGAGGGGGAGTGGGGGGCGGAAGGGGAGGGGGAGGAGAAGCTGAGGCAGAGAGGGGAGTCACAGTGCGCAGTTGTGTTCTCTTCGCGCCTCTCGTCTCTGAGCCAGTGGTGGGGGTCGTCCCGCACATCCCCGAACAGCGGGGGGAAGGAGAACGGCACCCTGGCGCACCTGATAGGGGGAAGAGCAGGGGGAGGAACAGGGGGAGGGGCAGGAGGAGGGGGAGGGGGAGGGGGAAGGGAGGGGAAAGGGGAGGGGGAGGAGAGGGGGAGGGGGAGGGGGAGGGGGAGGGGGAGGGGGAGGGGGAGGGGGAGGGGGAGGGGGAGGGGGAGGGGGAGGGGGAGGGGGAGGGGGAGGGGGAGGGGGAGGGGGAGGGGAGGGTGAGAGAGAGGGGGAGGGGAGAGGGCGGAGGGAAGAGGGGAGAGGGAGATGAGGGGGAGATGGAGAGGGTGGTGGGGGGAGAAGAGCAAGGGGAATAGGGAGGAGGAGAGGATGAGCAAGAGAGAAGGGGAGAGAGGGCGGAGCGAGGAAAAGGGATACGATGGGAGGGAGAGAAGGAGGGCAGAACCACTTACACGGGAGCCTTTATTTCTTCAGCAAGCTTCCAAGACCCCCATCAATCTTGCACACTAGAACCCCCATCATTCGCCTCTGAAGGGATGCACTGCACACTATGAAGGAGACTTACACGGGAGCCTCTATTTCCTTAGCACGCTTTCAAAACGCGCCAGAGCTCCCACCATTCTTCTCGGAAGAAATGCACACTATGCGCAGAACATACATGGGAGCCTTTACTTCTGTAGGTGTCATTACTATACTACGACCAGGACTTACACAGGGGCCTTTATTTCCTTAGCACGCTTCCAGAACGCGCCAGAACCCCCATCATTCGCCATGGTGGTGGCAGTTGCCCCTTGTCTGCCCGCACTGGTCAGCTCAGAAACTTTTCTAGACTGCCCGACAGAGACTGGTTCGGGGGTGAAGGAGCCAGATGTTTTCTGCGGGTCTTGGTCTGAGCTGGCCCTGACGATTGTTGACGCGGCACGGGCGGGGATGTTGACTGTGGTGGTAGAGATACCGTGACGGTGCGAATCTGGACATGGGAGAGGAATGGAGGGAGAAAGGGGGAAGGTTGGGGGGGGAGGGGCGGCCGAGAAATGAGGGCTTTTGAGACGTCTCTAAATACTTTCACTGGGGTTGAATGACAGGGCGAAGGAGAGGAATGTTGAGTGTGGTAGCGACACGGTGCGGATCTGGTCCTGACAATTGGGAGGAGGGAAAGGGGGGAGGAGGGGAACGGGGGAGGAGGGGAACGGGGGAGGAGGGGAACGGGGGAGGAGGGGAACGGGGGAGGAGGGGAACGGGGGAGGAGGGGAACGGGGGAGGAGGGGAACGGGGGAGGAGGGGAACGGGGGAGGAGGGGAACGGGGGAGGAGGGGAACGGGGGGAGGGGAACGGGGAGGAGGGGAACGGGGGAGGAGGGGAACGGGGGAGGAGGGGAACGGGGGAGGAGGGAACGGGGGAGGAGGGGAACGGGGGAGGAGGGGAACGGGGGAGGAGGGGAACGGGGGGAGGAGGGAACGGGGGAGGAGGGGAACGGGGGAGGAGGGGAACGGGGGAGGAGGGGAACGGGGGAGGAGGGGAACGGGGGAGGAGGGGAACGGGGGGGAGGGGAACGGGGGAGGAGGGAAGCCATGAGACAACTCTTGGTGCCTCAAAAAGGGAGGATGTTGAGGGTAGAGACACGGTGCGGATTTGGACATGAGACTTGGGGTTGGCGGGGAGGGATGAGGGGGAGGAGTGGGGAGAAAATGGGAATGGGGTGTGTGGGGAGAAAGAGGGGGAAGGGGAGAAAGGGTGGGTGGGGGAGGGCGATGAGAGAGGGGAGAGCAGGGTGCTGGGGGTTTGGATGATGAGAATTAAGGCGGCGAGTCGAAGGGGTTTACCAAGGAGGGAGGGGAGCAGGGGGCCAGGGTAAAAACAAAAGCGGGAAATTCTTCAAGAATTTCAGATTCAAGCTGAAAGTGGAGACAATCAGATCATAGTAGTAATAATGAGCAGATCTGTTTCACTAGGTTTTTCTATAATGGAAAACATTTCCTACTACTACTAGGGAAATAGGCGATCTCGTTTATTTTGCAAGTCATGTAAATATGATATTTCGGTTACTTTTTGCTCTTTATTTTTTCCCAATGATATTGGTTTTTTGTTGCTGACAGGTCTTCGTTGCACATACAACGACGCATTGTCCCGATCAAAAGAATAACGAAAAAAAGAGGGAAATTTTTGCACACCGTTGCTCAATCCTTACCCGGAATGGAAGGCTGTGGCGATGGGTGCTCGTTATTCAAGAATGTTATTTGTGATCGCTGGATTATTTTTGAGCGAGCTGATCCTGCCGCATTACTACTAGGTGAGACGTGAAATTGACAGATAGTAGTAGTAATAGGTCGTCTGATCAGGCTGTTATATTTCAAATTTTCCGCGCTAGGAGTTGCTGGGACAGGCTTTGAACAACGACGGGCGAGGTTGAAGGTTCCTTTGTTGATCAGGCGAATAATGGAAAATTGGGGGTGATTGAAACTCCCAGACAGGACCATGGTACATTAATTTCCTGAATGGACAAGTTTACTCTCGCAAGGACCTGACGAGTTTTGCCAGCAGAGCAAGCCTACCACTGCTCCTCCGAGGCGAGCTTGACGCGTCTAGGGTTGAACGGCTACGAGCTGAGAAAAAACGGGAATTAGGGAGAGAGAATGCTACGTTGGCAACGAAAGGGATTGCTCATTTTGTTTGTCAGCAAACGCGGTTTGCCTTGGTGAGCGTTTCTGTTGCACCTCGGAATGCTAAGTTAAAATAATCGTGTGGACTTTGACCAGAATGAGCCTTGTACAGGCGCTGAAATCAATAAGCGATGAGTTTGAAGCCACATGTTCGTTCTCTATTTTTCCTTTCTTATCAATAAAATTTGCGTTCTGTACGAGTGGTGGAGGTTGCATTGAATTCATCGAGGAACAAGTGCCTCTCGTTCGAAGTGACGTGCCCGCCAGAATTCAGTTGACCAATCGCTGCGAGTCGTGCGGTCGTTCTCATCTTCAAGCAGCGGCGGTGGAAAAATGATTCATCAGCATTACTGCACGCGTGACTTGACAGCATTTCCTTGTGGTCAGGTAAGTCCCCTCCCCCACCCACACAACGCGCACCCAATGCCATGCAACTCGCCTCCTTAGGTCTGTCGGCGGTCCGTACAGTGCAGGTGCCAAAAGTGTACAGTACACATGCCTCTGGGGCTGAACGGGTCCGCGCCGAGGCGGGAAACGAAGGTCCTTTTTCCAAGTCGAAACGGAAAGTCGTTTTCCTGGCTTATAAGATCCAGTAATACACGACACCCATGGGAGCCACGGGCCAGAGTGACCGACCCGGTGTAGGAAAGGAATATCATTGCCCAATACGCATATGATTTTCAGTAGGAATAAAACATTTCGAATGAAAATATTCTGTAAAGAAGTACTGTACAATGAAGCGGGCGGTACGCCCTCCTGCGCGAGACGCGGTGTTGAGACGGAGAACATGTCCTCTCCAACAGACACCATCCAGCCACACTTCAATTCGTCGGTTGCGACGCAGGATCCTGGCAGAACGCAGAGCCAATGTGAGGCTGGCTTGAAGCTTGACAGCTGGACATTAGCTAATCACGTTGTCATTTTCGAGCCCCCTGCAAGCGGTTGGCCCGTTCAAACCTGCAAATTCCCCTGCTACAGTAATCTGTAGTTGGACATGTCAAACAGAGCCGACAATCGGCAAACACTGTACAGTGATCCCCTTACAGCGCACATTGCGCACTCATCCAGGAACTTTCACACAGCCTGGAAATCCGAAAGGATGACATCATGAATAAAACGGGCACTCCGGTTCCAACATATATCTGCTACACTCACTGTAGATATACTCACTTACATCGAATAAAACGGGCACTCCAGTTCCAACGTATATCTGTTACAAAACATAGTGATCCGGAATTGCACTTCTTGGCGTCAGTGACAGCACACTTCTGGCATCCCTAGCGACAATGGCGTAGTTTCCACGATCTTTGTTTCGGCACCAATGCGTATTGGAATTATTCTTTCTTTCACCATCAAATACATTCAAGCAACTGCCCGTGCCAACTTCATCCCTACACATGAAAATTGAATCAGGAAATCACCAGCAGGTGAGACTGAGGGAGGCCATACGGCAGGACAGGTGGTAACCATGAAGCGTTGATCCTCCACTCGTGTGTTACATCCTCCCAACCAATTATCTTCAAGCAAGGGCCTTCTTGACAGCCTTGGCTTTCTGCAGATTGCAACCACGGACAATCATGCAAACAAAATCCAAGGGGGAGGAAGGGTGGAGAGGAGTGGGGGGCGGGGGTGAATCAATGTTTCTATCTTCACTACCTTAAATTAAACATATATATTTATATATATAGTAACCAGCAAGAGTGAAAGGCACAAGGGTGCTTGGGGGAAAGAGTGGAAAGGGAGGAGGGCGGCCGGGGAGGGGGAGAAGGGGAGAGGGAAGGGGGGGAAGGGCGACTCTTCAAAACAAACACAGCAAAAGGCGTAATGGCAGTGAGCCTTCAATAAACCAGCAGTATCAACTTGGTACCTAGTTTAAACAGTAACTCACAAACATCTACAGTGCATGAACAGTACCTGTGAGCGGGCGGCGGCAATCTTGAAACGCTCGAAGTCGGTTAGAGCCGCCCGCTTCTTCTGGATCAACAGCTTCCTCCCCCACGAGCTCGCCTCCCACTTGCTCTGCACCTCTGTTGTGACAGTAACACGGGGAATGGGGGAGCATGGCGGCAAGTGGGGGCGAAGGGGGTTGGGAGGGAGGAGGGATCCAAGGCATGGGTTAGAGCTGCCAGCTTCTTCTGGATCAACAGCTTCCTCCCCCACGAGCTCGCCTCCCACTTGCTCTGCACCTCTGTTGGAACAAGCATGGCGATGTGGGGTTAGAGAAATGGGTGGTGGTGGGAGTAGGGGCAGGTGGGGGGATGGAATGGAAGGGGGTATTGGATCAGTAGCTGCTTCTTCTGGATCAACAACTTCCTCCCCCACGAGGGTATGTTTGAGAATTCTCAAAAACAGCCTCCTTCCCCACGAGCTCGCCTCCCACTTGCTCTGCACATCTGTTTTGGCGAACGTGACAAGCCATTACGAATTGGTAGGGAAGGGGAGAGAGAGCAGGGCTGAAATGCGAGAGAGAGAAGGGGAAGTGGGCGGGGGACGAGGGGGGGGGGGAGGGGAGGGCGGGAAGGGGGGGGGGGGGAAGGGGGGGGAAGAGAGACTGACATCCCATCAGCTAAACGAGAATCGGCAGCACGAGAGGAATGCTCTCGCATACGACAAGGCTGAAACTTTTGTGAATAGTGTTTCATCATATGGGAGCCATGCTAACGGAAGGGAGGGATCCGGGGATAGTAAGCAAGAAGGGGAAGAGGAAATGGGGGCGTGGGGGAGAGGCGGATGAGAACGAGGGGGAATGGGTGATGGGGGGTGGTGAAGTCAGCGACCGACATCCCATCAGCCATACGAGAATCGGCAGCACGAGAGGAATGCTCTCGCATACGACAAGGCTGAAACTTTTGTGAATAATGTTTCATCATATGGGAGCCATGAGGGCGGGAGGGGAGGCGGGAGGGAAGAGAGGAGAGAGAATACGAAACCAGGGGAAGACGGGTAGAGGGGGGGAAAGGGGGGGGGGAAGGGGGGAAAGGAGGGGGGCGGAAAGAGAGAGGGGGAATGGGGGATTCGGAAGAGAGAGCTGACATCCCATCAGCCGTATGAAAATCGGCAGCACGAGAGGCATGCTCTCGCATACGACAAGGCTGAAACTTTTGTGAATAGTGTTTCATCATTTGGGAGCCATGCTTGCGCGAGAGAGAGTGGGGGGCTGGGAGGAAGAAAGAAAGAGGGAACGCGGGAAAAGAAAGAGGGCGGAAAGAGGGGAAGTGGGAAGGGTGAGAGGGGATGGGAAGGGGGTTAAGAGGGCCATTCGACCGGAGAGAGATTCACGAGGCAGCCTCATTTAAGGAAAGCTAAACCCTAGTTCGCTCAACCCCATCCCAAATGAACACAAGCTGCAAATTTTGAAACCCTAATTCCCTCACCACCGGCTTCGATGGCGTAACGAAGCGCTTTCTCCGAGGCGGCCTTGGGAATGTCGATGGTGATGTCCGTCAGCGACAAACCAACCCTAATGCAGAACCGCATTCAACCGACAGAAACCGCCCACCACCACTCACCACCGGCTTTGATGGCGGCGCGCAGCTCCTTCTTCGAGGCGGCCTTGGGAATGTCGATGGTGATGTTTGTCAGCGAAATCAAACCCTAATCTGGCACATACAGGAGAAAAACACTCAACCCTATCAAACCCTACTACCGCATTCAACCCACAGAAACCGTGCAGCATCACTCACCACCGGCCTCGATGGCGGCGCGCAGCTCCTTCTTCGAGGCGGCCTTGGGAATGTCGATGGTGATGTCCGTGAGCGAGAGACGCTTGTAGTTAATCTGCTGGCGCTCCATGCCCGTGAAGTCAATCAGGGCCTGATATACCGCGGACAAGGAGAAAGGGGGACGCACGGGGAACGGGGAACAGGGCGCACGGGGGAAGGGAGCAGGGGGAACGGGGGATGGGAGGAGGGGATGGGGTTAGGCCTGGTTAAGAATGTAAGCAAGGGCGCGTGTAGTCCATCTGCTGACGCTCCGTGCCGACCACCAGTTCTTCAAACTATACGCCAACAGAACAAAGAAATAGGTCACGCCACGGCGGGTTCCTTGCCGAGAAAGCGCAGACGGTAAGAAAAAACGGTATTGCGGCCTCGAAATTAAAGGCGCCTCGAAAAAAAAAACTAGCTAAGCCTCAACCCTTTCCTCACTTAACACGAGATTCTCTGCGGCAACCGCACCGTGACTCCGATACAAGTGGCTGAAACCCTGACCGACGGGAATTGTCGAAACCCTAGTCGACGGGGACTGTTGAAACCCTAGTCAGTGTGAATCGCTGAAAACCCTAATTTGCGTGAACAAGACGGCACCTACGCAGAGGAATAGATGACACCCTAATTGAACGCCTGTGTTGCGCAGTACTGTCATGACCCTGACCGCTGGTGATTCCTGGATATAAGAAAATCCCTAAAAATGGTCAACGGATAAGCTATGGTGCAACATCACCATAAAATGGTTCCTCCCCTGCTGCTGTGAAAATGCCTGTTTAAGCCTGCCCGTTACACGCCTGCTTTAGACACGCCTGCTTATCTACGCTGTCAACGCGCCTGCTGATATCTGCCGAAGCCGCTGGAAGTGGTTTCATTCAGCTGCACTAGAATTGCTGCGGTGACCTAATTCACCCTCTATCCTAACGCACAAACTATTCACCATTCGCGTAGCCCCATTTTCGCTTACACTCTTTTCGAATCAACTCATAGTCACGTCGTTCGCGTCTGCTGCAGCAGATTCGGACGCAATACACCCTCCCTCCTGATGCACCGCCTATCCGCCGTTCGTATAACCTCTTTCTAATAAGCCCCGAAGAAACGCCGTTCGAGTCGTCGTGCACCAGATCCGCAGTGACGCAATACACTCTCCCTCCTGATGTACAGACTATCCACCGCTTGCTTAGCCGCTCTTCTAGAACCGACTAAAAGTCGCGTCGTTCGCGTCCGCTGCACCAGAATCGCGTGACCTAACACACCCTCTCACCTACGTTCCTGCACTATGCACCGCTTCCATATCCTGCGCCGCAGTGGTTCACTAACGGGTATGCCGCCAGCTCCCTTCGCCCCTCGCCTCCTCTAACTCCCTTGCAACAGTCCGTGTTTCTTAATATATCTAAGACGCCGACGAGCTTGCCGTACATGGAGCCTCATACTTGTCGATCAACGGGGTCAACGCGGTCAAAGGGGTCAACGGCTCCAGCTCACCCTGTTTTGGTCGATGATATCGACGACGACGACGAGCTTGCCGTACATGAGGTGCCTCATACTTGTTGGTCAACGGGGTCAACGCGGGCAACGGCTCCTGCTCACCCTGTTTTGGTCGATGATATCGACGACGACGACGAGCTTGCCGTACATGAGGTGCCTCATACTTGTCGGTCAACGGGGTCAACGCGGTCAACGGCTGCTACTCACCCTGTTTTGGTCGATGATATCGACGACGACGACGAGCTTGCCGTACATGGGGCCGAAGTTGACCATGCACACCCGGCCCACCTCCATGTATCTCCGGAACGGCTGGTCGAATCAAGGAGAACAAAAGGCCACATTGAAGCCTTTAACGTAGGGTCAGTGTTGGTGAAAAAACACGAAGTAAGCGACACGGATGACGAATCTGACAATAAATAATGGCGATCCAAACAAATCGTCAGTGCTGATGAGAGTGGAACCCAGAAGAGGAGGTCGAATTTGCAGCAATGCTCGTAAGAAACTCAACCGCGAACGAACTTCTTAGGAAACCCTAATAATAGTCCAGAACACCCCAACGGATTTTTCCCGTGCCATTGATTTAATCTCAACAATAATTTCGATATTACACTCCGGGACGGCAAGGATCGGCAACGAACCATTTTGGCTGATTTTAGGTGGAGCGACTATCCACGGGGAAGGGGAGGAGGGAGGACGGAGGAATTAGTCCAGTGCTGTGCAGACTAAGGGAAAAGAGGCGAAGTTAGGAGCAGCTAGGAGGCAAATACGGGAGGAGGCGGAGAGGCAGGAGCGAGCAGGCGGGGAGCGGACAGAAAGGTGAAGGGGACAAAACAAGTTGGGGGGGAGGGTGGGGAAGGTGGGGGGAGTGGGGGATGCGGGGGGTGGGGAAGAAGGCGGCGATGAGTGGGGTTGGGAAATGTTTGGGGAACTGAGGGGGAACACGGGGTTCTCGAGGTTGGCGGGATTTGGGAGAATGAAGGCTGAGACCGAGGGAGCGGGTGGGGTGGGGGTAAACGGGGTTGGGGGTGAAGGGTGATAGTTCATGGTGGCGCACCACCTGTCCTCTTTATACAGAGATCCTTATACATTTATACAATTTCTGCTGCCAGGTTCTACAATTCAGAAATGAGGACCCTACCCGAATCCGTACTCGTACTAGGATTTTTGCCAGATGCAACGAGTAAAAGCGTACTCAACTTTTCATTACTTATGCGCAAGCAGCCTCAAATATGATTCTTTTAGCCAATTCAGATTGTTAATTGTGAGCAAGCTGCTGAGTTGGTTCCACACCTCCAAAAGACATGCACGCTACACTGAGCACAGAGTAGCTGGTAACACTAGGCATGGTATATGCAAACTTGATAGCTGCTCTATCTCCAGGTTGCCATGAAATTGTTAGTGGATGTATAAAGTAACGCAATGAAGTGTACAACAGAAAATGCTTCCACTTTTAACCCCTGTGAAACCCCACCCTCCCCTTTTTCTGATCTATTTTTGGAAAAAAAAAAATCCCCGTTTCCTTGCATGGCCTACACGAATGTCTGTTACACGTTTCATCTGGTTTACACTACTAGCTGAACGTTCTCAAGCTGCCCTGCAAGCTCATCAAACTGGACACAAAAAAAAACAGAGACACAAAGCAATGAAAACAAATAAAAGGATGGTTGATTCAAGAAGCAGTTAAACATCCAACCGTGCATACACACAACACAACCACCACCAAGAAAAAATCCACTATACATGGCTCACATCACCTCAGTAAGCTTGCAAAAGGTGCTTGATGGAATAGTCCCCAAACCGTTTGACTTGACTTGGAGTCACCTCGCCCCGTTACTTCACTTCAATACAATCACAACCTTACCTTGAGAATGTGCTTGATGAAATAGTCCCCAAACCGCCTCGTGGTCTTGCGATCAACCACCTGGACCAAGTCCTGCGAGAGAAAGTCACAGGGAGGCATTCCGGGAAGGGGGAGGTGGAGGGAGTGTATTGGGAACATGTGGTTTCATGGTCAGCCACTGGTATTGGGTCCCGAGAGAGAGGACAGATTGCCAACGTTGGGGATGGGGAGAGGGAGGAGAGGTGAGGTGGGAGAGGGGGGAGAGTGTATTGGGGACTCAAGGTTTGAAGGTCAACCACGTGAACTGATTTCATTAGTTGACTTTTGTACGTTGATTCAAGAATTGGGAGGAGAAAGAGAAAAGTCAGAAGGTGGGGAGTGGGGGAAAAGGAGGGGGAGTGTCGTGTGTAAAAGAATTCCAAAATCCATGCCATGCTTACATCATCAATGTAGAAGTCCAGCTCAGCATTGGGGAGCACCGAGCCATCCCCCTCCACAACGGTGTTCTTGTGACGAAGGGTGATCAGCGCAGTCCTGCATAGTGGTGTGATGGGTGGTGCAAAGGTGTGAAGGGTGGTGCAGAGTGGGGAAACCAATTAGAACAATGAGAGCATTGGGCAGCACCGATCCATGCACTCCACCACCACTGTACTGTTCTTATGACACAGGGCGGGGCTGGAAGAAGTTCTGGAAACGCATTCCAGACTCACCTGAACAAACAACTGCTATTTCACCTGAAACTGCACCTGACATAAAAAGCTTCCAGTGTCTGTCACCTGACATGGCACCTGAAAAACCACCTGACGCTTCACCTGAGGGTGGTCTCGGAAACATCCAGGAAGGTGGAGAGGCGGGGCAGGGAGATGGCGGAGTAGAGAGAGAGAGCGGATCGCAGCCCTGGCAGGGCGAGCTGGGAGCGCACGTCAGCCAAGAACAGCTTCAGCTGCAGGCGGTAGGCGTCCTGATAGAGGAAGGTGGAGTGGGTTACAGTGGGGTGGGGTGGGGTGGAGTGGGATGAGAGGGAAGGAAGCAGCAACAGCAGCCCTGGCAGGGCGAGCTGGGGGCGCACGTCGGCAAGAAACAGCTTCAGCTGCAGACGGTAGGCGTCCTGATGTGCGGATATTTGGGTGGGGTGGGGGGGGGGGGGGGGTTAAGTAAGCATCCACAGCAGTCCTGGGAGGGAGGGCGAGCTGGGAGCGCACGTCAGCCAGGAAGAGCTTCAGCTGCAGGCGGTAGGCGTCCTGATGGGTAACAGTGGGTTGGGTTGGTGTGGGGAGGAGTGGGGTGGAGTACAGTGGGGTGTGGGTATAAGGACGTAGCAACAGCAGTCCTGGGAGGGCGAGCTGGGAGCGCACGTCAGCCAGGAAGAGCTTCAGCTGCAGGCGGTAGGCATCCTGATAGTGGGGGGTTGAGATCAATAGGAGGGACGAGGGGGTGATGGAGTGGAGATGGCGGAGTAGAGAGAGAGGGCGGATCGCAGCCCTGGCAGGGCGAGCTGAGAGCGCACGTCCGCGAGAAAGAGCTTCAGCTGCAGGCGGTAGGCGTCCTGCGATGGGGAGCACGGTGGAGTGCAGAGGGGTGGAGTGGGGTGGGGTGGGATGAGAGGTAAGGAAACATCAACAGCAGCCCTGAGAGGGCGAGCTGGGGGCGCACGTCCGCCAGGAACAGCTTCAGCTGCAGGCGGTAGGCGTCCTGGTGGGCGGGGGGGGGGGAAGGGTGGTTGTTGGGGGTTTGGGTGGGGTGGGCACTGGTTACGAACGAAGAAGGGCAGCAGAATGCAGAAGAGGCGTGTGTGCTCCACCATCCTCCACCGGAGGGGCAGGCGTGACAAACCCAGGAAGCTTCAACAAGATGGATGTTTTTTGGCGTGAAAAAGAGGTGAAAAGAGTTCATTTAGGAAGCTACAACAAGTACTTGGTTGGTCCCAACCTGCCCCTCTTTGCATACCTGGTTGTAATTCACCAGCTCCCCACCGTCCTCCACCGGAGGGGCAGGCGTGACAAACTTCGGGCAGGCGAACGAAAACAGCTCATCGAAAACCGCCTCGTCGCCGCGCTGCATCCGCTGGATCTTGTCCGAAAACTTTTCGCGCAGCTGCCCGTTGACGCTCTCCTCCAGAAGCTTCCCGTTCGGGCAGAGCGAGAGGCAGATGGCGAGAAGTGCGAACATCTGCTCGGTCTTTTTCAGGATCTGGTCGTATTGCGGGAGCGACTCGTGGTACTGCTTCGCCTTGGCGAGCGTCAGCAGCACCTGGTTGAATGCCCTTATGGCGTCCACGTACCTGCACGGGTGTGTGAGGGTTTATATGGGTGCGTATATGGGTGTATATGAGCGTCAGGAGCACCTGGTTGAATGCCCTGATAGCATCCACGTACCTGGGGGGGAGGAGAGGGAGGAGAAGGGCAAGTGTATATGGGTGTGTGGATAAGAGAATCTGTTGGTATTGGGGGAGCGACTCGTGGTACTGCTTCGCCTTGGCGAGCGTCAGGGGCACCTGATTGAATGCCCTGATAGCGTCCACGTACCTGCATGGGTGTATATGGGTGTGTGTGTGTGTGTGTGTGTGTGTGTGTGTGTGTGTGTGTGTGTGTGTGTGTGTGTGTATAAGGGAGAGCGTCAGGAGGACCTGGTTGGAAGCCCTTATGGCATCCACGTACCTGGAAGGGAGGGGAGGGGAAAGTGAGTGTTTATGATTTGGGTGTGTGTGTGTATAAGGGATCTGGTGGTATTGCGGCAGCGACTCGTGGTACTGCTTGGCCTTGAAAAGGCCACCTATAGCCAGTAAACGACCCACCTGCGCAGCATCAGGCTTGCGAATCCGTAGTAGTGCATGGCGGTGATGTGGCAGTCCCATGCTTTCCCCATCTTCCGCTTCCCCAGCAAAGCAGCCCAGTAACAACCCCTCAGGTACCCACCACCTGCGCAGCATCAGGCTTGCGAATCCATAGGCGGTGATGTGGCAGCCCCCTGTTTTGCCCCTGCCTCACCCATCCCCCACCCCACCCCACCCCACCCCACCCCACCCAACCCAACCCAACCCAACCCACCGCACCACCCACCTGCGCAGCATAAGGCTGGCAAAGCCGTAGTAGTACATGGCGGTGATGTGGCAGCCCGTGATTCGCTGGAACACGCCCGGCCGGCCCACATCAATGGGAGACAGCTTCACCAGGCCAGTGTGGTAATCCCCCAGCAGGCAGTGCACGCGCAGCAGCCCCACCAGCGACAGGTACCCCAACACTCGCTCCACGTTGCTGCCCCCCGCGCCGGTCATGTCATACCCCTCCGTGGCCAGGAACATGGCCGCTGCTCCTCCATCCGAATCGTCGTCGAGAATTGCGAGAATGTTGGATTTCGCCACGAGCGCATGGAGGTAGTTCAGGACACCATAGACATTCCACACCTGGGGAGGGGGAGGAATCAGGAGGAAGGAGGCAAGCGGAGAAGGGACAGAAAGTCATCATCCAGGATGGCGAGGATGTTGGACTTGGCCACCAGGGCGTGCAGGTAGTTCAGGACACCGTACACGTTCCACACCTGAGGGGAAGGGAGGAGGCAGGAAGGGGAAGAGGGAAGGAGGAACGGAAGGGGGGAACGGGGAAGAGCGGTCATGTCATACCCCTCCGTCGCCAGGAACATGGCCGCTGCTCCTCCGTCTGAATCGTCGTCCAGAATCGCCAGGATGTTGGACTTGGCTACAAGGGCATGGAGGTAGTTCAGAACCCCGTACACGTTCCACACCTGAGGGGAAGGGTTGCGATGGAGACAGGAGAAGGCGGGCAGGTGAGGGAAGAGACTGGGCTTGAATCGTCGTCCAGAATATCGAGGATGTTGGACTTGGCCACGAGGGCGTGCAGGTAGTTGAGCACTCCATACACGTTCCACACCTGGAAGTGGAGGGGGGTGGGGGGAAGAAAGAGGGGAGGCGGGAGGAGGCACTACTTGAGCACTGCAGTCTCCTCGTCCATGCAGCTCTCAACTCATTACCCTACCCAGCCCTTCCTAACCGAAATCCACCCATCCGTTCACAGCTCGCTCGCACTCACATTGCCGCACTGCTTGAGCGCCGCATTCTCCTAGTCTGTGCGGCTCTTGACGCGCCCCGCTTCACCCCACCACTACCTTTCCTACCTGTGCTCTGCCTGTTACCCATCCCTTCACCACTCGCACTCACATTGCCGCACTGCTTGAGTGCTGCATTCTCCTAGTCCGTGCGGCTCTTGACGCTCACCCCCTACCACGCCTCTTTTCACCCTAGCACTCCACTTAGCGCCTTACCAGCCCTCTTTTCACCCTACCAGCACGCCCTATCAGTCAGAGCACTCACATTGCCGCACTGCTTGAGTGCTGCGTTCTCCTCGTCCGTGCGGCTCTTCACTCTTGCCCGGAAGTGGCAAAAGGACTGGAACTGGTAGATGAACTCGTCCACCATGTCCCACAGCCACGCGTTGGGCAGCTGCACGTTCAGATTGCCCAGCAGCACCACCTGGGGGACAGGGTTTAAACGGTCAGGAGGGAGGGTTTGGACGGGAGGGAGAGTTCAGGGTTTAGACGGTGGGCAGAAGGACTGGAACTGGTAGATGAACTCGTCCACCATGTCCCACAGCCACGCGTTGGGCAGCTGCACGTTCAGATTGCCCAGCAGCACCACCTGCGCGCGCCGGGGGACAGGGTTTAAACGGTCGAGAGGGGAGGGGGAACGAGGAGGAGGAGGTTAGGAAGCATGGGAACCAGGACATTGAGATTGGGTTTAAATGGTCGGGATGGGAGGGGATATAAGCGGGGAATGGTGGGAGAATGGGAGGGGATATGGGAGGGGGAGAATCGGACGGAGTATGGGGGGGAGAATGGGACGGAGAGCAAGGGAGGGGTGTTAGCAGAATGGAAGGGGATGCGCAGTAGGATGGGTGGGAGAATGGGAGAGAGAATGAGAACCGGAACATTGAGATTGCCGAGCAGCAGCACCTGGGCAAGCGGGGGAAAGGGGGGGGGAGAACACGGAGGAGGGGGAGGGAGGCGGGATGGGGGGAGAGGGGGGCCGGATGGGGGGGAGGGGGTGTTAGAACGGGAGTAAAGTAATTAGAATCACGGAGGAGTTTGAGGATGCAAAAAAATACACGCCGCTGCCGAAGTATACCCTCCTTAACCCTAGCGAGAAAGCCCCAATGTCGCGAATGGCGCACTTCGTGCGAATGTCATCCTAAAACATAGGCAACAAGCATAAGTACGTTCTCGTATTCGTTGAAACTTCTCCCCCTACTTGAATTCCACCTCAGTCTCTCAGTTGGTGCCTATTCCTCAACTACTGGATTAAAAAACCAATCCGGCCTACTTCTCTCCCAGCCATGTTTGGAAGACCTTGAATGCTGACCAAGGTAAATAACATTCCTTAATCAGCATCCCTGAATTAGCATCCCCGAACTAGTATCCCTGACTTCTTTTGAGACGCCTCAAAAGTCTGAATTAGCATCCCCGAACTAGTATCCCTGACTGACTTCTTCTAGCTCCATGAATTATTACAACAATGAACCCAATTTAGACATTCAACCTCCTTGTACTCTTGGGACTCAAGTACCACCAACCAAGGAACACGCTACAGTTAAAATCTCCATTAAAACTCGTTGAGATTCGCTACCAGGATAGGCTGCAGTGATTCTCTCAAGCCTTGTACCAGTAGATATTCCTTTGGACTTTTCAACAGTACGAACAATCACATTCCATTAGTACCGCCTACCTGGAACAGGTTGCAGAGGTTCTTCAAGGAATCGTGAAAAGTGTAATGTGTCTAAAAGGTCTCCGAAATACTAACAATAGATGGTTCTGTCACAATTTCCGTCAATATTCCCGTCGATAATTCCGTTAGTGTTTTTGTTCATATCACCAACCTGGAACTGGCCGCAGTGGTTCTCCCAAGACTAGTAACTATCCTTCTTTTACACGTCTCAACAATATTGACAGTAACTTTAGACCCCCGTTAATGTCACCTACCTGGAACAGGCTTCAGTAGTTCTCCCAGGACTCGTCTAAGTATGACAGTAACCCCTAATTACCGCTCTAAATTCCCATTGAACCGCATTGAAGTCCCCTACCTGGAACAGGCTGCAGTAGTTCTCCCAGGACTCGCACCGCTGCTCCAACGTCGGCTGGAGCCGCGCGAACACGTGGCGGAAGTACAGCTCGCGATACAGCAGGCAGAACACGTGGTCGTGATCCACCACCGGCGCGATCGCCTCCGCCGTGGGCCACGGCGATTCGCTAAAGAGTCGCTGCGATAACTTGTGGAAGCTGTTTTCGTACATCTGGTGGATCTCGTAGACATTGTTTTCGCGAATGTGACGGTAGAGAAACGCGACGAACGTCTTAACGACGTCGGGAACGCCGTCGTTCTCGGACGACGCGGTCGGATCGCCGTAAGGCGCATCGCGATCGTCTAGGTCGTCGAAGGTCGGAGTTCCGCGGGTGTACCGATCGTACGCCATCTTCAGGCCTTGGGTTTCCAAATAAAGGAAATCGAAAAGTCGGACTAAGCCGATAATCCGAGAACTACGATAAGCGTATGAATCGGTAACACCAAGGTGCAGACACACGCGACAGGATCTACGGGAGCCGAGGCGCTATGAGATGGTGGCTCCGATTAGGAGGGGAAGAGAGGGAGGGGTGATGAGAGGGAAGGGAGGTGAAGGGGAGGAAGATGAGATTCGATAGAAGGTGATCAGATGAAATGTACCAGCCTAAAAGAATGGATGGAAACATATGCCTATCATAAAAATAAATTGCAGATGCTAGATTTTATTATGTTACACCCAGTGAAACCTCTATCGAAATTTGGAGATTTCACACGACAATTTCTCTCGTTGGTTATATTTTGGCATACTCGTGAATATGCAATTAAAAAACGTTTAGATAGGAGAAATCACAACGAAAAAATCTGAATGAATATTATTCATGGATTGAAATAAAATAATGGTACTGGTATTAAAATGAATAACTGAAGTACCACCATCTATTGGGTAAAGATGATGCTACACATGCATAACCTGGGATGCACCAAACCACGCTAATAATTCATCCCTGGCTGGCAGGCAGCTTCACCTTCCCCACGCTTCCATGCTGCACCCTCATCCTATCATACCCACCACCACCGTCACTACCTACTGTAAAGATAACACCGATTCAACCACCACCATCACCACCAGCTGCAGTGCCAACCCCAAGTCATTACCCAGGGCCTCCACACTGGTATGGGCTGGGGCATGCCCCATGTCCCCTGAATCCTCGAAGAGTGTGTTTCACGGGAAACCGTTTCTGTCCGCACAGTGGATCGCTCCAGGAAGCTTAGCCTTCCCCAATGCCCCATGCTGCACCCTCCTCATCCCAGCAACCACCGTCACCACCTGCTGTAAACATAACCCCAGGTCGTTTTCCCGAATTTCCACTGAGATGGGCTGAGGCATGCCGCGTGCTATGGATGATGCCACTAAGGCTGCACTGGTGTTGCTAAGAGGGAAATACACGTCTTCCTCTGCTGCTGCTGCTGCTGCTGCTGCTGCTTCTGCTGCTGCTCCTTCTGCTGCTGCTGCTACTGCTGCTCCTTTTGCTGCTGCTGGTGGTGCTCCTTCTGCTGCTGCTGCCGGCATCGACTCAGCGAAGGGAGGCAGAGCTCGAAACAACCTACACCGCCCACTCTCCCCCACCTCCACAAACGTCCCCCGGGCTCCAAACCTACCCAACACCTTCCGAACGCACTCAACCTCCCCCTCCTGAAACCGCCCATGCCGCATCACCACCACCCTTCCTCCCCTCACGTCCTCCTCCTCCCTTATCGCCTTTTCGAGTGCCGCGGCAGGTACCGCCTCCCTCGCTACAGGACAAAGCACGGGCACAACCCTCCGAACCTCGCCTCTCGGCCCAAAGATCGAAATCACTGCTGGTTCACCCCACTCCAGCCCTTTCCGGACCGAGGGAGAAGGCTCATCCCTATCCAAAGATCCTGAAGAGTCACCAGGAGGTGAGGGGGCATGGGCAGGAGAGGAGAGAGCATGGGCAGGAGAGGAGGGAGCATGGGCTGAAATGCCGATAACGCAGTCGGTGTATTCGCCGAATCCGGGTGAGAGAATGTAGGGAAGAGCACCGGCCTTGACTGAGATTTTCTCCACGGAGGAGGAGAGGAGGGAGGTGAAGTAGGCTCGGGAGTCGCTAGGAGTGGCAAAGGTGGTTGGAGTGAGCATGTGGGATGGGAGAGGGGAGGAGATGGTAGATGCGTTGCTGCTGCTTCTGCTGCTGCTACTTGCGCTGCTGCTGCTGCCGGTGCTGCTGCTAAAACTGGTGCTGGTGTTGTCGATACTTGTGTCCAGCTCTCTTGTCAAATCCTCCTCAATCCCTCCAGTCGCATACTGCAGTGCCCGCCACACAACAGCAGCAGCATTCGAACTCTGCTCCCCAATGCCTTTCCCGAAACCACACACCAGGACAAGAAACCCCGCCCCTGCATCTTTCAAGATGGTTACCTCTTGAACCATAAACCGCCTCAACTCCTCCTCACCACCATTTGAAAACTGCTGCTTCAACCCTTCTTCTCCCAACAACCCTCCTTCTTTCACCACTGCTTCCACCAATCCCTCCTCCGATCTCCCTTGCTCCAAGGTCCTATTCCTCGGCTCCCATACTATCTTGCGCATTTGAGTCCTCTCTGCACTAGCTACACCCAGCTGACGCAGCTGACCCATCATCTCCTTTATAAACTGCTCCGAGTCAGCGTACAAGGAGGGTAATTTACCCGGGGGAGACACATACAGTAGACCTATTTGAAGGGGGTTTTCTGGAGTTTGGTACATCCCATGTCGATGGATGGCTTTTCGAATCACTGTGACCGACTCATCTACGGGCAGCAAAAGCTTTCCACCCACTTCTTTCGACTGCCCGTTTACGTCTGCCTTGAGAACCGGGCCAGTCACCAGCTCCGGGCAGATGAAATTTTGACTTCCCAGCGAAGAGGCAATATCTTGAATCTGGGCGAATCGAGATTCAGGAGAACGGATGGATTTGGAGTTTACCATTCGCACGCTGCCCATATCAAACCCTAAATCTCTCAGAAACTTCTCGTTCTCCGGGCAAATGACAAGTTCCAGGTACTCGGGCAGCCAGTGAAAACCGTCCGCGACGAAAAGAACCGTCGACGAGTCAGCCTCTTCGAAACGTTTTCGAATTTCCTCCGTTGAGGTAACCCGCATGAGCCATTGAAAAAGCTGCCCGGATTTCGGACCTAACTGCTCCCATGCTATTAATGTAGCAACTTTGGACCGGAAGGGTGTTTTCACAAGGGCGTCGAGTAGCTTACTGGGTGAGCTTATAGCAAGGATTTCTTTCAATGGGACTCCGTGCCTGCTTTTGATGTCTATAACGAGAGCGGGCTGCCCGAAAAAAAAAACTGCAGAGAAGGACGGAACAGGTTTCAGAATTTTGTTCACATCCGTGCTGCTACTGCTGGCGCTATTGCTGCTACTGCTGCTGCTGCCGCTGCTGCTGCTGCCGCTGCTGCTGCTGATGCCACTGTTGCTATTTAATAAGCTGCTGCCATTGTTGCTGCTGCCCATGCTGTAACCACTTTCTCCCATATCAGCCAGGTGGCATTCCAATTCCACCTGGCGATACAGCAGTCTCACCACGTCACCACTGCTCACAGCCCAGTTTTCGTCCCTTTCTGAAGCAACCGTCACATCTCCTGCTGCTGTAGTGACTGCCCGAGCCATGGTTACATCTGCTGCTGCAGCTCCAGTTACATCTCCTGAAGCTACTGTTACATCCCCTTCTGCAGCAGCCGTTACATCTCCACCCACCTCAGCACCAGCCACACTCTGTGTCTCATAGGACCTTCCTAAGTACTTCAGTCCAGAAACCACTCCCTGTAACTCGGGAGTCAACTCAGCCAGTAGCCGGGGCTCACTTAAGTGCTGACTCTCAGCTAAGTGCTCAGAGGAATCTGCCTTTCGCAAACACAGCAGCGCGTTGTGACTGGGAACGTACACAAACGGGACGCTTAGGGCCGAAGTTAGGCGGTATGCAAGCCTGCTCCCCAGCGTGGGTTGGTGTGGGACGTTTGCAGGCCAGGCGATGAGGTAGCGGTCACAGGCGAACTGAGAGGCAAAGGCTGGGCCATGGGGGAGAGGGAGGGGGGAGGGGAAAGAGGGATGGTTAGAGATGAAGTTAGGCGGTATGCTCCCCAGCGTGGGTTGGTGTGAGACGTTTGCAGGCCAGGTGACGAGGTATCGATCACATGCGAATTGAGAGGCGAAGGCTGGGCCATGGGGGGAAGGGGACGGAATGTGAAGCTTGTGAGAGTGTGGCACTTGTAAGATTATAAAGCTTGGGAGAATGGACAAGGGAGGAAGGTATGGGACAAGGCTTGAGGACAGGACAAGCCTCGACAAGAAATCAGATCCAGGGAGGATGGATCATGGAATGAAGTGGGATAGCAAATAAACTTGACGGAGGGGTTTGTTATACAAAGTGCTTACCGGTATTGAAACGAAAGATGTTGGTTACTGTAACTCCCGCATCGGCGCTATCGTTGCTCGCGCTGCTCCCACTGCTGCTGCTGCTCCCAATGCCGCCGCTGCTGCCAATGCCGCCGCTGCTGCTGCCACTGCTGCTTTCAGGGCCAGTAGCGGTAAAAGTGCTGACATTTCTGACATTTCTACTGTACACCCTCCCACTCCCTCTCTCGATCTCACCGCTCCTCCTGCTCTCGCTGCTCGTCCAACTCTCACCACTCTCACCACTCCTTCCACTCAAGGCTCTGATACCGAAGGTACCGCTGCTGCCTCTTCCACTGTAACCAACGATGCTTCTTCCATTCCCAAATTCCTTCAGGAAACTGTTGCCAAATTTAAAACGCCGCACCAGAGAAAGCCCTTCAGGTGCTTTATTGACCGGTTTCAGCCACAATGCAGGAGGTGGCTTACAGACGCTGATGCGGGTGGTTGTAACGGAGCTGCTTGTAACGGAGTGATTGCTGTAGACGGCGGTGCGCATGGTACGAATCCCAGGAAACCTTTCTGTAAGCCCCACAGGAGAAGCCGCGTTGGATTTTGCATTCAGAATATTCCTCGACGCGTGAAACTTTTCCATGGGTAGGTGAATGGCGGAGATTTCGAGCAGGTTGCAAGATGTAAGGCGGGGATTGCCCTGCCGGCGCGTGAGCACTGGAATTCCGTCGGACAACGCGTGAAGCAGATTACGGCGGCTGGAACTTCTGAGTCTGATTACGAAAGCACTCATAGCCGGATTGTAGTATGTAGTGGCATTGAGCGGTACGAAAGGACGGGAGGAGCGACTACCGGAGCACTTCGTTCTGAAAAGCAGTTCTGAAAAGCAGTTATGAAAAGCAGGACGATGTCTACAAGCAGAGCACTCAGCGTGAAGAGCTGACAGACAGAATTCCCACACTGGATTCCGAAATTCCTGATTCCTTCCATGTGTGCAGTTCCGGCATCTTGGGATTTTCCTTCCATAACTTTGTGCGCGATACTAGATACTTTGCAAATCGATCAGAAGCAGCACAATTGAATTAGCCACCAGTATATTTCAGATTGAACTGCTACCTCTAGATATAGCCTTATGAGAATGACAGTAATGAGGGTACTAAACTATGTATCTCCTTGAAACAGTTCCCATATTCCCTATTGTTGGGCCATGCTGTAATGTTTGACCTTTGAGAAATGACGGTCTCACTCCCACCACCAGAAAACCATCGCACAACTTTCTAGTCGAGTTTGATACTTGAAAAAGGAACAGTTCCTTGCTACTAGTAAAACACCGCATGCTGCATGGGCGACCAAGTATGCACTCAGGCCTTGACAGCCTTGCGCCGGCCGACCCGAGCCACGAAACCAGCCTTGATGGGTGCGACGGAGCGATGCGAACCGCACTGTGGGGAGGGAGAAGGAGATAAGGGACCAGGGGAGCAGCAGTGTGGGGGGGAGGTAAGGGAAGTGAGATGAGAGAGGGGAGCCCGTTTGCGCAACCTAGCCTGAAACACGAAACCAGCCTTGATGGGTGCGACGGAGCAATGCGAACCACACCGCGGGGAGGGAGACAGAGGGAAGGGGCCAGGGGAGCAGCAGGGTGGGAGCAGGCTTGTGCAACCTAGCTTGAAACACAAAGCAGCCTTGCTGGGTGCAACAGAGCAATGCGCGCCACACTGAGCAGAGGGCGGCAGAGGCGAGAGGGGGCAGCGGAGACAGCAGGGGTGGAGGGTGGTGCTGGACGCAAGGGCAGCAGCAACAGACTTTGACACATTCTCAGAAGCATGACCTATTAGGCACTTGTGAACCAGGTAAACTCCAGGACCAAACTGACAATTGTACCTGTTCGCATCGCAGGAAGAAGAGTCGGTTCTCCTTTGAGAGAATGGTGTCGGGAGACTTGCAGCCGTTGCACAGCACATACTCGTCTGATGGGGGGGGGGGGGGAGGGTTGCGGGGGTGGAATGTTGGGGGGGGTGGAAAGTGAAAACGAGTCGGTTCACCTTGGAGAGAATGGTATCGGTAGACTTGCAGCCGTTGCACAGCACATACTCGTCAGGTGACAGGGGGGGTTGGGGGGGGCGGTGTGAGGGGAGAAGAGTGGAAAAACAAGGGCAGGGTTTGGAGAGGGGGGTAGAAGGGACCTTTGGGAGGTAGGAAGGAAGCTATAACACCGTCGGGATCTTGGCGAAGAGCCAAATGGGAGTCTATAGCAGCACTTACTGACGTATCACCTCGGAATTCCCTCGAAGTTCTTGGGTGCGAATCGTCCCTTCACGATCAGCCGCTGCTGGGAGTCTGCTACCTCTGCACCTCTATCAACCCAAACTGTCCATCATTTATAGCACTAGCACTTACTGACGTATCGCCTCAGAATTCCCTCAAAGTTCTTGGGCGCGAATCGCCCCTTCACGATCAGCCGCAGCTGCCCGTCCAGAGACCCGCTGGTTCCCAGCTCAGCCAAGAGGAATGCCATCACGTGCTCCGGCTGCCGATGCATGCTGGGAAGGGTTGAGTGCGGTTAAGAGGGGTACAGAATTGTGAAAAGGGGTACAAAGAGGTGAAGAGGTGTCAAGAATGGTGACGAAGGGGAGGTCTGAGACCTGCTGGTTCCCAGCTCCCGCCAGGAGGAGCAACATCACGTGCTCCGGCTGCCGATGCATGCTGGGCAGTGTGTGTCGATGAAGAGATTTTAAAGGCGCCTTACAAATCACCTCCATGCATGCAGGGGGACGTGTGTTAATGAAGAAGGATGGATCGACGATAATGACCAACATGTTTACAAAAGCACAAAAGGGGCCATAATGACGATCATGCATGCAGCAGGAGGCATTGAGAAAGAGGATTCGGCTGTGGATGGGGAGGGGGGGGGGGGGGTGGAGAGGGAAAGTGGGGTGGGGGGGTTGGGGGGGGAGGGAGGGGGGAGGCACGCATTGGTGCTGCATGTGCTACTCACGTTTTACAGAGGTCCATGAAGTTGGCAAAGACAGTCTTCTTGGTTCCTTCTCGCAGCACCTGCACGTGTGGGTGGGGAGATGGGGGATAATGGGAATGGGCATGGGGGCAAGAGGTTGCTCATGTGCGTTTTACAGAGGTCCATGAAGTTGCCGAAAACAGTCTTCTTGGTTCCTTCTCGCAGCACCTGCACGTGCAGGAGGGAAATGATGGAGACGACGGGGACGGTGAGGACGAACCGGGGCGAGCCGGGGCGATGGGGATCAGATGAGTGGTGAATGCCAGAGAGCGGTTTGTGTAATGTGTGTGCGCGCACGTGCACGTTTCTATAGGTGTGTGTAATGCATGCTGGTGTATGATCACAGAAGGTCGCGTGTGCACAGTGTAGGTGTGAATTGGATACCATAACAAGTGACTCTGCTACGAGTCTCACCAAAGGAGCGGCTCGTCTTCCGTACCTGCGGAGGACGCATGATGGTTCGACGACGGTCTCCAGCTAGCTCAGGGTTGTTCTCTCTCAGGATGTTGAACACACGGCCCAGGAGCTGTGAGGGGACAGTTTGTTGGAGGAGGAAGGAAGGGAAAAAGGGGGTGAAAGAGGGGCAGATGGAGGGGTGGGGTGGGAGGGAGGAGAACAGGAGACAGCCAGTAAGGTATGGTTCGGCGACGATCTCCAGCCAGCTCGGGGTTGTTCTCCCTCAGGATGTTGAACACACGGCCCAGGAGCTGTGAGGGGACAGTTTGTTGGAGGAGGAAGGAAGGGAAAAAGGGGGGTAAAGAGGGACGGACGGGGGGGTGGGGTGGGAGGGAGGAGAACAGGCGACAGCCAGTAAGGCATGGTTTGGCGACGATCTCCAGCCAGCTCAGGGTTGTTCTCTCTCAGGATGTTGAACACACGGCCCAGGAGCTGTGAGGGGACAGTTTGTTGGAGGAGGAAGGAAGGGAAAAAGGGGGGTAAAGAGGGGCAGATGGAGGGGTGGGGTGGGAGGGAGGAGAACAGGCGACAGCCAGTAAGGCATGGTTTGGCGACGATCTCCAGCCAGCTCAGGGTTGTTCTCTCTCAGGATGTTGAACACACGGCCCAGGAGCTGTGAGGGGACAGTTTGTTGGAGGAGGAAGGAAGGGAAAAAGGGGGGTAAAGAGGGACGGACGGGGGGGTGGGGTGGGAGGAGAACAGGAGACAGCCAGTAAGGCACGGTTCGGCGACGGTCCCCGGCCAGCTCAGGGTTGTTGGATGTTAAACACACGACCCAGGAGCTGCGAGTGTGCAGGGCAGGTATTAGAAACGGAAGGAGAAAGGAGAAGAGGAGGGAGGCAACTGGAAAGGCGTGGCAGCACAAAATCTCTCAGGAAGCTCAGGGTCGATTGTTTAATCAAGGTTGAACAGACAGTTCATTAGCCGATGGTGGGGGCGTGGGAGGGGAGGGGGAGCGGGAAAGGAAGGACAGAACGGCAGACAGCTGGCAAGGCATTCGTCCCATTTCTGAGAATTCTAAAAAGCCGGCACGGCCTCTGTTCCAGAACGGCATTTATCCTGATACAGACCCTCCTGCAGCAGCCAGATCGAGGCCTCCGTGTGTGCCATTCCCATTCCCATTCCCATTCCCATTCACATTCCCACTCCCACTCCCATTCCCATTCTGATCCCATTCCCATCCCACTCCCATTCTCATTCCCAATCCAATCCCATTCTCATTCCCATGCCCACTCCCACTCCCACTCCCACTCTCACTCCCATTCCCATTCCCATTCCCACTCCCCCCCAATTCCCCCTCCCATCCTCTCTCCATCCCTCCCCACTCCCACCCGCCTCCAAGCACTTCAACCCACCTCTTCATATTTGTAATCCCGGTCCGTCCCCTCCCACGGAAGCTTCGTGGGCCCTCCAAGCTCGATCCCCTCCGCCTCCTCATCCTCCTCCCCCTCTCCCGCGCCCTCCTCGTCCTCCTCCTCCTCGTCCTCCTCAGCAGCCTTGGCGTGTTCCTCAGCCTCCACCACCTCCTCCTCCGTGCGCTGCTTCGGCTTCTTCTTTTTCTTCTTCTCCAGCTTCAAATCCAGTCCTTCCCCCTCCTCCCCCGCCGCTTCCTCCCCCTCCGCCTCGTTCTCCTTCTCGCCGTCTGCGGCCTCCCCGTCAGCCTGTAAACGCAGAAAAAGGAAAGAGAAAGAATGAACTTCAAGCCTCCACCACCTCCTCCTCCGTGCGCTGCTTCGGCTTCTTCTTTTTCTTCTTCTCCAGCATCAATTCCAGTCCTTCCCCTTCCTCCCCGGCCGCTCCCTCCTCTGCTGCATCGTTCTCCTTCTCGCCGTCTGCGGCCTCCCCGTCAGCCTGTAAACGCAGGGAAAGGAAAGAAAAAGAATGAGCTCCAAGCCTCCACCACCTCCTCCTCCGTGCGCTGCTTCGGCTTCTTCTTTCTCTTCTTCTCCAGCTTCAATTCCAGTCCTTCCCCTTCCTCCCCCGCTGCTCCCTCCTCCGCCGCGTCGTTCTCCTTCTCCCCCTCTGCGGCCTCCCCGTCAGCCTGCAAAAACAGGGAAGAAGAAACACAAACGCATGTGAGTGAGAGATTTAACCCCTTCTCATGCTGCTGCTCCCTCTGCCGCCGCTGTCTCCATTCTCCCGTCAGCTGTCGGTACTAGCTCTTACCCTTGAAAATGCTCCAAAACAAAGTTACAAAAAGCTTCATTACGTTTGTCAAACACCTTCTCAGTAGGCTCAACGAGCTCTTAAAGGCACCACAGGGAGCCTAAATTCTGTGTCACTCCTGAGAATTCTCAACAACGAACCTACCTGCGGCTTCTTTTTCTTCTTCTTCTTCGCACCGAAGTCCACAGGCACAACGGAGTCTTCTACTGCACTCAGGAAGGGAAGGGGAAAAGTAAGGGGACGGGAAAAAAGAAAAGAGCAGAAAGGGAGAAAAGAGAAGAAAGGTAATGCGAACGTGTAATCTTAAGAAAAATAAGCCCCAAGTACCGACAAAAAAATGACCAGAGGTGGAAAAGCTTTTGAGCAGAATACATGACATAGATCGACGAGCTAACGGGGGTCTCATGTAAATGATCTCCGTCCTACCGATCTTAAAACCCGGGGGCCAAGAAGGCCAACTTTGGTTCATCCTTCCTAGTGTTGGTTGGGTGTCCCAAAATCGCCCGTGATTTTCCCGAGTTTCTACCACCTCGTCCAACAACTTTGACACTCCTATTGGCTCACGGGCAATTACCGTCCTCACTCCCAACCAGCCTTCCTAAGCTTGAATACCTTGGCCCGCGGGTTTTAATTTTATTGAACTGATCCTACCTGACAAGTCTTCGACCTTCTCGGCGACTTCTGCCAAGTCAGCGGCTTCCTCCTCCGCAGACCGATCCTTTTTCTTCTTCTTCTTCTTCTTGCTTAGATCAAACGATCCGACCTGAACCCAGGAAACGGATGGAATGGACAACACCAGCTTATTACGCCTATTTTTGAGTCGACTCAAAAATAGACCTGAACCCAGGAAACGGATGGAATGGACAACACCAGCTTATTACGGAAACGCACACACACCAGTCGTTGGTTATCCAGAGCTTGATCGAACAACCCGACCTAATGTCAAACACAGAGAGAGATAACGCCGAATGGTACTTATCTAAAATCGGAGAGCTGTCGGAAATGCGTTTCATATGTGAGGCCGAAAGGTAGAGACTAAGGAGGATTCACTCACGTCTGAGACGGTCGGAACATTTTCGTCGTCAGCCATGGCGTAACCCTAAATCAGCGGAGTAACGACTTTCGAGATGCACGGAGAGTGTGCGTGAGAGTGGGATGAAGACCTCGGACCAGCTCAAATCCTGGACGAAATATACCGAGACGAAGGAGACGAGATCTGAAAAAAAAAAATCTCCGGCGACGCAGGAGACACACTAACGTTGGGTGATTCGGCACTCGTCGCGTACAAACGAGGCTTGGGGAAAAACGGCAATCCCGAGAAGGGAATGAAAGGAATCAGGAGAATGGCTAGAATGCAGATTTGAAGAGACGGACGAAGGTTTGAGGAGAGGGAGGGAAAGAAAGTGGTCAGAAAGATGATGTGGGGTAATCCTGAGGTTTGGGGTTGGGGCGAAGAATAAGTGTATCGCAGTTTACCGTTCTGAGGCCTTTAGAAACCGTGTTGTAACTCTTCGTGTTGGGGGGGGCTTGGACATGATCTTCGATTTGCACGGCCTCGATTGCCGTTACAGATATTTTTGAAATATAACGAAGCACTATATTGGGTGAGTTTCATATTTCTTGTACCCACTCTACACAATAGAGATGTAACCTTCATCTCGCACTGTAATTTAGCATAGCATTCTTACCGAGGAGGGTAATACACGAAAATTCCGCTGGTCTGCCCCTTATGTGTTAGACCGCGGATAACCCCCAGACCTTGGTAATGCCTGCCCTCCCTTCCGTGGTATCCGCCGCATGAAAGGGATTAATACCGATAGAGCAAGTCGGGAGACCTGACGGGAGCTCTGACGGTACATTCGCGGCGACACTTCACAGGAGAGCCACGCTCAGAATCGCCTGGAAACACGAATCACCGCAGTGTACCGCTCCATCTCCGGACGTCATGGCGTGATTCACGCTGTACACCCGCTGATCCGGATACACGTGGAAGGGGAGACGATCCACGTGGAATCGAGGGTGCTCCCCGGTATCTGCGCTGCGTTGATCGTTTGATAGCTGGATGTTGGTCGGGAGCGGGTAACCGTAACGGTAACACGCTAGTGGTAACAGCAACACTCCAGCGGTAACGGCGACACTAGCGGCGGCGGCAACTCTAGCGGCAGCGGCAATATCGAGGGATGCCTGCTCTTTCCCCGTATGCGAGGCGCATTAACCGCTTGATAGTCAGACGCGACGCGCTGATGCTGATCTGGGAGAGCGGCGCGGCTGCTGTGCGGAGTAGTGGCAGTGTCAGCGCTAGTAGCAGTAGCAGTAGATTAATTAGTACATTGAATAGTGGAATCGTCAGCATTAGCATTAGTCCCGGTAATAGATTGAGTAGTAGCACCAAGAGCAGCGTTATTAGCCGTTTTAGCACTAGCAGCGGCAGGGTCAATCCCAGTTCTAGTATCATCGTTGGCAGCGCTACCGTTAGTCGGTGCAGTATTGTCAATGGCAGCAGTGTCAATGGCAGCAGCATCGGTATGTCCAAGGTTTGTGCTTGCAGCAGCAACGGATTCATTGGCAGTGGATTCAGAATCGGCGCTAGCAGCAGCAGCAGCGGTGGCTACAGCAGCAGCGGTAGCCGTCCCAGCAGCAGCATTGTATCGAATGTGACTAACACGAATGGCTTCTCTGGTAGTAGACCCAAGATCGGCGGTGGTACCTGCAGCACAAGACCACTGTGCTGCTCTGCAATACGTGCTGAGTCAGCAAATGCTGCCGAGTCAGCATCTGGTGCAGAGTCAGCAGCTGCTGCCGAGTCAGCAGATGCGGTTGTGGGAAAGAAGAAGGCTTCAAAAGGGAGGAAGAAGGGAGAAGAGGGGGAGGAGGGCCCAGGAGAGGAGAAGGTGAAGAGTTCAAGGAGAAAAGCTGTGAGGAAGGATGAGGGTAAGAGTGAATCGGTACTGGGCGCTGCAATACCAGTGGCAGCAGCAGAAGGGAGGAGGAAGGGAGAAGAGGGCGTGGAGGGCCCGCGAGAGGAGAAGGTGAAGAGCCCAAGGAGAAAGGCAGTGAGGAAGAGCGAAACGGTACTGGGCGCTGCAACGCCAGCAGCAGCAGCAGCAGAAGCGGGAGAAGCGGCAGCAGGCGCAGAAGCAGAGGGTGTAGGGGTGACGAAGAGGACACGAGGAAGGCAGTGAGTAAGGGTGAGAGGAAGAGCGAAAAGGTACTGGACGCTGCAACGCCAGCAGCAGCAGCAGCAGCAGCAGCAGAAGCGGGAGAAGCAGCAGCACGAGCAGGCACAGCAGACGCGGTGGAGGGTTTGGGGAAAGCAACGGGCAAGAAGACAAAGAGGAAGGCAGGGAGTAAGGCGGTTGGTACGGCTGAACCAGCAGGTGCAGTTGACGCAGCAACGCCTGGTGCAGCAGCAGAGTCAGCAGAATCAGCAGAATCAGCGGTTTCAGGAGCAGCAGCAGCAGCAGCAGCAGCAGCAGAGGCAGAAGTAAGCAGAGTGTCGCTCACTCCCACTGCTCTGGGTGCAAATGCGGTCTATACCACTACTACTAGTGCTGGTGGTGTTGGTGGTGCTAGTGGTAGGGCCACTCGTGCAAGCAGAAGGGAGGAGGTGGAGCGATGGCTGGTCGTGGTGGAATCCCCCTCCAAAGCCCGCACAATTCAGGGTTACCTCCAGCATTTAGCCTCTGATCCCGAGCCCCCCTTAAGCCTCGTTACAGCAGGAGCAGCAGAGGGAGTAGCAGCAGGAGGAGCAGTAGGAGCAACAGGAGGCACAGGGGGAGTGAGGGGGAGGAGGAGAGAGTTTTCGGTGCTGGCGACGCATGGGCATGTGAGGGATGTGCCTAATAAAGTGGATGCTGTCTCCCCTGAAGCTGACTTCGCCATTGACTGGCGAATCCTACCCCAGGCCGTGCCGCACTTCCGAGCCATTGCTCTGGCCGCCTTTAGGTGAGTGTTGGTCAACACGAGTCGACGCATGGGCATGTGAGGGATGTGCCTAACAAGGTGGGTGCTGTCTCGCCCGAGGCTGATTTCGCCATTGACTGGCGCATCCTTCCCCAGGCTGTTCCCCACTTTAGAGCCATTGCTTTGGCCGCATTCAGGTGAGCCGGTCAACACTAGTCAAGTATTTTTAACACAGGTCAATTCACACAGGCGCATGGGCATGTGAGGGATGTGCCTAACAAGGTGGACGCTGTCTCGCCCGAGGCTGATTTCGCCATTGATTGGAGAATACTGCCTCAGGCCGTGCCTCACTTCAGAGCCATTGCCCTTGCTGCATTCAGGTGAGAAAAGCGTGCTGGTCAACTCCAGTCAACGCGAGTCAACGCACATCAGCGCATGGGCATGTGAGGGATGTGCCCAATAAGGTGGATGCTGTCTCGCCTGAAGCTGACTTAGATTGGCGAATCCTCCCCCAGGCTGTGCCACACTTCCGAGTCATAGCCCTTGCTGCATTCAGGTGAGTGTTGTGAGTTCGGTCAGCACAAGTCAACGCGAGTCAACACAATGCTGTCTCCCCTGAAGCTGACTTCGCCATCGACTGGCGCATCCTGCCCCAGGCTGTGCCACACTTCAGAGCCATAGCCCTTGCTGCGTTCAGGTGAGTGTTGTGAGTTCGGTCAGCACAAGTCAACGCGAGTCAACACAATGTTGTCTCCCCTGAAGGTGACTTCGCCATCGACTGGCGCATCCTGCCCCAGGCTGTGCGGCACTCCCGAGGGATAGCCCTTGAAGCCTTTAGGTAAGCTGCCAATTCCCCTCGCTGCTCAAGGGGGCTGCTGCTGATTAAGGGGGCTGCTGCTGATTAAGGGGGCTGCTGCTGATTAAGGGGGCTGCTGCTGATTAAGGGGGCTGCTGCTGCTCAAGGGGGCTGCTGCTGCTCAAGGGGGCTGCTGCTGCTGCTGACTTCCCGTTCTCCTCTCTCCCTCAACCCAGGTTACAAGGAGTTGTGCTTGCTACAGACGCAGACAGGGAGGGGGAGGCGATCGTGTGGCACGTGTACCAGCTGCTCAAGGGGGCTGCTGCTAGTGGTGCTGGCATTGGCCTCCTCTCTTCCCGCTTCATTTACTCCTCCTCTCTCCCCTTGCAGATCTCAGGGAGTGGTATTGGCAACAGACGCGGACAGGGAGGGGGAGGCGATCGCGTGGCACGTGTACCAGCTGCTCAAGGGGGCTGCTGCAGCAAGGAGGAGGGCAGAGGCGCAGCAGCGGGAGAAGGAGCAGCGGAGAGAGAAGATGGTGCAGCAGGTGAGTGAAGGAGGAAGAAGGGGGGAGTAAGTGAGTCTTGAAGGCCGCTGCTACGGCCAGGAGGAGAGCAGAGGCGCAGCAGCGAGAGAAGGAGCAGTGGAGAGAGAGGATAGTGCAGCAGGTGAGTCAACGACAGAGGGCAAAGAGGGATGGTGGGTGGGAAAGTGAGTCGTCTTGAGACGTCCCAGAACCTCAAGGGGGCTGCTGCGGCGAGGAGGAGAGCAGAGGTGCAGCAGAGGGAGAAGGAGCAGCGGAGAGAGAAGATAGTGCAGCAGGTGAGTGGGGGAGGGAAGAAAAGGGGAAGAGGGGGGAGAGTGAGTGAGTCTTGAGGCGTCCCAAGACCTCAAAGGGGCTGCTGCGGCGAGGAGGAAAGCAGAGGCGCAGCAGAGGGAGAAGGAGCAGCGGAGAGAGAAGATGGTGCAACAGGTGAGTGAAGGAGGGAGAAGGGAAGGTGGGGGGAGGGAGGGGGGTTGGTAGAAGAGGCTTGAGTATTACATCTGATGTATGTTAGGTCCATTATACCCATACAGTTTCTTTCTTTTTTCCCCTCGTGATTCGTTCACCCCTCATCCTGCACCCAGTGATCTTTCTCCTTTTTTTTTTTTTTTTTTTTTTTTCGTTAATGTTTCCTTCTCCCCTCGTGACACCAACAGGCTGTTCTTATAGAGGAGCAATTGGCAGCAGAGGCACAGGAGGCAGCAGAGGAGGAAGGCGCGGTGCTACAAGGTGCAGAGGGGTGGGAGGGGGAATCCGACCTGTTCTCCACTGGAGCTGCTGCTGCAGAGTCGAACCTGTCGATTCCCGAAGCAGGAGGGTCGGAGGGATTAGAGGGGCCGTCTATTAACGCTGGTGGTGGTGTGGGTGGGTTGCAAGGCGAAGGGTTGAAGCAGCAAGGAGGAGGGGAGCATGGGGAGCAGGAGGGGGAGCACGGGTGGTTGGAGGTGGAGGAGCTACTAGGGGAGGTTAGGAAGGAGCTGAAGGAAAGCAGACGCAGAGCAGGCAGCAGCAGCAGCAGCAGCAGCAGCAGCAGTGGCAGCAGCAGCAGCAGATCTGATTCGTCCCCACTGTCAGTATCATCAACACCATCATCATCATCAGCAGCACCAGCTTCAGCTCTTGAACTGACGCAAGAATCATCGTCGTCACCATCCTCCCATCCCCTCTCTCCCTCCCACCTCCCCTCTCCATCCAACGACGAGTGGCTCCTCCCGGCCGCCGGATCTAACGGCTGCGATCTCACGATCCACCGAGCCACCTTCCACGAGATCACCCCATCCGCCGTCCTCTCAGCCCTCTCCCATCCCCGGCTGCTCTCCCAACCCCTAGTAGACGCATACTTTGCCCGCAGGGTTTTAGATTTTCTCATGGGCTTTAACCTGTCGCCTGTGCTCTGGAGGAAGCTTCCTGGGTGCAAATCCGCAGGGCGTGTTCAGTCGGTGGCGTTGCGGTTTGTGTGCGAGAGAGAGGGCGAGGTGGCGGGGTTTAACACGCAGGAGTATTGGACTGTGAGTGCCATGGTGCAGGCGTGTCAAACCAAGAGTACGCTGCTTGAAAGCTCGAAAGGGCTTCTGGAAAGGAAGCTGGCAGGGAGGGGTAGAGAAGTAGGAGCAGAAGGAGGAGTGGGAGGAGGAGGAGGAAGAGAGGAAGAAGCAGGAGCAGGAGTGGGGAGTGATGCTCCCCTGTCGTTTCCAGCTAGACTCACCCATCTCTTTGGGGAACCTGTAGGAGCAGGGGCAGGGGGAGGAGCAGGAGCAGGAGCGAGACGAGCGAAAGAAACAAAAGAAGGGAAAGAAGCAAAAGATGCGAAAGAAGGAAAAGAAGGGGATGAAAAGGCAGCAGCAGCAGCAGCAGAAGTGGAGGGGGGGATAAGGGATGGAGAGAGGGCACTGGCAGCGGCAGTGCTGGTGGAAGGGAGTGAGCTGCAGGTGCAAGGAGTGCATCGCTCGCAGACCAGGCGGTCTCCTTCCCCTCCTTTCACCACTTCATCCATGCAGCAAGAAGCCTCTTCCAAATTGGGGTTGGTTGAGGCACCCTTTGCACTTTGTATCTTACAGAAAGGGGGCTGTACGGTACAGGTATGATTTGTTCAATGTCAGTCATCTCAAAACTCTGCAACTTTTTAGGCGCCTCAAACGTCGTCTCATGTCAGAAAGGGGGCGGGTACAGACAGGTATGATTTGTTCAAAGCCAGTCATCTCAAAACTCTGCAACCCTGTTAGGTGTGTGTCTTCTCTGCTCCTTGACCGTTCTCTGTTTGTCTCGCAAGTGACACGCGTTGGCCCCTTGACCTTTTTTGAGGCGCCTCAAAAGTCTGCTCCTTGACCGTTCTCTGTTTGTCTCGCAAGTGACACGCGTTGGCCCGTTTGCCTTTTTTGAGGCGCCTCAAAAGTCTGCTCCTTGACCGTTCTCTGTTTGTCTCGCAAGTGACACGCGTTGGCCCGTTTGCCTTTTTTGAGGCGCCTCAAAAGTCTGCTCCTTGACCGTTCTCTGTTTGTCTCACAATCACAAGTGACACGCGTTGCCTCCTTGACCTCTAATTCACTGTGCACATGTGTCTGCTCTGCTCCTTAACCATATTCCAAACAGGTGACTTTTGAGTCGACTCAAAAGTCACCTTCTTGACCTCTAATTCACTGTGCACATGTGTCTGCTCTGCTCCTTAACCATATTCCAAACAGGCCAACGCGTTTCCCCTCCACCCACATCATGGATGGATGGAGCCATATGTGAATGCGGGGTTCACTGCTCAACTCGAATCCAGTGTTAATGATACCCGTGTTTGCGTGTGTCTGCCCCCCTTGTTGCCCGACCATGCTGCATGCATACAGGCCAACGCGTTTCTCCTCCACATCATGGATGGATGGAGCCATATGTGAATGCGGGGTTCACTGCCCAGCTTGAATCCAGTGTTGATACCCGTGTGTATGTGTGGCTATCTGCCCACTGTTGTGCATGCATATTCCAAACAGGCCAACGCGTTTCTCCTGCACTTCATGGAGCCATATGTGAATGCGGGGTTCACTGCCCAGCTTGAATCCAGTGTTGATACCCGTGTGTATGTGTGTCTATCTGCCCACTGTTGTGCATGCATATTCCAAACAGGCCAACGCGTTTCTCCTGCACTTCATGGAACCGTATGTGAATGCGGGGTTCACTGCCCAGCTGGAGTCCAAGGTAGGCAATGCACAGGCAAGACGAGACAGACAGAGCACATACCTGCTTCGAGCACAGGGATATTACTGCAAGCACTCTCCACACTGCCCACATTACCTGCCCCCATACTGCGCTCTCTTCTCACCCACTTCACTTCATGGAGCCGTATGTGAGTGTCAGAATCACTGCCCAGCTCGAATCCAAGGCAGGTAGTGTAACGTACAAACAATAGGTTTATTACCACACTTGAACGCACAGCACCCACTCACCTGCTCACTGCATTATCCGGATAATGTGTGAACAACATTATCCGGTAATAACACAACTACTGTGCTCTCTCCTCCTCCACTTTATGGAATGGAACCATGCGTGACTGCTAGCTTCACTGCTCAGTTTAAATCCATCTGCTGCTCATCAATCCTGCTCCCCTCCCGTTCGTTGCAGTTTGATGACGTGGCAGCAGGAGAGGAGGACTGGCGTCAGGTTCTCAGAACCTTCTGGACCGACTTCCAGCCGAGAGTGGAGGAAATGCACAAGCTGTCACCGCAAGCGGTGAGTGGTGGAGAGGAGGGAGAAGGTAGGTAGGAGGAGAGGAGAGAGGAAACGAGCATGCAAGAGTGTGCGCTTGGATCGAGCCGGTGGTACTTCCAACCTAGGAGGAAATGCAGAAGCTGTCACCGCAAGCGGTGAGTGCTGAAGAGGAGAGAGGAGGTAACAGGAGAGAGGTGAAAATGAAGCGTGCGAGAGTGCATGCATTTGGATCAAGCTGGTACCACTAACTCATTGTGGAGTGGAGGAAATGCACAATCTGTCACCGCAAGCGGTGAGTGCTGGATTAGAGAGAGGAGGGGAGAGGATTAGGAGAGGAAGTGTGCTGACGGCTTTTGGTATTAAAACTTGCTCCCTTCCCCGTCCTACTATGCAAACTCCTTTGGTAGGTGGGGTCGACTTTTGACGCGCCTCAAAAGTCTTTTGGTATGAACACTTGCTCCCTTCCCCGTCCTACTATGCAAACTCCTTTGGTAGGCGATGCTGCTGCTGGTAGAAGCAGCACAGACTTACTCTAAAGGACTGCCCAAGTTCTTTACTGTCTACTCCCTTACCCTTTCCTACCACGTAAACTCCTTTGGCAGGTGGGCTCGGCAGTGCAAGTGACGTTAGGCGATGGGCTGCTGGTGGAAGCAGCAGAGACGTGCTCCCACCCAAGTCCTTCCCTTACAGCCTGCCTTCCATGCCCTACCTTGCTGTGTACCTTCTGTTCCCTCAGGTGGGGTCGGCAGTGCAGGTCACACTAGGCGATGGGCTGCTGGTGGAAGCAGCAGAGACCTACTCTGAAGTACTGGCCAAAGCCCGCGCTCCTGCTCTTCCCTCCTCCTCCTCCTCCTCCCCGTCCTCCTCCTCTTCCTCCTCCTCCTCGCCATCCCAATCATCGGAACCATCATCACTCTCTGAAGCACATGAATCACCACCGTCGGCATTGTCAACACCCTCACACTCCAAGACATGCCCGAGGTGCGAGAATTCCGCGTGCAGTGAGGTGTATTTTGAGGCGCCTCAAAATACTCCTCCTCGCCATCCCAATCATCGGAACCATCATCACTCTCTGAAGCACATGAATCACCACCGTCGGCATTGTCAACACCCTCACACTCCAAGACATGCCCAAGGTGCGAGAATCCTGAGAATAATGCACACATTGCCTTGCATACATTTCCTTGTACTAATTGCCTCCAATCTATTTCCGTACACAATGCCTTGCATACAAAAAGGAAAAGAACAAAATAATCCACACCCCACACACCCTCTTTGAAACCACCAGCTGTGGCAGCGGCTAGTTGGAGCTCAACTTCTCCAGCCGGGGAGTGGGCCTCTTTTTCGTGTGCCTATAGCACGCCTCACTCCCCATCCATCCCTTCCCCCATACACACTCCTTACTTCCCAGCTGTGGCAGCGGCGAGTTGGAGTTCAACTTTTCCAGCCGACGAGTGTGCTTTTTTGTTGGCTGCCTACTGCACTCTACTCCACCTCAACCCTCTCAACCGCTTACCTCAACCCCCCCACCACTCTCTCTCCACTCCCCATCTCACCAGCTTTGGCAGTGGCGAGTTGGATTTTAACTTCTCCAGCCGACGAGTGTGCTTTTTGTTGGCTGCCAACAATACTCCCGTCCTCCTCACCCCTCTTCAACCCCTCGCCTCTCTGTCTTCCTCCCACCACACCCCACCACACCCCACCACCAGCTGTGGCAGCGGCGAGTTAGAATACAACTTTTCCAGCCGGGGCGTGGGCCTCTTTGTCGGCTGCTCCGCCTACCCCACATGCCAGTCAGTGCCATCCCCCATGCTTTGCTCTGCTCTGTCGTTTACGCCGTGCAGCAGCACGAAACTGACGGTCGTCCGACACATATGTTGGAATCGCTTTTCAGAATTCTCAAAAGTCGTCCGCCACGTCGATTTTCTGCTCCATCTTTGTCCCTTGTTGTGTCCTGATTGCACGTCGTCTTGACTTGATCACTCAGTTCTCGAGACGCCTCTACAACCACCTTTGTCTCTTGTCTCGTCCGTCCTGATTGCGTGTTTAGTCTTCTCAGCATCACTCCACAACATCGTATACACTCTTCTCGCGCCATCCTATCCTGCCTGCAGCTTTAAAGCCCGAGTGGTGGAGCAGGAGGGGAAGGCAGGTACTCTAGCAGTGGCAATCGACTATTGAGTGGAGTGAAGCGAACTCTCGCCACTCTGTTTGATCGCACCCTTCCCTACCCTCCCCTGCCTACAGCTTTAAGGCCCGAGTGGTGGAGCAGGAGGGGAAGGCGGGAACTCTGGCCGTGGCAATCGATCCCGTGGCACACATAATAGGGGAAGATCCAAGCACAGGGGCTAAGGTGAGTTGTGGGTTTCAATGGGTGGCTGAGCTGTAAGAGGTCCGTCTCAGAGTCAGCTTGTGGTGCTTGCCTCAACTATTTCTTCCTCTCTCCGTCTCTTCTCTTCTCTCATCTTCTCTGCGCGTCGTACCGTGTGTGGTGTGGGTGCGCTTACAGGTCTGGCTCAAAGACAGACTCTGTTATCTCTATTCTACTGACCTCTACGCGCTGTTCCTTTCGCCTCTTCCTCTCTTCGTCTCCTCTTCTTGCAACCCTACAGATTTGGCTCAAAGTGGGTCCCTACGGAGCATACGTTGAACGGTCGTCTTACGGCAAGGTCTCCAAAGTCAACAGAGCCTCCCTGCCTCCAGTAAGAACCTTACTACACCAGGTATCACCCACCCAAGCTTCAGGTATCGCTCACAGATCTGGCTCAAAGTGGGTCCCTACGGAGCCTACGTTGAACGCTCGTCGTACGGCAAGGTCTCCAAAGTCAACACAGCGTCTCTGCCCCCAGTAAGTGCCTACCCCAGGTAACGCCTACCCTTCCTACTCCCCCCATATGTTGAACGTTTGTCGTACGGGAAGGTCTCCAAAGTCAACAGAGCGTCTCTGCTGCCAGTAAGTGCCTACCCCAGGTAACGCCTACCCTTCCTACTCCCCCCATATGTTGAACGTTTGTCGTACGGCAAGGTCTCCAAAGTCAACAGAGCGTCTCTGCCGCCAGTAAGTGCCTACCCTGCCTTTCCCAGTCCGCGATTCCACTTCCTCCCTCAATGCTTACCTCCCTCAATCCTTACCTCCCCCAATGCTTACCTCCCTCAATCCTTACCTCCCCCAATTCTGACCTCCCCAACGCTCTCGAGCTCCTCGCCTTCCCAACACGCTCGATCCCTTCTCCACCATACGCCTCTCACTCACTCCCCCCTTTGTTCTCTCTTTTTCCATCACTCACTCCCCTCTTCTCCCTCCCAGGGCACGCATCCAGACTCGGTTGACTTGACCTTCCCAAAGCCCTTGAACCCCTGTGCTTATTGCCCTCATGGCCCCCACTCTGCCTTCCATGCCTGTCCTGTCCTGTCCCCTCCTCCCCCTCCCAGGGCACGCATCCAGACTCGGTTGACTTGACCTTCCCAAAGCCCTTGAACCCCTGTGCTTATTGCCCTCATGGCCCCCACTCTGCCTTCCATGCCTGTCCTGTCCTGTCCCCTCCTCCCCCTCCCAGGGCACGCACCAGACTCGCTTGACTTGACCTTCCCAAAGCCCTTGAACCCCTGTGCTTATTGCCCTCATGGCCCCCACTCTGCCTTCCATGCCTGTCCTGTCCTGTCCCCTCCTCCCCCTCCCAGGGCACGCATCCAGACTCGGTTGACTTGACCTTCCCAAAGCCCTTGAACCCCTGTGCTTATTGCCCTCATGGCCCCCACTCTGCCTTCCATGCCTGTCCTGTCCTGTCCCCTCCTCCCCCTCCCAGGGCACGCACCCAGAATCGGTTGACTTGACCTTCCCAAAGCCCTTCAACCCCTGTGCTTATTGCCCTCATGGCCCCCACTCTGCCTTCCATGCCTGTCCTGTCCTGTCCCCTCCTCCCCCTCCCAGGGCACGCACCCAGAATCGGTTGACTTGACCTTCCCAAAGCCCTTCAACCCCTGTGCTTATTGCCCTCATGGCCCCCACTCTGCCTTCCATGCCTGTCCTGTCCTGTCCCCTCCTCCCCCTCCCAGGGCACGCACCCAGAATCGGTTGACTTGACCTTCCCAAAGCCCTTCAACCCCTGTGCTTATTGCCCTCATGGCCCCCACGCTGCCTTCCATGCCTGTCCTGTCCTGTCCCCTCCTCCCCCTCCCAGGGCACGCACCCAGACTCGGTCGGCCTCCCCAAGGCCCTCGACCTCCTAACCTTCGGTCGGCCCCCTCCCCCCCCTCCCAGGGCAGGGCACGCACCCAGACTCGGTCCACCTTCCCAAGGCCCTCGAGCTCTTCCCATTCCCCCGAGGCTTGACATCTGCCCTCACCTTCTCGTGTGTGCCCCTCCCACTCCGCCTTCCCTGTCCTGTCATGTCCTGTCCTGTTCCCTCCTCTCCCTCCCAGGGCAGGGCACGCACCCAGACTCGGTCCACCTTCTCAAGGCCCTCGAGCCTCTCACCTTCTCCCAAGGCTTGACATCTGCCCTCACCTTCTCGTGTGCGCCCCTCCCACTCCGCCTTCCCCGCATGTCCCGTCCCCTCCTCTCCCTCTCAGGGAACACATCCAGACTCAGTTGATCTTCCCAAGGCCCTCGACCTCCTCGCTTCTCGCCCTCATGGCCCGCACTCCGCCTTCCCTGCCTGTCCTGCCCTATTCCCTCCTCTTTTTCCCAGGGCACCCACCCAGACTCGGTTGACCTTCCCAAGGCTCTCGAGCTCCTCGCGTTCCTCCAAGGCTCGCCTTTTCGCCCTCGTGCCCCCGCTTGCCTTTCCTCTCTGTCCTGCCCCCTCCTCTCCCCTCCCCCTCCCTCCCTAAGCCTGCATTCTGCCCTCACCTCTCCCCTTCACGCCTCCAATTCACTCCCCCCCTCTTGCAGGGCACCCATCCAGACGCCGTTGACCTTCCCAAGGCTCTCGAGCTGCTCGCCTTCCCTCGGACCATCGTAAGTCTTTGATTAGGTCGCCTTGTTGTGTTCTCTTCATTCAGCACATCTCACGGCGCATCCGTTCATTCAGTGCACTGTCGCGGCTGCTCTTGTCAAGACACTCCTTCTCCTTGCCTTCCTGCTGAACCTCTTTCGTCTCACCCACTCCACGCCTGATTTTTCACTCCCTCCCTTTCTCTTGCACACACTCCACACGCAGGGCCCGCACCCAGAGGGGGGCACTGTGCTTCTCTGCAACGGTCCCTTCGGGTTTTATACCTGCTGTCCTTCTCATTCCCCTGGCACTTTACTCCCTTTCACTCTCATACACAGGGGCCACACCCAGAGGGGGGAACCGTGCTGCTCTGCAACGGTCCCTTTGGCTTTATGTGGAGCATGATTACCCCGGCATCGGGCTCATCAGAGCATCATTGGGCACGGTGAGAGAGAGAATTGCTTGCTGTAACAGCGTTTACCATGTACTGTTCTGCTCTGCTCTGCAACGGTCAGAGATAGGGCATCTCTGGGCACGGTGAGAGATAGGCACTTGCTTGCTGTAACAGCGTTTACGATGCACTGTGCTGCTCTGCAACGGTCCCTTTGGCTTTTATGTGGAGCATGATTACCCCGGCATCGGGCTCATCAGAGCATCATTGGGCACGGTGAGAGAGAGAATTGCTTGCTGTAACAGCGTTTACCATGTACTGTTCTGCTCTGCTCTGCAACGGTCAGAGATAGGGCATCTCTGGGCACGGTGAGAGATAGGCACTTGCTTGCTCTAACAGCGTTTACGATGCACTGTGCTGCTCTGCAACGGTCCCTTTGGCTTTTATGTGGAGCATGATTACCCCGGCATCAGGTGAAAGAAACTATGAGCTATAGGAAGTTGAGGAAGAATTGTTAACATTAGCTCAAAATAGCACAAGGTTATACAAGGAAGAGAAGGTTGGAGAAGAAGACCAAACCTAGCACATAAGACACCAAGACCAAGTAGGCTAGTGGGAGGAAGGACCATCCAACCAACCCTAGTGGGATGGTGGCCAACCAACCAAAGTTGGTTGCTCCACTTGGCCAACAAGGTTGGAGCCAAGTCTAAGCTAAGATATTTGAGTTCACCCCAATTAGGGTGTCTACCCATAGTACACCCAAAACTAGAGCCTGAACCAACCCAACTGTACACCACTCTTGGTGTACAGTCACAAGTGTTCGCATGCTATAATATATAGATTCTAACACAACCCCTTAGCATGCGAACACAGGAAGAGAACAACCCCTGAATCAAGAGGCGCCCGGGCGAGCAAGGCCAACGAGACGGAGGAAAGCAGAGTGCGCAGGGCGAAGGAGCGCCTTGGTGAAGATGTCGGCCAAGTTGGCCTCCGCCGCAATCTTCCGAACAGAAATGAGGCCTTGCTGGACGAGCTCGCGGATGAAGTAGCGGAGCTCGATGTGCTTGGAGCGGGCGTGATAGACTGGATCTTGAGTGAGGTGGATGGTGCTGGCGTTGTCACACCAGAGAGTGGGGCACGGCTGGGGGGCGCCAAGCTCGGCAAGAAGAAAGCAGAGCCAGCGGGACTCCTGTGCGGCCATGGTGCCGGCGTAGAGCTCGGCCTCGCAGGTGGAGAGAGAAATGGCAGAGGAGCGGGTGGAGCGCCAGCTGATAAGGCCGCTGCCAAGGGTGAAACCGTAGCCCTGGGAGGAGCGACGGTCCGGCTGCGAGTCAGCCAATGAGGAATCACTGAAGCCCGAAAGGAGAGGAGGGGAGGGGCCGCCAAGGGTGAGGACATGGTCCTTGGTCCCACGAAGGTAGCGGAGGACCCGCTTAGCAGCCTTCCAGTGTTCCTCAGTGTGACGACCGATACCAACAAAGCGTGCGAGCACGCTAATGGGGTAGGCTAGGTCGGGGCGGGTGCACATCATCGCGTACATCAGCGACCCAACGAGCTCGGCATAGGGGTGAGGGGAGGAGGAGGGAGAAGTGGGCGGAGCGAGCTGGTGGCCGAAAGGGAGGGGGGTGGACACGGGCTTGGCCTGCGTCATCTCGAACTTCTCCAAGACCTGGCCGATGTAGTGGGACTGGGAGAGGGTGATGGTGCGAGCAGGGCGACCGCGCGTGATGGTCATGCCCAGGTAGTGCGTGAGGTCGCCCAGGTCCTTGCATTTGAGACGCTGCTGCAGTGACATCTTCATCTGCTCCATGTCAACCTTGGAGTCAGAAAGGAGGATCATGTCGTCCACATACACCAGAATGAAGAAGCGGCGAGGGGAGGAGCGAATGAAGAGGCTGGCATCGGAGTGGGATGCAGAGAAGCCGAGGGACCCCAGAGTGGCAGACAGCTTCGCGTGCCACTCCCTTGGCGCCTGCTTCAAGCCATAGACAGGGCGACGCAGCTGCCAGACGGTGTTCTCTGGAAAGGCAGCATGGAACCCAGGGGGTCGTCTGAGGAAGATGCGCTCGTGCAGGTCGCCCTGCAGGAACGCATAGGAGACGTCCATGGAGCATATCTCCATGTTGTCACGTGCGCCAATGTCGAGGGCTGCGCGAAAGGTGGGTGGTTTGGCGGTGGGGGCGTAGGTGAACCAGAAATCCTTGCCCCAAGTCTGCGTGAAACCCTTGGCACAGTAGCGTGCCTTGTAGACCGGCTCCTCGCCCGGCAGCTGCTTCACCCGAAAGACCCATTTGCCCTCGACGAGATTGGCGCCGGCTGGGAGGGGGACATCGACAAAGGAGTCGTTGCGAATAAATGCCTCACACTCCAAGAAGATCGCCGCTATCCATTTGTCCGCGTCAGGGCAAGTGATGGCCTCTTGGAAGGTGGTGGGAGTGAAGATGGTTGGGGTGGAGGTGGCGCCAAGGACGGGAAAGCCGAGGAAGTCAAGGTAGAGGGAGGCAAGGAAAGATGTGTGTTGCCGAATGTTGAGGAACTCCTCATGGGAGTCCTCGAGGAGCTGAATGGAGGCGGGAGGAGAGGCTCCAATGAGTCTGTCCAGGGAGCGGGTGTGCATGCGGGGAAGGAGGAAAGGGGAGGAGCGGGAAGTTGCACGTCGCTGCTGCTGCTGCAGGTGTTGCTGCCCCTGCTGCTGCTGCTGCTGCTGCTGCTGCTGCTGCTGCTGTTGTCCCGGTTGCTGCTGCTGCGCCTGCCCCGGCTGCTGCTGCTGCCCCGGCTGCTGCTGCCCCGGCTGCTGCTGCTGCTGCTGCCCCGGCTGCTGCTGCTGCTGCTGCCCTTGCTGCTGCTGCTGCGCCGGCTGCTGGAAAGGGGGAGAATGAGAGGCGGAGGGAGAGGGGGGAGGGGGTGCAGCTGAGTGAGCGGGAGAGGCGGGTGCGGCAGGGTCGTAGACGTCGGCAGAGGAGGAAGGCGGGAGCGGGGCGGCGACAGGGGGGAGGAGAGGCGCTGGAAGGAGAAGAGGCGGGAGGACGGTGTCGGTCCAAGCTAGGGGGCGAGTGGGAGGAGGGAGAGGGTCAGGAGGAGGAGTGGAGTAGTAGGGAGTGGACTCGTCGAAGACGACGTCGATGCTGCGGATGAGGCGATTGGTGGGAGGGTGGAGGAATAGGTAGCCTGGGGAATCGCGATTGTGCCCAAGGTAGACGCACTCCAGAGCGCGAGGGGCGAGCTTGCCAGCAGTGCGGGAGCGATCGGCTGGAGGGATGAGGACGAACGCCTTGCAGCCCCAAACGCGAAGGCCAGCAGCGTCAGGCTTGGCCTTAGACCAAAGTTCTGTGGGGGAGGAGGAGGAATGCTGAGGGTGGGAGCGGAGATTAAGGAGGAGGGCAGCATGGAGGAGGGCATAGCTCCAGAGGGAAGGAGGGGTGGAGGCGTGAGCAAGAAGGCAGCGCGCAATCTTGGTGATCTCACGAATGCGACTCTCAGCGATGCCGTTGCTGAGGGGAATGGGGGAGGGTGTGGGTCTGCTGAATGCCGCGGGTTTTGCAGTAAGTGGCGAGGGTGTGATTGAGGAACTCACCCCCACCACGAAGGCGGCTGATGGGGCGTTTAAAGTGTGTGCGGCACTGCTCAGCCCATGCAATGACCACAGCCGGCACTTGATCCTTCGTGTGAAGGAAGAAGACAGTAGAGTACCGACTGTGGTCGTCGACGAGGACAAGCATGTACCGGTGCCCCTGGCGAGAGCGGATGGGATAGGGGCCCCACAGGTCCATGTGAACAAGGTCAAGGGGAGCAGCTGCGAAAGTGGGATGGCTGTGATGGGGAGACTGTTTGAGTTTGCCATGAATGCAGGATGGGCATGGGGGTGCGGGGGAGGAAGGGAGGGGAGGAAGAGTGGGGGGGAGGCTGTCGAGGAGGCGGGATGTGATGGCAGTGCGAAGTGCAGCGAAGTTTGGGTGGCCTAATCTGTGATGCAAGAGCACAGCAGGGTGGGAGAGGTGACTAGAGGAGGAGGGGGATGGAGTGGGGGAAGGAGGGGGGGAGGAGGATGAGGGGGATGACGTAGGGGAGGAGGATACCTGGGGGGGAGGGGGAGGGGGAGGGGGGCCGGTGGAAGTGCCAGCACGAGTGGTGACCTGACAAAAGGAGGGACGAGGTGTGCGGAGCGTGTAAAGGCGAGTGCGTGGACAAAGGGGAATGCGTAGGAGGAAGCGACCAGAAGCAGTGTTGTAGAGATCACAGTAAGAAGCATTACCAGGGTAAATAGCGGTAATACCAGCGCCTTGTATCTCACGGTGGGAGAGGAGATTGTTGCGAAGGGTGGGGATGTGGAGACCTGTGACTGTACCAGATGGGAAAGCGGTGCAAGGTAGAGTGGAGAGGTGAGTGCATGGGACGGAAAAACTGGTGTCGGCACCGTGAACCTGAGTGGGAAGAGGAAGGGGAGTGAGGGTGCCAGCATCCTTCAGTGCAGTTTCTGTGGCCCCACTATCAAGGACAAAGTCCAAGGTGGGGGGGGAAGGAGGGGGAGGTGACACGGAGTACTGGAAAAGCGTCTCATTAATAGCAGAGGGATACATGGAAGCGACAGAGGGTGCAGCGGTAACATGACCAAGGAAACTGCCTTGGGTGTCAGAGACACTGGGGGGGGCAGAGGGGTAGCCAGAGTATGGCTGCTGCTGGAGAAGGGGCTGCTGTGGCTGAGGAGGATAAGGGAGGAGGGGGGGACCCAGGAATCCCGGGTGATGCTGTGGCCCCAGGTACTGCTGCTGCATAGGCAGAAGGCCCTGGAACCCCGGGTGCATCTGCTGCTGCTGCTGTTGCTGCCGCTGCTGCTGCTGCTGCTGCGGCTGCTGCTGCTGCTGCTGCTGCTGCTGCTGAGGCTGCGGGTCTGGAAGGGGGGGAAGAAAGACTTGTACCTGGTGCAGGAGGTGGGGAGGCAGGTGACTCGCCAGAGTCTGGTGGAGCTGAGAAGGTGGTGGCTGATAGGCGGGAAGTGTTCGAACGTCATGAACAGTGGGGCGAGGGGTAACAGTGGCCCAGCGAGGAGGGGTACCTGTGTTGCCCCGAGCAAACCACTCATCACTGAGGGCCTTGAAGCAGGTTTCAGCAGGATGGGTGGTTTGGTTGCAGCGTTGGCCCTTGTTGGGGCCCTGTCGAATGACATAGGAGCAAGGAGGGAAACCCCCTGAGCGTCCACCGCGACCAGCACCCCCGTCACCTCCCGGCGTCCCACCTGTAACGCCACCGCCAGCTCCTCCACCTCGACCACCACCGCCTCCGCCACTCCCCCCACCACGACCCTTGCCACCACGCCCCCCACGTCCTCCGCGTCCCTGTGTGAAGTTGAGGGTGGAGGGGGACTGGCGGGTAAGCTTGGCTTCAGTATCAAGGACCCATGTGGTGACTTCGGCAGCCGTGGCGTGGGGAGAGAGAACAATGTCGTAGGCGATGCGGTGCATCTCATAAGCCGGGGTGAGTCCCTCGAGGATGCGCCAAATGAGGAGGGGGTCGTCAATAGTGGCCCCACGCTCCCGAAGACGCCGAGCTGTGTTGTTGAGGCGACGGGTATAGTCAGCTGCGCCGGTGCAGGTGTCAAGGGTGATAGCGTTGAAGTCACGGTAGAGGGCATGAAGAGATGCCATGTCCCGACGGTCATACAAATCACAGAGGGCGCGCCAGAGAACTGCAGAGGAAGTGGCGTCAAGCTCGCTCTGGAGTGAGGTCGGGATGCAGGAGTTGATGAGGCCAATAGCCCGAGTGTCGGCAATGCACCAGGCGGCATGGCGAGTAGTGAAATCAGTCAGCTGGGAGGTGTAGGACGTCTTATCAGCAGTGTACTTCGCATGAAGGGCAGCAGTCGTGGTGTGAGCAGCAAGGGCTGCCTTGTGGGTATCCACCAGTCGCGTGTGTGTCGCCACCTCCTCCGCGTAGGTGGTGAGGCGCGAGGCATTGGTGGTGTTGTCAGAAACGAGGCGAGGGAGATCGGGCGGGCGAGGTGCTTCGCCAGGATGGGGTGGTGGAGGAGGAGGTTCAAGACCAAGGAGAGGAGGTGGCTTGGGCTCAAGCCCATCCGGTTCGGCAAAGACAACGGAGTGGAGGTTGACACCGCCAATAATGGTGGAGCGGAGGACACCGGTGAGGCTCTGTGAGAATCGGTGCCAATTTAGTGCAGTAGTGCCGTCCTGGACTTCCAGGCGAACAATGGAGCCAGTATCAATAGGTACGGAGTCAGTCGCCATGAGTGCTGCTGCCACTGTTCAGCTCTGCCGCTGCTGCTGCCCAGTCACGCTGCTGCTGCTGTCCAGTCACGCTGCTGCTGCTGCCCAGTCACGCTGCTGCTGCTGCCCAGTCACGCTGCTGCTGCTGTCCAGTCACGCTGCTGCTGCTGTCCAGACCTGCTGCTGCTGCTGTTCAGTCACACTGCTGCTGCTGTCCAGACCTGCTGCTGCTGCTGCCCAGACCTGCTGCTGCTGCTGCTGTTCAGACCTGCTGCTGCTGCTGTCCAGTCACGCTGCTGCTGCTGTCCAGACCTGCTGCTGCCGCTGTCCAGTCACACTACTGCTGCTGCCCAGGGCACAAGTGCTGCTACTGTCCGGTCACGCCGCTGCTGCTGTTGCGGGGAGGGCCGCGCAGTTGCTCTGCAGGGCTCAGGTGGGTGCTGGAAGAGGTAGCACGATGGGCAGGGAGGCTCGCGTGGTTGGCGGCAGTGGTGGCGTGACGCTTGGAGGGGCCCGTGCGACTGCGAGGAGGGGTGACGTGAAGGGCAGGGGGGGGCTCCGCAGCTGCTGGCAGAGGTGTCGCGACGGTCAAATGAAGCAATGCGGCCGCTAGCAGAGGATTCGGAACGGTTAAAACGATCCGCGCGACTGCTGCCAGGGATTCGCGATGGTGAAATTGACTCGCGCGACTGCTGGCAGGGATTCGCGACGGTGAAATTGACCCGCGCGACTGCTGGCAGGGACTTCGCGACGGTAAAATTGACCCACGCGACTGCTGGCAGGGACTTCGCGACGGTAAAATTGACCCACGCGACTGCTGGCAGGGACTTCGCGACGGTGAAATTGACCCGCGCGACTGCTGGCAGGGACTTCGCGACGGTGAAATTGACCCGCGCGACTGCTGGCAGGGACTTCGCGACGGTGAAATTGACCCGCGCGACTGCTGGCAGTGACTTCGCGACGGTGGAATGGACCCGCGCGACTGCTAGCAGGGACTTCGCGACGGTGAAAACGTTCCAAATCACTGGAGGAGAGGATTACGTGACGGGTAAAAGGAGCCGTGCGATTTCAGGCAGGGATTTCGCGACGAGAAGGTGGGAGGGCGCACTACGAGCTGCTTCTAGCTGAGGTGTAATAGGTTTACGTTGAGAAATGTTACTTTGGTTGAGTAGGCCTAGGATCTAGGGCGTTTGCCTTAGGCTCTGAATACCATGAAAGAAACTATGAGCTATAGGAAGTTGAGGAAGAATTGTTAACATTAGCTCAAAATAGCACAAGGTTATACAAGGAAGAGAAGGTTGGAGAAGAAGACCAAACCTAGCACATAAGACACCAAGACCAAGTAGGCTAGTGGGAGGAAGGACCATCCAACCAACCCTAGTGGGATGGTGGCCAACCAACCAAAGTTGGTTGCTCCACTTGGCCAACAAGGTTGGAGCCAAGTCTAAGCTAGGATATTTGGGTTCACCCCAATTAGGGTGTCTACCCGTAGTACACCCAAAACTAGAGCCTGAACCAACCCAACTGTACACCACTCTTGGTGTACAGTCACAAGTGTTCGCATGCTATAATATATAGATTCTAACATCGGGCTCATCAGAGCATCATTGGGCACGGTGAGAGAGAGAATTGCTTGCTGTAACAGCGTTTACCATGTACTGTTGTGCTCTGCTCTGCAACGGTCAGAGATAGGGCATCTTTGGGCACGGTGAGAGAGAGAATTGCTTGCTGTAACAGCGTTTACGATGCACTGTGCTGCTCTGCTCTGCAACAGCGTTTACCATGTGCTGTGCTGCTGTAAGGTGAGGTGAGAGAGAGAATCGCTTGCTGTAACAGCGTTTACCATGCACTGTGCTGCTCTGCTCTGCAACGGTCAGAGATAGGGCATCTTTGGGCACGGTGAGAGATAGGCACTTGCTTGCTGTAACAGCGTTTACCATGTCCTGTGCTGCTCTGCAAAGGTCGCTCTGGCTTCTATGTGGAGCATGATTACCCGGGACGGGAATCAGAGCATCTCATCAGAGCATCTCTGGGCACGGTGAGGGAGGGAATTGCTTGCTGTAACAGCGTTTACCATGTACTGTGCTGCTCTGCAACGGTCCCTTTGGCTTCTATGTGGAGCATGATTACCCCGGAATGGGGCTCATCAGAGCATCATTGGGCACGGTGAGAGTGAAACAGGATGAGGGGGTGAGAAGGAAGGGTGTGGGGATAGGTGTGAACAGAGAGCCTAACTGCTTTTCTTTTCTTAGATCTCGGCAAAGGGGCAAGCGAAGGGGCGCGCGCGCAATGGAGCAAGCAAAGAGGCAGGGAAGAGAGGGCAGGCAGCTGCTGCGAGGACGAAGGGATACTGAGATATCACTCTCTCTCTCTTCCCTCTCTTCTCCCCTTACCCACGTGATAAAAGTGTTTTTTTTAGATCACTCTACTACACCCTCACACCCAATCTCTTTTTTGAGGCGTCTCAAAGCCAAATCCCCTTACCCACGTGATAAGAGTGGATTATTGAAATCACTCTACACCCCCACACCCAATCTCTCTTCTCCCGTTTTTCTTCCCTCCCTCCCTCCCACCCTCACCAGAACGTGAGTATAGACGATGTGACTCTAGAGAGCGCCATTGAGCGTTTGCAGGTGAAGCAGGCACGGGCAGAGAGGGCTGCTGCGAAGAAGGCTGCTAAGGCTGCAAAGACGGGCAAGGGGAGCAAGGCGGGTGCAGCAGAAACAAGCACAGAGGCTGGGAAAGGGTCAGGGAAAGAGGCAGAAAAGGCTGCTAAGGCTGCAAAAGAGGGCAAGGGGAGCAAGGCAGGCACAGCAGAAACAAGCACAGAGGCTGGGAAGGGGGCAGGGAAAGAGGCAACCAAAGAGGCGAGAAAAAGAGCAAGCAAAGAGGCGGGTAAAAATGCGAGCAAGAGTGCAGGGAAGGACGAGAAGGGAGAGCCGTTGCAGCAGGAGGAGGTGAAAGGGGAAGGGATGGGAGCTGGTGGCGCAGGGACAGGAGGGAAGGCAGTGAGAGTGAAAAAGGGCAAGGAGGCGGAGGAGAGGGAGGGGAGGGGGGGGACGGCTCAAGAGTTTACACGTGGGCAGGAGCAGCAGGAACGGAGAGGAAGCAAGGGAGGGGCGGAGGTTGCACGGCGGAACCGGCTTCCTAGAAGACCATCGGAACAGCTTAAGGACATTATTGGGAAGGAGGTAAGCATGGGTTGTGAACATATCAGAACGGTTGGGAACGGTGAGTGGGAGCAGTGGAACAATGAATTGAGGGATCGAGAGGAAGCAAGGGAGGAGCAGAGGTTGCGCGTCGGAACCGGCTTCCCACGAGGCCGTCGGAACAGCTAAAGGAGATCACTGGGAACGAGGTAAGTGAGATTGTGATGTGGGTTGAGAACGGTTGAAAACGGTTGAGGAGGGTTGGAAAAGGAGCTTGCTCGTCGGAACCGGCTTCCCAGAAGGCCGTCGGAACAGCTGAAGGAGATCACTGGGAAGGAGGTGAGTGCTGGTTGAGAACGGCTCGAAACGGTTGGGAATGGTTGGGATGGGTTGGGGAGCAGGAGCAGTGGAACAAGAAATTTAGCAATTGAGAGGACGCATGGAGGAGCAGAGCTTGCACGTTCGTTTAAGTCGACTCAAGCGGAGCAGAGCTTGCATGTTTATAACGGCTTTGCTTTTGAGTCGACTCAAAAGCTGACTCAAAAGCCGACTCAAAAGTCGACTCAAGAGGAGCAGAGATTGCACGTTCATAACGGCTTTGCAGACGGAGGTGAGTGTGGATTGACAGCTAACAGTGGGGAACAGCTGAAGGAACAGCTGGGAACAGCAACACTTTTTGAGTTGACTCAAACACATGGGAGGAGCAGAGCTTGCAAGATAATATCAGCTTTTCAGAAAGAGGTGAGTGTGGATTGACAAACAGTTGGGAACAGCTGAAGGAACAGCTGGGAACAGCAACAGTTTTTGAGTTGACTCAAACACATGGGAGGAGCAGAGCTTGCAAGATAATGTCAGCTTTTCAGAAAGAGGTGAGTGTGGATTGACAAACAGTTGGGAACAGCTGAAGGAACAGCTGGGAACAGCAACAGTTTTTGAGTCGACTCAAAAACATGGGAGGAGCAGAGCTTGCACGTTCACAACGGCTTTGCAGACGGAGGTGAGTGTGGATTGACAGCTAACAGTGGGGAACAGCTGAAGGGGATGAATTTTGAGTCGACTCAACTGACTTTTGACTTTCGAGTTGACTCAACTGACTTTTGACTTTCGAGTCGACTCAACTGACTTTTGACTTTCGAGTCGACTCAACTGACTTTTGACTTTCGAGTCGACTCAACTGACTTTTGACTTTCGAGTCGACTCAACTGACAGCTTTGCAGACGGAGGTGAGAGTGGATTGACAAACAGTTGGGAATAGCTGAATGTGTGAAGATTCTTGGCCCCTTTGGTGGCTCTCTCATAAGATCTTCTCTTTCCTTACGTTCTTAGCGGCTTTGCAGACGGAGGTGAGTGTGGATTGACAGCTAACAGTGGGGAACAGGTGAAGGGGATAATTGGGAAGCAGGTCTGTGTGGTGTGGGTTAAGAGCGGTTGAAAATTGTTGAGAGCAGTTAAGAACGGTTGAGAATAGTGCTGAACGACGGTTGTGAGAGAATCAATTTCTTAGGGCTCTGAATTCAGGATTCCCAACACCAACCTGAGGTAAAAAGCCTCGTGTGATGAGACGATTTTTGAGTCGACTCATTAGGGCTCTGAATTAGGGCTCTGAATTAGGGCTCTGAATTCAGGATTCCCCACAGCAAGCTGAGGTAAAAAACCCCTCACCACTCACCCCCATCACCACCTTACCTCTCCTCCACTCCCCTCCCTTCCTAATACTCTCCCCCCCCCCATCCCACAGCACGAGCAGCTGAGCATATTCGAAGCAACACGGCTAGTGTGGGACTATGTGAAAGCCAACAACCTCAAGACCAGTCCCTTCCCCTCCCTGTTCTACTGGCCTCCCTTCCCACCCCTCCCCTCCCTCAGCACGAGCAGCTGAGCATATTCGAAGCAACACGGCTAGTGTGGGACTATGTGAAAGCACACAACCTCAAGACCAGTCCCTTCCCCTCCCTGTTCTACTGGCCTCCCTTCCCACCCCTCCCCTCCCTCAGCACGAGCAGCTGAGCATATTCGAAGCAACACGGCTAGTGTGGGACTATGTGAAAGCACACAACCTCAAGACCAGTCCCTTCCCCTCCCTGTTCTACTGGCCTCCCTTCCCACCCCTCCCCTCCCTCAGCACGAGCAGCTGAGAATATTCGAAGCAACACGGCTAGTGTGGGACTATGTGAAAGCACACAACCTCAAGACCAGTCCCTTCCCCTCCCTGTTCTACTGGCCTCCCTTCCCACCCCTCCCCTCCCTCAGCACGAGCAGCTGAGAATATTCGAAGCAACACGGCTAGTGTGGGACTATGTGAAAGCTCACAACCTCAAGACCAGTCCCTTCCCCTCCCTGTTCTACTGGCCTCCCTTCCCACCCCTCCCCTCCCTCAGCACGAGCAGCTGAGAATATTCGAAGCAACACGGCTAGTGTGGGACTATGTGAAAGCTCACAACCTCAAGACCAGTCCCTTCCCCTCCCTGTTCTACTGGCCTCCCTTCCCACCCCTCCCCTCCCTCAGCACGAGCAGCTGAGAATATTCGAAGCAACACGGCTAGTGTGGGACTATGTGAAAGCTCACAACCTCAAGACCAGTCCCTTCCCCTCCCTGTTCTACTGGCCTCCCTTCCCACCCCTCCCCTCCCTCAGCACGAGCAGCTGAGAATATTCGAAGCAACACGGCTAGTGTGGGACTATGTGAAAGCACACAACCTCAAGACCAGTCCCTTCCCCTCCCTGTTCTACTGGCCTCCCTTCCCACCCCTCCCCTCCCTCAGCACGAGCAGCTGAGAATATTCGAAGCAGCACGGCTAGTGTGGGACTATGTGAAAGCACACAACCTCAAGACCAGTCCCTTCCCCTCCCTGTTCTACTGGCCTCCCTTCCCACCCCTCCCCTCCCACAGCACGAGCAGCTGAGAATATTCGAAGCAACACGGCTAGTGTGGGACTATGTGAAAGCACACAACCTCAAGACCAGTCCCTTCCCCTCCCTGTTCTACTGGCCTCCCTTCCCACCCCTCCCCTCCCTCAGCACGAGCAGCTGAGCATATTCGAAGCAACACGGCTAGTGTGGGACTATGTGAAAGCACACAACCTCAAGACCAGTCCCTTCCCCTCCCTGTTCTACTGGCCTCCCTTCCCACCCCTCCCCTCCCACAGCACGAGCAGCTGAGAATATTCGAAGCAACACGGCTAGTGTGGGACTATGTGAAAGCACACAACCTCAAGACCAGTCCCTTCCCCTCCCTGTTCTACTGGCCTCCCTTCCCACCCCTCCCCTCCCTCAGCACGAGCAGCTGAGAATATTCGAAGCAACACGGCTAGTGTGGGACTATGTGAAAGCACACAACCTCAAGACCAGTCCCTTCCCCTCCCTGTTCTACTGGCCTCCCTTCCCACCCCTCCCCTCCCTCAGCACGAGCAGCTGAGAATATTCGAAGCAACACGGCTAGTGTGGGACTATGTGAAAGCACACAACCTCAAGACCAGTCCCTTCCCCTCCCTGTTCTACTGGCCTCCCTTCCCACCCCTCCCCTCCCTCAGCACGAGCAGCTGAGAATATTCGAAGCAACACGGCTAGTGTGGGACTATGTGAAAGCTCACAACCTCAAGACCAGTCCCTTCCCCTCCCTGTTCTACTGGCCTCCCTTCCCACCCCTCCCCTCCCACAGCACGAGCAGCTGAGAATATTCGAAGCAACACGGCTAGTGTGGGACTATGTGAAAGCACACAACCTCAAGACCAGTCCCTTCCCCTCCCTGTTCTACTGGCCTCCCTTCCCACCCCTCCCCTCCCTCAGCACGAGCAGCTGAGAATATTCGAAGCAACACGGCTAGTGTGGGACTATGTGAAAGCACACAACCTCAAGACCAGTCCCTTCCCCTCCCTGTTCTATTGGCCTCCCTTCCTACCCCTCCCCTCCCTCAGCACGAGCAGCTGAGAATATTCGAAGCAACACGGCTAGTGTGGGACTATGTGAAAGCTCACAACCTCAAGACCAGTCCCTTCCCCTCCCTGTTCTACTGGCCTCCCTTCCCACCCCTCCCCTCCCTCAGCACGAGCAGCTGAGAATATTCGAAGCAACACGGCTAGTGTGGGACTTGTGAAAGCTCACAACCTCAAGACCAGTCCCTTCCCCTCCCTGTTCTATGGCCTCCCTTCCCACCCCTCCCCTCCCTCAGCTTGAGCAGCTGAGCATATTCGAAGCAACACGGCTAGTGTGGGACTATGTGAAAGCACACAACCTCAAGACGGGAAGCCACACAGCAGCCTTTGACGACAGGCTGAGGGGCCTCTTTGGGGTTGACTCGGCGCATTCCACTAAAGTGCCGGGACTGCTGCTGCCGCACATGAAGGAAGTTGAGAGCTCTGACGGTGCTCTGATTGCTGAAAGCGTTGATGGGGCTCCCTTTGGGGTTGACGGGGCGCATTCCACGAAAGTGCCGGGGCTGCTGCTACCACACATGCAGGAAGTTGCTGAAGCGGGGAGGAAAGTTTCTCAAGTGGTGAAGGAAGCTTCTGAAGTGCGGAGGGAAGCTGCTCACGTGGGGAAGAAAGCTTCCAAAGTGGGAAAGGAAGCTTCTGAAGTGGGGAAGGAAGCTGCTCAAGTGGTGAAGGAAGCTTCTCAAGTGGGGAAGGAAGCTTCTCAAGTGGAAAAGGAAGCTTCTAAACTGGGCAAGGAAGCTGCTAAAGTAGGGAAACAGAGCAATTATGTCAGAGCAAGCAAGGGAGGATCGGAGCTTATTCGTCTGAAGCAGCTTCCCAGAAGGCCGTCTGAGCAACTGAAGGAGATCATCGGGAAGGAGGTGAGTGGGTGCTGTTTGGGTTAAGAACGATTCAAAGCAGTTGAAAATGGTTGGTATGGAATATAGGAGTTGGTAAGGAAACCTTTATTAGGCGAGGAAGCAACTGAGCTGGTGCGTCTGACCCGGCCTTCTCAGACGGGCTTCTCAGAAGGCCGCTTCCTATACGGCCATCCGAGCAACTGAAAGAGATCATTGGGAAGGTGAGTGAGAGCAGTTTGGGTGGAGAATGGTTGGGAACGGTTGAGATCGTTTGAGATCGGTTGAACATGGTTGGTACCAAATTCTAGGAGCAAGGGAGCAACTGGAGTTCTCCCCATCTCTTTTCCCCCTCTCCCCTCCTCTCCAGACCTCCCCTCCTACAGCGCGAGCACCTGAGCATCCTTGAAGCAACAAGCCTCGTGTAAAACTACGTCAAGGCCAACAACCTTCAAGCCGCACCAACTCAGCAGCCTTTGATGACAGGCTGAGGGCGCTCTTTCATCCCCTCCCCTCCACCTACCTCTTCCCTCCCCTTCTCACAGCACGAGCAGCTGAGCATTCTTGAAGCGACGAGCCTCGTGTAAAACTACGTCAAGGCCAACAACCTTCAAGCCGGACCCAACTCAGCACAACTGTTCCCCGTGATTTTCCTCATATTCTCTCCCTCCCTCCCCTTCTCACAGCACGAGCAGCTGAGCATTCTTGAGGCAACGAGCCTCGTGTGGAGCTACATTAAGGCCAACAGCCTTCAAGCCGGGACCCAACACAGCAGCCTTTGATGACAGGCTGAGGGCTCTCTGTGCCACTTGCCTCACTCCCTCCCTCCCTCCCTCCCTCCCTCCCTCCCTCCCTCCCTCCCTCCCTCCCTCCCTCCCTCCCTCCCTCCCTCCCTCCCTCCCTCCCTCCCTCCCTCCCTCCCTCCCTCCCTCCTTCCCTCCCTCCCTCCCTCCCTCCCTCCATTCCCCATCTCACAGCACGAGCAGCTGAGCATCCTCGAAGCAACGACCCTTGTGTGGAACTACATTAAAGCCAACAACCTTCAGGCTGGACCCAACTCAGCAGCCTTTGATGACAAGCTGAGGGCCCTTTTCGGGGTTGACTCGGCCCATTTTTTCGGCCTGCAGAAGCTGGTATCGCAGCATATGGAGCTTGTTGATAGTGAGGGGGACAGGTCGCCGCAGGATGAAGCAGAGCAGGACTCAGCAGGAAAAGGAGGAGGAGCAGCAAAAAAAACAGCAAGAGTAGCAGGGGCAGGAACAGGGGCAGCAGAAGCCGCGGGAGCAGCAGGAGCAGCGGGAGCACCAGGAGCAGTGGGAGCAGCAGGAGCAGTGGGAGTAGGTCGAGCAGCAAAACAAAAAGGAGCAACAGTGAAGGCCACAGCAGGAGGTGATGGAAACGAGGCTGGTAGTAGCTCAGGGAAAGGAGAGGCCCCTGCTAGACAACCATCCCCAATACTCAAGCAGTTTCTGGGACTAGAGGTGAGGGCACAGGGGTTTGGGGATTGATCCATCCAACCAATTAGGTGGGGTAGGAGGTGGTGGAAACGAGGATGGTACGGTACTAGCTCAGGGAAAGGAGAGGCCCCTGCTAGACAACCATCTCCCATGCTCAAGCAGTTTTTGGGACTAGAGGTGAGGGCCCGAGGGGAAGGATTGGGAGTTAGGAGTTTGGCATGGATGCATTCCGTGCATCATCACTCTCTATGTGCACCCATCCATCCATCCATCCATCCATCCATCCATCCATCCATCCATCCATCCATCCATCCATCCATCCATCCATCCATCCATCCATCCATCCATCCATCCATCCATCCATCCATCCATCCATCCATCCATCCATCCATCCATCCATCCATCCATCCATCCATCCATCCATCCATCCATCCATCATTCATCCATCGTCACTCTCTATGTGCACCTATCCATCATCCATCCATCCATCTGCCCTATGATCTATCCATCCATCATCCGTATACCCCCTCCCTCTACTTTTCCTGTAGCGTGACAGCATAACTCTCAAGGAGGCGGGTCAGCAGGTGTGGCAGCGAATCAAGGAGCAAGGGGAGAAGGTGGAGGGAGGAGGGCGGCTGGCTCAATACAGAGTGGATGGAGAACTGCAAGAGTTGCTGGGTGTAGAAGTTGTAACATCCTTAGGCCTATACAACCTACTCAAAAAACATTTGAAATAGCGTTATACGCTGTATTCAGTATGTTGCTAAAAAGTACTGTAAGATTATGAAAGAGAACTGACAGCGAATATGTTATGGTTTCCTTTCCTATACAGGGCTTAACAAACAAAGTAGCATAGCCACGTCAACAACCCAAAAGCTGGGTCTAGCACAGGGCCAGTTTTTAGTTTTCAGCAACCCTTGTGATCAGCCTTGGGGAGGGTATGTACTCGATTAAGGGTAAAGCTCGTTACGAAGATCGGTAAACCTGGGCCGTCAGTGTACCTTAAACGTAAATCCTGGCCTATCAGGAAAATACAAGCTCCTGAAAAAATTACCCTAAGGCATCAGTGTGACAGCCAAAAACCACCCTGATTATTAGGGTATCAGGGTGATTTACCCTGATAAAATTAGCCCTGGTCTAGCAAAGCAAATACTAGAAATACACCAGAAAATCGTGTATCCTAGCAGGAACTGGGCCTGTGGCCAGGCCCTTAGAAGTCAGACTCTTTTCTCTGATTTGGCCTAAAAACTCTGATATTTCAGATTTTTTTTCCAGTGTACTCTGTAAATTTCAGACTTTTTAGGGCCTCAACTCTGAAAGTTTCAATTTTTTTTAAGGCTAACTCTGAAATTTCAGAGTTTTCCGGGAGTGTACTCTGATCATTCAGAGTACAAACACGATCTTGACTGGTGATTCGGACTTCATGGGTCACAGCAGATTCGCACTGTGAACGCAAAATCGCTTTGACACAGCAAATCCGCGCCTTACAGCACAAAATTTCGCCCAATCACAGCAAAATTGCTCTGACACCACAGATTTGCGCCGTCAGAGCACAACAACTTCGTCCAATCACAAAACAATTCCACATGACATTGCAGATTCGCCCTTTCACACCACAAGATTCTGTTAGAATCCCAGCCACTAACAACTGGGATAAAAGAGCTTGTTAAGTAGCGGGTCAGTGCGCCCATAACCCCCCAGGCCAGCAAGCCTGTAACCCTTCCCTAGGATCAATCGAGGATCACCAGTGGACCTCTGACACCCCCCCGCACACTGGGATGCCCGAAGTGCACACACTGGGATTCGAACCCGAGACCTTCGCTCTGATAGCATGTCAGAATCCTGTTATAATGTAAAAGCGAGAATGGTGAAACTAACAGCATGCAGAACAGGGCTCTTGCTAGGATTTAGGCCAGTCTGAAAAAAAAAAAAAAAAAATGTTTCGTCTGACGTTCAGATGGCCATTTTTTCTTAGTCGGAATTTTCAGACGAATTGTGGAGCTATGTCTGATTATTCAGACGAATTGTTTAGCATGGTCTGATTTAGCCAACAGTACACCGTTCGACCAAATTTTGAATTCGCTGGTGGCGCCGACAGCCCGCTAGAAGACATGCGTAGCAAGTTAGGTGACGAGAGGGACTGGGAGAATGAGGGGGGGGGGGGGGAGTTGGGCTGCGAGGGGCTGTGTCTTTCTACTGTGTATCTGTCAGACTAGAGGGACCAGGGAAGGACTAGGGCTGGTGAGGAGCGACGGGCTGGGGGAGGGGGTGACGGGGGGCTGGACTGGTAGAGGAGCGAGGGATTGCGGGGGGGCTGGACTGTACGAGCGAGGGATTGCGGGGGGGCTGGACTGTAGGAGCGAGGGATTGCGGGGGGGCTGGACTGTAGGAGCGAGGGATCGCGGGGGGGGGGCTGGACTGGTAGAGGAGCGAGGGATTGCGGGGGGACTGGACTGGTGTAGAGGCACTGGAGGGGTGAGGGACTCCAGGGAGCATGGGGAAGGAGAGGGGAGGGGAAAGAAGGTGGGGGGGGGGAGGGAGGGGGGCTACTTCGATACTTAGTCGGTTTCATATGAACTTATACGCGATGTCTGAAATGTCAGACGAAATATAACAGTCAGTCTTATTTTTCAGACGAAATAAAAACCTCCGTCTTATGGTTCAGATGAAATTAAAATGCTGGTCTAGGAAATCAGATGAAACGAAACAAGCATGTATGATTTTCAGACCATCAGACCGATTTGGTCTGATAACCAGAGCCCTGATCCAGAAGTACAAGTACCAAACTCTAATTGGGTTGTACCCCATATGGGCTACCCCACTACAGCCTACACAACATGCAACATATAAGTTTGACACACCCCCATAGGCAAAGTGGGGGAGAACAAGAGGTCACAAGACCAGGGTGAATTTTTGGTTTTAAGCAACCCTTATTATCAATCATGCATCTTTGCAAAACCCTGATTATCAATGTGACCCCTTGGGAAAATTCTTTTCCATCAGGGTTTTCCATAATTTCAAAAACTTTACCCTAAGGCTACAGTGTAACAATTTTCAGAACCCTGATGAAGTGTTTCTACTGAAGTTCGGAACAAGAAGACAGGGTCCAGGATTTGAACCCGAGTCTTCAACCTTCCAAAGACCAATCTACTGACCAGGCCACTTCAACGTGACAATTCGAACAACATGATGTCTTACTGTATTTCTAATTAGGGGGACAGAACTACGGGGGCGGGTTGGGGGGGGGTGTGGTATTCGCTTCAGGGTAAAACTCGCTTAGAAGAACGGTAACCCTGGGGCGACAGTGTGCCTTAAACGTAAACCCTGACATATCAGGAAAATCTAAGCTCCAGAATAATTTACCCTAAGGCATCAGTGTGACTACAAAAAACCACCCTGATTATCAGTGAATCAAAGTGATTTACACTGATAAAATTAGCCCTGCACAAGGCCAGTCAAGAAAAGCAAAGCAAGCTCAGGGTGGATCACGAAGTCACCACACACTCTGAGCACAACCAAATGGCCACAAGGCCAGTTCACATGCCGAGTTATATAATGGAGAACAAGCAGTACAGTGATCAAAACCTAACAAGTGTAAGCATGCAGGTATAAGTATATAGATCACAGTACAAGCAAAGTCAAGAAGTAAGCAAGTGAGGTCAAGTAGGCACAAGGCCTAAAACAGTACAGAAACGCTGATGATCACAAGGCTGAAGTGCCTTGGTGAAGATATCAGCAGTGTTGGCCCGAGAGGCCACGTCAGCAAGACGAAGTTGACCACGCTGCTGCAACTCTCGAGCAGGGAAGCAACGCAGAGCGATGTGCTTCGTCATGTGCTCCAGTCTGTGCTCCTGACACAAGGCAATCATGGCCTTGTTGTCAACGTACAGAACTGGAGGAGAACGAGGCGACTCTCCCAAGTCAGTCAGCAGGTAGGTGAGCCAGCGTAACTCCTGTGCAACCATGGCCCCTGCGTAGATCTCAGCCTCACAACTGGAGCTGAGAACAAAAGACGAGCGGGTAGACCGCCAAGAAACAGAGCCGGAGCCAAGGCTGAAAGTGTAACCCTGTGAGGACCGCTGCGTAGCCAAGTCGTCAACCCAAGAAGAGTCTGCGTGTCCAGTGAGGACAACCGGACCCTGTCCTCCAAGCACGAGCCCCATGCCCGACGTACTGCACAAGTAGCGCAACACCCTCTTAGCGGCCTCCCAGTGCTCTGGTCGGTGTCTCCCGGGCGCAACGTAGCGTGCCAGGATGCTAAGAGGGTAGGCTAGGTCAGGTCGAGTGCAGGTCATCAGGTACATGAGGCAGCCCACAAGCTCTGGATACGGGTCACTCGGTTCTACGGACTCGTCCGAAGGTGGAGCTGAGAGCGAGTGACCGGTAGGCAGAGGAGTGGACTGTGGCGAGGAGTACTGGAAGTCGAAGCGCTGAAGGACCTGCTGCACCATGTGTGACTGAGTCAAGGAAAGGGTGCGCCGTGATCTGTCCCGGGTGATCCGCAAGCCAAGATAGCTACGCAACTCAACCAGGTCTGTGCACGTGTGTCTCTTCTGCAGCTCCGACTTCACTAGGGCCAGTCCCTCAGTGTCAGCAGTGGCAAAGACCAAGTCGTCGACGTACACGAGGATGTAGAACGGCGGCAGCGAAGTGTCGGTGCGTAGAAACAGCGACGGGTCAGCAGTCGAAGGAGCAAACCCAAGAGCCGCAAGCGTCGTCCTCAGTGTGTCGTGCCACTCGCGAGGCCTGGCGGAGACCGTAGACTGGCCGCCGGAGGCTCCAGTGGGTACCTGCAGGAAACGACCCAGTGAAGCTAGGTGGGCGGCGCAGCCAGATCTCCTCGTGCAGGCTGCCCTGTAAGAAAGCTGTGCTGAAGTCAAGAGAGTGAAGCTCGTAGTCGCGCTGAGCGGCGACGTGCAGCAGTACCCGAAGAGTAGTCATCTTCGGGGTAGGGGAGGTCTGGAAGAAGTCAACTCCCTGTCGCTGACTGAAGCCTCGTGCGACGTAACGAGCCTTGAAGGCAGGCGAAGAACCTGGCGGCCGCTTCACCCTGAAGATCCACATGCCATCGACTATGTTCGCCCAAGGAGGGGGAACTGCGTCGACGTAAGTGCCTGTGGACTTCCAGGATGCCATCTCTACGTCCATGGATGTCTGCCACTGAGAGGAGTAGGGACCCGTAATCGCCTCTGCGTAAGAGCGCGGGGTCAGGATGTCTGGTGCATCCGGGTCTCCCTCAAGTGCAATCAGCATGGACACGAGATGAGGTACAGCAGCTGCAAAACACTCAAAGTCCTCCTGCGTGTCCTCAAGGACGTCCGTGCTAAGAGCACACTCACCCCCGACGGACGGAGGACAGACAGACTCAGACTCAGCAACAAGACTAGCGGCGTAGTCGAGACGACAGGCAGCAGCAAATTCAACAAGCTCACCAACTAGGGCAGATGCAGCAGTGGACTCAAACGAAGGGTCAGTGACACAGTGGCCAGAAGACGCGTGACAGTAGAACTAGCAGCACGAAGGAGGTCAGACCCAGGGTCCGGTCCGTCAGCAAGAGAGGACGCAGGAGGAGACGGCAGAGGGACACGCAGTGGAACAGAGGAAGGACGAAGTGCCATATGGTGCGTGCCGGAGACAGGAGGAGGACGCGGACGCGGAACACGACTACCAGTGCGACCAGCGCGAACAGGCGAGGCAGGGCGAGACGCAGGCTCACGTTGCTCTGTAAGAGAGTCTGACTGCTCAGTGTAAGGAGAAGGAGCAGGCAGTGGGGAGTCTGGCTGTAGCTGT